>CM077821.1:17258903-17928751 GCA_039720395.1 Liquidambar formosana
TTATTGATAGGTTTGGGATTGGTTCACCACATTACCCTATGCTTAATTGACCTTTTTTTGGGTAATCGCCTCATGAAAACCCAGCCACTTGACCGTGGTCAGGGATTCTTGGTTCAAGATTATTCTAGGCTTATTCTACATTGAATCCTTGAAATTTTGGCTTTTGAATCACTCAAATCGGAGTTAAAATGAAGAATTTGTGTCCGTTTGAAGTTCGGAGTCCAAACCGAGCTAGAATTCCAAAATTTTTGGATTCTCCTCGGGTGACCGGTTGGGCCCAACCGGTTGGACGGGTTCACCAACCGGTTGGACCGGTTCACCCCAACCGGTCACCCAAGAGTCCCATCCTGATTTTTCTCTCTTTGAGTTTTTGACGAAATGGGACTCTACCACTCTCGCTTTTCAAGCCTTCTAAAGGACTTCTAAGCCTATTGGGAAGTGGTTTTGAGTTGTTTACATTCATGGGATGTTAATCACAGCCATAGATTGATTTTATGGTGAATTAATCTCAACCATGGTTCTATGTTGGTTGGTTATAAATAGAGGCTCATTCATCAGCATAAGGGACTTTTTAGCTTATTTGACACTTATTCATAAGAGAGAGGGGGACCACGAGTTTGAACACACCCATATCACTTGGAGGAGCTTTCTACTGCAATTTTGAAGGAGAACTAGAAGGGAACCAAGCTAAAGAGAAGGAAGAACGCAGCGAAGACCCTTGCTTCATTGTAAGTCTCCTTTGCTTTCTTTTATGATTCCTTCTTCTTCTACTCCATTCTCTGCATAATTATGGCTTAGAATTGATTTAGGAATCATATATACTCTATATTTTAGAGTGTATATGATTCAAATATGATGAGAATGCATGTTAGTGGATTAGGATTGCGAATTGCTTGCTGGTAGGATAGTTTCTCCCTTAAGGATAGAGGTACGTTTGCACAGAAAATTAGTTGATGTGTTTAGGCCATTTTCTCTTCATGGTTCAATTATATGCATGATTTTAAGCATCTTTTGTATAGGGCACTTGCTGTGTAAGCCTCGTCTTCATAGGTGTATGGATGATTATCCTTTTCGAGGATAATTATCGTCCTTAGAGGGTGAGGCTGTGCATAGGTGCTTTCTGGAGTGTGTTTAAGTGCGCTGTGAGTTTCTTTGCATTCTTAGGTATATATTTTACTTAGGATATGTGAAGAAACCATTCATATGGAGTGATTTCTACGTAAAATTATCTCCGGATAGTTTTACTTAAGAAGCTCGCCGTAAGGATGATTATTTCACATTCTTACATAAAGTACTTACCTAAGGCATCATGGTAGATTTTCTTTTCATGTTTAGGATTGTCATATGATATTTTCATCATGGTAATGCCTATTTAGCATGTTTTTGATAGTTTTTGTGCTGTTAGGGTGTTTAGAGCATATAGGAGCATATAGGAGCATATAGGATATTGTTTTTTCTTTTGATTTTTGTTATTTGCATGAGTTTAGGGTCATTATATGCATATTTAGTATTCTGTCCAGATTTGATTTAGGTTTTCTAATGATGATTTGAGCATGAATATGGTGGATTTGAGCTTAATAATTGCCTTATAGAATACATAGGGTGATTAATTGATGATTTCTCGATGTTTCAGGGATGATTTGCATGAGTTTTAGGTCATTATATGCATGTTTAGTATTCTGTCCAGATTTGAATTAGGTCTCCTAATGATATTTGAGCATGAATATGGTGGATTTGAGCTTAATAATTGCCCTATAGAATACATGGGGTGGTTAATCGGTGTTTTCTCGATGTTTCGGGATAATTTGCATATGGTAAGTGGTTCATGGTAAGTTGTGTGTGAGTTGTTCTCTTCTCCCTCCTAGGGTTATTGTCTTTACTTTGAATTAGAAGTCCTAAGTTTCCAACTTTCTAAAAATTCTGTTTTAATCTAGAGTTCTATCTCTTTTAGAATTCTACCTTTCTCGAACTCCTTTTTGAATTAGAGTTCTATCTCTTTTAGAATTCTATTTCTCTAAAACTTCTTTTTGGATAAGAGTTCTATCTCTTTTCAATTTCTATCTTTTCTCAAATTCCTTTTTTTGGAAACTCTTCTTCTTTTTCAAACTCTTCTTTTCTTTTAATGGAAACTTAGGGTTTATAGTTCATTGTAAAGGGAGTAACCCCTTCTCAATCGAACTACGTGGACTTTGATCCTTACGTCTTTGTATGTAAGGTACGTAGGCGCTCATTTGATGTTCAAGTCCGCCCTAGGATACTAAGTATCCTAGGTTTTCTTTTTCTTTCTTTCTCCTCCTTTCCACCCATTTGTCCATCACATATATGCTAGTGGATAGGATGGACCCATGCTTATACATTTATCCATCACATATTTGTTAGTGGATAGGATGGATTTGTTTGCTTGCTCATTTATCCATCACATATTTGCTAGTGGATAGGATGGATTTGTTTGTTCATTCTCTCTATCTCTCTTACTTGCTTTCCATATCTCTCATATTTGTTCATGGATGTTTACATGCTTTATGGATGCTTATTATTTATGGATGTTCATGGATGAATGTGGATTATTTGTGGATGATTCTTTGCATATGCATGGTGACTAATTAGGAAGTGATTGAAATAGCCCATATAAATTCAGAGACCCATTTTGGGGCGATGTGGGTGCCTATAGGATGTTTCCTAGAACCTTCCCACATCGTAACTTAGTCTCCGAATCCTCTCTTGTTTTGATTAGACCTGCTTTTCTTTGATCGGAGTCATGAGGTTTGTTTTCAAAGGTTTTCTTTAAAAACTGTTTTTATGGTTTTCCTCTTTTCCTAAAAATGAGGTGGCGACTCCTTATTTGTTATGTTTTTGTGAACCTTTTAAAAACCAGATTTTTATTAATTTAAATCTCTACAAGTCTTTTTAAAAGAAGGGTTCTCCTTCCTTCCTCCCCTGGATCGAAACCCGTGGTTCACAGTCTGGCGACTCCACTGGGGATTAGTGGACTAGACTCAAGGAATTTGTATGGGCTAATTTAATTGCTTAAATTAAAATCAATCACTTGCATACGCTTGAATGTGTGTTTACTTTATTGCATTGTGTGCGCAATTGCATTTGAATGATAGGTCGATGTATCCTTGCCTTTTCTGATTGGCCTAGCCTTGACCCCGGTTCCCCTCGTTCTCGGGTGTCATGTTTGCGAAGCTATCAACTCCTCTTGCCACGTATCCTTGGGTTTTACCCTTGGGTATATTAAATGGATCAACACGTACCACTTGACTCACGCGGCATCCCTCATGCCACACGTGATAGGTATATGGTTGATTCAAGCAAGTAGGGGACCCTATCCTACCCTTTTTAGTGCATATAGTGGACTGTCTAGGACACAAGGACCCGCCTAGTTTAAAGTCACCATGCTTGTGGAATGAATGCAGGTACAGAGTGGATGTGTGTTTGAATGTATGTGTGTATGGAATGAATGTATGTGTGGCATGAATGTGTGTTGTGGGAATGAATGTGAATGGAATGAATGACAATGCAATTCATGTCATGGTTCTTTGAGAAGATGATACAAAGCCCTCGATACAGTGGTCCAGTTTCTTGCTCTTGAATGCGGTTGGAGATATGAATGAATGCTATGTGGGTGGTTAATTTTAAGGGGTAACATGACTTTAAAATCAATCGACCTACATCCCTTTAGTATGACCTTCTTACCTAAAGCCCATTGGGCTTATAAGGATGAGAGGCCCAACTAAAGGAATGTTATTGGACCATTACCCGCCCGTTCAAATCAATTGTGGAGACTAAAGGCGCTTTGTGTCACTTTGTAACTAAGTATGGGTCATTTGGATGTAATAGAGTGCTGGCTTGGACTCGTGACTCTTCAGGCCGTTTGATCAGAGGAAATACTGAACAAGACCTCGCCATGGATGATACTTTTGCATTGAATAACCCGGCTACACCTGAGGGGACATCTGTTTCTGGGACTCCTGCGGATCCACGGAGAATTGAGAGGTTATTGAATGATATACTTGGGAAATTGGAAGAGGTGTCAGTGAAGTCTGAAACCGCGATAAGAATGGCACAAGAGATCAACAACCGAACCCCCGTCCTTATCCACAATGTTCCTACAGATCATGCCATACCCGACACTCAAGTCCCCATTGTCCAAAATCAATCCAACCCATCTGCCCAAGCTGGAGGCCAAGCCCAAAATCCACCACTCCCACATACTCAATCATCGCCTCAAAATCCACCACCTCCATATACTCAACCTCCACTACAAAATATCCCCGTTTATACCCAATCATCCACTTTCATCCCCACCACTGAAAACCCTCTTGTGAGTGATGACCAAAAGATGATGGCCGCAAGGATGTTGGCCTTGGAGAAGACTTTAAAGGGTATTCGCCGTGCTGATGATTTTGTGGATATCCACACTCTTTCTCTCTTCCCTCAAGCGAGATTGCCTACTTCATTCAAGATGCCGGAGTTACAGAAGTTTGATGGAATGGGTTGCCCTAAGACTCACTTGAAAATGTATGTCCGAGCAATGCAACCTCGTGGTGCTTCCGAGGAATTAATGGCCCAATTATTCCATGAATCACTTAGCACTTCTTCGCTGCATTGGTTTCTGAGTTTGGATGAGTCGAAGACTAGAACATGGGAAGACGTGTGCAGAGAATTCACCGATCACTACAAGTACAACACGGAAGTTGATGTGACAAGGAGAGACTTGGAGACTACTAAACAGGCGGCAAATGAATCTTTCTCTTCCTACATCACTAGGTGGAGGAAGAAAGCTTCTACGATGTTCGATAGGCCTAATGAAGAAGAGCAGATACGAATGGTGGTCAAGAACCTATTGCCTATATATCACAAGCACTTGTTTGCTCATCACTTCCCCACTTTCAAAGCTTTGATTAGCTCTGGGACACAAGTGGAAGATGCCATAACTGATGGCACCCTTAAAGTTGAAGATCCTTCAAGGTTTCGACGGATAGGGAACAATGGAAAGGCACCCGCTGAAGTGAATGCAATCGCTCCACAACAGCCATGGAACATTGGCAACAATTTTACTCCTCGTCAGTTCTCTGATTTGTATGCACCACTAGACAAGGTTTATGAAAGATTGAAAGCAAGGGGCATCCTCAAACCTCTAGACCCAATACCCCCACCAAATCCATTGCCTAGGTGGTACAACGAAAATGAGTACTGCCATTTCCATCAATCCAAAGGCCATAGAACAGACCGTTGTGTCCGCCTCAGACATGAAATACAAGACCTCATTGACAAGAAGATCATAGGCCCACCTACTCCTCCCAACCGTCCCAATGTCACTCAAAATCCTTTGCCATCCCACAATCCATCCCCTACTTCTAATGTCAATGCAATAGAAGATTCACCTCATCCATCCCGACCCATTCGCCATTACATCACTTTGCCTATGAGTCTCGCCAATGTATTTCACCATTGCAAGAAAAGAGGACTTATCACTCCCCTTCCACCTCAGCTTTCGCTTGTCCCTGACCCATCATTTTGCCTATACCATAGAAAATCTGGCCATGATACTGAGGATTGCACCTTGCTAAAGAAAGTGGTCCAAGACTTGATTGACGAGGGAATTCTGATAGTTCCACAGCCAAGTCCATGTGAAGTGCCTACATTGTTGCCCACCCTACATGAAGAAAACATGCAAGAGATTGATATGCTAGAATGGGCAAATCCCGAGAAGAAGCCTATGGGGAAAGAAAAGGTTGTTGAGAAAGAAGTCCCGAAGAAACAGAATAAGCCTCGGAAGTCATTTCAGCAACAGTTGAAAGAAAGGTATGATGCCGGAGATCCTGAAGTGGGTTTATTGGGGGAACCATCTGGGAAGTTTGATGTCTATGTTCTCTACACTGCACCGCCTCCAATAACCATTCCTGTTCGTGCAACCGGATGGGGAAATCCATGGGAAGATGAGCAACCAACGGAGAAATCCCCAGTCCACCCAACCGGATGGGGAAAATTGGTGAAAGAAGGACAGTCGACAGAAGAATCTCTAATGCAAGAGGTAGATATGCTTGAATGGGGAGACATCATGGGTGAAACCTGCAGCGATGAAATAAATGATCTATGGGCAGACTCTGAAGAAGTTGATCACTTGACTAGGGGCGGTCGTCACTTCAAACCGTCCTACCTTGAAAATGAAAATCCGGTGGAAGCACTAGAGAAGGGGCAAAGACCTGAAATCTACGATGAAGAGGATGAAGTCCTAAAGCAACTGAAAAAGACTCAAGCCAACATTACCATATGGGGATTGCTTATGGCTTCTCTCAAGCACCGTCAAACTATGCTTAAACTCTTGAACCATGTCCAAGTACCCATCGATACTTCACCAGAAGGATTGGTGAGTCTTATAACCCCTGTCGAGAAAGCAGCTACCATAATCTTCACGGAAGCTGATTTGCCAAAAGGGAGGAAAGATCATGTGCAAGCCTTGAATATAACTGTTGATACCCTAGGGAAACGGGTTCCCACCGTCCTTATTGATAATGGTTCTGCTTTGAATGTGTGTCCACTTCGTACTGCTACATCTCTTGGGTTGGGACCTACAGATTTTGTGCCATCTGGGCAATCAGTAAGAGCATATGACAACACAAGAAGGGAGGTGATTGGTATGGTGACCTTACCTTTAATCATAGGACCGGCAGAGTTCGAGGTCGAATTCCAAGTTCTCGATGTTCCTGCCTGTTTCAATCTCTTGCTAGGTCGACCATGGATCCATCCAAATGGGGCCATCCCATCATCCTTGCACCAAAAAGTTAAGTTCCCCTACAAAGGATCTATTGTGACCCTACAAGGAGACTATGAACTCGCTGCTAGTCAAATGTCAAGAATCCCCATTTGTGAGATCAAGCACGATCCTTCAGATATGCCGTTGTCAGGGTTTGAATATGTGCAGGTTATCAACTCAGCACCCGCAGGCAGAGAACTTATCCCGCTAGACTTTTCACCACATGGGAACTTGCGTGTTGCTGAAATCATGAAGATCATGGGTTTCTTTCCTGGCATGGGAATGGGACCAAGGCACCGAGGAATCTCAGAGCCAATTAAGCACCAATCAGCCTTGCATACCTTTGGCTTGGGATATAAGCCAACACAAGCAGATTACAAGGAACAAGCGCGACTGAGAAAAGAGAAAGAAATTGCTAAAGCTCGCAGGCACACTGTTATTCATCCGCTTAAGCCTTACAAGCCAACCTTGAATGGGTGCTTTGTGAAAGAGGGGGAAGATTTCCCATATTGTGGTTTCCCGGAACCTACTTATGTGGAGTCCATCAGAGCAAGAGTCCCTGGGTTTGAAATTTTCTTTGAGACCGAGTGGTATCCGATCACAGCAACCATGGTTGAGGATTCTGCAATAGATAGCGACAGAGAAGAAGAGGATTGGGCAGACAGCATGGATTCAGAGGTTATGGGCCGATTGCTTTCCGAATGTGTGCTAGCCATCGAAGATCGCGAAGAGGTTCCAGTTCCAGCATTCCAGACAGTCAGCGAGCCACTTCAGAATTGGTACACCGAAGGATCTCCCGTTCTTATTCCAAAGAAAGAAGAGTCTAAGCCAGTAGAGGATATGTAGGTTTTCTTTTGAGTCTTGAGTCAGCAAACAATCTGTCTTTGTTTAAGTATTTCATTTGTTGAGTCATTTAGAGTTGTCGTAAGTGTTGTTTTGTTGTTTCAGAGTCTTCAATTAGTGATTGGTACTTTCTTTATTTTCTCGCAGAGATTATATCCATTGTCTTCGCGCCTTTTTGTCTCTTAATGTGTGTGGCATGGAAATAGACCCTAGAGACGCTGATATCCCTCCCGAGCTCGTTGAGCAAAGGAATAAAGGGATAGCACAACCAATTACAGAAGAACTAGAATCAATTAATCTAGGGACGAATGAATTGCCAAAAATAATTAAAATTGGTACAACACTTTCCCCTTTTGAAAAAGAGCAATTGGTTGAGTTGTTGAGAGAGAATCTTGAAGCATTCGCCTGGTCTTATGAAGATATGCCCGGAGTAGACACAGACATAGTACAGCATCACATTCCGACCAATCCTGACATGAAGCCTGTTAAGCAGAAGTTGAGAAGAATGAAGCCTGAGTGGGCGTTGAAGATAAAAGAAGAGGTGATCAAGCAGATAGAAGCTAAGTTCCTTAAGGTTGTGGAGTACCCTGAATGGCTTGCAAATATAGTACCAGTTCCAAAGAAAGATGGCAGAGTGCGTATGTGTGTAGACTTTCGTGATTTGAATAAGGCATGCCCTAAGGATGACTTTCCACTACCACACATTGACGTGTTAGTTGATAGTACCGCGGGGCACGCTCTTCTTTCTTTCATGGATGGTTTCTCAGGTTACAATCAGATCAAGATGGCACCAGAAGATATGGAGAAAACGTCCTTCATCACTCAGTGGGGGACCTATTGTTACAAAGTAATGCCGTTCGGGTTAAAGAATGCAGGGGCGACTTATCAGAGAGCTGCTACCACCTTGTTGCATGACATGATACACAAAGAGGTCGAGGTTTACGTCGACGACATGATTGTCAAGTCCAGGGATAGGGAAGGACATGTAGCTGTGCTCAGAAAGTTCTTCGATCGAATCATAAAGTACAAGCTTCGCCTCAACCCTCAGAAATGTGCTTTTGGAGTCACTGCCGGAAAGCTGCTAGGCTTCATGATAACACAGAGAGGAATTGAAGTGGATCCAAGCAAGATCAAAGCCATCCTGGAGATGCCGCCGCCCAAGAATGAGAAGGAGATCCGAGGTTTCCTAGGAAGATTGCAATACATAAGCCGGTTCATAGCTCAACTCACTACCATGTGTGAGCCCGTTTTCAAGCTACTAAAGAAAGGAGAACCAAAAGAATGGAATGAGGAATGCCAGAAAGCTTTTGAAGCCATTAAACGCTACTTAAGCAATCCACCGATACTGGCTCCACCTAGAGAAGGAGAGCCGCTGTTGCTGTACTTAACCGTCACAGAAACTGCTATGGGGGCAATGCTTGCACAATATTTGGAAGAGTCAAGGAAAGAGAATGCCATCTACTATCTGAGTAAGAAAATGACAGACTATGAGGTGAACTACAACGCTGTGGAAAAGACTTGCGTGGCATTGGTGTGGGCCTCCCAAAAACTCCGCCATTACATGCTATCTTTCCAGGTGTTTCTCGTTAGTCGCATGGATCCACTCAAATATTTACTTGAAAAGCCAATGTTGACCTATCGTACTGCGCGATGGTTAATGTTGTTATCTGAATTTGATATCAAGTATGTGGTACAAAGCTCGATAAAAGGGAGAGTCATTTCAGAACATTTGGCAGAAAATCCAGTTTCAGAAGGAGATGGCATTGAACAAGGGTTCCCCGATGAGGACATATTGGAGATAGAAAAGAAGCCATGGAAAGTCTACTTCGACGGGGCTGCAAATAAAAGGGGCTTCGGCATAGGAGTCTTGTTGATTTCTCCTGATGACGCCCACACCCCTCTGGCAATGAAGTTAGGGTTCGAGGCCACAAACAACATCACCGAATATGAAGCTTGCATTCTAGGGTTGGAAGCAGCCTTAGAGTTGGGAGTTGAAGAATTAGAAGTGTACGGAGACTCAGCCTTGATTATCTACCAAATCAAGGGAGAATGGAAGACTCGAGACGAGAAGTTGTTACCCTATCATGCTTATCTAGAAGCACTTACCAAAGAATTCGACAAAATAGAGTTCCACTACTTGTCAAGGGTAAAGAACCGCTTTGCTGATGCTCTTGCTACACTTGCGTCCATGGTGGAAATCCCAGAAGGCGGAAATGTTCGTCCACTCGTGATTGAAAGAAGGAAAGAGCCAGTGTACTGCTGCAGTATTCAGAATAGTCAAGTGACAGATGGGCGTCCGTGGTTCTATGACATCCAAAGATTCGTAGAGAAAAGGGAATATCCTGAAGGAGCTTCAAAGGTTGACAGGCATACGCTGAGAAGATTGGCTATCCACTACATCATGTGCGGAGGAAAGCTATACAGACGATCCTATGACGGCATCCACTTGCTCTGTGTGACAGAAGAAGAAGCTCAAAGAATAATTGAAGAGGTACATGAAGGAGCAGGGGCACCTCACATGAATGGTTATATGCTAGCTAAGAAGATTGCTCGTCTCGGTTACTATTGGACCACCATGGAAAGAGATTGTCATCTGCATGTCAAGAAGTGCCATAACTGTCAAATCTTTGCCAATGTTCAACACCTTCCATCAATGCCCTTGAATACTATGTCATCCCCTTGGCCCTTTTCAACCTGGGGAATAGATATCATTGGAAAGATCCATCCAAAGTCAAAGGAAGGTCATGAGTTTATCTTGGTGGCAATAGATTACTTTACTAAGTGGGTAGAGGCGAAGTCCTACAAAACCTTAGGGTCAAAGCAAGTGGCCCATTTCATTAAGACCCACATTATCTGTCGATATGGGGTTCCGCATGAGATCATATCAGATAATGGACAACACTTCCGAGGCGAGGTAGAAGAGATCTTACAGAAGTACAGCATCCGAGTTCACAAGTCTTCCCCTTATAGGCCACAGACAAATGGAGCAGTTGAAGCAGCTAACAAGAACGTAAAGAATATGCTACAGAAGTCAGCTAAGAAGTACAATGATTGGTCAGAAAGGTTGCCACTCGTCTTGTGGGGTTATCGCACTTCAATAAGATCTTCTACAGGTGCTACACCGTACTCGTTAGTCTATGGCATGGAAGCGGTACTCCCAATCGAGTTAGAAATTCCTTCTCTTAGAGTAATAATGGAAGACCAACTATCTGAAGTGGAATGGGTAAGAAACAGATATGATGAGCTAGTTCTGCTTGATGAAAGGCGTTTGAATGCTTTGTACCATGTCCAAGGTTATCAGCGCAGAATAGCTAGAGCTTTCAACAAGCGCGTCAAAGATCGTGGTTTAAAAGATGGAGACATAGTGTTGAAAGAAATCCGCGCACCTATCTTTGATCCAAGGGGCAAGTTCAGGCCTAACTGGGGTGGTCCCTACATCATAAAGGAGATATTACCGGGAGGAGCAGTTCGATTGATGGATTTGGATGGAATAGAGTTCTCTCAACCAACCAATTTAGATCAACTCAAGAGATACCATGTGTAAAGCTTGATAGGTTGAAAACCTGTAAGGGCGGCCTAAGCAAAAGAAAAGCATGAACTACGAGGGCCTGATTCTCCATCATTCAAAAAAAAAAAAAAAAAATGTTTACAAACATGATGGAGATACGTAGGCAGCCCATAAAGTTACCTTGGGTGCGGTCCAATTGAAAAAGAAAAGAAAAGAGAAAAAAGAAACAAGGGGCATGGCAATGTATAAAGCAATTCATAAATCAAAGTTAATTGTTTGATGGCAATTCATTCAAAACTAGAGAAATTGATAATAGTTTTATTTGTAATAATTGCAAGTCTCGAAGGACTATTATTGTGCTTAACATGCTTAAAATTCAAAAAGGTTGCTAGTTCCTTGCTCTCTGAGAAGTCTTCTTTGTTCCAGCAGTCTTGTTCACTTTGGTGTCATCCTCCCTGGACCTCTTTGTATTCCCCAGTGAAGGAATCCCAATCAACTCAGCTACTTGAGCCCTCATTGTTGTTTCTTTGTGGCCAATGTCTTCAGATAACCACTTCTTGTATTCCTTGCTAAGCTCATAAGGTCCACCAGTGTTTGGTACTAAGGTAGCAGAGTTCCAACCGTTCCATCTATCCTCCATCCATTTGACCAGAGATTGAGAAACAGGTTGAACGGGGTGAACTTGCCTTGAATATGTCTGAATGGTACTCACTTGGTTGTTTGGAATTGTTTGAACTGCACCAAATTGCCGAAGGATTCGAGATGGCCAGTAAAAAGAAGTCGCTTTCAAGCCCATCAACTTGATAAGTGTACAGCCCACAGTTCGCAGGAGTACCTTTTCGTCACACTTCCAGTGAGGCACGTGCCAACAGATAGATCGCCATGAGGTGTGGTACAGCATGTCAAGCCATTCGTCAGGAGAAGCATCTGGCGGGAATTCAGGAACGCGCAGACGGAAGTGCTGAGGCCCATAATTTGCAACACGAGGAGATGATAAGAGGTTTAACCGCTCTAGCAACCACATATGAAGAAGGAGGGGGCTGCCCTCAAAGTTCGCCTCAAACCGATCCTGTACCTTGTCTAGCCCATTGAGAGTTTCCGCTAGAACCATGGGAATTATGTTTCGGGACTTAGAAAGAGGAGTTACAAGCTCACAAATTTCAATTGGTACAAACAACGTACCATTGGTGATGAGAAACCTCCCAATCAAGCAGAAAGCTAAGGCGTGCTGACGCGGTCGAGATAAAGGCAGCCCACATGACCTCCCAAGGGGCAGGAAAGATGTTGCTAGCTTGTTCAAATCTACCATGTTATCTTTTATGAAGGCCATAGCATCGTGGGTAGAGATTTCCAGAAGAGAAGCAAAAGAAGAAACATAACCTTGTCGAAGATATGGAAGGATGAAGGGCCCTGACGGTTGCACTCCGAACAGCGCGCAAAATTCCTCATGGGTGGGGCAAATTTCATTGCGATGGAAACGGAAAACATGAAGTTCAGGATCCCAAAAGTATGTAGAAGCATAGAGCATAGTCCAATTTACCTTGACTTTGGCGAGGGAATAGAGCGCATCCAAGCCATAACTCTTGAAAACCCTTTTGTCTTCCTTACTCATGTTGCTGAAGCAATGTGTCAAAAAGCTATCAAAGGTCTCCATGAATTGATGTTGAATGAATAATAATGGTTTATGAACATGTGGGGGGTGTTTTTATAGGCCTTTAGGCTCAAATTTGAGTCCTAGAAGGATTAGAAGTCGAAAAAGCGTCAAAAAAGTCGCAAAACGCGTAAACAGCAAAAGTGCTCGGGAGACCGGTTGAGGCCAACCGGTCCAACCGGTTCACCAACCAGTCCAACCGGTTGGGCCCAACCGGTCACCCGAGCCCGTTTTTCGCGATTCCCTGTTTTGACCATTTTTGAGCCCCGTATGCTCCGGAAGGCCAATTTTGACCATTTTGAGCCCAAATTGACTCATGTTTGAGTCAAGAGTCATGAGATTCAACCAACAAGAGATAGATATCATAATTCAAAGGTGGGGAATGCATGAACTTGGTTTTAAAAGAAAGAATTTGAAAGATAACATAAATGCCCACATAGGCTTAGTACAAGGATTTCACAAGTTAAGAGTTTCTAGATGCTTAAATTGAGTTTCCTAAACTTAAAATAAGTGTCTTCAACGCTTCCTTCGTGGTCTCCTTCTCTTGCTTGGCCCTGCTTCGTCTGATGATGGAGGAGGTGGTGGAGCCGCGGCTGGGTTGTACTGAGGGAAGGAATCAATCTGCAAGTTTCCAAGAAAATAGATAATGTGAGTACCACTTTTTAAAAGAGAAAACCAAAGACTTTCAAAAGTTTTTGATTTGAGCTATTCTTACCGGGTGCGAGTGTTCGCCTGCTCTATACGCCTCTTGCCTTGATAGGCTTAGGCTCATCCTCATCATGTCCCTCCTCAAGCTGGCAGTGAGATTGATCCATTCTTGTGAATACCCAGCGGGTGTCTGTGAAAAGAGAAATTGAGTAAGAAGTGTCTAATGAATAGTTGGGGATTAAGAGAATCAAGTCAACCTTGAAACTTACAGTCTCATATCTAGGATCTATCTGAGGAACCTCATCCATCACGGGAGGTGCTATAGTCATGGGCACGATGTCACCTCTTTGGCATAGATCAATGGACCACTTAGGCTGTGGCAAAGGGGGCAGTGTGCCCCTATCCATACCCTCATCATCATCCATGTGCACCCCTGACACGCCTGAGGTAGAACCCACTGTAGAATGGTGACCACGAGCTCGCCGCCCCTGAAAAGAGTTGCACACAGTCAGCTAGGAAACACTTGCAAAGCATGTATAGGGTTGAGTATGTACTTACCCCTACGGGTGGAACCCCTACGACCCTAGGAGGCATCAGATACCTCCTACAGAAACTCTCGTAGTTCCCATTCGGAACTATGAAGTCAATCGCATCCTTGCCCCGTATAGCTTTGATTAATTCCCGCCCCTGCAAGGAGTTGGCATGTCTCATACCCTCAGGTGGCGCCATAGGAACTGCAGCTGCATTGATGTTGCCTTTTACTTGGCGCCAAACTCGCTCCCCGAGGTACCAGTAACGGCCCATAGGACCTTCTAGAAGGATCCGCTTCTCTGTCATGTCTACACACCTATGGCATTGCTCCTCAAGGGCATATTTCCATTGTGCCCATGGATCCCAGTCCACCTAATTCATGAGTTGGTGTTAAGAGAAAGAATTAAAAGAAGATGGAATTCAAAAGATAAAGCTTTAGAGATTACTTTGTCCGCAGTAATGCAAGCTAGGAATGCCCTAGCATGGGCATAGTCGTGCTTATTGTCCACCGAATCACACCTATTGTCGATGTGATAGTTGGACATCACAGGCCATGAAGGATCATTGTCAATGAGGGGGGGACGCTCAAACCCCAAGTACTCGTAGTACCAAATCTGTTTTCAAAAAGAAAATGAATTTCAAAAGGAAGTGATAATGTGTACTCATTGCAAATATTGTTAGAAAGGAAACTTGTAGGTTGATTTACCTCCCAGATAAAGGACATTCCGCAGTGGTTTGTGCTCACTCCACGCGATCTGTCGCTCATAGACCTATACAGTACAGCAAGAGCGGCGTTACCCCAGTTGTAATCGCCCATCCCCCAAACATCCTCCATGCAAGCAAGATGTCCTAAAGGAGCAACATCACCAGAGCTAGCAAAGAATATGCTAGACAACATATATAGCATAAATGCTCGGGCAAGACAAGATGGATCGGCGTCATCCTCTTCTCTTTGATCGCCAAAATGAATCTTTAGCCAAGTTCGGCGTACTCCACCCCTTTGAACAGGAACCATGGTCCCGAGTTGTTCTAGGAGATAATGGGGATCCCCGTGAGCATTGTCATAGTAAGATAGTCTCCGCCCACCTAGGCGAAGTCCGGTGATAACAGTAAAGTCTGTTGGGGTAAGAGTCATTTCCCCAAAGCTGAAATGAAATGTGTTGGTGGTGTCCCACCACAACTCAGTGAGGGCCAGCAAAGCTTGTCTATCCCTCTGCTCCACCCATAAAGCATTCAGAAAATCTCCAAAACCCGCATTAATTATGATCTTTTGGGTTTCGGGCTGCCGTGTGGCCATTTTGCGCCACCACTCAATCACTCCTCCAAGGGCGTGCCTCGTTCTATCTTCAAAATTTGGCTACAAAGAATAAAAGAAATCATGGAAATTGTTATTTTGAATATTTGCTATGCTTAATGAATAACTCAAGGATGTTTAAATTCATGGCTTTTCAAGATTTTCAAAGGCTCGCACATAAGAAAAGAAAGTTTTTGCAAAGGAAAGTGTTTCAAAAATCAAAGGATAGCATTCAAAGAGAATACCCATGAGTATTCCTTGGGTTGGTTAAAGTATTTGAAAAGAAAGAGAATGATTTTATTCTCTCGAGAATTTTATCAAACACTTGAGGCGTATAGCTATGCCCACATGTTTTTTTTTGAAAAGAAAGGTGTTTTCTAAACTCATGGGTAAACTCCTTGGAGAATACCTTTGATGTTTTGTTTAAGAACTTAGAGTATTTGAAAAGAAAAAGAATGATTTTATTCTCTCGAGAATTTTATCAAACACTTGAGGCGTATAGCTATGCCCACATGTTTTTTTTTTTTTTTTTTGAAAAGAAAGGTGTTTTCTAAACTCATGGGTAAACTCCTTGGAGAATACCTTTGATGTTTTGTTTAAGAACTTAGAGTATTTGAAAAGAAAAAGAATGATTTTATTCTCTCGAGAATTTTATCAAACACTTGAGGCGTATAGCTATGCCCACATGTTTTGTTGAAAAGGAGAGTGTTTTAAAACTCATGGGTAAACCTCCTAGAGAATACCTTTGATGTTTTGTTTAAGAACTTGGAGTATTTGAAAAGAAAAAGAATGATTTTATTCTCTTGAGAATTTTATCAAACATTTAGTAGGCATAGTCATGCCCACATGATTTTTGTAAAGAAAAATGTTTTTAAACTCATGGGTGAGCTCCTTGGAAAATATCTTTGATAGTTTGTTCAAGAACTTTTGGTATTTGAAAGCAAAAAGAATGATTTTATTCTCTTGGGAATTTTATCAAACACTTAGTGGGCATAGTTACGCCTACAAGGTTTTTTGTAAAGAAAAGAACTTCAAAATTCATGGGTTAGCATTCTAGAGAATGCTCTTGAGTTCACTTTTGATTATCTTGACTATTTGAAAGCAAAAAGAATGATTTTATTCTCTTAGGAATTTTATCAAACACTTGGTGGGCATAGTTATGCCTATGTTGGAAAATGAGGTCTTTGTATATGGAAAACTCCCAAAAGTTGTCAAAATAGCAAGAACTCAATGCATTCCATTCATAAGAATAGCAAATATTTGAAAAGAAACAATGAAATGAAAGAATAAGAATGAACTTGAAGGAGTTGGGAATTATCTTACCTCATTCATGGAATGGATGTAGGAGAGATGATTGTTGGGTTCCAAGAGCAAGCTATCCGGTTGATCTTCATAATGAGGTGCTTTGTATGTTTTCTTGAGGAAATGATGTGGATATTTTGCATCGGAGTATTTATTTGATGAAGAACTCATGTTGGGTGTTCTTGAAAAAATGGGTTTGATTTGAAAAAGTAAGTTGGGAAGGTGGATTTGATGAATCAAAGGTTGTTTTGATTCCTTGAAAGTGATGTTGTTGGTGTTTAATCACCACAATGATTCAAGTTTAATGCCAAAGTTTTGGTATTTTGAAGTTGGGAATGTTGGGTTTTGGGTTTCTAGAGAGAGAAGCTCTCAAAAACCAAGTTGGAAGGATGAACAAATGAGGGAAGATGCAAGGCTTTATAGCCAAAACATCAAAAATTTGCAGCAGAAAAATGCACTCTCGGGTGACCGGTTGGACCCAACCGGTCCAACCGGTTCACCAACCGGTCCAACCGGTTCGGTCCAACCGGTCCCCCAAGCCCATTGTTCGTTTTGTGCAATTTTTGCACAATTTCGCTTAACTGGGCCTCTTTTCGCTTGATTTTTTGATGAATTCTCTCTTGAAAGGCCTAGAACCTGATGTGAATGATTTGAAATGAATGAAATGAATAGTGATTAGTCACTAATTGAATTATTAGTGCACTCATGGTGATATTTGCAAGCCCGCTTTGACAATTGCTTTGTTAAAGGGCTTTATCTTTGGATGATGGAAGGAGGATGCTTATGATTTTTGTTTGGAACCATGGAATTTTATATTCCTTGATTTCTTGTGATTGAATTGCTAATGCTATTTATTTCTTGAGGAAATTATAGCGCGTTGGGATTAATTGAATGTTCTTGCTTATTTTTAATCCTCGGGTTAAAATAAAGCTTTGTTGATTGGATGATGAGTTGATTGGATGCTTGAGATGCTTTGTAAGGATCATGAAATTGTTATTTCTTGATTCTTTGTCATGAATTGACATTGCTATTAATTTCTTGAGGAGATTATAGCATAATTGGAGTGCGTGCTTTGCTTAATTTTAACAAAGATTGTTAAAATAAAGCCTATGATTGCTCGATTGGAATTGGTTTTGGAAGTATGTTTAAATGACTCTTTGAGTCACATACATGGATGTTTTGCATTGCTATTAATTTCTTGAGGAAATTATAGTACATTTGGAATATTCGCTCCGCTTAATTTTAACAAAGATTGTTAAAATAAAGCCTATGATAGTTTGGATAGAAGTGTTTGTGATAGTATGTTTAAATGACTCTTTGAGTCACATACATGGATTGCTTTGCATTGCTATTTACTTCTTGAGGAAATTATAGCACAATGAATGGATTGCCCCCACTTGATTTTAACAAAGTTGTTAAAATTAAAGTCTCATGATTTTGTTTAGAAAGTATAGTGTGTTTAAATGATCCTTGTGGTCACACACACCCCCTATCTTGTGCGTGTTCTCATTAGAAAGAATGAGCGTACATTATGGAAGCATATGTGTTCCTATTAGAAAGAATAGGCATATGAGAGTATAGTGTGTTTAAATGATCCTTATGGTCACACACACCCCCTATCTTGTGCGTGTTCTCATTAGAAAGAATGAGCGTACATTATGGAAGCATATGTGTTCCTATTAGAAAGAATAGGCATATGAGAGTATAGTGTGTTTAAATGATCCTTGTGGTCACACACGCCCCCTATCTTGTGCGTGTCCTCATTAGAAAGAATGAGCGTACATTATGGAAGCATATGTATTCCTATTAGAAAGAATAGGCATATGAGAGTATAGTGTGTTTAAATGATCCTTGTGGTCACACACACCCCCTATCTTGTGCGTGTTCTCATTAGAAAGAATGAGCGTACATTATGGAAGCATATGTGTTCCTATTAGAAAGAATAGGCATATGAGAGTATAGTGTGTTTAAATGATCCTTATGGTCACACATACCCCCTATCTTGTGCGTGTCCTCATTATAAAGAATGAGCGTACATTATGGAAGCATATGTGTTCCTATTAGAAAGAATAGGCATATGAGAGTATAGTGTGTTTAAATGATCCTTGTGATCACACACACCCCCTATCTTGTGCGTGTCCTCATTATAAAGAATGAGCGTACATTATGGAAGCGTATGTGTCCCTATTAGAAAGAATAGGCATATGAGAGTACCGTGTGTTTAAATGACTTTCGAGTCACACACAACCCCCCCTATTTTGTACAAGTGTGCATTATAGCGGTCGTAAACATTCTCAGTAGTTACTGTTGAAGTTCAAGCATTGGTTCATCGCCCTTTTCTTGTGAAAATGGGCTGTCTTTCCTAACATTGGTGTCGCTTGCGAAGCAAACTCCACCAATGAGGGGCATCTGTAGACACCCCATTTTCACCCCCATGAGATCATGATATCATTTGTTTAGGTTTAGAAGCATGTAGGAGTCCCTAAGCCTTAAAGGACAATTTTGCCCTTTTAAGCCTTAAGAGAATAGGTCATCATTGCATGCATATTTTTGTCTCTTTGTTGAGTCCCATCACTTACATTTAGTTTCTAGGGTCATTTTGGATATGTGTGTCAAATTTGGGTCAATTCCAGATAGGTTTGGATAGCTAATTAGAACTTTTGCGACTTGAAGGGCAATTTCGTCTTTTACTTCGTATATTTTCCAATTGACTTCCAAATTTGTTCTGGAGAGTTCCATTGACCTTAGAATGATGAAATGAGTCTAATTGAAGTGCCAATTTAATTTATTGATAGGTTTGGGATTGGTTCACCACATTACCCTATGCTTAATTGACCTTTTTTCGGGTAATCGCCTCATGAAAACCCAGCCACTTGACCGTGGTCAGGGATTCTTGGTTCAAGATTATTCTAGGCTTATTCTACATTGAATCCTTGAAATTTTGGCTTTTGAATCACTCAAATCGGAGTTAAAATGAAGAATTTGTGTCCGTTTGAAGTTCGGAGTCCAAACCGAGCTAGAATTCCAAAATTTTTGGATTCTCCTCGGGTGACCGGTTGGGCCCAACCGGTTGGATCGGTTCACCAACCGGTTGGACCGGTTCACCCCAACCGGTCACCCGAGAGTCCCATCCTGATTTTTCTCTCTTTGAGTTTTTGACGAAATGGGACTCTACCACTCCGATTTTCAGCCTTCTAAAGGACTTCTAAGCCTATTGGGAAGTGGTTTTGAGTTGTTTAACATTCATGGGATTTAATCACAGCCATAGATTGATTTTATGGTGAATTAATCTCAACCATTGGTTCATATGGTTGGTTGGTTATAAATAGAGGCTCATTCATCAGCATAAGGGACTTTTGGCTTATTTGACACTTCATATTCATAAGAGAGAGGGGGACCACGAGTTTGAACACACCCATATCACTTGGAGGAGGCTTTCTACTGCAATTTTGAAGGAGAACTAGAAGGGAACCAAGCTAAAGAGAAGGAAGAATGCAGCGAAGACCCTTGCTTCATTGTAAGTCTCCTTTGCTTTCTTTTATGATTCCTTCTTCTTCTACTCCATTCTCTGCATAATTATGGCTTAGAATTGATTTAGGAATCATATATACTCTATATTTTAGAGTGTATATGATTCAAATATGATGAGAATGCATGTTAGTGGATTAGGATTGCGAATTGCTTGCTGGTAGGATAGTTTCTCCCTTAAGGATAGAGGTACGTTTTGCACAGAAAATTAGTTGATGTGTTTAGGCCATTTTCTCTTCATGGTTCAATTATATGCATGATTTTAAGCATCTTTTGTATAGGGCACTTGCTGTGTAAGCCTCGTCTTCATAGGTGTATGGATGATTATCCTTTTCGAGGATAATTATCGTCCTTAGAGGATGAGGCTGTGCATAGGTGCTTTCTGGAGTGTGTTTAAGTGCGCTGTGAGTTTCTTTGCATTCTTAGGTATATATTTTACGTAGGATATGTGAAGAAACCATTCATATGGAGTGATTTCTACGTAAAATTATCTCCGGATAGTTTTACTTAAGAAAGCTCGCCGTAAGGATGATTATTTCACATTCTTACATAAAGTACTTACCTAAGGCATCATGGTAGATTTTCTTTTCATGTTTAGGATTGTCATATGATATTTTCATCATGGTAATGCCTATTTAGCATGTTTTTGATAGTTTTTGTGCATGTTAGGATGTTTAGAGCATATAGGAGCATATAGGAGCATATAGGATATTGTTTTTCTTTTGATTTTTGTTATTTGCATGAGTTTAGGGTCATTATATGCATATTTAGTATTCTGTCCAGATTTGATTTAGGTTTTCTAATGATGATTTGAGCATGAATATGGTGGATTTGAGCTTAATAATTGCCTTATAGAATACATAGGGTGATTAATTGATGATTTCTCGATGTTTCGGGATGATTTGCATGAGTTTTAGGTCATTATATACATGTTTAGTATTCTGTCCAGATTTGAATTAGGTCTCCTAATGATTATTTGAGCATGAATATGGTGGATTTGAGCTTAATAATTGCCCTATAGAATACATGGGGTGGTTTATCGGTGTTTTCTCGATGTTTCGGGATAATTTGCATATGGTAAGTGGTTCATGGTAAGTTGTGTGTGAGTTGTTCTCTTCTCCCTCCTAGGGTTATTGTCTTTACTTTGAATTAGAAGTCCTAAGTTTCCAACTTTCTAAAAATTCTGTTTTAATTAGAGTTCTATCTCTTTTAGAATTCTACCTTCATTAAAATTTTGTTTTATCTAGAGTTCTATCTCTTTTAGAATTCTACCTTTTCTCGAACTCCTTTTTGAATTAGAGTTCTATCTCTTTTAGAATTCTATTTCTCTAAAACTTCTTTTTGGATAAGAGTTCTATCTCTTTTCAATTTCTATCTTTTCTCAAATTCCTTTTTTTTTTTGGAAACTCTTCTTTTCTTTTAATGGAAACTTAGGGTTTATAGTTCATTGTAAAGGGAGTAACCCCTTCTCAATCGAACTACGTGGACTTTGATCCTTACGTCTTTGTATGTAAGGTACGTAGGCGCTCATTTGATGTTCAAGTCCGCCCTAGGATACTAAGTATCCTAGGTTTTCTTTTTCTTTCTTTCCCTTTCTCTCTACCCATTTGTCCATCACATATATGTTAGTGGATAGGATGGACCCATGCTTATACATTTATCCATCACATATTTGTTAGTGGATAGGATGGATTTGTTTGCTTGCTCATTTATCCATCACATATTTGCTAGTGGATAGGATGGATTTGTTTGTTCATTCTCTCTATCTCTCTTACTTGCTTTCCATATCTCTCATATTTGTTCATGGATGTTTACATGCTTTATGGATGCTTATTATTTATGGATGTTCATGGATGAATGTGGATTATTTGTGGATGATTCTTTGCATATGCATGGTGACTAATTAGGAAGTGATTGAAATAGCCCATATAAATTCAGAGACCCATTTTGGGGCGATGTGGGTGCCTATAGGATGTTTCCTAGAACCTTCCCACATCGTAACTTAGTCTCCGAATCCTCTCTTGTTTTGATTAGACCTGCTTTTCTTTGATCGGAGTCATGAGGTTTGTTTTCAAAGGTTTCCTTTAAAAACTGTTTTTATGGTTTTCCTCTTTTCCTAAAAATGAGGTGGCGACTCCTTATTTGTTATGTTTTTGTGAACCTTTTAAAAACCAGATTTTTATTAATTTAAATCTCTACAAGTCTTTTTAAAAGAAGGGTTCTCCTTCCTTCCTCCCCTGGATCGAAACCCGTGGTTCACAGCTGGCTGCTCTCGACCCTTAGGGCACTGCACTTGCTGCTCAAGGAAGAAACTCTCCATCGTCCATTGCTCGATTCCACACGTCGCTCTCCATAACACCTCGGCTGATATGAAGTGAGGGTTTGAGAAGGATTGTGGAGTGAGGGTTTGAGGAGAATGAGGGTTTCGAAGTGAAGATGGAGTGAGTGTGGAGTGGGTTTTGTTTTTTCATTTGCTGAACTTGTTTCCAGACAAAATAGGATTCTCACTCTGATGTAAAACGTCTCCAGCTTCTTCTCTTTCCTTCTCTTTAGGTATTTCTCTTCGCCTTAATGTTTTCTTCTTTCAATTTTCAATTTTCTGCATTGAATCCCCTTCCCCCAACCCCTTATTTTTTGTGTGTTTTTTTAGAATCCTTTCAAAAACCCTAAGTTTGTTTGTCAGATTCCCCTCACACTCCCTCTTTGTAATTTTTTCTTATCCAATTTTATTCTAAAGTGTAGAAAGAGAAACAAAACATATTTTGGATCTATGTGGGTTTACATATATCAATGCCGTTTAGATCTATGTGGGTTTAGGCTCTGTTTTTTCTTTTTTTTTTTGGTACTTATTTAAGTAATTTTTTTAATTAAAAAAAAAATATGTTCCTAGGGCTAGCTTATTATGTTATTAGGTTATTTATTGATTTTGTTTGGAAGTGTGGACTTTTTTCCTCACGAAGAACTATAGAAATGAGCTCCATGAGTTTTGCAGGATTGTAACGAAGGAAGCATGTCTCATCGCAAGTTTGAGCACCCAAGACATGTCTCTTTGGGATTTCTTCCAAGAAAAAGAGCTGCTCGTCACAGAGGAAAAGGTTTTTAATGTTCCTTATTGTTTAACTTTCCTTTAAATAATTTACTATGTCGATTATCTGATATGCTAATACAAAAGGATTATATATGTTTTTAATGACATGGTTTTGTAAGATTTGTAATCTCTTTTAGTATGCAAAGGTTGTTTTTTTAAGATGAAAATAGAGTGGCCTTGTTTGTCTTTGCATTTCTCTTATCTGTTTTGAATGGAAGTCATTTCCTCAAAGAGAACTCATTGGACAAGCATATTAGCTTTCTTTTACACTTAAATTTTTTTTAGTGGGATACTTTTGTTTGGCATGGAGAGAAGGAATTGTATCACCATAGTATATATTGGTTTTCTATTAAAGACGTTGCTCCTTTGTCCTGGCATTTTAAATGCTTCACTTGCATTCTACTGTTTATTATTCATAGTATTCATCACTGCGAGCTGTTCTACATTTCTGGTTCAATGAGTTAATGTGTTTTGAGCTGCTTGAATGCTATTTTATTAGCTTATTTTAATCAACGCTATAGAATATAAGGAAATGGATTTAGAATTAACTATAAACTATTCCATGTATCACCTTCATTCAACCTAGCTTTCACTACAACAAATCCCCCCCCCCCATATATATATATTTTGGGGGGTGGGGGTGTTTGTTGTAGTAAAAGCTAGGTTGAATGAAGGTGGGTTTTCGAAACATGATATGTTGGTTCAACTTAAGAACCTGATCTTGTCATACAGGATTGAAGAACTAGCACAAATTGGTGATCAGAGATTCTAGTTCTCCTGTTTTAGATTTCTGTGCCAACTTTATAAAATTGTTTGAATCTTTGTTGATTTACAAGCAGCAATAAGTTCGGAGCATAAGTTGCCATAGTCTACAAACTTCTGTTTGTTCTTTGGTCTCATTTGGTTTTGTAGATGCCTTTGTTTTATCGTCTTCTCATTGGCCACAGAAACTCTTTTAAGGGAAAGGCCTCCCCAAATTTTGGTAGCATCTGGATTGGGATTCTTTAGTGTGAGGACCAACCCCTCTTTTTGGTGACGACCTGCCACGAGAATTGATTCTTGTTAGAATGAGAGACAGGTAGGACTAAGAAAGAGCCCCATCTGAGCCATTCTGGAGGGCACCAAGCCTTCTCGTTTGGATGGTTTTTTTAAGGAAGTGCCATTATTTCTTCTTCTATATAATGGTGATTCGTTAGGCTTGAGATAATAGATGATAATTCTTTTCTATTATAAAGTAGGCCCCTCAGAATATAGGTTACCAGCTTTGAAGTGTAATATTTCATAAAGAAACTATCCTGCTTATATGATTTATACAGAGTTTTCTCTGTTAGATTATAAAATATATTTCCACATTGATAAATAACTATAACATTGATTACTGCATATGCATGTAGCAATTTTAAAAACAAAGAACTTAGGCGGAGCATTTGTTTTTTTTTTTGTAAGGTGTGTTCCTCAGCCTTTTCCATGCCCTTGACAATGTTTAGACTACATTCTTCTCCTTGTCAGCCAATTAGTGTAATTTTTTTTAGTCTGCAGTTGGCTCAAACAAATTCTCCACTTGTCTGGCAAATTTCCTTGGTAGACATGGTTCATATATTATTCTCTACTTTACATTGTGGCCTTTGGTTCCTGATTTTATGTTCTATATGGGCTTATGCAGTGAAGGCTTTTCCCAAAGTTGATCCAACAAAACCCTGCAGATTAACTGCTTTCCTAGGATACAAAGCTGGAATGACTCATATTGTCAGAGAAGTTGAAAAACCAGGATCAAGTGAGTTTTCCTTGTCAATTTTGCATGATCTTTTATGTGAACCCATGTGTAAATGGGTTACCATTGTAATAGCAAGGAAGTGCCAACAACATAATAATATAATGATTGTTAAGGCCATTTTGTTACTAGGATACTCGTTTCTTTAAAAGAAAAGAATGCAACCTAAAATTTTGATGTGCTAATACAAAAGGATTATATTTGTTTTTAATGACATGGTTTTGCAAGATTTGTAATCTCTTTTAGTATGCAAAGGTTATTTTTTTAAGATGAAAATAGAGTGGCCTTGTTTGTCTTTGCATGTCTCTTATCTGTTTTGAATGGAAGTCATTTCCTCAAAGAGAACTTATTGGACAAGCATATTAGCTTTCTTTCTTTTACACTTAATTTTTTTTAGTGGGATACTTTTGTTTGGCATTGAGAGAAGGAATTGTATCACCATAGTATATATTGGTTTTCTATTAAAGACGTTGCTCCTTTGTCCTAGAATTTTAAATGCTTCACTTGCATTCTACTGTTTATTATTCATAGTATTCATCACTGCGAGCCGTTCTACATTTCAGGTTCAATGAGTTAATGTGTTTTGAGCTGCAAGAATTAATACTATTGCGCTTTGCTGATTTAGTTGAGAAACATAGCAATGAGCTCGCAGCTCTAGGGACGTGGAATAATGGGAAGCCTTATGAACAGGCTGCCAAAACTGAATTACCATTGTTTGTCCGCCTATTTCACTATTATACTGGTGTGAATTGATTCCACCCTACGTTCTTGTTATTATATACATTTAAAATACTCTTTAATGAATGCAATTTGTTGCAATTTTTAAGGTTTTTTTTTCTTCAATTTATCCAGGTTGGGCAGATAAAATCCATGGACTGACAGTTCGTGCAGATGGACCATACCATGTGCAAACATTGCATGAACCAATTGGGGTTGCAGGATAGATTATTATTGTTTTGTGATTTTAGTTCTTACTTTAATGTGCAATTTTTCTTTTTTCCTTTTATATTTCATTCAAGTTGAGCCAACTGGTAACTTTGTGACAAACTAGCCATGCTTTTTTAATTTGGTGCAGGCAAGGTTGGTAAGTTAAGATCCATAGTGGATATATCTCATGAGAACTTACTATTTTAACGCATCCAAAAAGTTATTTTGTATTATTAAAGAGTTTATAAATGACTGTGTTCATTGTTTCTAACATTTAGTAAAAGCAGCAGTTTCCTCAAGAGCATAAATTCCTTATTTGTTCCCTGATTAGTTTGTCTTATTTCAATGTTGACACCATAGTTTAAAAGAGTACTCAAATGATGTATCTGTTACTTTCTCTTAGGGATCATCTTGTGCTCAAATGTGTGTTCTTTGGCACAGGCTGGTCTTCCTCCGGGTGTCCTACATATAGTTTCTGGCTTTGGACCGACTGCTGGTGCATCTCTTGCCAGTCATATGGATGTGGATAAGGTATTGTAAGAGCTTAAATTTTCTGCTTGATATCTTTTAAACTTTATCTGAATTGCAATTTTAAACTCCCTGATATCTTTTATACCTGTTTCATAATATGTAACTAGATATCTAAATAACTAAATTCATTTGATTATCAACTTGATGTAACGATACATGCGTCTTTATAGAATTTTAGACCTGTCTTGCACGGCTCAGAGGGATTGGAATTGTGAAATAGCTGATTTTTTTTCTTGAAAAACTTACAGTATACATTATATTGATTTAATCATTTCACTCTAATAATGCTGTCATAACTATCCTCTTTGCAAATTTGTATGAACCCCAGAGCGCTGTCTGCTCACCCTTTTATGAATAAGGCTAGTTCCACCTTCATATTATAACCAGCAGCCTCTAGGAAACCCCTCTAGTAGGAAAATAGCTTGACCTTTTGCACCTGTATGCAGAATAGAGCTATATCTTGGCTCATTAGTTCTTGCAATGCATCATTGCTTCTTCATCTTTGTCTAAACTGTAAAACCTCATAGCTTGATGAAACTGCTTATTCAACTGAGTAGCATCGATGATCCACTTTTGATCACAACATGATGGTGCAAAATTTCAAATGCTAATCCTATCATTTAGTCATTCTTGAACATGGCCTCAATTTCTTGAACGTCCCACAAAAATTGAATTGTTTGATCATGTTTTGCTTATAATTTGGTTAACAAATCCTTTGTTCTGAATAGGGAATCTAAGGGAATGGAATCCATAATCTTTAATGACACTAAAAAATTTGAGCAACATTATACGAATCCTAGCTTGGTCTTATAATATCAATGAAGCTGATGGATCCAAATTTATTTTACTCGTGGTCCCATTCAAGATGATGGATTTGTACCTTTAATGCTATGTAAAAAACAATGGAGTGATCCAATCCCCATAGGACAACCAAACAGGCCCTGCTTCATTATTTATATTATTAAGTTCTTAGCTGAAATCTTAATGTTAGTAATAAATTTTTCAAAGAAAATTGAGATACACGTCATAAAAACTAGAAGCCAAGAAAAAAAATATAATGGGAGAACATAAGGAAAATATTTTCAATAAATTAAATGCAAATTAAACCATAACACTATCAAAAATCATAACAAACCTCGTATGACATGTTATCAATATCTAGTCTCATGTCTCTATGCCGATCAATATATATAAGCTAAAAATAGTATAAGCTAGGTATAAGCTATTAGTTAAGGCTTACAAGAGAGATGAGTTTGTGAGGCTTTCATAGGATTTGTGGAGAGGTGAGGGAGAGAAGGGAGCACTCGGGGAGCACAAAAACAAGGTATTGTTTCAAGTTTCAAGTTTGGAATAGACATTAGTGTAAAGTCCATGTTTTCAATGTTGTCATATTTTGTGCCAAAGTATGGTTGAGTTTTGGGTTGATTGAAAATTAGTGAAGCTGCAAAGTTGAGACAAAGCGTGGAGTTCAAAGCTTCAACTCATAATTGGTCTTAGGAAAGGTAAGTGACTATAGAATCTTGGGTTCTAATGTTTAAAAATCATTTTAAATCTTTTTCAATATTTCTTTGTTTATAAAAATGGTTTTGGAAAAGATTTTTTAGCTTTTGAGGTTTTTCTGCCTAGGCGGATCGATCCATGGCCTAGGGGGATTGATCCGTGGTATTTTAAAAATGCCAATTTCGCTTCTGCCTAGGGGGATCGATCCATGGCTTGGGTGGATCGATCCATGCTGCTCCCAAAATGCTGATTTTGCTTCTGTCAATCCGGATCGATCCGGCATGAACTTGGATCGATCCAGGCTTGTAAAAAATAGTTTTTAAAGTTTTTAAAACTTAACTTTTTAATACCAAAACATGGTACAACCACTTATGGTTTCTTAGAGTATATATATAGTCTTTTATCATTGAGTGGGTGAAGCAAGTCTCTCCCTATTAGGGTTTTCATTGTTCATCTTCTTAAAACCTCTCTAGAGCACTTTAATCTATGTTTTCACTGATATGTTTTAGAGATTATCAAACCACACACCATTCACAACCTTGAGTGTTTGTGAGACCGTTGTGATGGTGATCGAGCTTGCAAGTTCGTGATTGAAGACATCGCTGTGAAAGAGGTTGGTTGCGACCAAAGTTGTGACGATGGAGATCGATCGTGTGTGATCGTGGGAGTGAAGACAACTGCATGAGTCCTTATGTGGTCTGTAAGTGTGTCTTGTACTCGTTGATTTCATAGTGGATTTTCTTCAACTGGACGAGGTTCCGTAGTTTTTTTCATCTAGGGTTTTCCATGTAAAAATCTCTTGTGCCATTGTTAATTACTTTTATGCTTGCTGTGTGATTGATTTATTTGTGGTAAAAGAGATTAATTGACTTGAAATCAAAATTGTATAAGATTTATACATAATACTTATTCAACACCCCCCTTCTAGGTATTGTAGGCTTGGTAAAACCAGAATTTCAATTGGGCATTTGGAAATGGGGATTGTTTCAAGGATTAGGAGTGGTGTCATATACTCTCTATCCTCTATATTTTGTCTATGGTTATACTGGTTTTTCTTGCTTTAAATATGCTTGCATCAACTGTTTCTGTGGAGGGTTCTATATTTTGTCTTACATTTTTTTATCTTTGGCAAATTGGTACATTAAAAAATGATATCGTGAAGCTTTTTTACAGTATTGAGAAATATGGTATGTCCTCTTTTTTTTAGGGGAAAAGAAATTATGTGTATTTTGATATTCTTCTTCTATTCTATAACTTGTGGGTTTTTGTGCTCTTTTCTTTGTTATTGTAATTCACCTCTTGATCTGCTACTTGAACTTTTTAAGTCACTAAATTAGTTTTTTTTTTTTTTTTTTGGTTTTTTTTTCTTACTTGCATATGTATTTTAGAATTGCCATGCATTTAATAGATCATGAAGACATGAATGAAGCCCACTTTTGATAACTATGCCTAGCTAAGACCTTGTAATATATTGATTAATCGTTTCCTTTTTACATAGGCCTGGAAAGTTATGATCATATTTCTAGTACCCTGAACCGCATTATTGATAGTAGTAGAAGCTTCTTTCATTGTAGATGGGATGATGATCATTTAAGATGCTTTCTAGTTCCTAGTCTTATTACTTAAATGCTTTCCATGAACTTCTAACAGTTTTTTTTTTGTTCTTCTTAAATCCTAGTGCACTTCTAAATCTTATAAAACCTAACTTATTCACAAAGGAAGAATTTAGCCAGGTTATAGGTTTTGAATAGCATTAACCTAACTAGAAAATCTGTAGGATGTATAATTGGTGAAATAGAAAAAATAAAACAAAATTGGAGATATTTTTATTTTCCCAAGTTCAATATAGAATGGGTTTAGATCTAAATCTTAAATTGATAGCAATTGCCATATGCAATTCATTGAGGAAATACCATTGTCTGAATATTTGATTCTCCTTTAGTTAGTCTCTCTCTCTCACTTTTTAATTTGCTTTGTTTCTTTGCAATGTTTTACAGGAGTAGATTGTTGCTAATCAGCTAGAATTTTTTGCATTTTGGATGCTTTAGTATCTTTGGAGTAAATGATTGCTAATTAGTTGGAATTTTTGCATTTTGGATGCTTTTAGTATCTTTGTTGATTTACTTCAAAATTTGTAATGACATTTTGGAAGGTTGAAGCTTGAAACTTTAATTTGTAATGACATTTTGGACAAGGTTAAAGCTTGAAACTTGAAGTTTTTAATATAGTGATATAGATGCTTTAATGTCTTTGTTGATTTATTTTCAATTTGTAATGACATTCTGGAAGGTTGAAGTTTGGTGCTTGAAGCTTTTAATATAGTGATATTTTGGATGGCTTTATTAGTTAAATGAATGTTTAAAGTTTGGGTTTTAATTAATTTGGATAAGTTTGGGATTGAGATATCATATTTGGGATGGTTTCATTACTTTAAATAGGGTACAGGTATAAGTAATCATGAAAAGACAGATTATAAAATTCAAAAAAAAAAAAAAAAAAAAACCATATAAGTTATTGCAACGACTATGTCGTTGCGATAAATAATATTTTTAATTAAAAAAATTCGTTTTTGCAACAGGAAATATCATAGCAATAAGTTATTGCTACGACAAAGATTGTAGCAATAACTTATTGCAACACCAAAGTCGTTGCGATAAATAATATTTTCAATTAAAAAAATTCGTTCTTGCAACGGGAAAAAGCGTAGCAATAAGTTATTGCCAGAACAAAGATTGTAGCAATAACTTATTGCAACGCCGCAATCGTTGCAATAAATAATATTTTTAATTAAAAAAAAGTTTATTTTTAAGTATATTGCCACAATAATGTTGTTGCAATATTTTTTTGCAACGAAACAAAAATTGATTGCAACAATAAAACCGTTGCATTAAATGGAATTGTATTGCAACGAAATTTGTATTGCAACGATATTTGTTGTTGCAATAACCTATTACCACGGAGGTTTTTGCAATGGATTGCAACGGTAGTGTTGTCGTTGTAATAAGTACTTATTGCAACGACTTTGAGGTTATCGCAACGACTTTTACCGTTGCGATAGATGCTTTCTCCTGTAGTGATTTAAATTAGTTTTTATTGCGCTCATTATATGCTATAAAAAGGTCAATGTAAATAAGTTATAGACGACGTGCAATATATGCCGTTAATAAGTTATTTACGATGCACATTGTAGGTCGTAAATAATATAGGCATCCTAATGATCTGGTTTTACACGACTTGCATTGTAAGTCGTTAATATGTTATTTATGACGCGCATTGCAAGTCGTGAATACGTTATTTACGACGCGCATTGCAATTCGTGAATAACTTATTCACGACGTACAATGCACGTCGTTAATTAGTCTTGACTTTCCACAGCATCGCGATGCACGACATGCACCTGTGCGTCGTAAAAAGCCTATTTTGTTGTAGTGATATAAATGAACCATGAAGAGAAAATAGCTCTAATACTTCAACTAATATGCTGTACAAAACAACCCTATTCTAGGGAGAGAAAATCACTATTTCAACATGCAATAAGGAAAACCCTAACAAACTATGATGTTATTCATATGATAACCATCAAATAATCTTAATAACAAAATTACCCTTCAAGTCGCAAAAATTCTAATTAATTATCCAAACCTATTTGGAATTGAACCAAATTACACACACATATCCTAAATGTACTTAAAAACTAAATGCAAATAATGGAATGCAAAAATGAGGCAAAAATATACATGCAATAATGAACTACTCACATAAGCTTAAAATGACAAAAATGGTTCAAGGCTTAGAGATTCTTAAATGTTTCAAAAACTCATGAAATAAGTTTATGAACTCATAAGATGAAAAAGGGGTGTCTACAAACGGTATATAATAAAACAGTAAAATGTTACTATTTGATAATATAATTTTCAAAATTACTATTTTAACAGAAAAATAGTGACATGTTATTATTTCATTTATTTTTTTCTAAAATTATCTACTGACAGTGGGTATTGTTTCGAAGATCACAATAAGTAGATTCTAAAAAACAAGTTTTATTAAAAACGGATTTGTATATTGCAAGTATAGGTTTTTAAAAATTGGAAAACTAAAAAACAAGTTAGTTACATAGATTGCCCTTAACAACAACAACAACAAAAGAGTTTTCTTATAAGCAAATAAGGGTAAATTATGATTTTTTTTTTAAATAAAATAAAGATGGGGTACTACTAATAAGAATAATTGGATGTCATGTTAATGGGTTAAGGAATATTTCAATAGAATTATTGTCAAAAACATTATTCTAAATGGGGTTATTGTCAATCTCCTCCAATGACATTTTTTGGATGTTTGAGTTTGTTACAACTTTATGTCTTTTATTATTGTTAAAAATAAAACTATTTATATTAATTATTTATTTCTTTTAATTTTATAACTCACAAGACCATACACATTTCCACTATTTTTTCGGATAAGTAAGAACATCAATAAAAGAAAACAAACCTGGCAAAACACCAAGAATTTACAGCTAAGATGGACAAAAACTAAATCCCACTATTGTCTGGGCTGTTAGACCAGACAACTTTCTATATCTAACATCTTTAACAATGCTAGAAAAAATTACATCAGGATTGTTGCCACGAATACATCAATTTCTTTTTCTCCTGAATTTGTAAATAGTAGTTGCCCAAATTATTTTCTTCACTTGTTCAGCGAGGAATGTTATCGAAATATTCCATCAATTCTCTATTAATCATGCCTCTGTTTATGCCCCTTTATGTAATTGGGACCTATCATCATTAAAATATAATTCGGATCCACTAAACATCAAGTCCTGGTAAATACATTATATTTCAAAATAGTATCTCATTAGATGATCTAAACCCACTCAATTAATTTGATTTTAATCAAAGTATTCATACAATGTATTCATACAATGATGATACTTTTTTCAAGGAAAATATTTGTTTGATAGTCTGTCATGAAAATATAAAACAACCCATATATAAATTCATTTTGAACATTTTCTTATGATCTTCATTACTAAATAATTGCGGGCAAAATGCTACGTAATGAAAACTGTCATAGTAGCCATGCTCTCTTGAGAAATGTAATTTTTATGATTATACTTTTTTCAAGGAAAATATTTGTTTAATAGTCTGTCATGAAAATATAAAACAACCCATATATAAATTCATTTTGAACATTTTCTTATGATCTTCATTATTAAATAATTGCGGGCAAAATGCTACGTAATGAAAACTGTCATAGTAACCATGCTCTCTTGAGAAATGTAATTTTTATAATCGTAACATGCCCAATTTGTTTTTTTTTTTTTGCACGAAAAGACAAAGACAAAAAAGGAACCAGATCAATTTATGTCATCACCTTTTTTTGCTTTTTGTTTTTTTGTATGCCATTACTTTGCTCCTACTAATCGAGATTTATCAGTGCAGGACGGTACTCTTTCTTGGGATTGGTTTTTTGTTTGTTTGGGGGGGGGGGGGGGGGGGGGAATTGGTTTTGTGGGGGTGGGGGGGGGGGGGGGGGGGGATGGTACTCTTTCTTAGGATTGGTTTTTTGTGTGTTGGGGGGGGGGGTCCCCACCCTACTCTTTTTATTTTTATTTTTTTCTAACATACGCATTATAACTTATACTAGTTTAGACCACGGAATGTGTAGTCATAATTTTGTTTTGTTAATGCATCTATTAGTAGGAAAATTTAGCCATATCATCAAACAACTAAGGGAATAATTTATTAAATTACTTATATAATTAAGAATTAAACTCATGCAACATAACATAACCCAACATATATTTAATAATTAAATTCAAATACAAAATTGCAGGAAAGAAACAGTTTGTGCACTAAATTTGTCCTTCAAAGGGTGGAATGCTCTCAATTTAAGAGGTTGAAATGATTCAACTGAATCTAATACCTTTTTTCAAACAAGAAATAATTATGTTAGAAAAGAAAGTTGAGATGGTTAAGGATATATATGTATGTATATGCCTACACGGGTACCTCCTCATAAATAATGTTGCATTTACATAGACAATATTACATTCTCAAGAGAAGAGAGAGAGAGAGAGCTTTTCATTCGTATGAATTGAAACTAACTTAAGGGAATCATGTTGAAAGATGCCATTATGCAACCTAGTATAGATGATAAAGCCACATTTGCATGATACTGGATTATTGAGATTTTTAGTGATTAAAAAGACAAGTTTTTGGATTGAATGGCAACAAGTGTTGGATCAATTTGATGTTTTATATACTGGATTATTGAGATTTTTAGTGATTAAAAAGACAAGTTTTTGGATTGAATGGCAACAAGTGTTGGATCAATTTGATGTTTTATATATATATATATATATATATATATATATATATATATATATATAGATATATATAGAGATATAGATATATATTAGATTAGATGTTATAAATATATTGTTTTCTAACTAGAAATATTATCAATTTGAATGTTTAAATTTTAAAAGTTTCTATCAATTCAAATGATCTTCATTTGTTAATGTTATTTTCAATATATTACAATGTAAGAATTTTATAAAATATTGTATTCAACTATTTTATTTTATTTTATTTAACCTCATGATGTACACTAGTGATTCTTAGGATCGACGTAAGTTTCAAGAAGCAAAAGAATTTGAGTTTGCCTTCTCATTCCTTCATGAGGCCAACCACCAATTAGGTTTATTTTGAAGGTTAATGTAAAGTAGTAGGTTTACCCATGTTTCAAGGATTAGTGAGACTAACAGTTTAGAAACCCTTTTAGCCAAAATAACAATAATAATTCATTTAATTTATAGAATTAAGATAAAACTGTAACAACTGACTAAAAGAAGTCCTCATTGGAATGAATTCCTGGTTCTGCCACTGTAGGATTGATATATGTAAGGGATTACAAAGTTAATAAGGTTGAAATCCATATCTTCTCTGCATCTCAAATATCCTAATCCTTATCCTTCTATACGACTAACACTGTTCAAGAACAAAACATGAATTGATTACTGGCCTAGTGGGGTTAGAGTTTGTACAATAACCTCTATTTAGTCTATTACAATAAATAAGTCATGATGTCATCTACTCTTTCTTTCTTTCTTTTTCTTTTTTTTTGGGGGTATAGTGGGAGAGATTCAAACCCCTAACCTATTCTACTTCTATCATTTTCTAGGCTAGCTCTAGTAGCTTATGATGTCATCCACTTGCTAGTATACAAAATTAATAAGAATTGTTAACATTCCACTTAGACATGTAAATGAGACTTGACCTGAGTACTAGCCTACTCAAGTTAAACTTATTAAATTAACGAGTTTAAATGTAAGGCTTGAACTGACTTGAACTTGAACTTGAGCTTGAGCTTGAGTTTGGTTCATTTGGTTTACAAGCAAGTTCTAACGTACAAACCATCTCTTAAGGCAAATCCTCAAGTTCTCACTAAAAACATTACACGTTAAAACACTTATTTTTCATACATGAGACAAAAAATAGGTTCATCTCACATTTTGCCTTATGATTGGCTCCAAGGGAGGGGAGCAAAGTGTTACACTACAACAGTTTAGGAAATATTACAACTCGTCTTAAAATTTAGGGCATTAAAGTGAAATTTGAGAGTAATTTTTTGTAATTTTTCATTTTTTATTTTATTTTTTAATTATTTATTCCTTTTACAATATTTACAAAGCACAAGGATTCTTTCCATTTAACGAAAGATGCATTGAAATGAACGACCACCTACAATTTGTGAAACCCAATAAAACATGTCAAAGGAAGCTAACACATGTGGACAGAGGTTCAGATTTGAGTGGGATGTAAATGGATCCTTGTCCATTAACAAAGATGGAGATTCCTTCATTTTCGCCACCCATATATGGAAAAGCGTTGATTGTGGATCGAAGCACCAAAAAGCTAAACAAAATTAAATGAAGTTGGACCCCAATTGCTAAGGGAACACTGACTTGACACTTAGAGTTGGCGCACGCGGTACGGTTCCGAATGGTACCTCACAAGTTTACAATTTCGAATGGCCGAATGGATTGGCCAACAGCATTTAAAGGCATTTCAGTTATTCACAGATCCCACATTCGCAAGGATATGATCTCACACCATAATGCATTTTACGAATTTTATAAAATTCAATCATTACTTTCCATATTTAACCATTTTATTTACTTGATAACTTGATGAAAATTACAAAAATATACAACTGAATAACTTATCTAAATAGCTTCTTACGTCATAAATTAATTATATCACTTAATAACTAAATAGCCAAATAGCTTCATTTTCATCTCATTTTTAACCATTTTAGCACATTGCATACAACCCATATAACCATGAATATTAACAATCAATTTATTTTAAACAAGTGTTTTAAAAAAAATTAAAACTCTAAATGCATCACTTAAGTATGCTCCTTTATTTATTCTTTTATAATGTTGACATGGAGTTATTTTATTGCATGGCTAGCTACCTGATCGCATCGAGGAATTCACATATAGGCTTGGGATATGCATACAATTTTATCAAATCACTTAATAACTAAATAGCTTTTTTAGCTAGAAGGGTTGCCAACCTGAGAATAGAAGGCTAGGGTTTGAACAGAGTGTTCAATCAAACCCATTTTGTTCAATTCCCCCTTCCCCAACCCTTTTATAATTAACAACTTAATAACTCAATTGGAAAATATCTGAATAACTATCAACAATTTTGCATGATATATAATACAAGCATTTACCAGTGAAATTCCCACTACATAAAAAAAGCCCCTTCTTATCATTACAATATATGAACATTGGATAATACATCATAAATCAACACAACAAACGAAGACTTCGTCAATGTTAAACTAACTTACTACGAAGATTTTGAGTGCTATGAAGATTTTGAGAGTTTTAAACCAAGTTCATCCACCCCTTCATCGTTTTAAAAATTAGATTTTTGAAATAGGGATTTTGCAATTCATCACGAAACATTCTAACCCTAAAAATGGGTATGAATCTAACATGTTCTACACCCCATCGTTGATCTTCCCTTAATAACTTCACGTTAAATGCTAGATCATTCGCAAACGACAAAGAGATGCCCTCGATCTCCCTTTGATAACTTGATATGGCGGCGACTCACCTCTCCGGCACTCAACAGAGGAGAATGATAGGATTGCTTTGGTTCAAATGGATTGTTGGGGTTTTGCAATTCACCACGAAACATTCTAGCCCTAAAAATGGGTATGAATCTAACATGTTTTATGCCCCATCGTTGATCATCACTTAATAACTTCACGTTAAATGCTAGATCGTTCGCAAACGACAAAGAGATGCCCTCGATCTCCCTTTGACAACTTAATATAGCAGCAACTCACCTCTCCGACACTCAATGGAGGAGAATGATCGGATTGCTTTGGTTCAAATGGTTTGTTTAAAGCTAGAGTAACTGGGTTGAAGACAAACCTTTAATCTCGCTAGGTTCGAGATTCTCGTGCGCTCAAAACAATAATGTTGTTTTCATGAATCTCGACTGGATTTTGGGAATTTGTCTTGCATTTTACCATATTTAGGTGTTAAGTTACACACCAATAGAAGGTGGACACCTCATTCAGCCACTAGAATAGGTCTATGGGATCGTCCCATATAGAAGAACTCTAAACTTAAAAAATAGAAAGGTAAAAATCTTTTTAGTACCCTGAATTTTATAATTTCTATATAGTACATGCATTATTTTTCTCATAATTTAATATCCCAAGTTCACTTATTGAAGCAATGTGGTCTCTTCCCCTAACGCGGTCTTAATAGTTGACGGAAAAATCACATGGCGTCACACAGGTTAGGTAGTTAAAAACTCATTAAAGAAATTAAAACTTTTACTCACTTGTACTTTAGGTTTCCTTTCAATTTCATACCTGGACTAAAGTTTTCTGATTTCATACCCAAAGCACACTTGTGCCAATTTGGTCAAATACGTAAATTTTAGTAATTTTGACTTTCTTTTTTTCTCTTCTTTCTCGGGTAGAAGCTTGTTCCAACGTTAGTGTGGCTGTCTACATTGAAAATTGTTTTCTAAAAATAACATTTTATGTTATATACTCCGTATATAAATATGACAAATCTTAACGTTGGTAGAAATCAATAGAATAGGAGGAGAATCCTCTATTCGCATTCTTGGTAAACCGAGAGCCAAATCCTGATGCTTTTCTTTGGGTACCTATGGTAAATAGACCTTAACTTTATTTCCCTTTAGAAAACCCCAGAGCAAAAATAACAAGAATCTAACTTTAAATTGAAATTTGAAACGAGCGGATGGCATAATAATTTAGTAGCATTTGCCTCACTGTTAAGCGAGTAATTTTAGATTTAAGTTTATGAAAAAACGTTAATATTCATTTGTTGATATTAAAAAGTTTAGAGGTATGGGTAGGTTTTATCAACTATCGGAAAAAAAAACATGGAATAGGAAATTAATTATGCATACCTTCAAAAGGAGGGAAATTGATTGAATCAGTCTTCGATCGATTGATTGTGGGAATTAGTGATAGATCCATCACTGCCTAGAAGCTTTATAAATAAATAAAAAATTTATTTATATTACTAATAAAATATTAGCTGCAATCCATTGAATTAAGCTTGTTCCTTGGAAATCTAGCAAGAGCTGAGATTGAATAAGCCTTTTGATGATTTGAGCCCCAAAATGTTTCATGGCGTGGCCCATAAAAATTCTTATTTTTTTCTCTTGATCGTTAGGTAAAACTGAACCCATGTCTTTCTTCATAGTCATCATAATTACCTTTAAGCTAAGATTACTATGGTATATAATTACATATTTAAATATAATTTTTTTTTCCTTTTTTTAAAAAAAAAAAAAAAAAAGTAGGTATTGGGAATTTTTTGAGTTTAAGACAGAGTACATTAAGTTGACTTGATATCTGCAAATAGCCAGATTCACCATAAGGGCCTAAGGCTATGTTTGGTGTGTCGATCGGACAGACACGATAAACATATCAATTTCATGTGCTTGGTGTTATTTTCAAATGAGGGATATACAAGCTGTAAGATTGTTATATTCCTCTTGTGTGGGAGATAATAAACCCACGAGAGAAGTGGTATATTTTTTTCTTAGTACTATCCCATTTAAAAGAAACAAGAAGATAGAAAAATGTTCAAGACTATCTTTCCTGTTTCAAACAAAGTAACCAAAAACTTCTTCTTCATCCAACAATTCTATCATATCTAACCTTTTAATTCAGTATACCAAACATAGCCTAAGACAAAGGAAGTCAAATTAGCAAGACAATATTGGGCAAGATTTAGGTGCCTATTGAATCGTAAAACCACTAGAAAGCACCCTACAATTCCTAGTTAGTAAATATTGGTATTATACTTATATAATATATTTAATTTACATATATATATTTTATTTTAAAAAAACTCCCATTTGTTGTACAAAGTTCAAACATAACAAAAAACACTTTTTTTTTTTTTTTAATAACAAATGCATAGTTCACGTATGTAACGTATTCTGTATTGTTCGTACGTTAAAATACTTTTGATTTTAACACTAAAATGTCACCCTGATCTACTACAATCTTTAGTTAATTTATTATGGTTCTTTATAGATTAGATGACTATATTAACTCTTTACCATATAGATCATATTTCACATGATTTTAAGAGGAAAACTAAGAGTATTTTAAAATATGAAACTATGAAAGTATATATAAATTAAGACCTACATACCTATTATTATTTTATCCATCTTCTTGGCCAAATTCCTCGATCTTTCTACGAAAATGTTTAAAAATAAATAAATTCTTTTGATTGCTATATTATATATGATTGATTTGTTAATCGATCATATTTTCTAAGAATTTAAAAAAAAAAACAAAAAAAAAAAAAGGTGAAACTAGTGATTACTAGTGATATACTAATGAAATAATGCAACATATTCACGTATTTTTGGTCCTAAAGTTTTTATTAAAATTCATATTGTACCCATCTATGTTTGTGTCCGTATTTTTCCATTTTTTGTTTTTCTATGCCGAACTTTTCAACATATTTTTTTATTGTAAAAACGAATTATACTAGATACATATTCCATCCTATATTCTCCTGTATTGTATGTTACTAAAGTATGCTACACTTTATCGTGTTGCTTCCACTCCTGAAAAACCAGAGTTCTCATTTGTACTATTTTGTAAGATGGGCCCTTGCTTATAGGCTTGGGCCATTGTGTAGTGGTCCTTTGAATTCGCGTGAATGGAATGGAGAAGGAATGAAATAAGAATGGGAACAAAATGAGAATGAGAACGGAATAGGAATAGTCATTCCATTCCGATGTTTGGTGAAGGGCGGAAATTGAATGAAAGAGATTAGATGAAACCCACTTTTTATCATTTTATTCCTCAAGGGATGGGAAAGCCTTGGAGGGAATAGACCCTCACAAAAGAATAGTCATCCATTCTTTAATCCTACCAAATGCCTTCTTTCTTTTTTTTCTTTTTTTTTCTTTTAAGGGAATAGGCCCTCACACGGGAATAGTCATTCTATTCTTTAAGCCTACCAAATGCTCTTCTTTCTTTCTTTCTTTCTTTCTTTTTTTCTTTCTTTCTTTCTTCTTCTTCGTTTTTTTTTTTTTTTTTTTTTTTTTTTTGGTAGTACATGGAATCATCAATCCATTCATATCCTTATTCCCACATAACAAACGCAACCTTTAAGTCTTAAATCTTAATTAAATCATAACCTCTAAAAAAATGTATGGCCAAATTTAATTAATATGTAATTTTCTTTTTTTTAGAAAAAGAAATACAAATTTCAAACTAAAAAAGCCAATGTTTATATTTTTGTTACATGAATTTAAACCCCTTCCAATTGCAACGTGTTGTATTCTAAACATGGTCCACGAAGCAGGACATATTAAACTTAAATAAACCAACAAGTAGTGTTGAACCATGTTTAAGGACTCACACTTTCCATTTGAAAGGAAAATTTGTTGACCACAAGGGTAGTGTATATTGTATCCAAAAAATCATGATATAAGAATCAGAAGTTCAATTTAAGTCTTTGCTCCTTTATTATTAGATACACGAATGTACGAAACATTTATACGTGTATCATGAGAAATTAATTTAGATCCAATAACCTGCAATACTCTATCCTCATTTTGCCCAAAAGTAATAACAAAAAAATTTTAAAAGAAAGAGAAATAAAATAAAATTTGCCAAAGCCGTCGTAGAATAACGGTACATGGTGGCATCATTAATAACTACTTTACCCTCAGCCGATCAAATGCAAACAAAAAACAAAAAACAAAAAACAAAAAACATAACAAAAAGCGTGGTGGGATCATCTGTCAATCCCTCTCTTCATGGAAACGTGACTTGTATTTGCATAAATGACCGCACACCTACCCTATGGCCACCTCTGCAGACACCCGTACCCGGCCCTCAGGGGCTGCTGCACCTTAGTACTACCGTGGACACGTGTAACCATTCAAAAATTTTTAAAATTAAAAAAATTTGATAAGTAATTATATTTAAATTTATTTAAATGCTTTAGCGATTATGAAAAAAAAAATTTGTTAATTTTGAATAAATTTTTATTAAATTCTAATTATATTTATTAATATACACCACTTTTATAGATTTTATAAAATTAAGATTTAATTTGTTAATAGGTTCAATGCGCAACCACTAAGAGGGATTTTATCCCACATCAATTAATCGGTGTTAGGAATGGTATATAAATAAGGTTCTACATCTTTAAAAATCACCTAAGTTTTTGGAGTATGACATGCTTTTCAGTCTTATGTCATCACTTCTATTCAATCATGTTAATATGCGGTTCTGTGACTTCCCTGTTTTTTCATCTTACTGAGACATTGTCTCACATAAGGTAGATAGGAATGAGAGTGTTAAAAATAGTATATAAGGTTATGTGTGAGGACCCTGTTTTCTTAATAGGGATTAATATGGCTTAATATATGATTAGCGTAGTTAATCCCTTAATTTGTTGGATAACCTAATGTAAGGGTAATCCTTTTGTATGACAATATGATATTATATGTGTTTTGATGCTTATTTTGATGAATTGAGTCTTCTAAGTGAGTGTTGGGCCTTATTTGCAGTTTCGGGCTAAGCTGTTGAAATTTGGCTAAGTGTGGGAGAAAAATGAATTTTCGTAAATCTTCGTTTTTAAAGATAATTTTTGGCGGTAATAGAAGTTTATAATATTATGAGACTTCTGTGATTTTATGGGATTTTATTAGCATGTTTGGATTGGGTTCCTCACATGTTTGTTTTAGGAAAATCTGTCGGGAGACGGATTTTGTACTAAAACTTGGAAATGAGATTTTGATATATTAGGAATTTGATTTTTCTGATATTTTATTTGGATTCAAATGGGGGGTTATTTGCTTATTTTCATTAAATAACTTAAAGTAAAAGGATAATATAAAAATGGAGAAGATTACTTAAATGTTTTGGATGAAAATAAGGCTAATGTCTGTGCTGATGAAGAGTTGCTGACTGACTGTTTATTTTTGGGCTGTCTGAAAGTCAATTTTCAGCCGGCTGAAAGTTCATGTCAGCCGACTGAAAATTCCAGAGAAGGGTTATTTTGTGTTGGGCATTTCAGCCGGCTGAAAAATATTTTCAGCCGTCTGAAAATGTCGGCGGACAGTTTCAATAAAGGGTTAAAATGACCCTTTTTGCCCTCCTTTTCTATATAAACCCTTAACCCACGAATTTCTCTCCATTCTTCCAACCAAAAGAGAGAACGAATGAGAGAGGGAGAGTGACGGGAAGGTCGTGGGTAGCTCGCCGGAGCATGGCGCCTCCGATCCGACGCCGGCAAGCTCGGATTCATCATAGTTAGGCCCGATCTACATGCGTGTAGGGATGGTTTGGCATTTGCATCACTCATTCATGAGGTAGGGGATATTTTCTCATTTTAAACCCTTGTTGCATGGGGGTTTGGGCATAAATCATGTAGTTTTACATGTATTTGGTAGTTTTTGCATAAATATCATGCATGGGGTATATATTTGCTAGGTTTTACAAATTGTGGGAAACCTAGGGATTGATTCACATCATTTTTGTTATAAAAATGTTGTTTTTGAAATCATTCATTGGAAAATGATTTATGGGGGTTATTTATTGTGATTTTATGAACCCACCTGTTATATGGTTCTCTTGGAAAATTTATATATATAAAATTTTCCGGTTTATATGGGAACTACGGAGTTATTTCAAATGGTTTTCTAAGAACAAACCTATTATGTGGTTTTTGGAAAATTTACATATAATTTTCAGGATTATGTGAGAATTATGAAATTAATAAATGAAAATTAAAGTAATGATGATATGGTGATGAGGGCTACTGGAGACAGGATTACTGCGGTCCCAAAGAAATGGGACGTCTTGCCGTGTTTTCCTATCCTTTAGTCCTGGGCTATGTGCCCGAATATGAGGTTACTTTCTGGTCCAAATAGGATCATAGTGTTTCCTCATGATGGGGTTACTTTCTGGACCAGGTAGGATCCATAGTGTTTCCCCTTATTTCCCGCGCGCGAGGGCCCCGCATGACCTGGGGAGGATTTATCAGTTTGAAAGACTGATGTTATGGATTGCCGGATATGGCGGGTAATGGTTATTGGCTTATAAGGTCGTGATATGGTAATTGGAAAGAATGATAATGAATAATAAATAACTTGAGTTATTTCTTACCTTTTTAAAAATAAAAAGGGGTGTTGGTATTGAATGATCTAAACTTCCGCAGTTTAATTCATTATACATGTATCAGTTTTATTTATTGTAAATTTTATATTGCAAACGAATAAATGGTTTTGCAGGGTTCTTGGAAATGTATGTAAATTATGGTTTTTAAAACCTTGGGGTTATTTTGAGAAATGTTTTCCTACTGAGCGTGTAGCTCATACCCCCACAGCTTTCTTGCAGGTCATATTTTCGAAGCTAAGTTGACCTGGGTTTTGGGAGCGCATCGACATGCTTGCATTCACGTAGAGAGTATTTGAGATAGGCTTAGAGCCTAGGCATGTATTAATTTTAATTTCATGGCCTGTAATAAGTAATTGAGTAGTGGATACATATCTGAATGAGACCCATGTGACTACGATATAGCCTAAATTTTTCTTTATGTTGGAATATTGTGTGGATGGTTGGATATGTTTTTAAATGTGTTTTCTACAGGTTTTTATAACTAGTCGATAACTTGGTATGTCCCATTTACAGACGGGACCATGCCGAATTTTCTAAAAATATTTTCAAAAGAATTATTTCTATTAAACATCCACCAAATTTGGCTTTAAAAGTTGCTTTCTTACTACTTAACTAACGGTCCCAATTTCGGGTTGTTACATTATGTGTTTTTAAAAGTCGCTTAGGTATTTTAAAATATTTCATGCCTGTCATTTTATATTCTTTCACCATTCTATTCGGTCATGTTGATGTGTGATCCCTCATTTATCTCTTTCTAATCTAATTCTTAACCAAAAAGTTAATATATATATATATATATATATATATATATATATATATATCTATAGATATATATAGATAAATAAATAAAAATGCAACCACTTAAAAAAAAAAATTGGATCCGCCCTTACCAGCCACCCATCGATCACCTATTTGCTCAAGCCATGCATTCCCTCCTCCCCTTATTTGTCTCCCCTGTCATTGAGAGAGAGAGAGAGAGAAAGAGAGTAGCATCAAACTGAGATCGTGGGCTGTTGGGTACCCTTGGAGATATCAAGCTTGGGTAATAACTAATGAGGACCCTTCCCATTGTCTTGTACAAACCACGCATGAATTATTTATGTACATGGTGTGATGTCGGAGACCAATATGTGGTGTATATATATCGTGTATATATATAGCTCTTTTTTCTTTTCTTTTTTTAAAGAATGAGAAATATTATTAAAAGAAATTAATGAGTACAATGAGGAGTTGCTATATCATAACATTCTTTCGTATAAATATTCCACATCATTTTAGGAAATCTATGTTCCCAAAAAGTAGAATTATCACAAAAGTGTCTCATATTAGCGACACACTCAGCAATCCTGTTAGTCTGTCTATATATATATATATATATAGATAGATATGCTTAAACGAGATAGTCTCAAATCTATCTATAATTTTCCAAATGTCGTGAATCATCACCACAATGTTCCAAGGACAATGATGAGTATTTTGACAAATCCTGATAATGATTTGTGAGTCACCTTCAACTTGAATCTTTTGATAACTTTTGTGCCAAGTTTGAAGTAAACCATTCTTAAAAGCTACATGTTCTGCCATCAGAACCGACACATTATGAAAGTTAAATGTTGATGTCAATAGAGGAAATCTTCTGAATTACGAATAACAAATCCACCTGCTGCTGTCTTTCTAGAATAATGCCTTAACCCATCAAAATTTAGCTTCACCCATCTTGTAGGTAAGGGTTCCCACTCAATGAACCTACAAGACTTCAAAACATTCTTACTACTACGCATGTTAGATAAATTCAAAGCCTAACTATAAATAATTTGCCATCGAAAAATGTCATTAAAATATAAATGAGCATTGTTATGAACCTGTGAAGGATGAGGTTTTGAACCCTGAAGGAGAATCTGATTTCTGATATTCCAAAGACACGAAAGACTAATAGCAACCTTTCAAAAAAAAATTATCAAACTTAGTCGAAAAATATCTATGATTAATAAAAAAATTAGCCTCTCTTTCTAAGAAAGTACTTAGTAGGCAAGCTTTCTCTAATCAATAGCCACATGAAGAAATTAATGTATACGAGGTAACAAGTGACGATGCCACATCCAAATCATAAGGTTAGCCTTTGGATGGATCTCAACCGGATTAGATTGATTTAATCATGTAGCTGACTTGACAGAAAATTTTCCATCAGCCGAAAACCTTAGCAGAAGCGATCCTATATACTATTGACAGGAATGGGAATACTCAAAATATCTCTAATTGCCTCCCTAGGTAAAATTTCTTTGCCACTATCTAAGTTCTAACAATTGGTGATAGAATTAATAACATTGCTAACTTTGAGGTTAATATTAATATTAATTCTAGCTTGCCTGATCATCTAAAAATTCCACAAGAGGTTTATTATATATATATATATATATATATATAGATGGCTCTTTGGCAGAGCTTTGCTTCAAGGGTTGTTTGGAGTTTGGGGAGTATTTGTGTGTATATATATGTACTAGATATAGCACACGTGAATATTTTTTTTAAATATTAGTTGTATAAAAAAATAATAAATACATAAATATTTTTTTATTTTTGAGTAGTGATACATAGGACCACTATTAGAGGACCAAAACATGAGACCATTGACATGGTTGAACCTAATTGGTTAGTGGTATTAACACCATTAGTAACAAAAATAAACCTAAATATGGGAATTCCTAATTTCTCGATTTAGATATGCTTCGAAAAATCAGATAATTGGGGGGTTATCTAAATTTCTTAAAACCTTCCTCAAATCTTCTCCTTCCTTTCAGTGATTCACAAAAGGAATCAAACCTCCCGTATTTGAAAAACCTCCCACATTCGAGTTAGCCCTTGTTACTCACCGGTAGTAGGAAACCAAAGGGACTTGATTTGCTCACATCTTCTCCTCCATTTTTTCGATTCCCAAAAGGAATCAAATGGCTTGTTACTCACCGGCGGTAGAAATCAGATAACTCGAGTCCAGCCCTATTACTCACTGACCCTGTTAGGGTTTTACATTTGTTCGTTGCGTAACCCCATTGTTATCTGATAAAACTCTCAATTTATTTGGACTGTCATGTACAACTATGGCCATTGTTATCTGATAGAATTCCTAATTTATTTGAGTTGTCATGGACTTGAGTTATCTGAGTAAATGGACTCGAGTTATCTGAATATATGGGACATTAGACTAAATAATCTTTGTTATCTGATAAAAAAGAACATCATATTAAGATGCTATTATACAACTTATCTGACTAATCGAGGATTTAAACACTAAATATTTCAATAATCATCAAAATAAACCAGATAAAAATCTGTAATTCGACTAACACTTCCTCAAACATTCCTAATTTCGTGGGTGAGATTGCTTTAAAAATCAGATAACTGGGTTTTTATCTAAATTTCAAATACCACTTCCTCAAACATTCTCCTTCAATTTAGTGATTCCCAAAAAGGAATCCACTCGCACTCGAAACCACCTTTCTCATTCGACTAGGTTTCATCAAAACACTCTACAATAATTGCATCAGGATACTTACAAAAACTCAACTATGATAATGCAGATAAATTGATATTTTATTCAGATAACAATCGGGTTCACGCCTCTCCACAAACCCATGCAACAACTACATCCCCACCTAAATTCAAGATAATTCCACAATGATGCATCACACAGAAAATGTATCAAGGAATTGCATCAAAATAATCACAAAAACTCAACAACGACAATTCAGATAAGTTGAGATTTTATTCAGATAACAATGGGGTTCACACCTCTCCTCCCTTTCCTCCCCCACAAACACAGGCAACAACCACATCCCCACCCAAATTCAATATAATTCCACACAACATAGATACAAGCAACAAAAAAAAATTTAGATAACAAAGACACAAGCAGCCATTATAAAAAAATAAATAAATAAATAAATAAGAGAAAAAAAAGAAAAAAAAAAGAGGAAAAGAAGATAGAAGAACAAGCAAAAGACCATAACTCTATCAAACCACCACAGAGGCACTGTAATACCCCGAATATTTATTCATTTATTTTACGTGTATATTCAGTGGAATTGTAAATAGGGTGATAATTTTAAATATTTTTGAGGTTAGTTGGATGTTAGGAGACATTGCATTAAATTGCTTTGAATGGAAAAGATGATTAAACTTTGATATATATATATATATATATATATAAATAGGAAGAACGAAAAGACAAAAGAAGAAACAAACAGAATAGAGAAAAAATAAAATAAAATAAAGAGAAAAGAAGGGAGATTAGTTTTCGGTGGAAGAAGAAATGAAAGAAGAAAGAAGAAAAGAAGAGAAGAAAAGTCAAAGAAGAAAATAAAGAAAGAAGAAGAAAGTGGCGTGTGAATAGAAGAATAAGAAGAAAAGGTGGCAAGGATAAGATTAGGTGTAGAAAAAAAAAAAGGAAAGAAGATGGCAAGAGATAAGGGACGTACGGGTTGAAGAAGGAAAAGAGAGAAGAAATAAAGGAAGAGAGAGAAGGAGAGAAAAGAAATAAATAGAGAATGAAGAGAAGGGAGAAAGAGAGAAGGGAGAAGAAATGAATAGAGAAGGATAGAGAAGAAGGGAGGGGAGAAAGAAAGACCAGGAAGAAGCCGAAAGAGGCAGAGGACGGATGGATGTTTGCACGAGGTGGGAGCTCCAATCCCACATCTGCAAGTATGGATTATATATTTTTGAGCAGATTTATGCATCTACAGTGGTGGTTATTCATTTTATTCACTTATTTTTGAGGTAGGGAGTTTAATTCTTGTACAGTGAATGATGATTATTTTGAAGCATATGTTAAGATTTGATTTATGCAAAGTGATAATTATTGAAGGTGATATATTTGAGGTTTATGATGGTTGATTTCATTAGTTGGATTATATTTGAGGTTGATGATTTAGAGTTCGTATTATTTGATTTATATATTATTTTGAATATATAAATGCTTGCATGTGATATTTGAAACATTATTTATTGTATAGGAATTGGATTTCCTACCGGGTTGTTGTTCGCTCACCCCAATATATTTTCAAGTGATCATTGTTGGAGACACGTAATAGAATTTGGGTCAAGATTTGGAAAAGTTATCGCGTACATTTATTTTTATTTAAAGATGATGTAATTTAATTCATTTGGTTGGCCAATGTATATTGATGAGTTTTGGGTTAACCATCGCTACCAGCAACTGCGCAATACTCTGTATCTTCAAAGGGAATTTATTTTTGAAAAGGTTTATTTGTACGAAGCTCATAAAAATTGTACGTGTTTACTATATATAAATTTCGGGGTGTTACAATTTAGTATCAAAGCTAAGGACGACTCTGACTTTTGGATGGAAGATGATGTGGCAATAGTCCCAATAGGACCAACAGTCCTAATAGGCCCAAGATGGGTGAGGGTGAGGGTGAGGGTAAGGGTGAGGTTGAGTGAACCAACAGTCCCAATAGGCTCAATAGGGTGAGGGTGAGGTTAAGGGATAAGTCACATATTTCACATCAGAAGCGGACAAGTCCAAGATCTGGGAAAGTGAAGGTATTGTTTTAATATGAGATGGCACAGTTGAGTTAGTATGTATCGCATGTGGTACTATGATTTATTTGAAATTCTTGATGAGAAAATACAATACCTTACTGTTTTAGAAAATTGTTTTCTTTTAGAAAATTATTTTCTTGAGAATGGAAATTTTTTTATTTATTTATGAGCTCTTTTAAAAATCAGAGTTTTGCAGCGGAAGTGTAATGGTATAACTAATAACTATTTGATCTGAGGCTATTCAAATTTCGAGGACGAAATTTCTTTTAAGGGTGGTGGAATGTAATACCCCGAATATTTATTGATTTATTTTACGTGTATATTCGGTGGAATTGTAAATAGGGTGATAATTTTAAATATTTTTGAGGTTAGTTGGATGTTAGGAGACATTGCATTAAATTGCTTTGAATGGAAAAGATGATTAAATTTATATATATATATAGGAAAAAGGGAAAGACAAAAGAAGAAACAAACAGAATAGAGAAAAAATAAAAATAAAAATAAAAATAAAAAAAAGAGAAAAGAAGGGAGATTAGTTTTTAGTGGAAGAAGAAAAGAAAGGAGAAAAAAAGAGAAGAAAAGTCAAAGAAGAAAATAAAGAAAGAAGAAGAAAGTGGCGTATGAATAAAAGAAAAAGAAAAAGAAGAAAAGGTGGTAGGGATAAGATTAGGTGTAGAAAAAAAAAGGAAAGAAGACAGCAGGAGATAAGGGACGTACGGGTAGAAGAAGGAAAAGAGAGAAGAAATAAAGGAAGAGAGAGAAGGAGAGAAAAGAAATAAATAGAGAATGAAGAGAAGGGAGAAGAAATAAATAGAAAAAGATAGAGAAGAAGGAGGGAGAAAGAAAGACTAGGAAGAAGCCGAGAGAGGCAGAGGGCGGATGGATGTTTACACGAGGTGGGAGCTCCAATCCCACATCTGCAAGTATGGATTCTATATTTTTGAGCAAATTTATGCATCTACAGTGGTGGTTATTCATTTTATTCACTTATTTTTGAGGTAGGGAATTTAATTCTTGTACAATGAATGATGATTATTTTGAGGCATATGTTAAGATTTGATTTATGCAAAGTGATAATTATTGATGGTGATATATTTGAGGTTTATGATGGTTGATTTCATTGACGGTTGGATTATATTTGAGGGTTATGATTTGGAGTTCGTATTATTTGATTTATATATTATTTTTAATATATAAATGCTTGCATGTGATATTTGAAACATTATTTATTGTATAGGAATTGGATTTCCTACTGGGCTGTTGTTTGCTCACCCCAATATATTTTCAGGTGATCATTGTTGGAGGCGCATAACAGAATTGGGGTCGAGATTTGGGGAAGTTATCGCGTACATTTATTTTTATTTATAGATGATATAATTTTATTCATTTGGTTGACCAATGTATATTGATGAGTTTTGGGTTAACCATCGCTACTCGCGACTGCGCAATACTCTGTATCTTCAAAGGGAATTTATTTTTGAAAAGGTTTATTTGTACGGAGCTTATAAAAATTGTACGTGTTTATTATATATAAATTTTGGGGCGTTACAGGCACCTTCAGTGACCTTCTTGTTAAGCCTCCATCGTAGACCAAAAAAGTCTAAACTTCACACAACAAGCTTGAATCGGACCCATTGCAATTTTCTTTGACCACTAGAATCGCACCATAAAAAATTCAGAACCTTCCCCCATTACGAGCAAGCTTACCACCACAATCGATTGCACCCTAAATCATAGATCTTTACCGAACACCACAGATCTTCACTTGGGAGTTGTGTGAGGGCACTTCTTCACCGGGGTCGTTGTTGTGTGATGGAAAACAACGAGAAAGGTAGAGAGAGAGAGAGTTGAAATTGCCAAAGCGTTGATAGCGCTAGGAATGATGGATTGATGGGTATTTAACAATAGGCAGAGGTGGGTAGAAGAGAGAAGATCACGAATGATTTGCTCGCCTGATGAACAGTTTGAGTCCAAACCAGTTGCAGAGGGCACAAAACTCGCACAACTATGTTCATACTTTATACATCTCTTCCCGTCTCCCACCCCTCTTTTTTTTTTTTCTTTTTTTTATCGTTTTCTTTTCATTGAGGTTGAGATCCCTAAAAAATGGGTAATAAAAATGGGAAGAATCGTGTGAAAAAAAGAATCGTAATCCCTTGAAAAAGGGAACCCAATAAAGGGAACAAACACAATTGAAGGAACAGTGTTAGTCGTCCCCTCTTCTTTCGTCTTGCTTATCATTTTCCATTATTTTTTTCATAAAAGATAATATTTAAAATTCAAAAGCACTTTTTTTTTTTTTTTTTTTTTTTTGTGGTTAAAATTGTCAACGAAAGTTAAAAAAACCTTTTAGATATACATTCAGAATTTTTTTTTTCCCCCATAAAACGGAATATTCAAATAGTTGCTCTCAATTTGTTAACATTATTAGGAATTTGAGTAAGAATCTAACTTTCATTTGTTAAGAGTTTGAGTTAAAATCTAACTTTCATCTGTTACCAAGACTAAAATTGTATTTATAAATTAAAATGATGGCAAAATGGTCAATTAAAAATTTTTCTGATCAGATATAAATTATTAGCACCATGCATTGGTGGTTATACTGTGTGCATTAACCCAATGTTCTCTATAACCCACTAATGCACGAGCTACAACCCCCAATACGAGTGCTGATATAAATTTTATATCTATATATATATATATATATATATAGTTATTTTCCATTAGCACGTGTTGATATAAGTTATATCAGCACCATGCATTGGAAGTTGTACCCCTTGCATTGGTCTAATGTAGCTTATGTCCCACTAATGCACAAGGTATAACTCTCAATGCAGGTATTGATATAAGTTATATCATCCTTCCTATATATATATATATATGTATAGATGGTTATATTCCCATCAGCACGTGTTGATATAAGTTATATCAGCACCACGCATTGGGGGTTGTACCCCTTGCATTGGTCCAATGTACTTCATATCCCACTAATGCACGAAGTACAACTCCTAATGCGGATGCTGATATAAGTTATATTAGCACGTGCTTACCTGATCATCATTTAAGTTATATCAACACGTGCTTACCTGATCATTATCCTATATCGGTTATGTTCCCATCAGTACGTGTTGATATAAGTTATATCAGCACCATGCATTAGGGGTTGTACCCCTTGCATTGGTCCAATGTATCTCATATCAATGCACAAGGTACAACTCCCAATGCAGGTGTTGATATAAATTATATCAGCACATGCTTACCTAATCATTATCCTATATACAGGGCCGGCCCTAAGGTCAGGCCACTCAGGCAGCCGCCTAAGGGCCCAAAATTTTGACAAAAAATAAGGGCCCCAACTTAGTTGTTACCTTTATAATAAGTCCAAAAAATTTTTTTTTTTTTAATAACTAGATGAGAAAAGACCCTAATCCAAGTTTAAGGGCCCCAAATACTTCCTAAGTTTTTAACCCAAGTCCATAGACAATAACTCAAATGGCCAAATAATCTACTCAACTCAAGCCAAAAAAAAAAAAACATTTAACCCAAAATCAAATCAGATCTAACACCTCTGTTACTTTGCCTCGAGCCTTCAAACTCCAACCTCCTCCTCTCTTCCTCTCTTAGTGCCCTCAACCTCTCAAAGCCTCCATCCTAATCAAATCATATCAGAATTCTATTTGGAATATTAAAAGTATTTGATTACCTCTTAGACAAAGAAGTCAAGTAGACCAAACGTCTAAACCATTCTTTCTTTAATTAATTAATTTCCTTACTTTTTCATCTATATATATATATATAATATTAGTTTATACACATAAGGGGCACTCCGATATTATTGGGGGAGATTTATTTTTAGAATTAAAGGTCTTGAAAGAAGTTTTACCAACATATTTAAAAAGGCTAATTGAAGTACTTAATTATTTGAAAGAAAAGGACAATTGTTTCCCAAATGCTTGGATTGCTTATAGAATATTGTTGATTATACCAGTTATAGTTGCATTTGCAAAATTAAGTTTTTCAAAGTTGAAGTTGATCAAATCTTACCTATGTTCCACTGTATCACATGAAAGATTGACCGGATTAGTTATATTATCTATTGAACATGATATGGTAAAAAGGCTTGATTATGCTAACTTAATAAGTGATTTTATAGCCAAAAATGCGAGAAGAATAATATTTAAGTAATACTTTGCTATAGTTGGTTCATTTCTTTTTGGTATTATAGCTTTAAATTTTGTTTCTTTTTTTTTTTTCTTCTTCTTGTATATGTGATTTTTTCTAAATTACAAAGTAAGAAAGTCCAATTTTATTTATTTATAGTTTTTATAAAGATTTATTTTATATCTTAATTTATATAAGCAAATTTTAGTACTCATATATTTGGGAAAATTTTGTGTGTATTAGGAAAAAAAATTGTTGGGTGTAAATTTTGTTATGCGTGTATGAATATGTATAAAGGGTCCCATTTTAAGAGTTCGCCTAGGCCCCAAAAAACTCAGGACCGGCCTTGCCTATATATATATGTGTGTGTGATTGTTCAAGTAGATAATATCTCGAACTATTCCGCACGATCACAGCCGTTCGTGAGCAACACCTATACATGCATATCACTCACAGACGGTCGCACATGTCCCTTATGGACGGCCGTGATTGAACGTGATAGGGATATGCAACAAATTCCTCCACCGTCGATTTAGATGAAGATGGTGTGGGTTCTCTTTCATTTTAATTTGTTTCTCTTTCTTCCACTTCACTCTCATCTGTGGCTCTGATTTTCTCTCTAGAAAAGAAAAGTACAGAAATCCTATTCTAATAGGAATGTGGGGTATTTTGGTCCTTTAAAACAAAAGCATAAAGGCACTATAAAATCACATAAGCAGCTTGAAAATTTTTAAATTATGGGACATGCGGCAATCATGGGATATGCCACATCACTTTTCAGGAGGAGTTCCTACTCAATGTTCAGTAGCCAAGCTTTGTCCTTTGAGGATGATACAGTAATTCATATATCTCCTAAGTGGTGTAATTTCTTGCTTATCAAGTCATACTCACATGCTTGAAGTCCCTGGTTTTTCATTAGTTCCCAAAGAATTTGCTCCAAAGTTAGTCTTAATTCTATTTTGTCTGTTTAAAAGTAGTTATTATCTATTGAGGTTTACGTGTAGATTTGTCCCATAATAGAATAATAGAAGAAAGAAAGTGTCTTAATATATAAGTAATTAATGCTCTCACCACTAATAAGCTTAGGTTTTTTATGTGAGGATAAGTTCCAAACTTGTATATTGGACCTGATGTTAACAATTTAAAACCGTTTTTCCCCCTGTTTTGAAGCAAATAACTACTTATTTTTCAGTATCTTCAAATTCACTATCCTTTCAGGAGGCTTGCAGAGGAGTTTGTGGTTTGACATTTGAGACTCTAAGCAGCTACTGAGGAATGGGCAAGGATCCTTGCATATGGGCCAAGGCTAAGGGTCAAATTCCGAATTTTTTCTTGGGACTTGATAGGAAATAGCCATACATGCAACGACGTTTAGCACAAACTGCAACCATTCATCAACTTCCTTATGACCAAGTACAGCATGTGTTAATTTAAAGCCACATGCAATCCACAGAGATCCGTTTAATTAGAAGTATGGCTTGATTAACTGGAATGTTTTTGTGAAATTTTTCTTTAGCATAGTTAATTGTCGGCTGACCTATTAAGTCTACTGCAAAAGCACAAATTTGGTTTCCATCTAGTGGTACTTCCAAACACACCCCTAATGTCCCTCTATTTTGGTTCCCAGATTCTACCAAGGAAAAAAAAAAGGAAGAGAAAAAAAAATTGAGGAAAGAAAATGAAAAGAGAAGATAAAATTATATAAAGCCAAAATTATTTCAATTTTTCTTCTCCAATTTTCTATTGCAACCAAATAAAGAAAAGTACAATTGCTTCTCTCTTTTTTTTTTTTATAAAGTCCAGGAACCAAATAAAGCCTAGAAGTTGTGAATTCAAACAATGGTTTTTGGTCATAAGACAATTAGCTGAAAATAAGCATGAGTCTCCACTTATAGTACTTACTACTTCTAAATAAGCCGAGGGGTAAATTAGTTGGTTTCATTAGCTACATCTCAATGAGCGAAAGGTATACATTTCAACTCCTCGTACACCCAAGGGGCCAATCACTCAACTGGCTTTTCTCGGCTGATTACGTGCTCAAGTGGGTAGTGACCTTACTTGAGACTAAGAAATAGTCAGGCCAAAGATTCGGACACCTCATAGTGATAGCCCCAAAAAAAATGACAATTATAGTTACAACTTCCAAACAGGCGCTTAGAATTTAATGCTTCAAACTGTCTTTGGATCAGTTGAAAATGACTGAATTCCATTCTATTCAATGGACTGGATGAAAGTTAACAAAGCCTATCATTCAAAAATCAGTAAATTGGCCTATCGTTCAAAAATACTGTTTTCTATGGTGGTAAAAAGGAAACGAATGGTGGCTAAATTAGATGTCCATAGAAATTGTTTTCTGCCCCCTAAATTTCTACTTTGAACAAAGACTAAAGCAGTAAAGCATTTTGAGGACTGAGAATGTTGACTTTGGATAGATCAACCAATTTCCTCTTGGGAAAAACTGGCGGTTTAGTATTATAACACTTTGGCAAAAAATTCTGGCAACTCCAAAGATTTAAACAAATGAAAAAAAAATTGGGAAAATAATATTATTGAATAAAAACAAGTTAGACTGACTCGGATTTTGGGCTGTGGGGAAAAATTCTAAGAATTTGCAGTCATGATCCTTGCATGGTCATTGTCATGTTTTTAACATGACATTCTCATGGGTGGCTTGGTAGTTGTAATTAATGTTCATGGTGTTATTGTAAATTAATGATTCCAACCACTACCTAGATCTGTTTTCAGCTTTTCAAGAATTGGAAACCCTACATATAGAGCGACAATGGAGCCATTAGAAAAAATATATAGCACTAAGGGATGGGGAAGGAAAGAAAGAGAATTGGTCATTTGGTACTTGTCCCATGTCCCTTCCAGGGCACATGAACCCAATGCTTCATCTGGCCAACCTTCTTCACTCCAAAGGCTTCGCTATTACCATTATTCACACAAAACCAAACTCTCCAAATCCTTCTCACTACCCTGACTTCATCTTCGAATCGATTGGTGGGTTATCAGACGACCAAGATGCCCCTAATGGGGATTTCGTGCCCTTTTTGTTGTCACTTAAAGAGTGTAGCACCATTTCGGGATTGCTTGGAACGGCTGCAATCGGACACCCCGAGAGGTCCTACCTTGTGCATCATTCATGATGCTGCAATGTACTTTTCTGCGGCTGTTGCCGATGAACTGAAGACTCCAAGGATTGTCTTGCGTACAAGTAGTGCCGCAGCATATGTTGGGTTCTCTCTTCTCAAGAAGAAGGGCCGCCTTCCAAACCAAGGTGTGCATAATTCACATAAACATTAGCAATCAGATAAAATCTTGTTGGGGAACAGTGGCATGCAAAAAACATTGATAACCATACAAACTCCTGTAAATTGGGGAAGAGTGGCATGCAGGGATGCTTCTTTTTTTTTTTTCTTTTTTTTTTTTTAGAATTGAATGCATCACATCAAGGGCGGAACATAGAAGGGACCGGGGGGCCATGGCCCCTGCAAAATTCTGGAAAAAAAAATAAATAAATAGACCTTACCTATAGTTTCGCAACATGTATAAAACGTGTACTAGGTGGCCACCACAATTGGTGGGATGCACCTCACCAAATCAAACTTGATGCTTTAATTTTACCAAAATAACCCAACCTTTGGAAGAAAATGATGACTTTAAGAGGGATAGTTTTGTCAAATCACCTACCACTCTTTAATTATTTTTTCTATTTCTTCCCTAATCCCTATAAGGCCAGTCATACCCATCTGTTTTTCGTCTTTTCTGATGCACTCCCTCAGCCCCTCTACCTTTGACCCTCTTTGCCTTGAAAATGTGAAATCCCTAAATCTCTTTTTTATCTCCTCTGTTGCAGGCATGTTTATGGGTATTGTGGTTCATATGGGGCTTTACTATCTATGTCATACTTGACTAGATATATGATGAAGATGCATGGTCTTTTTCCCATTTTTGATTTTATGACATTGTTACTAAAGTTGGCTCAAATATTTGTCCTTTTAATGTAGTTAGTGAATTATGATTTATGAAACCTTTTGTAGTTTGCTTTATGAATAAGCTCATTTTAGTATTCTTTTTAATAATATTTATATAGCAAGAATTTGTGGTAAAGGAAAAAAATATTATTACTAATCTACTATAATTTCTTAGGTTAGTCGTTGGCCCGGTAACCTAAAGTTTCTGGTTCCTTCCCTGCATCAAATAGTTGATTTATACAACCGTGTTGGGAATTGGTTGGACTTCAAGCCTGACTCACGTTGAATAAAAATCAAACAAGAGCTTTATTGAAAGTGCTTGATTCATGAAAATTTTTGTTTCTCTGACTCAACCAAATCACTCAGGCCGGGAAAGAAAAAATGTCTTTAGAGAAACAAAAATGGACCAACTCATATGGCTCCACTTCTCTGTAATTATCCTGTTGCTTATATATGTGTATAAATATTCTTACTCAAGAAGTTAATTGCTCTCAGAACATCAACTGGAGGAACCATTAGTAGAATTTTCAAAACTTAGATTCAAGAACCTGCCAGAGATCAAAACATCCCCCCAAGAAGGCTGGGGCGAATTCCTTGCTTGTGTTGATGAAGGAACAAGGAAGGACTGGTTCATCGATCATTTGGAACACTCTTTGCTGCCTTGAACAAACGACGTTGGAGAAGATCGAAGAAGAGCTCTTGATCCCGAATTTTTCAACGGGCCTTCTTCACAAACACTGTGGAGAGTCTTGGAGCAGCCCCTTAACAGAAGACCATAGCTGCATTGCCTAGCTAGACACACAAGCTCCAGGTTCTGTAATCTACATAAGCATTGGTAGCGTAATCACAATAAGCGAAAATGAACCAGTTGAGATGTCTTGGGGGCTAGCCAATTGTACTGACCAACCTTTCCCATGGGTGGTTCGACCCGGTTCAATCAACGGCTCAAGCAGGGTGGAACTCTTGCTCAAAGAGTTCAAAGAAACGACGAGTAAACGTGGGCTGGTCATCGAGTGGGCACCCCAACAAAAAGTGTTTGCACTTAGCACATCCATCGATCGGAGGCTTTTGGACACATAATGGTTGGAATTCGACGCTTGAGAGTACTAGTGCAGGGGTTCCTATGCTTTGTTGGCCTTGTGACCCCAACCCACCCACCCACATATGTTTCCATACATGATTAGATTATACATATGGGAGTGTCTCATTGGTACTTCAGATTACATTGAACACATAACAGTGAAGGATAAACCTTATCAATTCACCATTTTATGCTCTTATTTTAGTTATTTATAAATATTTTTTTAAAAAAAATGAGAAAACAAACATGACAATTGATTATAAAGAATCAATGGTTGAGATAAGTTACCAAACCCTAATAGCTAAGATACTCTTGTAAGGGTCTGTTCGTTTCGTAAGAAACGAAATTCTCGAGAGTTTGAAATTCTTGTGAGTTGAAACTCTCAAGAGTTACAATCCTGAGAGTTAGAATTTTGGTTTTTCGGTTAACAAAAAGATTTTCCAAAGGAATTTATACTTTTATTTTTTTTCCTTTAAAAAAAAAAAAAAAAACCCTTTTAAAAAAAAATGAAATCAAATCCAAAAAGTTACAGTCGTGAAGCAATGACCTAGAGTTAATTGAAATTTGCCGAAGAAGAAGAAAGTGGGTGATGTGGGTAATCGTAGGTGAAACATTGCTTGGGTATTATAATAAAATAAAATAAAAAGGTTGAGTTCAAAATCAAAGACCATGAATAATTTTATAAAAACACACACATATTAGGGTAGAACAAGAGAAGATCAACCATGGTTATTGGATTGAGGTAGAACTAGAGAGGATCCTTTAATTTCTTTCTTTCATTATTTCTTTGTTTTGTTTTTTTATCGGCAAAAGGATCAAGGTAAAATAAGAGAAGATTTGTGAGGGTGATTTAGAGGCATCCATGCCAGAACTCTTATCGGCATTCGACGTTGCTTTGCCAATATTCTTACACACTCTGTTTTGTAAAGAGAAAATAAGAGGATGCGGAGTGAAGTTTTAGAGAATGAGTTTGGGTTGCAAAGAATAACGTGTGGGAGTTTCTAATATCTGCGTATTTCGACAGGATTTTTATCTCCCATGAATTATGAGAATTGAGATTTTACAGGAAATTAAAATCCCATGATTTAAGCGAAACGAACAACCCACTTTTTATTAATTCCTAAGAATCTCCAACTCCCACCACCAATTCCCATCAAACAAACAGACCCTAAGGGAAATTAGATTCGGTACTAAGTTAATAAAACTCAACACCATGCGAAGGTAATCCACGCCCTTAAATAAGAGATTGGATGGCTTGGATTGAAAGTTGAAAAAGTTGCCTAATGAGGTCATTTTGGTTATTTCAGTAGCACCTTTTCAACTTTCAATCCAAGCCATCCAATCTCTCATTCAAGGGTATGGATTACCTTCGCATGGTGCTTATCAACTCAGTACCAAATCCAAACCGCTTGTAAGGTCTCACCGTACCCTCTCACTCAATTACTCACCTTTCTTCATTTTCTTTCAACCTCTCTCTCACATTCTCTCTCTCTCTCTTTCAAACTTTCTGTCTCTTACTCTGAAGTCTAAACTCTCCACTGAATCACCGATTCACTTGATACTCTGTTGTCCTCACCTCACAGGGACGGCGGATCTCTCTCTCATTCTCTTTCTCTCTCTTTCAAACTTTCTGTCTGTTACTCTATATAATTAGGTGTAATCAAATAATCATATTGAATCAATTTTTTGTATTGTTCAGTCTTTTATCTTTTTGTTTCTAAATTTATGTTTGTTTAATTTTATTTTTTTTCCCAAGTTAATTTTTATTTTGTGTTGCTTGTTTTGACCAAAACAATATATATAATAATTGAAATGCTACAATTATATATAACTGAAAGTATGAAAGCCCAATTGGATTAAAATAAAATAGATACAGTTATAAATAAAATAAAAATAAAAATAAAAAAAACCCCTAGTTAAAGCTTAATCTGCCAATCCGCCTGCAACCCACTTGTCAATCTGATTGATGTGTGGGTTAAAACTACCCAATCATATGGGCAGATGTGGGTGAGAATTTAGTTCACCCGATAAATTATGGGTGGATTGCGGATGAACCCTAAATCCGACCCAAACTGACCCATGAGCACTCCTACTTTAAAACTTTAAAGTAATTGGGAGAGTGCAGAGGAATTTTGAGGTGACAATAATTGTCCAAGAGTGAGGCTATTGCCACCACATAAAGTACTCAAAACCCCCTATTAGTTTACATTTTTTGAGGTTTTATGAAAAATATAAAAGGTTTTTACGAAAATTAATCATATTGTTCACTAGAAAACATCATTCTGACAACTTTGTAGAAGAAATTTTTTCCAAAATCTATCATTTAAGCAAACTTTTTGGCCATTTACAATCTCTATTTCATTTTCCATGAAAACTTGCCAAAAAATCTACTTAAATGACAAATTTTGGAAAAACTTTCCTCTACAAAATTGTCTGGAATAATGTTTTAGACTATGTGATTAGTTTTCATAAATTTTTTTTTATATTTTTCATAAAACCTTAAAAATGTAAATTAAATGGAGTGCTTAAAATATTTTATGTGGTGGCAATAGTCTGGCCCATTGTCGAATAGTTATGTAATGAAGAGTAGGGCAGTTTGGCTGAGCTCAAGGCCCTTTAGGGATGGGCTTATGATTTGCAACAATTGGGCCGTTTTGGCCCGAGCACACCCAATTTTGGAGGATAAAGGTTTACAGAACTAGATTGGACCTTCTAGTGAGAACCTATAAATATTGCATGCCATCGAAAACCTACAGGGCCTCTATTGGGACACAGACTTGCTTTGATTCTCCACTTATTTTACATTTTAAAGTTTAATAAAAAATATAAAAGGTTTTCATAAATCTATCATTTAAAAATACTTTTTGACCATTTACAGTCTCTATTTTCACAAATGGTTAAATAATACACTTAAAAAGAACAGATTTTGAAAAATCTTTCTTCTACAAAGTTGTTTAAAATGATATTTTCAAGTGGACAATAAAACCAATTTTCATGAAAATATTTTATAATTTTCATAAAATCCTAAAATGTAATACAAATGGGAGATAAAAAGCAAGTCTTAGGTACTAATCCAAGAAGCATGGACACGCCTAGGAAAGTGCCATGGCTGTGTCTGACACATGTCGGACATGGGCACGCCTCCGACACGTGTCGGACACTTCCTGTACGTGTCCATTAAATAAAAAAAATAGATTAATTTAGACATGGCTCGGACATGGAATGAACATGGAAGGGACACGGCGGGATAAAAAATAGAAATTTAAATTGTTTTAAAAGGGGTAATTTTAGTTATTATAATCAATTGGTGGGTGCTTTTGCAAAAGCTGAAAAATTCCTTATTATAAACAATTTTAGGGACACAACATTTTTGCCTTAAAGAAGAATGGTTTTGTATCATGAGGTGCATGCCTCTTATGATGGGATGTAATAACTTTTTAAAAAAATTTAAAAAATTGCATAAATAATTATAAATATATATTTAATTATTTATTTATTGCCATATCCCTGCTGTGTCGTATCTTGATATTTTTAGAAGGCTATGTCAGAACGTCCGTGTCGTGTCGTAACTGTGTCGTGTGTCCCATGTCTATGTACCTATGAAGCACGGAGACGGGTACGGATACGGACACGCGACACAGTTACGACACGACACGGACACTCCAACATAGCAATTCTTAAAAAACCCAAGACACAACATGACAAGGATACGGCAATAAATAAATAAATAAATATATCTATATATATATATATCATTATAGCTTTATTTTCCAATTGAAAGATAGAGGTTAAAAAAAAAAAATCACATAACAAGCAAGACATTCATACATTATAATGAGACATAAGTACATAACAAAATGAATTTTTTGGCTTTTGCAAAAGCACCCATGAATTGTTTAAAATAATTAAAATTACCTCTTTTAAAACAATTTAAATTTTTATTTTTTACCCTGCCGTGTCCCTCCTGTGTCCATGCCGTATCTCTCATGTGTCTGAAATTAATCTAATTTTTTTATTTATTAGACACGTATAAAAGTGTCCAACACGTGTCGGGGGCGAGTCCGTATTCGACACGTGTCAGATACAACCACGGCACCATTTTAGGCATGTCCGTGCTTCCTAGGATATATATTTACTTTGCTTCTTCCGAGATTTCAAACGTACGCTAGAGATAAGGCTGAAATCCTTATTTCTTCTGTGCATCTCTAACATCGATCCTACTCGCTTATCTATTATCTCTAACACCGTTTCAAGAAGAAGGCCAAAAATGATTAGTGGCCCAGTGCCCTTGGGGTTGCTAGGAAAAGAGCTTACACGCTGTGGTAGTGTACGTACAAAATTATTGAGAATGATGGTTGTCCGACCCACTGCATCAAATAAACAGGAAAATGGATTGTCAACCAGAATTTGATTCTTCGTGATACTAGACAAGTATAGCCCTTGGCACTTGAATTTTCGTACATGCATGCATATAAGAACATATAAGAACTCAAATGCAAAATCTACGTCTAAAAAATAATTGTATGTAGAAAATACGATGGAAATTGAAAAAGAGTTTCACACTTACATACACTTAATTGATTAGAAATAATTTTCAATCCAAGTCTAGACGATGATGTTGAGAGGAAGGTCCAATAAACCAGAGGAATAAACCAACCAATTTTAATACATACTAATTAGGTGCACCTGTAACAAAAAACACTCCTAATAAATGTATTCTCCTCCTCAAACTCCAAACAAGGCATAATCAAACTTCTTCCATCACAACCAATTACATGAATTATGAAAGCAATAAAAAGATGGAGGACACGATACTTACGTGGAAAACCCCAACATGGGAAAAAACCACAGCCTTATACCTAAACAATCTACTATATCAAGAAAGACCTACAACGAAGTGAGAAAAATACATTACAATCCCCATACCCAGTGATTGATTCTTTATTCTTCAACCTTGTTGTTGTAAACTAAGCTATATCCCCAAATTTGGCTCGCAAGTAGCATGCGGCTTCCAAGACACCTTCTCAAACAATCTTTCTAAATATGGTGAATAGAAAGCAAACAAAAGTCTCACTCAAGCACATACTCTAGATGGCAAGATCTCAACCATGGAGGTGTGTCTTTCATTAGAATCACTATAGCGTCACTATTGCCTCACTCAAGCAAAGAAAACTTGAAGAGTAATTATATCTAGGGTTTTAAGTGCCGCATAGGGTTTCAAAATAGGCAAGAGAACCAATCTCAGAATAGCTCACTTTTAAGGTCTAAAATTATTTGATTAAATGATCTATAAATTAAATATCAATGGCAAGGCTCACAAATTATGACTGTCCTAGTTCCAAATCCTGTTTCAAGTATTAAATTGAGACTCATGCTTTCAGAAATTTCAAATCATAAGTGTGTCATGCAATAATAGGGTCCTATTAGTTCTGTGCCACAACTATATTAGATTGAGACTATATTTATCAAGTTTCTTGTATCCAAATACTATTTTAAATCCCAATTAGTTCTTCGGTTTTGATAGGAATAGCCATACATGGAACAACGTTATACGAAGTTTTAGCACCAAGTGTAATTATTAATTCATCAACTGCCTTATGAGCAAGTGTAGTGTTAATTTAAAAGCCATGCAGCTACAGTCTGCATAGGTTATGGCTAGATCATGAAAAGGAAATTTGAGCATTTTCAGCAGTATGTCAACTGCAGTAGATAGAAATAAAAACGGTTAGTTTTCAAAAATCATCTTTGACTCCCCCCCCCCCCCAAAAAAAAAAAAAAAAAAAAAAAAAGAGATCCAACAACTATATTTTAAATGGGCTGCCACCAAATGCCACTAAAAATATCAACAGCTTCCTCCTTGATTACCTTGGTATCATGCACAGAATAACCATTAACCACAATTTCATCAAGAAAATTTTTCCTCTCATTAGCCCTGGATTTTTACTTCCATAAGGACTCCAACTTCTTGTACACCTCCACATATCCCTCACATATTCCTTTTAATTCAACAAATCATCCTAAGCCACATCTAGCCGATCAAGCTCCAACTGTAGCCACTTCTGCCTGCCTTGAAGCCTCCCAAAAACATTTTTGTTCCATTCTTTTAAATGGACTTTCAACCCTTGAACTTTTCTTAAATATTTTTACCCCCACCCTATACCTTGCCCACGTACAGAGTTTTAGCTATTCTTCAATCATTTCCAGCAATTAACAAAATTGAAGAGTCATAGGACCCCAATCTATATCATCCACAACAAGCAATACTAGACATTGATTAGATAAACACCTATATATACATCCCCTACTCTGCGGATTAATTTTTATTTTTACCAAGGCCTAAAAAAGGGAAGAGGGTGTTGTTGCAAGCTTATATAATTCAATGCATGGCACCCATTTAAAGGTGCTTCAAATCTCTGACAAAAACATGCCACTTGAAAAAACAAGTGTAAAAAAAATGACTCCATCCATTCTGATGGTAGCAAACAATTACCAAGAATGAAACTCAGTCAATACACTAGTTAATTGGGTGCAGATAGAGCTTCTAAGCTGAAAAATATTAGATCACTTTAATTTTCATGTCATACAATTAATAGACTCAAATGTTTTCCATGTCAAATGAGTTAAAAAAACCTAGGACTTTCTACTTTTTGAAGCATAATTATCAAGAATTCTCGCTAGAGCATGCATGCAAGTTCATTATCCATTGATTTGCAACTTCATTAGATATATGAACTATGTATTTATGTTTTGATTTGCATGATATTTGTGAGGATTAGTAAAAAAATTTCTAATTTCATCCTTTCAAATAGGGCCATTTTGGGAATAATAGCACCAGTTTCAATATGTAAGGACACATGGAGATCAAAAAACTAAATAAATACTCACTCCATCCCACAAAGACAGACCATTTTTTAAAAATTTTTGGTCCCAAAATGTTTGTCCACTTTGAAAAGACAAATCATTATTTTTTTGAACTTTCAATACTACCCTTAGTTGTTTCAATAATCACTTTCAACACAAAACCCAATATCAGGCCAGAAATGATATTTTTGGAAAGTTAGAGTTTAAAATGTGACAAGTCAACGCAATAATAACTTTTCTTAAATTACATATTTTAAAATTTAGCCTATCTTTGTGGGACGGAAGGAGTAATCAATTTCATTACGGGATTCAATTGATCTGGGGCATATACAATATAGGGTACATGTGTGCGTACTAGCAACCACTCAATTTTTAGTATTTTTAAATTAAATAATAAAAAAATAGAAACATATGAAAAAAAAATTTCAATCAATTGGACTATAGTCCACAAACCCCTTTCAGAAAAAATAGTTAATTTTGATTAAATTTATTAAAATACACTATGGTGCACATGTGCGCACGTGCAACCGCTCTTGTAGGTTATATAATTAAAGTTAAAAGTTTAGTCTATCACTAGATTATTAGGTGCAACTATTGAGAAAAATCAAAGATTTGCCTCAGATCCAATAAGATTGGCACAGGTCTCAAGGGAGTAACTATTAACACCAAACTACCAATGTTAGAGACTTACACCCATTTATTAATTTTTTTTTATTATTGTAGTACGTGGAGGATGCATTGTCAAATCATATGATAGGCCATACATTATGTACCATACATGAAAACAAAAAAACAAAACAAAACAAAAACAATTATATTTAACGTACGTAGAGTTTTCTTAGCTGGAATTCTAAGCTGAAGAAAAATTACATCTCTTTTTTTTTCTTTTCTTTTTCTTTTTTCCCTTTTAAATGGTACAAAGGAGAGCTCAATGGGTCCTTAGGTTGCACAACGTGGTGATCCATCTTATTTACCCTAAAACCCCCCCTCTCCCTGCACAAGCACCTAAGAAAAGTAGATACTACAACGTACCCCTCTCAAACTCTCTACCTTAATGAGGGTAATGTGCCATCTGCGCTCCATCACTGTGCATATCTATATTTAGCAGACCCCAAAGGTCATCCATGTCAAATGAATTACTCCAACCACCTTGGTTTCCTTCCACAAAACTGTCTCCTCCCTTTGTTGCAGGCGTGATTTCGTCAATATTTGTGATGAGTTCATCACTTGGACCACGAATGCAACATGTGATTCCTTTGTCGCCTTTATCGTCATCAACTAATAAGCTTTCCCACAACAGATTTGCATCCTTCGATGCTATTGGTAATGGAGATGATGGCTTGCTATGATCATCTCCTGATTGAACATTTTTTGTGACACTAGTTTTCCCCATCAACCATGGTAGAACCTTGGAGACCTTCCTAGGCTGAGGCTTTATGATGCTCGTTTTCTCAATCTTTTGGGTTGTCTCTGTCAAAACTAGCGTTTTGCGTAGATTGGTATTCCAATAATTCTTGACATCATTTGCCGTTCTGCCCGGTAGTCTGCCAGCAATTAGCGACCATCTACACAAGAAATAGAAAACAAAATATATATGCTATCATATTTTCTTTTTCCTTCTTTTCTCAAGATTAAAAAGGGCAATTAGAGTTGCATTTCTATGGGACTTGCAAGCAGGATCGAGTGGGTTCACATCTGGCGGTGGGTTGATATGTATGTTGAGTCTGAGTAGTATTACAACTCTTATCAACCCATTTTGGTGTTTGGGGAAATGAATTCAACAGAATATTTATCTATTGGCCAAGAATAATAACTTCTTTCAAGAAACAAGTGGTGCCATTAACGTGCAAATTATCTTTTTTTCACAGGGAAAATTGATTCAGAATGCTGTATTGAGAATCGTTGTTTAATTGAAAATAATACGATCTTCCTTCAAATTTCCACCGACGGCTATCTAGGACAGGGCTTTTGAGTTGCCAGATATGCTTGGAGACAAATTGTTGTTGGATTATATGATGTATTACTTATGTAATTCTATCAAAACAGTATGCATATAATACACGAATAAATTATGGATTACACAAATATACAGAATACAGAAAATAATAGAAATAGAAATAAATTCTGGAAATTCACAAACTTACTAAATACAGAAGATAATAAAAACAGAACCGGATTGATCAAAGCTAGTATTTGACGTTATGTCCTTAAGACAGATTTCGCCCCTCACTTGGTGCTTTGAGTCTCTTAGACGTCTGCCTCCTAGGATGAAATGATCTATCACATAGAACAAGCACTGCAATCTGCGTGTCTGGCGAACCCACTATGTCATTACTCTCTCTCTTAAACAGTACGAAAATTAAACTCTTGACTGACTTTTAATTTACTGCAAAAATGCAGTTTAAATAAACAACCCAAAAGTGACTCTCCAGAACAGTCCAAAAGGCACATTGATCAAGTGTGTCTTTTGTTTATGACTGTTTTGGGTTAACAGACAGACATGACTTAACGGTAATTAAATTAATTAGCAAAAATAAATTTTGCTTAAAAAATAACATACATGGGTCAGTCTTCTTAACTTGACCCGGTTCGGTGTGGGCATGTGTGTTTTTGGGTCCAAACCCAATGTTGGCTAAGTCCTCCCCCCTCACAAAACTTGGGTGCCCTTTGGGCCCAAACCATGGTCCAAAGTATGTGTATATGAATTCACTCAGGAATTCATAGTTTTCCAATGTGGGACAAGCCTCATTACCATTCTTCAACCAACTATTCAAGGGTTACTTTAGAGAACAATTTCTCATTCAACCTTTAATAATTTTGGCCAATTAAATATTCGAATTAAATCTTCACATAGAGATTAATTAATTCCAATATGGACCCACCTCAAATTACACATGGGACCCACATTAATAAATGGCCAATATCTCTAACAATTGTTAGATGTGAGGTTGAGCCAATTCAGTCAAAATTCTAACCCCATTATTTAAACAGGTTTTATTTTTAATTTCTATTTTTGAATTGATGGATCTACTCTTATTTTTGTGATTTATTAAGAGGACTATATTTGGCGTTTATGAATGATTTTTTTTTTTTTGTTTGTTTGTTGAAGCTTCAAATTAAATTGATTTTGGTTTCCACATGCGCACGCTGCTTGGTTTTTGGTTAGATGAAGAACCCGAAATCATTCATTACTCTCAGATATCAACCTAATGCAATGGTACAGGTAAAGGATAATGGGATTCAGTGGCAGAGCCAAGAATTTGAGTGAGGGAGGCCAACCTTTGGTTGATTTTTCGAATTTTACCTTAATTCAAAATACAAAAAAAATCAATTGATTATATTTTTTTACAATTTTTGCCTACACACAAAAAACATTTTGTACTGAAAAAATGCTTTTTTGAATATTATCAACAACTAGACGAAATATATATAGAAAAAAAAAAAAAAAAAAAAAAAAAAGCCCACCCTAGGCCAAGCAAAAACCAAAAACCAAAAACAAAGAAAAAAAAAGTGCCTAAAATTTAATATTGTAGGGTAAACCAACCCCTTTAGAGATGTGAGACAATGAGAGTTCTAGACTTCTTTTGCTAAGATGTGAGAGTAAAAAAAATTTAGGGTAAATTGCAGAAAACTACCCCCATTTTTGGGAAGCATTTTGATCACTTTAATACCCTCAAGTTTAAAAAGCATCAATTTGGTACTCAAGATTTTTAAAAGGCATCAATTTGGTACCCAAGATCAGTAACGGTGTTTTGAAACTCCGGCCAAACTCATTTTTTCTGGCCAACCTTTTGTTTTTCTTTCCATGGGAAGGGAGGGACTGAGATGGGAAGGAGTTGGCTGGAGTGGCTTTCGTTGAGATCCTTCCCTCTCCTACCCCCCCATCTCACTCTCTCCCTCCTTCTTGTGAAAAAAAAAAAAAAAAAGAGGGGAAGTTGGCCAAAAAAAATGTAGTTTGGCCGGAATTTCAAAACACCATTAACACCGTTACTGATTTTGAGTCAACAAAAATCTTTGGATACCAAATTGATGCTTTCTAAACTTGAGAGTGCTAAAGTGAAACACACTCCAGATGTAAGGGTAGTTTTCTACAATTTACCCAAAAATTTATGGGTCAAAAATAAAATGAGAAAGAATATTATAAGGGTACAAAGCTTAAAAAGAGTCAGCAGACCAGTGGACTCCCTTGGGTCCTTATTGGCTCCGCCCTGATGGGATTCCATATAATTCATGAGCAGTATGTAAGCATACCTCAGGACCGGTTCTGAAGGTACGAGGTATGTGGCCGCATAGGAACTTAAATTTTGAAATAAAAAATGAGGGCTCCATCCTAAGACTAACCTTTCTAGTAGACATTTAAATAATAAATAAATAACAAAAGAGAAAACTAAAAATTGAAAAATTGGTATCTTGATTATTGAGGGCATCAAACATGGATTTTGCTCGATTATGGACTATGGAGCAAGAGGTATGCATCATCTCTCTTTAAGTTTTTGTAATGAACTTTTGTCTTCTTAATCTATAAAAGCAAATTTTAGTAATTTTACAAACAAACAAACTTTATGTTAGTATTAGGAAAAAAAAAGTTGTGGATATGTAAATTTTTTTTTTTTTTTTTTTTAAAGGGAATATGTATGGAGAGCATTATTTTAAGATTTCACTTAGAACCCCAAAAACTCAAAACCGGCCTTGGCATGGCATATCTGAGCATGGAGCATGGATTCAGTATGTGTAGAACTCTGAGGTAAGTTAGGATATTCTATACTTGCCTATTGCCCAAGAGCTTATGAAGCCTGAAAATAAGATCAACTTCATCTGATGTGAATTCTCCTCTTTTAATATTTGGCCTGAGGTAGTTCAGCCACCTCAATCTGCAGCTTTTTCGGCACCTACGCAAGCCTGCAAACACAAGAAAATTAAGAAATTTACTTCATGAGATGCAGCCACTGCACATAAACAATCTCTAGCTGTCATCTGTGAAGCATACAGCCCTTGAACACAAACACAAACACACTCTCTCTGTACCTGCTCTGAGTGGTATCATATGCCAGTTTCCTTCTCCATACATTTCAATGCAATTTCTTAGAAGAAGATCTTCTTCTGCAGTCCATGCTCCTTTTCTCACTCCTAACATTCGTTTCATAGTGTACCTATAAACGATAAAAGCACATGACCAGGCGCAGCTACTCTTGAAGGCTTGTTTCAAGGCTGTTAAATCCACACTTACACATATACACTATCTTTTGATTATGACCCTTTACCAACAAAAGAGAAAAAGATCTCCTACACGCGTGGTGTAAATTACACTATGAGAGTATTTTTTTTTTTTTTTCTTTAATAATACTCTGAGCTATGATGCACATGATTAGAGGTGTTTGGTATGCCAACCTAGTTAGGATACTATTTTACCTTCTGATGCTCTAGCTCTTTAATTTTAATATATAAAAAAAATGCATTCATTGATATCTTAAATCTACCATGCATTTTTAAAGAGGCTTATCTTTGTATGTCGGAAGGAGTATATATTATCAAGAACACTTTGTATTAGCTAATATTGTATGCACTAAAAAATTTTACCTAGTGATTTTTTATTTTTGAAAACCAACCATTACATTAGATTTGCATCTTATGTACATGATTTATGTCAAATATCAAGTTAATTTAAGATTAAGAGTTACTTCATACTTAGTTTGGGATTAAATAGTAATCAATCTCCAATCAACTTGATTTTTACATGAATCGCCTATATAAGAAGCTATTTAATCCAATAACTAGATTCACAAAATAAAAATCATTAGGTATAATTTAGAGTGTACCTAATATAAATCACTAAATAAAATTTGGAGTGTATTTAATATTAGTTAATATCACGTGCACCTAATAGTGCACTTAATAATTAGAAGATTATAGATGTATCATTCTCCATCATATGACCACATGTTGATTCGTATAAGGTACAACCCAATCATTTTTATTTTTATTTTTTTAATTATGGTTCTTCACCACCAAAAAAAAAAAGAAAAAAAAGATTGAGATTATGACATATTGACTGCTCTCTTGCTACCACATAAAGAGCGAAATAATGACACGCACGGTACCCCAAAAAGAAAGCTCCAGGAGATTATGACATACATTGTATGATTTTACGTTTTTTTTTTTTTTTTATTTGGATAAAATATTTTACGTTTTGAAAGCATGTACTTTTCATCAGATTTTGATTCCTCCTACAAAACTTCTTATTTTTGTTAAATGTGATTTTTCTACTCCTTTCAAGAAACTAAGCCCACATTTTGCCACGTCATTAATTGTAAAGTGCTTTTCCTGAAAAAGGACGTCTTACTTTTTCGTAATCGCTTTCCAGTTGTCAGAGGCAATAGCGCCATCAAAACGAACTTTAATTTCCTGAAAAAAGACACGTTGCCTTGGAAGTGATCGTTCCTTAAAAAGGGTAAATTAGCGTTTAGTGACCACTTTCCAGCATAATTTCAAAATAGAGGAAAATTGACGATTTTTAGTCAATATGCATCGAGTTGACGATTAATCTGTAGAAAATTGATAGATTGGTATTAATAATCTAGGAAGTGATTACCAAAAGGGTAAAATGCAAAAAACCGCCCTCTATTTATACCCATTTTGTAGGATACCCCCTTCTAAAAAAAAAACCCAACAAAAAACCCCCTCATATTATGTAGGGTTGAAAAATGCCCCCCTCCATCCACATTCCGTTAGGATTGTTAACAGCAAAAACGCATGTGCGTGGCACGTGATGAAGCTAACATATTTTTATGACTATAATGCCCTTCAGCACATTGAAAAGACAAGAATGCCCTCACCCAGCACAATGAAAAGACAAAAATACCCTCACCTATTTCTTCTTCAAATGTTTGGGGATCACAGATCTGCTCTCTCGCACATGGCCTCTCTCATTCTCTCGCATTGCCTCTCTCGCACAGCCTCTCTCTCTCTCTCTCTCTTGCTCTCGCTCTCTCGCACAGCACAGCCGTGGGCTTCGCGCCATAGCCGTGGGTTTCTCCACCGTCCTTCCGCTATCGTTTGCCATAGTCCGCCATAGGCAAAAACGCAAAGCCGTGGGTCTGGGTTTTCACAACCGTGGGTTTGGGTTTTCATTTTGCAATGGGATGAGAACTTTTAAAAATTGTGTTTAGGTTTGAATTTCAGATTCTTCAAATATCTAAAATAATTAAGTTGAACGATGACCGTCGGGTTTGGGTTTCCATTTTGCAGTTGGCTGATGGCGACCAGTGGCGTCGAACGACGACGATTTTGCCTTGGATGACGATGGCGATAGCCAAGGGTCGACTCGTGTCGACCGTGGGTGTGCATTGTGAAGAGAGAATGGGTGAGGGTGGACGAAAAAAAAATATACACACACACACACACACACACACACACACACACACACACACACATTTAACACAAACACAGAAGAGAGAGAATGAAAAGAAGGTAATAGAAAAGGGAAAAAAAAAAAAAAAAAAAAAAACCCTTTGGGGTCATCTTCTCCGGCAATGGTTGCCGGAAAATTACCTTTTGGCTTGTTCAAAAACTCACCGCCGCCCCTTCACCCAACAACAAATTAACCATTCAGCTTCGCCGGAAAAAGTCAGATTCCGGCAATCAACCTCGGCACCTCCACCCCTTCGCCCAGCAATTCTTTCAGCTCGTTCAAAAACTCGCCGTGCAACGACACGTCGCTCGTCGAACACCACACGGTGACGTCGTGTAGAGCACCACCGAGTCCACCCCACCGAAAATGGTTTTGCTTGAAGTGTTAAGGGTTAGGGTAAAAGGGTCATTTCATATATATTTTTTAAAAACTATTTAAAAATATCAAATACTAATATTTTATTATTTTTCCGTACAGGGGCATAATGGACATTTAACATTGCCGTTAACGGCGTACCCCCCTGACGTAATATGAGGGGTTTTTTGTTGAGTTTTTTTTTAGAGGGTGTATCTTGCAAAATGGGTATAAATAGAGGGGGGTTTTCTACATTTTACCCTTACCAAAAATACTTTCCCTGAAAAAAAGAATGATGCCTTTCATGATTCTCAATATTTGTCCTTTTTTTTTGTTTTTTTTGTTTTTTTTTTTTTTTTGGTGGTTCCTCAATATTTGTCCTTTAACAAAAGGTATTGAAGAAATTGCTTTTTAATATACAAATGGGAACATATAAATTTATTTATTAATTATTTTCAATGCTTTCTCACTTCTTTATGAGTGCTGCTACACAAGACCAATCCTTCCAACAGAATCGTTGGACGACTGATGTAGATTGTTTTGGTAGACAGCTTCCGTTAAAACTAACAATAGAATTCAAAAAAATGATTTAACAAAATTACCCATTCGTCTTCCACTTCCAAAGCATCAATCTTCTTTCTCTCATCTTTTTGTAACTCCACCCTTTCTCTTTTTATACCCAACCCCAAACAAACTCACAGTCCCTCTCCCTCCGCATCTTCCTCTATAAAGTAAGAGAGATGGCCATATATTTTTGTGAGAAAAACTAGTTTGATCCAACCACCAAAAAAAAAAAAAAAAAAAAAAAAGGAGCATGAAGAATAAGAAGAAGACGACACATAAACTTACTTTTTGGCATTTTAACTAGAAAAAACTTAGTTTTCTTTTAATGAAAATCTAGCTAAGTTTACAAAAATCTAGGTAAGTTTGTCAAATTTTAGCTAAGTTTACAAACAAACCTAGCTAAGTTTACAAAAAAACCTAATTAACTTACAAAAACCTTCCAGATTTATAGCGGTGTTGGAAGATGCATATATTTGTGACTTTTGTGCAATCATTGATTGTGCTTTAATACCGATTTTGCAAATCTGTAGAGGCGCTAGAGAGAGGGAAGGAGCACCCATTGATGGCCGTGGATGGCTGTGTTGGTGATGGAGACTTTGCCGGAAGAAAACAGTCGTTGTGATTCCTTGAGAAGGAGAAAAAGAGAAGAGAGGAAGTGAAGAAAAATAAAGAGAAAATTTTCAGAAAAAGAAGAATAGTCATTGATAAAGTGAATCCATATAATATATAAATATAATTAATAGAGGAAGAGAAAGAGAGAGTGAAAGAGAATCTGACAAGAGAGACATATTACAATTAATAAAGGAACAGAGAGAGAGAGAGAGAGTAAGAAAGAGTGAAAGAGAATTGACAAGAGGGAGTTATTGATGGGGTACGGTTTTCAGGAAGATTTGCTTTCTCACGAGGTGCAAGATTTTCTGCAAAGAAGGTATCAAATATGCCTCTTCATTTCTTCCAATATAGAGGGTACGTAGTTATGGAATTACACAATTATGGCTTATGAGATCGTCAAAATGCACTCGGCATATAAAGTATTTCCCCTTCTCTATATATGCCTAAACAACTAATGAAATCAAAAATAACTTGGATACATTACATTTATATTATTTTTTTCTTTAACTTACACATTTTAATATGCAACAAAACCAAACCGATGAAAAATAAAAATATGAAACTACCAGTAACCCAAGAAAAATGAAAAAATCTGGTATTCTCCGTAATTTGTAATATTACTAAACAAATTAAGTGAATTATAAATAGCCACCAATAACCCAAAAAATAAAATAAAAATAAAAATTCTAGGTTGTACGTACTTACTTACATATGTTTTCTTTTTCACTATTTATAATGTCGAAATTAATATGGAGGCCTATGTATTTTGTGGCTCTAAAATTTAATATATTTTTCATTTTTAGATTTAGTGGAAAAAAAAAATTTAATAGAATATTTTCTATATTTATATATGAAAAAAAATTATTTTAAGATATTTTATGCTTTAAATTTGAGATTCTAGAAAATGAGAAATAAGTATTCAAGCTTTCATTTATATTACTTTTATAATTTTATAATTTTTTACAAACATCACCTGTGTTGCACATGTCAAAAACTAGTTTTCTTTTAAATTCATGAGGAAAGTTCAACGGCCTTTGGCTATCCTCCTTCCCATATCCCCCACCTCTAAGTTGGAAATATCAAATTAACGATCTCCACACGCCTCTTATATGTCATAAGGATTGGAGAAGGTAAAGTAGACGGAGAAGTACCAATAAGCCACAAGAGTTGGTGGTAAATTTTATTATTTTCTGGTCAATCGATTGCTTAATTTTGTGTCATATATACCAATTGACCATTAATTTTTAGTGTTCATATAAATGTGATTTGGTTGGCACAAAAATTGAGACATGCGTGTCAACAATGGAATAGAAATGGGCGTTGGGATCGTAACACATTGTAGAACGAGATTTTTTTTTTTTTTTTGGGGGGGGGGGGGGGGGTTGGGTTTAATATACTATAGAGATTTTTACTTTATTACGATTATGTGATTTACGAAACGTGATCTACCACCTTCTTAATCATGCCTCTGTTTATGCCTTTTATGTAATTGGGACCTATCATCATCAAAATATAATTGGGGTCCACCAAACATTAGGTCCTAATACTAAATACATCATATTTTGAAAAAAAATTAGCTCCATTAGATGATCTTAACCACATGATGAATTTGATTTTAATCGAATTTGATTTTAATCAAAGTATTCAAACAATGATGAAACTTTTGACAAGGAAAATATTTGCAAGATAGTCTGTCATTACTGTTTGAAATGACAGTCTAATCAAGACCATGAAAATATAAAACAACACATATATAGATTCACTTTGAACATTTTCTTGTAATCTTGATTAATAATTAAGTTATTGTAAAAGGTAATGACAAACTATCATAATTTCCATTCTCTTTTAAAAATGTCTCACAAAATAAATAAATAAATTTTAATCAAATGATCAAAAACATTTAGTTGAATTCACATTTTAAGGATTGTGGTTAGCAAAAGAAAAAATTGTAACAAGGTGATTGTTGAAGGTGATTCTAAATTAGTTTTTAATAGTTTACATCCTTTGGATAAATGCCTTTGGATAATTTACAGTATAATAAGTGATTGTAAAAATATTATTATTGAGAATAATATGGATGTTAAGCTTAATCATGTCTATAGAGAAGCAAATAAAACTACTGATACAATTACAAAGTTATGATATAAAGTAAAATGTAATCATTTTTGGGAATCTAATTTTCCTTCATAAATAATGGCTGTTATTTGGGAAGATTTGATAGGTAAAGTTAGTTTGAGGGGAATTGATCTTCTATCTGCCCAAAAAAGAAAATTCACATTTTAAGGACAAAAAACAGTAAATGGGGCCTATTATTTGAAAGGTTGGAATGTAATTTTTATAACCGTAATATGGCCAATTTATATTTTTATAAAACGAAAAGGCACAAAAACAAGGACAAAGGAAATTTATGTCATTAATTATTTTTTTTTTCCTTTTCTTTTTGGTTAACAACTTATGCCATTACTTGCTTCTGCCTTGATTTAACAGTGTGGGATGGTACTCTTTCTCAGGGATCGATAAGAGCTTAGGACTAGAGAGTTAAGGTTGAAATCTTAGTATCTTTTCTGCATCTCTAACATCCTAACCCTTCTCTTATACTTCTAATACTGTTAAAAAAGAAAGCAAGAGTTGATTGGTGACCTAGTGGGGTTGGAGTTTGTACAATATCATCCAAAGTTTTTGTTACAATAGGTCCTATATGATGTCATCTATTTTAAATTTTAATAAATGTCGCTAGTTTTCAAAATTAAGGAGAGTTGATAATAGTCCACTTTGAGGTGTACGTAAATGGGACTTACGTTGAATAGTAGGTTTTTCAAGTTTGACCTGTTAAATTAATGATTTTAAAAGTAAATTGGCTCATTCAGTTAATGAGTAGGCCCTTAAGAGCTTTGTATTGAGTTAATTTCAAGTTGAGTTCAAATAGTTTAATTAATTATTTTTTTTTATAATAAAATATTTATATAAAGGAATAAGAGAGATTTTAGGGAGAGGGAACAAAATCATAAGAGCCAAGAGGCGTAGCCTTAACATATAAAGCTCATTCTGTTTCCACACTCATTTTTTTTGGATTTATGAAGCCTTCTACTTTCCTTGGTTTTTATGAGGCACTAAGGCAACCACCTAGGTTGCTGAAGGGGCATTGGGGTTTTCCTAACCCCAGTTAGCAAATCCACAAATTCGCTGACAATTAAGGACAAAGGAATCTAAGGCCCTTACGCAACCTCCTAGGTTGACTAAGGGGCCGGCCTCGGGGTTTCCCTATCCCCAGCTATCATATATTCATATCCACAAATTCGCTGTGACACAGGTAGAGGAACCTAAAATGTGGGATGAAGCCAAAACAATTACAATTAGTCTACCGAGGGGTCAACTCGTGAGTTGACTTATTTGCAGCTCTAGAAACAAGCCTAGAGAACTTAAACAATCAGTAAAGATGGAATAGTTAGTTATTTAAACCATTAATGTTTTATCTCAAAAACGAGGTTGAGCTCACTTTTTACCCACCCGCATCTTTTTTTTTTTTTTGGGGTAAATTATAGAACATTATTTTTAACTTTATTTTAGGTTTCACTCTCGTACCATAAACTTTAAAACTAGCACAAAATAATCCCTAAACTATTGAGGGACTTATTATCTATAATACCATTAAAAAAATGTAAAATGACCATAATACCCAAGTTACTATTTAAATAACACACCGTAAGATAAAAACTCCCTAATAAAAAAAATGTTAAATGAAATAATTAACAAATATAGTCCGGCAAAACCTCTTTGTTTTCCAACGAAATCAAGCTGACAGTGACCTTTTGAAGCAAACCTACTGGCTAATTATTTTGTTTTGAAATCGACTTATTAAATAATTAATCTTTTGTTGTTCATGCGATTAGCCGCTCTATCTAACTGCTCTTCCTTTCGAACCCTAACCCTCAAAATGGCTTAATCGAATAAAAAGAGCCATACTCTGATAATCCCCAACTTTATTAACCCTCAAAACAACCATGTTGATTCACCGAATCAACCCAATATTTTCAAACATTATTCCATACCAAGAATTGAACTTGTTGTCTATAAATCAAGGCTTGGCCGCCATGTTTACCTATAAAGATGAGCATTGAAGAAATCAGAGGTTCAGGTCCAAATTTATCAATTCAAGAGCTTGGTGGAGTTAGAAATTGTCATTTGTAAGGAGCAAACTAATAATATAGAAACAAAATTTATCAAAATTATTGACAATAATAAATTGGAGGGCCGTGGCCCCCTTTGACCTAATTAGGTGGCTCCACCCCTTCTGAAGAGCCTACATAATGACTCTCAAAACTTGAAATTAACCTAGCAAACCCTGATTAAACTGTTATCTTTCATCATTTACTTCTTTATTTAGCCATCTAATTTTTTTGTGGGGATTAAGTCAAGTAATAACTCAACCGACTTGAGGAAGTGCCTACGGATCACTCCTTAGTGAGCCTGTCTAAGTCCTTTTTGCCATTGGTTTTTCAACGAATAGGAAAACTACTACGGTCACACCTAAGTAGAATTATCACAACTGGTTGCCTAAAAGGCAAAGTGATAATTTAATTATGTTAAGGGATGAATTAGAATTTATGAGTAACGGAGGAAAGCAAAATGCTGCACGACAATAATTTAGAGAATATTTTAATTTGTTTTAAAATTTAGGGTATTAAATTGAAATATGACCTAAAGTTTAAAATAGTTTTCTTCATTATTTTTATATTTATTTATTTATGTAACATATAACACATGATTTGGAGCATTTAGGATATCAAACGACCTGGATACTAAATTTTTTTATGATGCTTAAATTCTCTTATTTATTTAAAATATAGAATCCCTTTATTATGAGGTTAACCTAATTTAACTTTACGTTAGGTCACCCTCCAAAACTATATCTCTGATATTTATTTTTCAAGACCAACTGTTAGATTAGATTTACTTCATGTGAAAATCATGCATACTAAAAATCAAGTTGATCCGAGATTAAAAACTACTTCATTCATAAATGTCTAAAATAAGCAATTGTCATTAATTAAAAAATGTAATTTTTTAATCGAATAATAATAAATCTTGGATCAACTTAATTTTTGGTATGTATCACTACATGATAAGGTTATCCAATATAACGATTAGTTTCATAAAATATAAATTATATGTATAGTTTTACAGGGTGGCCTAACCTAAAGTTAAGTTAGGTTAACCTAAATTCTTAAAATCTATATATATATATATATATATAGAGAGAGAGAGAGAGAGAGAGAGAAAGAGAGAGAGAGAGAGTCCCCTTCTTATCAGGTTAACCTAAGCTAACTTTGCGTTAGGTCACTTTCCAAAATCATACACGTGATTCATATTTTACGAAATCAACTGTTAGATTAGATAACCTTATCATGTAAGTGATGCATACAAAAAATCAAGTTGATTCGAGACTGATTGTTATTCGATCTAAAAATTACATTTTTTAATCAGTGATAATCGCTCATTTTGGATATTTATGAATAAAGTAGTTTTTAATCTCAGATCAACTTGATTTTTTGTATGCATCACTTACATGATAAGGTTATTTGATCTAACGATTGGTTTCGTAAAATATGAATCACATGTATGGTTTTGGAGGGTGACCTAACACAAAGTTCGGTTAGCTTAACCTCATAAGAAAGGGACTATATATATACTAGATGATGATCAAGTAAGTACGTGTTGATATAACTTATATTAACACTTACATTAAAAATTGTACCTTATGCATTAATATGCATTAATAAAATATAAAATACATTGAATCAATGTAAATGATGCAACCTAATGTATAGTAATAATATAACTTATATTAATACGTGTTAATGGGAATGTATATATATACTGACTGACAAGTATAGTATACTGACCGACAAACATAAAAATTCCCGGACAAACATAAAGATTCCCCTTTCTGGCACAACCAGAGGTCGAATCCTCGGTATGTGAAGGGATACGTGGACACTGGACAGCCGTTGTTTGCGCATCGAACACCGAAGAGTCGAAAAAAAAGTAAACTTACATTTTTTGGACCCTTGCTAAGGGTACACTGACTCGACACCGAATCTCGTACGTGCATTTAAACACACAGGTCACGGGAGGGAAATTCTGGTCCATGACAAGTTGGGGTGTCGTGCCACATTTGATAATCAATCATATTTTACCACGTCTAAACACACAGGTCACGGTACTTCCAAAGGTGTCATACCATTTCCCCAAACTTATATGGCTTCAGTTCTTAATTAATTGTCCTTTCCAAAAAAATACGTTTTTAAAAAAATCCTATCAAATGTTTTCAAATTAACATATTCCCTCTACTTCATAATAAGTGTTTTATTTTTTTTTTTTTGGCATGTTTCAAAATAAGTATCTCATTTCAAAAGTTAATAAACTTGTTTTTTTACTCATTTTCTAAAAAGGTTTTCTTTTTTTTCCTAATGTGTTACAAACTTGAAGGCCAAATTGGAATTTCAAAATATATGTATTGATGTGAAAGCGTTTAAAAGAGTTTCATTAAAAAGCGTGTTTTTTCAAAGGAGACACTTATTATGAAACGGGGGGAGTATTTGTTTTAACATTTCAATTTTACCCTAATGTTCACAAAACATTGAAAAAAGTGAATACATTTTTATTGGTATTTTAGGAAATGAAATATTCATTGATTTTTTTAATGTGATAATAATTTTAAAACATCTAAAAATAAAAATAAAAATAAAAATAAAAATAAGAGAAGAACAATAAAATAATAATAGAAGGAATATATACATTTTTATCGTCAGTTTGAGATATGGGGCCGTAGTCATCATGCATACTTTATGCTCATTGTTGGCGAGAGGGGTGCTCCAGGTATTAGTGAAACCCCTTCCTATATGAATATGATGAAAATAGACATTAAAATTTGTCGGAGAGAAAGAAACATCACAATTTAATAGTTTTGGGTATATTTATTCATTTTTAGAATTCGTGAGGGAATCTGTGAAATTATAATATAGTTTAGAGTAATTTGTTGTAATTTACCCTTATCTATATTACTTATAAAAGTTCTTTTGAAGAGAAACACTTTTGATTGATATTACTATCCTTATTTAAAATTATAGGTAATTTTATATTACCCACAAAAAAAAAAAAAAAAAAAGGGATATCATACCCCAAGTGGTAAGTGGTCATAATTTATGGTAAATGATCACACTTTGTGGTAACACAATGTCATATTTTTGTAACTACTTATCACAAATATCGTGATCTAGGATTATCATAAAATATGACCACTTATCACTTGAAGTATGTTATCTCCAAAACTACTATAAAATTTCCCTAAAACTATAAAAAAAACCTTTTAAAATTTTCTAAAACCTTGATAAATTAAAATTAACGGAATGTGCAAATAAAGTTAAGGGGTTGCTATAGAGAGTCGCAATAATGATAGGGTCTGGCTATTGCCGCCCCTAAATTTTATTTGCACTCCCACTTATTTTAGGTTTTTAAGCTTTTATGATTAATATAAAAGATTTTTATGGAAACTAACAATTTAATCAATTAGAAAATATCATTTGGAACAACTTTGCATAATAAAGTTTCTCCAAAATTTGTTGTTTAAGTGGATTTTTTGGTCATTTACAGTCTTTTTTTTTATTTTTAGCGAAAAAGTCTACTTAAAGGACAAATTTTGTAAATACTTTCTTAAGCAAAGTTGTTTTGAATGATGTTTTATACTTCCTCCATCCCACAAAGATAGGCCATGTTTGACAAAACATGCAGTTTAAGAAAAATTATCATTTCATTGACTTGTCATATATTAAACTCTATTTTTTCAAAATTATCCTTACCTACTTTTTACGGAGTATTAGGTTTTATGTTGAAAATAATTATTGAAATAACCCTTACCTACTTTTCATTAACTTGTCATTTATTAAACTCTACTATTTTAAAATTACCCTTACCTACTTTTTATTAGGTTTTATGTTGAAAATAATTATTGAAATAACAAAAGATAGAATAAGAAGTTCAAAAAATTTATGAATTGACTTTTCAAAATGGACAAACATTTTGGAATGCGGCCTATTTTCTTAAAAACTAAAATAAGTGGGGGGTTCAAATAAAGTTGAGGGCTGCCAATAGTTGGACCTTATCATTATTGAGACCAGCTATTGCAACCCATTCAACTTTATTTGCACACTCAATTAATTTTTATTTATCAAGGTTTTTGGAAAAATTTAAAAAGTTTTTATGAAAATTAGTAATGTTGTCCATTAGAAAACATTATTTTGAACAACTTTGCATAATAAAGTTTTTTCAAAATCTTTTGTTTAAGTACGTGAATTTTGTCAGCCAAAAATAAAACAATGATGGTAAATATCAAACTTCGCTATTAATAAGAGACTACATACTTGTATAAGGAGCCATCGTAGTCCAAAGAAATACTTAATTATTCATAATTATATATAGACCCCACTATTTTTTTTATTTAAAGGAAGATATTCACATTGGAAAAGGAAAATTCATTCCAACTTCTCTATAAATAAGAGACTATGACATAATATGTTGAGAAAATTCAATAACTAATAAATAAAGTAGACATATCATCTCACAGTGAAATATGCCCCTCTAATTCAAATTATAAATTGTAGCAAATGTTATCTCGTGTGAGAAGTTGTTATATTTTAAGTATAAAATAAGTATTTCAAAAATCTACAGATTTTCTTTAAAGTGTTTTCTACTTGAGTGTGATAAACACCTTGTCCCACATTGGAAAAGTAAAAGAGTTTTAGTGGGTTTATATAGTATTCCACTTGTTGTATATGGTATCATGTGGTGGGATGTAAGGAGTCCCCACGTGCGCACGAGACGGAGCCCAATCGAGTGATTTGTGGGATTGGGGTTTGAAAATTGACTTAGTCGAGCGCGTTGCAAGAGTACGACGTGTGCACAGGGCGAGTGCAAATCCCAAAAATTGGCTTCACGTGTGCGGGCGAGATTGACCCGCATTTTGCTACTTTGACTTTTGGATATTGGGTTATCCACGACCTAGTTCAATGACCCGTTTTTATACCAGGATTATTCTAATTAAATTAGCTGACTATTTTATTTGAATTTAATTATTTTTTTACTGTTGGAAATTTAATTTCGTATTTCTATTTTTTGACTATTGGAAATTTATTTTTGTATTTATATTTTTTAACTGTTGGGAATTTATTTTGAGGGCTATTACTGATTTCTAAAGCTTATATATACCATCCCTCTCATTCAGCATAAAACACACCAAAGAACTATCGTCTCTTCTCTTCTTATCTCTGTTTTCTTTCTTCTGCAATTTTATTTTTGAGAGTCAAGAGCATTCTTAGTTCTTCGTTTTACTCCTACACTTGCGAGTGCACGCTTGTGGGAGCTCGGTTGTTGGATCCTAGAGGGTAGAGTGCTGTGACCTACTGCACCGAGTTGAATACTCAGAAGGGCAGAACTACTCTTAAGAACAGTGCCTTGTACACGCCTCAATCGAAACTGTTTCTATTTCTGTAATTCTTTCACTAGCTACTTTCATTTAATACAGTATCATCTCTATTATTTTCCAACAATCTTAAGAGTAGTTCTCATGGATGCTGCTGCTATGACTGCTAAGATTCTGCATGATGTTTCTAAGATCGAGCACTTCAATGGCACGTTCTTTAAGTGCTGGCAATAGCGTTTTTATTCTGCTCTGGACATGGTGACCTTGACCCACATTTTGACAAGTTCCAAACCAAATGAAGGTTTTGAAAATTATGGTGAGGAATTGAAGAAATGGGAAAATAGTAATAAGGAATGTAGGCACACTATTCTTAGCACTTTGTCTAATGAAATTTATGATATCTATTATTCCTATAAGACTGCTAAGGATATTTGGGATAGTCTGCATAGGAAATATGTTTTAGAAGATGCTGGTAATCAAAAATATGCCATAAGAAATTTTGCTAATTTTCAAATGACTGAGGATAGAGATGTATCAGCTCAAATCCATGACTACCATGTCCTAGTGAGTGACCTTAAAAATGAAAAGATAGAATTGCAAGAGTCTTTCCTGATAGGATTTCTTATTGAAAAATTGCCTGACTCTTGAAAAGACTACAAAAACAATTTGAAACATAAGAGGAAACACATGAGTCTTGAGGATGTGATTATTCACATTCACATTGAAGAAAAGAATAGGATTAGAGACAATAATGAAAAAGCTAAGGAATTTACTTCTAAGGCTAATTTGGTTGATGGACCTAATAGACCTAATAGTAATAGGAGGACCAATAATAAGAATTACAAGACCAATTGGAATAATAGGCCAAACTAAGACCATAAGACTAATCAGAATTTTAGACCTGGTCAGAATCAAAAGTCTTAACCCACCTTCAAGAAAAAGGGTAACTATTATGTTTGTGGGAAACCAGGACACCATGCTCCTAAGTGTAGATAAAGGAAGGCAAATAATTCTCCTGCACGTACAACTGTTAATTTGGCAGAGCCGGATGATATCATTGCTGCAGTTGTCAGTGAGGTGAACATGGTTACAAATGTGAAGGACTGGGTGGTAGACTCTGGGGCTACCAAACATATCTGTGGTGACAGAAATGCTTTTGTTTCCTACACTACTATGAGGGAGGGCAAGGAACAAGTGCTCATGGGCGATTTGAGGCCCTCACCAGTTGTAGGAAAATGGAAGGTTCTTCTCAAACTGACTTCTGGAAAAGTCCTTTCCTTGAGTGATGTGCTCCATGTTCCAAACATTTGCTACAACTTGGTGTCGGTTTCTCTGCTGGGTAAGGTTGGAGTTAAGGTATCTTTTGAATCTAACAAGATCATTATGACTAAGAATGGTATGTTTGTTGGGAAAGGTTATTGTAATCAAAGTCTATTTCTTTTAAATGTACTTTAAATCATGAATGAAAATGCATCTTCTTCTGCTTACTTGATTGATTCTATTGATTTATAGCATGCTAGACTAGGTCATGTGAATTTTTCTTATATTAAGAAATGAAAGAACTTGGTTTACTTCATAATATATTAATAAAAAATAATAAAAATGTGAGGTATGTGTAGAATCAAAGTTAACTAAAAAATCTTGTAAATCAGTTGATAGGGCAATTGAACTTTTAGAATTAATTCACAGTGACAATGGAGATTTAAAAAGCACATTAACAAGAGGTGGAAAGAAATATTACATAACTTTTGTAGATTATTATTCAAGATATACAAAAATTAATTTATTAAGAACAAAAAAATGAAGCTACTAAAATGTTCTTTAAATATAAAGTAGAAGTTGAAAATCAATTAAATAGAAAGATTAAAGACTTAGATTTGACAGAGGAGGAGAATATGAATATAAACCCCTTAATGATTTTTGTGAAGAACATGGCATAATACTTGAAATAACTCCTCCATATTCACCTGAATCTAATGGAGTAGCTGAAAGAAAAAATAGAACTTTAAAAGAAATGATAAATTCTATGTTAATTAGTTCTAGGGCACCACTTAATTTGTGGGGTGAAGCTATTATTTCTGCATGTCATGTACAAAATAGAATACCTTATAAGAAAACTGGAGTAACACCTTATGAACTTTTGAAAGGGCACATACCTAATTTAAATATTTGAAAGTGTGGGGGTGTTTGGCTAAGGTATTATTACTAGAACTTAAAAAGAGAAAAATTGGCCCTAAAACTTTTGATGGTATTTTAATTGGTTATGCTCATAATAGCGCTGCATATAGGTTCTTGGTAATTAAAGGTAAAAATAATATTATGGAACCAAACACAATTGTGGAAACTAAAAATGCAAATTTCTTTGAAAATATTTTTCCTTTAAAATCTAAAGATGAAAAAATAATTCGTAAACCTCAAAGTGAAATTGAAAAGGAGTCTGATGTTAATGTTGAAATTGAATTAAGAAGGAGTAAAAGAGTAAGAAAAGAAACCAATTTTGGATATTATTTTTATACTTTTCTTGTTGATAATGACCCACAAACTTATAATGAGGCTGTAACTTCTCCTGATTCAACTTTTTGGAAAGAAGCGATTAATAGTGAAATTGAATCAATTATATCTAATCATACATGGGAATTGGTTAATTTACATCCGAGTTCTAAAACTATTGGTTGCAAATGGATTTTTAAAAAGAAGTTAAAATGTAATGACCCAATAAAAGAATCACACACACACACACACATATATATATACACACCACACATATTTATATATATATGTGTTGACTTATGGGCTGTGTGGGTATTACAATGCATACATATATGTAGAGAGCCGAATGGCATTAGACGGAGAAGTGCAGCAACGCATAGAAAATTTGTAGAGACATTTGGCATGGAGGTTAGCCATGTGTCAATGGCAATGCATGCATAGACTTTTATTTAAGGCTGTATTTTCGTGCTGGAAGGAGGGGGAGAAAGAAAGAGAAAACATAGTAGAAAGAGAAAGAGAGAAAACACAGTAGAGAGAGAGAGTTCTTCAGTGCTTTGAGAAGAAGGTTAGAAGGGATTCAATTTGAAGATTTAGGTGAGAAACTCTTCCTCTTCTTGTGTATTGATTATCAGTAGTATAAACTTGAATGATTTAAGGATCTAATGGATGATTAAAAGCTTGAATGTTCATCCATGGCTTCTTAGAAATTTGAGTTTTAAATTTCAAATGTAATAGAAGTATTCAAGGCATGAAACTTTGATTGAAAGATGGTTATGATCAAAAGTAATTGCTATAAAAATTTGAAGTTTTAGTTTTTCAAATTTAAAAAGAATTAAATCAAAAACCAAATTTTGGTATTTTGCATATTATGGGTTTTTGGCTGATTGTTTCTTATATTTTATAATTTTATTAAATACTAGGGATCAAGATCTTTTCATAGACATCTTATTTGCAATTTTTCGATAAGAAATGAGTTCTGGGGAATTTTTCAAAGTTTTGAAAAAAATAGGAAAATTCATATCAAAAAATCAGAGAAAATAGTAAGAAGAAGCATAGTGACAGGTCAATTTGACCTGATTTGGCGAAATTTGACCCGGTTTGACCAAATTCGACTTGGTTTGACTAGATTTGACCCAGTTTGGCCAAATTTGACCCGATTGAACTAGATCCGACCCGGTTTGACCAAATTTGACCCGATTTGACCAGATTTGACTGGTTTAACCAGATTTGACTCGATTTGACCAGGGTTGACCGTTCGGGAAAAAGAGAGAGAGAGAGAGAGAGAGAGAGAGAGAGAGAGAAATTTATTTTTAGTAATTTTGTTCTAAATATTGTTTATAATTATAAACAATTTTTTTGAATTGGTAGAAAATAACCTTAAAGTGGTTCATTTTAAAACATTAGTACTTATGTGCGAATAAATTAAGCATGAAATTAGAAATCTGCATACGGTGACATGAAATGATTTATTATCAGAAACCTATAGTAGCTTATAATTGTTGAAATAATTCAATGAATTGATTTATTATCTAAAATTTATTATGATTTATGATTGTTGAAATAAATCAATGAAAGGATTTATTATTGCAATTTGTTATGTTGAATTTTATGATGCATCATGGTAGTACATTTATATTGTTGGATTTATATCTATTGATTGAGATAAATCAAAATGTTGATAATGGGAGACAACCGAGATTAGCATATCCCGCAGTTAGTGCACTAATATACAAACTCATTGAGCAAATAGGCCGTGATCTGTATACACATATGGAAAGGAAGCATATGTGCTGTGGCTGAATGGTAGAACACATTTGGCATGAGGCCTATGTGTATTGTGGAACACATTTGGCATAAAAGCCTGTGTGCATTATTTTAAATTATGTTTTGCAAGTTGTAAAATACAACAGGTATAGAATTGTTCGAATTACGTGTTACAATGTTTATTTTATAGCATGGACAATGTATGGATGAAATTGATCGAATTTCAAGTGAAATCATAAATTTTATTTAGTTTCTCACTAAGCTAGACAATTTATTTTTTTTATGAAAATTTATGATTTCAAGGAAGGCTAAGGGTGAATTAAGCTGATCGAGCAGATTGGTCTTACTTTCTTTAAGTTTTATATGAGATGTAATTACTTGAAAAACCTAGTATTTGTTACTTGAAAAACCTAGTATTTGTATTTGTATGATGAAGACTCTATGGTAGTGACGCATATGTGTATGTGTTATGTTTGATATTATAGAAGCATATGACATTATTATGTTAATGTATGTGGGTGTGACATAAAACCTGATGGGTCAATTGATAAATTTAAAGCTCGGTTGGTTGCTAAAGGTTATACTCAAAAGAAAGGTATAGATTATTTTGATACATTTGCTCCTGTGACTAGAATTTCCTCTATAAGAATTTTAATTGCATTAGCTTCTGTAAATAAATTGATTATTCATCAAATGGATGTTAAAACTACATTTTTAAATGGAGACTTAGAAGAAGAAATATATATGGACCAACCTGAAGGTTGTGTTATCCCTAGTAATGAGCATAAAGTTTGTAGACTAGTTAAATCTTTATATGGTCTTAAACAAGCACCAAAACAGTGGCATGAGAAATTTGATAATGCTATAACATCTAATGGATATTTGATTAATGATTTTGATAAATGTATTTATAGCAAATTTGATGATAATTCTTGTGTTATTATTTGCTTTTACGTTGATGACATGTTGATCATGGGAACTAGTCTAGATATTGTTAAAGAGACTAAAAATTTTCTATCTTCTCAATTTAATATGAAAGATATTGGTGAGGCAGATTTTATTCTTGGAATAAAAATAACTAAAACTACTGAGGGTATTTTTCTTTCACAAGAACATTATGTAGAAAAACTTTTAAAGAAGTTTGGACACTTTGATTGTGAATCTATATCTACACCTTATGATGCTAATTCTTATTTAAAGAAAAATAAAGAAGATAGTGTCTCACAATCCGAATATGCTCAAATAATTGGTAGTTTAATGTATTTGATGAATTGTACTCGACCTGATATTGCATATGCTGTTAGTAGATTGAGTAGATATACTCATAATCCTAATAGAGATCATTGGACTGCTTTGTATAGAGTACTTCGATATTTGAAAGGAACTATTGATTATGCGTTATTTTATAATGGTTTTCCTTTTGTATTAGAAGGGTATTGTGATGCTAACTGGATTTCTGATTTAGATGAGACAAAATCTACTAGCGGTTATGTGTTTACACTTGGTGGAGGTGCAGTGTCTTGGAAATCTACCAGGCAAACATGCACAACTCGGTCTACTATGGAGTCCGAGTTCATTGCCTTAGAGAAGGCAGGTACAGAGGCTGAGTGGTTGAGAAACCTCTCAGCAGATATTCCGATTTGGATGAGACCAACTCCATCTGTGTCTCTACATTGTAATAGCCAGGCTGCTATAGCCAAAGCTAAGAGTAAATCTTATAATGGGAAGAGTAGGCATATACGCCTAAGACATTATATAGTGAGACAAGTTTTTAGTGATGGGGTTATATCCCTTGACTTAGTGAGGTCAGAGTTGAATTTGGCCGATCCTCTGACAAAACCACTGGGTAGAAATCTAGTGAGTAATACATCGAGGGGAATAGGACTAATGCCTATAACAAAGAGTTAACAATGATGGTAACCCAACCTATGTGAATGGAAATCCCAGGAATTAGGTTCATATGGGTAACAACAAGTCACTGGTTGGCTTGGAGTGCACTATCAATTTATAATATTTTGAGAGTCCCTTCCTATGGTATAGATAGTGCAAACTGCAACGTGTAAATTTTGAGTTTTAACTCTTAATGGATTCCATAGTCCTTGTTGAGTGGTGTGTTTAGTTGTAGTGCACACTTGATGGATCCACCTATATGGGTGTGGAAGTGGGGCCGCTTCCTATGAGAACTTGGGCAAGTTCTGTAGAGCATTCATGAATTTCCAGGTATGGCGCATGGCCTATTCGTGCCACCCAGATCAGAAGAACTCAGATTTTGAGAATTGTATGTGGATTGTAAGTCGGTTGATTCACGCTAAGAAATTTTGGTTCATAGAAATTTTATATTTCACCGGGTTTCTGTGGGTCACTGTTTATATATCCTAGGTTTGGTTCATAGTCCAAAAAACACCATAACCGATGCATTAAGTTCTCACGTTCCTTTCTTTCTTTTTGTATTTTTGAAATATGTGGGGATTGTTGTATTTTAAGTATAAAATAAGTATTTCAAAAATCCAAAGATTTTCTTTAAAGTGTTTTCTACTTGAGTATGATAAACACCTTGTCCCACATTGGAAAAGTAAAAGAGTTTTAGTGGGTTTATATAGTATTCCACTTGTTGTATAAGGTATTATGTGGTGGGATGTAGAGAGTCCCCACATGCGCATGAAACAGAGCCCAATCGAGTGATTTGCATGATTGGGGTCCGAAAATTGACTAAGTCGGGCGTGTCGCGAGCGTACCACGTAAGCGCAGAGAGGGTGCAAATCCCAAAAATTGGCTTCACGTGTACGGGCAAGATTGACCCACATTTTGCTACTTTAACTTTTGGATACTGGGTTATCCACGACCCAGTTCAGTGACCCGTTTTTATACCAGGATTATTCTAATTAAATTAGCTGACTGTTTTATTTGAATTTAATTATTTTTTTACAGTTAGAAATTTAATTTCGTATTTATATTTTTTTACTGTTGGAAATTTATTTTCGTATTTATATTTTTTGACTATTGGGAATTTATTTTGAGGGCTGTTACTGATTTCTAAAGCCTATATATACCAACCCTCTCATTTAGCACAAAACACACCAAAGAGCAATCGTCTCTTCTCTTCTTCTCTCTGTTTTCTTTCTTCTACAATATTATTTTTAAGAGTCAGGAGCATTTTGAGTTCTTCGTTTCACTCCTACACTTGCGAGTGCACGCTTGTGGGAGCCCGATTGTTGGATCCTGGAGGGTAGAGCGCTGTGACCTACTGCAACGAGTTAAATACTCAAAGGGGCAGAACTACTCTTAAGGACAGTGCCTTATACACGCCTTAACCGAAGCTGTTTGTATTTCTGTAATTCTTATACTAGCTACTTTCATTTTATACAGTAGCATCTCTATTATTTTCCAATAAAAAGTGCTCCAAAATTGAGATTCAAGGAAAGGTTATGCATGTGCTCGAGGGGCTCATTGATGCAGATTACATCAGCATATGCACCATGAGCTGTTGGACGTCTTGCTGCTGAATCGGGATTCTAATTTATTTAGATATTTTAGGAATCTTTATTATTATTATTTAATTATTGCTTTTAATTTAATTTGTTTCCTAGGTAGTTTGATATTTTCTTGTTCTAGTAGAATTAGGTTTTCTTGTTCTAGTAGAATTAGGTTATCTTGTTCTAGTAGAACTAGATTTTTCTTATTAGTTCTCTATATAAAGGAATGTAAGCCTTGTGGCAAATAGTTTTAGTTCAGACTTTGATTATTGATTAATAATATTGAGAGAGAGAGTTCTCCTTTATTTTCCTACTTTCGTGTTCTTGAGAAAATATTGATTGTGGTTGCCTACTATCTGGCATTGTTCTTGCAACAATCAACAAATTGGTGGATGCTTGTTTGTTTTTTGGTGAGCTAGTCTCGACCGCGCGTATTTCCACTGCATCAGTTGGTATGAGAGACCAGTTCATTCTTGCCGTCATGCCAAGACGAGGAGGAGGACATGCCGGAGGCCGTGAAGCCAATCTGGAGGATGTGTATTATCGCGAGGACATGGCCCGAATTAAACAAGAAATCAAAGATGAGGTACGTGCCCTATTCAAGAGTTATTGTCTTGAGCGGTGCCATAGTCATCGACCTCCATCTCCGCGTTCTATGGACAAAGAGAGTGTTGAGAATGTTTTGGTTGAGGATGTTTGTGTTGAGGATGTTGTTGTAGAGAATGAAGATTTGAATGAAGTTAAAGAAGGTAAGAATTTTGAAGTCATGGAAAAATTTTCTTTAAATAATTTTCATGATGCTGAAACTGAAAAATTAGTGGATTTTAATTCTCCACCTATTTTTGATGAATATTATGATGATGATATTAAGCCAAATATTATTGAAAATTTGGAAGGGCAAAATGAGGCTATAACTTGTGAGACACGTAATAAAAATTGTTCATGTAATAATTTTTGTTGTCGTGTTAAACTATTTAGTGATTTTCAAGAGGATGAAGTTTTTGTTGCTGACGAATTGAAGCGTTATGATTTTTTTAGAGTTGAAAATATTTGTTCTATTGTTAATCCTCTACTGCTGAAAATTTTGAATGAGATGAAGGGTGAAGAGAAAATTTTTTTTGTTATGAAATTTTGGGAAAATAAATTTTGGAGGCAATTGAAACAAAAAAAGTTCTCAAAGTATTTATTCAGTTGGAGTGGTCGACATCAATACTTCTGTGAAGCCAACCCGCAGAGTTCGGGGACGAACTCTCTCCAAATAGGGGAGAATAGGGAGGATGATGCAAGGTGTGGAACAATCATTTTTGTGCAACCGAACCATTGCGGATCAAGCACTCTGTGAACCCACGAAAAAGAGAGCGCGGAGCCCACAAGGGTTTGGCAAAAATATAAGGGGTTTAAAGACAACAAACAAAGGGAGTCGCCACCTCATTTTTTAGGGAAAGAGGAAAACCACAAAAATGTTTTATTTTCAAAACCACATGACTCCATTAAAGGAAAAGCAAAGTCTTTGAAACCAGAAAATTGGATTCGGGGGCTAAGTTACGACGTGGGAAGGTTCTGGGCAAAAACCCATAGGCACCCACATCGCCCGGGTTGGTCTCTTAATTTGATTGGGCTAACTTAATATCTTTTCCACTCAAATATCATCATATATCATCACAAGGCAGCATGCATATCATATATTTCATCCAATCATCTCATGCACAATCACTCAAATAAAACAAAACAGAAAAAAGAAGAAAAGAAAAGAAAAAGCCTAGGATACTTGGATCCTAGAACGGACTTGAGCCTCACGAAGAGCGCCTACGTACCATGCAGCGAAATACATGGATCAAAGTCCACGTAGTTCGAAAAGAATAGGGTTAAATCCTAATGCAAACCTATGGTAAAAACCCTAGGTTTCCTCATTTGAAAATACATCGAATAAAACAAAATTGAAAACTTCCACAAGAGGAAAACTTTGATAAAAACCAGAATTTATTATTGAAGGAAACCTTTGATAATTATCATAAGCTTGTATTAAGAAGTAACCCTAGGAGGGAGAAGAGAAAAGAAAGAAAAAGAAAGGTGAATTGGGGCACCTTCAAACCCTACTTACCTGAGCGCACAAGCTCCTAGCATTAGCCATTTCAGACCATAGCAGCCCTATTTGCAATAGGACAAGCATTGTACCTGTTTGCACCCTTACAAGTGCACACAATCATGCAAAGAAAGCAATATGCAAATCTGGACAGAACCTTGACAAGGCTTAAAATTACCCATTAATCATGCAAACAACAAGAATAATGAATAACTAAGAACTCTAACTCAATCCTACATGCAATGACCTAGCTAACATGCATAAAAACCTACCAAAGACACACTAACAAGCATAAGAGACTCCAATAATATCAATAAACATGATAACAAAGCATCTTCTAATCAAAAAGATGATATTTCATGTAAAATATGAAAATAAACCTTCCTACGACGAGCTTTCTTAAGCGAAACTATCCTAGGATAATTTCACGTAAGGAAGTCATTATGGGGAGGTGCAATCAGCATATCCTACGTAAAATATATACCCTAGAACACAACAGAAAAGATTTCATGCTTAAACACATCACAGAAGACTCTCATGCAAAACCTCACTCAACGAAAAGGATAATTATCCTTAGAAAAGGATAATGTCTCCAAAAACCCTATAAAATAGACTATATGAATGCAAACCTAGCATGATTCAACTATATGCAGCATATATAGAATGACTATGATGAGCAATAGCTCAAAAAGCTAAGCTAAGCATGCTGTATAAGACCTATGCGATTTCAGGGTTATCGAAACCCTAATCTCACAAATATGCATAAAAACCTACTAAATGACTCTAAGACATGCTCAAATTATCATGAATATCATTCATATCATATATATTAACTAACAGGAGCATCAATTCATGATAATAATCACAGCAACCTAAACATGTGAACTATGCATGATTTAAGAGGATAGAAAGAAGAAGGCTATCAAATCCTTGGTAAACCAGGGATTATCAAGCATATAAAGCCATGAACTATCCTAAAATCATTCATATAACATCATGTAAACATTGAATTCAATCCATAAGAAGAGCAATTGCATGCACCACAACTATCCTAGAAAGAGAAGAAGAAAGAGAAGAAGGAGAAGCAGAAATTCATGTTCAGCATAAAAGGGATAGGCTTACCTCTTGTAGACTCTTCCTTGTCTTCAATCCTCTTGTTTCCTTGCTTGCTTGGGGTTGAAGAGCCTCCTCTTGAAGTCCTTCTAGCTCTCCGAACTCGTAGCTCCCTCTCTCTCTAAGTGTAAAGTACAATTAACCTCTCCCTATGTGCTGAATATCATGTCCTTTATATAGAGAACTGACCCCCTAAACCAATGGCTAGGATTAATTCATTAAATAATGATCCTAGGGCTATTAGAGACTCTCTTGGTGGTCAAACAACTCAAACCTACACACTCCTAAGCTCAGACAAGTTGTTTTGGCGGAGGAAACCGTTAAAAAAGGGAAAGAAGAGTCAGAAGTTGACTTAAAGAAGGACTCCTCGGGTGACCAACTAGGCCTGGACGGTTACCCGAGGCCCTCCTATTTCCGCTTCGGTTTTGACTTCCACTTGCTTCAGAAGTCCTAAAATCTTCAAATTAAGTCCGATTTTGACGAAATAAAAGCCAAAACGACCGTGTTTCGAAGGGGAACACATTTTTAGGCATTTTAGGACAAAAATCCTCAACCATGGGTGCATGGTTAGGTTTTACAAAGGTGGTTAACCATGGTGCTTCACCGTCGCTAAGCTGGGTTTGTACACAAGGTCGAACCGAATGCTTTCCCAATCGAAAATCGATCTTTCTAAACATGTTTAGGACATAAATAATGCCCAATTGAAGTTAAATGAGAGAAAATTGATTGGGTCTTGTGAGTCAATTTGAGCAAACCAAGAAAGGGTCTTTTAGCCAACCCGAACCATTACGAGCCGAATTGATCTTAAACCATTAATTCATGAAATTGAACCTATATATGGACTCTATATAACCATATGAACTTGATGGGATGACTCGGGATTCATTCCAAGGTCAAATGGAAAATATACGGCTTAAAAGACGATTATGCCCTTAAAGTCGCAAAAGTTCTTATTGACTATCGAAATGAACTCCAAATCACTTCAAAATTCATACACATGATATTCAACGCCATAGAAACTCAATGCAAAAGACTAGACTAAAAAAGGACTCAAAATCCTATATGAAATGATATGTCCTAGCTAAGGTGACAAAAATGGGGTGTGACACACTCCATCCGTGATATCAGCAGTTACAAGTGTAGTGGTAGTATTCGTACTCATAGTTTGTTCAATGTCAAACACTTGGTTCTTTATCATGAAGATAGCTTCGAGGATGAGGCTATGAATTCAAGGGCGAATTCTCTCCAAACAGAGGAGAATGATGCAGATTACATCAGCATATGCACCATGAGCTGTTGGACGTCTTGCTGCTGAATCGGGATTCTAATTTATTTAGATATTTTAGGAATCTTTATTATTATTATTTAATTATTGCTTTTAATTTAATTTGTTTCCTAGGTAGTTTGATATTTTCTTGTTCTAGTAGAATTAGGTTTTCTTGTTATAGTAGAATTAGGTAGTCTTGTTCTAGTAGAACTAGGTTTTTCTTATTAGTTCTCTATATAAAGGAATGTAAGCCTTATGGCAAATAGTTTTAGTTCAGACTTTGATTATTGATTAATAATATTGAGAGAGAGAGTTCTCCTTTATTTTCCTACTTTCGTGTTCTTGAGAGAATATTGATTGTGGTTGCCTACTATTTGGCATTGTTCTTGCGACAATCAACAGATTGGTGGATGCTTGTTTGTTTTTTGGTGAGCTAGTCTCGACCGCACGTATTTCCGCTGCATCACTCATCTAGAGGAATGTTGCCCTTTGTTTCACAACCTCATCACTAGCTATCGCCCCAAACACGTAAACCAATCATGACCCTCATGGATAACAATAGCCTTCATCAAACCACCACTTAGAGTGGCATAACCCTTGACCACCATTGTCAAGCCATCAGACCTTGGTGGAAACCCTCAAGCCGAACCCATCATCAAAGCTCTAACCTCACAGTCGAACCCATTAAAGCTCTAATACCATTCAATTGCCTCCTTTTATGTCCACTACCAATTGCTACTCAAATCCATCGAGCATTATAGCCACTTGAATTCGCAGGTTGAAGCTCTACTTCGAGCTCTAGTCGTCGTCCCTATTGCATAAACCATTCAAACCCTCACCACTATAGAAGATCCCAAGGCAGAGATTGAGAAATCATGAATCGCACGTGAGGAGAGAGAAGAAGGTAGTCACCGAAGAAGAAGGTTGTCATCATAGAAGACTGCTGGTGGGAGTTTCATGGATCGAAGGAATGGGTAGAAGGCTAATTAAGTCTTATTTGCTTAACTAATGGCCAAACCCCTAAATATTTTTTGAATTTTACTAAAACTCCCAATTTTGGGTTGCCTAACCACCTATAATTAAATACTCTCTTTGTTCCATAAAGATAGACCATGTTTGACAAAACATACCATTTAAGAAAAATTCATCATTGCATTAACTTATTATTTATTAAACTCTATCTTTCCCCTCAATTATTTGGTATTGGGTTTTGTGTTGAAAGTAATTATTAAAATCACAAACAATAGTATGGGAAAGGTAAAAAAAAATTTATGATTTGACTTTTCAAAGTGAACAAATAGTTTTGGACAAAAAAATATAAAAAATGGCTTTTCTTCGTGGGACAGAGAGAGTAATATATAATGACAATGTTATATTTATTTTATTTTTATGAAGAAACAAAATTTAAAATACGATGGCCAAATTTCTTCTAAGTGGATTTTTTTATATATTATTTTATTGAATAAAAGAGAAATAACTTCATAAACAATTTTTTTTTTTTTTTTTTTTTTTTTTTTTTTTATCTTGCTAAACAATAGGAGAACAAATACTCATGTAAAATTGAAATCAAAACTTCTGTGAACACCAAATCCAAATTAAGATAGGACATGCAGCCATTAGACCCAAAAACCATTTTTCCTAGTAAACAATATCTCTAAGGGTTTAATTATTATTTCTAGACTACCAATGCTAGAGAGTTATTGTAGTTGATTAATTATTATGATTATGATTATTATTATTATTATTAGTATTATTATTATTTTATTCTATAGTTGGGGAAGCATTGTCAAACACATTGGCCATCCGCACATTTGTTACCATATACAAAAAAGTATGATTGGAGAAAAACTTATGTGTAACATAGAGTTTTCCTAGAAATCTTTGCTAAATAAATATTAAATCACTTTTTTTTCTTTTTTTTCTTGCTATTGGGTTCAAGGGAGATGTCATGACTCATAATTATCAAATCATGATCAAGGTAATAAAATATGATTGATTTAATAAACAACTTCTGTTTATTTATGAAACATGCAAAATAGTTCAATAAAAATAGTAGATGACTTCATATTTCACAAGTATACTTGATCTATCAAATAGAAATATGCACCGACCTTAATTAGATTAAGAAATACAAGAAAAATGCTGAAAATTTGGTGAAGGAGAAACCCCCATGCAGGCTGTACAAGGCCGTAGACCCCTCCCCTTCTTCTCTTCTTTCCTTCTCTCTCTATCTCTCTCTAAAACTTGAGAATACTGGAAAATGAAGTGGAATGGTGTTGTTTTGGCTCTTTAAGATAAAATTTAAGTATATTCTACCCTTTGGACAAGTGTCCAACATGCAAAAATGGGTTAGACATGTATTCTATCAATTGGGTTCACCCTACTACAACTAATATAACATTAGGTCCAAAATGTTTAGGGCCAATATGAAATTAAGATCCATATATAAAATATAAAAGTCAATAATGCTTAATCTCACCAATTTTAAAGGACACATAAAATCCAATTAAGTTTCAAAACTTTAGGTTCCACATTAAAACAATTTATCACTTAAGAATAAAATAAGGATATCAAATAATTATTGTATATAACATGCAATAACATCAAATGAATAAATAATACTACTCCCTTCGTTCCAAATTAAGTATCCGCTTTGAAAAAACACACTTTTTAAGAAAACCTTATTAAATGCTTTCACATCAATGCATATGTCTTGAAATTCCAATTTTGCCCTTAAGTGTGTAAAACATTAGAAAAAGTGAGAATACCTTTTTAAGGGTAATTTAGGAAATGAATAAAAAATGACCATTAACTTTTGAAATAGGACAATTACTTTGAAACATCCCAAAAAGGAAAGTAGGACACTTATTTAGAAATGGTGGGAATATCAAAATAATGTTTATTATCTTTCCGAAAGGAAAAAAAGTGAAATAAAATAAAATTTTGAACACATCACCAAAATTTGGAGCTGACCCGTTTAAGAAGAAATTAAGATGAGTATAGACATAACAACAGTTCAAAACAAAATAATTTAATTTATTTAAAAACAAATTAAAATTTGAAATCAGTCATTAATTTACCCAAAAACAACATAAATAACCCCAAATTAGAGTTATGGATATTAGAGGAGAGATCAATGGAATGAGTAATCCTTCTCCTTTCCCAAAACCCCTCCCTCCCCCACACTTAGGAAGAATCACTAGCTCTTTCAATCTTAATAATGTTTGTGTTGGGTGTGAGGGGTGCCTCCTTAGCAAAGGTTTCTTTGATTTTTGGCTGTAAGGTACGTACATCGCATGGGCATCAAAAAACCAAATAAATAATCGATTTCATCATGGGATCCAATTGATCAGGGGCGGATGCAATATAGGGTGCATATGTGCGTACTAGCAATCACTCAATTTTTAGTATTTTTAAAAATTAAAAAAATATGGTTAATTTTGATTAATTTTAGTTAAATTTATTAAAGTGCACTATGATACACATGTGTCCACGTGCAACCGCACTTGTAGAGTTGTAGGTTACTCCGGAGTATATAAAGTTAAAAATTTAGTCTATCAATAGGTTCTTAGGTGCAACTTTTGAGAAAAAAAAACTCGTGGATTCACCTCAGATCCAATAAGATTGGCACGGGTCTTAAGGGTGTAACTATCAGCACCAAACTACCAATGCAAGGTAGCTAGAGACTTATATGTATGCCCATTTATTAAATTTTTTAATTTAATTATTACTATAGTTGAGGATGCATTGTCAAACGCTAGGCCATGCATTGTGTACCGAAAAGTCGAAAACAAAAACAAAAACCAACACAATTATGTAACGCAGAGATCTCCTAGAATTCTAAGCTGAAGAAAAATTACATCACTCCTTCAAATCTTCGTTTACATATCCTTATTCATTGACTTTTCACTATTATTTGTTGGTTTAAGGATGATCATGGGGAGTTGTTTCTGTAACTTCTATATTTAATTGCAAGTACTCACCGATAGGGAAGAAATTGTTGAATCCTGGAGGAAAGGCTACCACTATAAAACCTATTGCACAAGATCTCTTAGCAAGAAAAGCTACCACGCGCTTCGCACCCTAGCCTTAATCGATAAGTCCATTAATTCTAATTAATTTTATTTAATAATCTATTATATTTATTTGTTTGTTTGTTTGATTATCACTGTGCTCGAATTTCCAGTATTTTGTAAAAAAATGTTGGAAAAATAAAATATGGAAGCTACAAGTAAACAAAGCAGAAACTTATCGGACTAAAGCATATGAGAACACTGCCCTTAAAAGTAGATCGCACCCCACAGAACAAGTTGCTTGGTGCAGATGGTCAGTGGCGGCCTATTCTCCAGGGTACAACAGTCGCACCTCCCGCAAGCGTGCACTCACAATGCTGGAGAGATGTGAATAGCTCAGATGACTCCTTCGTAGAACAAGAATTGCAGAACTAGGAAATTTAGAACTACAGAACTAAAAATAATAACTCGAAATAAAAAATATAGAGAGAGGAGAAGAGAGCAGTAGCTGTTGTGTGATTTGGAAAGGGTAGAAGGACCCCTATATATAGTGTTTAGAAAGTGAAACTGCTGCAAAGAATTAAATAAAAAATTTATTTACGAAATAAATTTTGAAACTGCCACAAATGAATCTGGACAGAAACATGGCAATATGCAGAGTTTAAAATCTGCAACAATAAAAAATTTAATATGCCAACAATCAAAAATAAATCAGAGAAATTAAATCAAAATTTCTGATTTGAATACAAACGGTCAGATCAAATAATTGGACTAGAAGAGTGTTGGGCTTGGTCTGACCCAGAAAGCCCAAAGGCCCAATAACAAAATTGATAAAAAGTGGCCAGACCTGCGCACACACGCGAAGCCAAATTTTCGGGATTTGCACCCCCCCTGCGCGCACGTCGCACGCCTGCGTCGCGCCCGACTAAGTCAATTTTCGGACCCATGTCCCGCAAATTGATCAATTGGGCTTCGGCTCGTGCGCACGTGGGCCTCCTTAAACTCTACCACATGTTAACCAAACATAAAGAGTATAAACGTATATAAACACATGACAAGGCTTTATAGATTTCCAATGTGGGACAAGGTGTTTTGGGCCAACAACAAGATTACACAAGAACAAGGAAGTATTTTGAAATACCGAATATATACAACAATCCCCCACATATTTCAAAATACAGGAATAAAAGAGATACGAAGGAGTAAGAGAATTAAATGCATGAGTACTGGTGACCCATAGAAAAACGGTGAAATTAAAAAAATTTCTATGAACCAGAATTCCTTATTGTAGATCAACCATCTTACAACCCACAGAAAATTCTCGAGATCTGAGCTATTCAAGTCGGGGTGGCACAAATAGGCCATGCGCCATACCTGGATATTCATGAGTGCTCTAGAGAACCTGCTCGAGTTCTCATAGGAAGTGGCCCCACTCCCACACTCATATAGGTGGATCCATCAAGTGTACACTGCAATTAAGTACACCATCCAAACAGGACTATGGTCTCCATTAAGAATTAAATTCAACTTTACACATTGCAGTTTGCACTATCTACACCATAGGAAGGGACACTCAAATATAAGTGATAGTGCGCCACCAAATCAACCAGTGATTTGTTATTACCCGTATGAACCTATTTCTTGGAATTCCCATTTACATAGGTCGGGTTACCATCACTGTTGACTTTTTGTCATAGGCATAAGTCCCATTCCCCTCGATGTATCACTCACTAGTTTTCTACCTAGTGGTTTAGTCAGAGGATCAGCCAAGTTCAACTCTGATCTCACAAAATTAAGGGATATAATCCCATCATCAAGCAGCTGCCTCACAATATTGTGTCTTAGGCGTATATGCCTACTCTTCCCATTATAAGATTTATTTTTAGCTCTGGCAATTGCAGCCTGGCTATCATAGTGAATAGACACAGATGGAACTGGTCTTATCCAAATGGGAATATCTGCTAAGAAGTTTCTAAGCCACTCAGCCTCAGTACCAGCCTTCTCTAAGACAATAAACTCGGATTCCATAGTGGACCGAGCTATGCAAGTTTGCTTGGAAGATTTCCAAGATACTGCACCTCCACCAAGAGAAAATATATAACCACTCGTGGATTTTATCTCGTCTGAGTCAGAGACCCAGCTAGCATCGCAATACCCCTCTAGTACTGCAGGAAATCCACTGTAAAATAAACCATAATTAATAGTTCCTCTTAAGTACCTTAGTACCCCATTCAAAGCAATCCAATGATCTTTGTTAGGACAATGAGTATATCGACTTAATCTGCCTACAGCATATGCAATATCAGGTCGAGTACAGTTCATTAAATACATAAGACTTCCAATCACTTGAGCATATTTAGTTTGAGAAACACTATGTTCTTTATTTTTCTTTAATTGAGAATTAGCATCATAAGGAGTAGATATAGGATCAAAATCATAATGTTTAAATCTCTTTAAAATTTTCTCTACATAGTGTTGTTGTGAAATCATGATACCATCAGAAGTTCTACTAATTTTAATTCCAAGAATTATATCAGCTTCACCCATATCTTTCATATCAAAGTTGGAAGCCAAAAAAGATTTTGTTTCATTCACAATATTTAGGCTAGTACCCATAATAAGCATATCATCAACATACAAGCAAATAATCACTCCAGTGTTATCAACAAATTACTATATACACATTTATCTGCTTCATTAATCAAATAACCATTAGAAGTTAACACTTTATCAAATTTTTCATGCCATTGTTTTGGTGCTTGTTTAAGACCATATAAAGATTTCACTAGCCTACAAACTTTGTTCTCATTACCAGGAATAACAAAACCTTCAGGTTGATCTATGTAAATTTCCTCTTCTAAATCGCCATTTAAAAACGCAGTTTTAACATCCATCTGATGAATTATCAAGTTGTTAATAGAAGCTAAAGCTATTAAAACTCTTATTGAGGAAATTCTTGTTACAGGAGCAAAAGTATCAAAATAATCTATACCTTTCTTTTGAGTAAATCCTTTAGCAACCAACCGAGCTTTAAATTTATCAATTGACCCATCAGCTTTTAATTTCTTTTTGAAAATCCATTTGCAACCAATGGTTTTAGCACCCAGAGGTAAAGTAACTAATTCCCAAGTATGATTAGACATAATAGATTCTATTTCACTATTAATTGCTTCTTTCCAAAAAGGTGAATCAGGAGAAGAAATAGCTTCATTATAAGTTTTTGGGTCATTATCAATAAGAAAAGTATAAAAATCATCTCCAAAATTAGTTTCTTTTCTTACTCTTTTACTCCTTCTTAATTCAACTTCACCATTATCATTAGTTACCTTTTTAGTTTCACTTAGAGGTATATGAGAACCTTTTTCAGTTTTTGATTTTAAAGGAAATACATGTTCAAAGAAATCAGCATTCCTAGTCTCAACAATAGTGTTAGGTTCCATAACATTATTTTCACTTCTAATAACTAAGAATCTATATGCAGCACTGTTTTGAGCATAGCCAATAAACATGTAATCAATAGTTTTAGAACCAATTTTCCTCTTTTTAGGTTCAAGCAATAAAACTTTAGCTAAACACCCCCACACTTTCAAATATTTAAAACCAGGTGCATAGCCTTTCCAAAATTCATATGGTGTTTTACCAGTTTTCTTAAATGGTATTCTATTTTGAATATAACATACAGAAAGTATTGCCTCCCCCCACAGGTTAGGCGGTGCTCCAGAACTAATTAACATAGCATTCATCATTTCTTTTAAAGTTCTATTTTTCCTTTCAACTACACCATTAGATTCAGGTGAATAAGGTGGAGTTATTTCATGTATTATGCCATGTTCTTCACAAAAATCATTTAGAGGTTTATATTCATATTCTCCTCCTCTGTCAGATCTATGTTTTTTAATTTTCTTGTTTAGTTGATTTTCAACTTCTGCCTTATATTTTAAAAACATTTCAGTAGCCTCATCCTTAGATCTGATTAAATAAACTTTTGTGTATCTTGAATAGTCATCTCCAAAAGTTATATAATATTTTTTACCACCTCTAGTTAATGTACTCTTTAAATCACCAATGTCACTGTGAATTAGGCCTAATAATTCAGTTTCTCTTTCTACTGACTTACAAGTTTTCTTAGTTGATTTCGACTCTACACATGTCTCACATTTTTCTGTATTAATTATGTATATATTATGCAATAAAACAAGTTCTTTCATTTTCTTAATATAAGAGAAATTCACATGTCCTAGTCTACCATGCCATATATCAATAGAATCAATCAAGTAAGCAGAAGAAGATGATGCATTTCCATTCATGATTTCAAGTACATTTAAAAGAAACAAACCTTGGTTACAATAACCCTTCCCAACAAACATACCATTCTTAGTCATAATAATCTTTTCAGATTCAAAAGATACCTTAACCCCAACCTTACCCAGTAGAGAAACCAACACCAAGTTGTAGCAAATGTTTGGAACATGGAGCACATCACTCAGTGAAGGGACTTTTCCAGAAGTCAGCTTAAGAAGAACCTTCCCTTTGCCAATAACAGGTGAGGCCCTCGAATCGCCCATGAACACTTGTTCCTCACCTTCCCCCATAGGAGTGTAGGAGACAAAAGCACTTCTGTCACTACAAATGTGCTTGGTAGCCCCAGAGTCTACCACCCAGTCCTTCACATTTACAACCATGTTCACCTCAGTAACAACTGCAGCAATGACATCATCTGTCTCTACCACATTAACATTCGTACGTGCAGGAGAATTGTTTGCCTTTCTGAACCTACACTCAGGAGCATGGTGTCCGGGCTTCCCACAAACATAACAGTTACCCTTTTTCTTAAAGGTGGTTTGGGACCTTTGGTTCTGACTAGATCTAAAATTCTGATTATTCTTACGGTCTTGGTTAGGTCTATTATTCCAGTTGGTGTTGTGCCTCTTTTTGTTATTGGTCCTTCTATTATTACTAGGTCTACTAGGTCCATCAACCAGATTAGCCTTGGAAGTTAATTCCTTGGCTTTTTCAGTCTTGTCTCTAAGCCTATTCTTTTCTTCAATTCGAATGTGAACAATCACATCTTCAAGACTCATGTGTTCTCTTTTGTGTTTCAAATTATTTTTGTAATCTTTCCAAGAGTCGAACAATTTTTCAATAAGAAATCCTGCCAGAAAGGACTCTTGCAAAACTATTTCTTCATTTTTCAGGTCACTTACTAGGATATGAAAGTCATGGATTTGAGATGATGCATCTCTATCCTCGGTCATTTGGAAATTAGCAAAATTCCCTATGGCATATTTCTGATTACCAACATCTTCTAGGACATATTTCTTTTTCAAACTTTCCCAAATATCCTTAACAGTCTTATAGGAATAATATATATCATAAATCTCATTAGACAATGTGCTAAGTATAGTGTGTCTACATACCTTATTACCGTTTTCCCATTTTTTCAGCTCTTCCTCATATTTTTCAGTACCTCTTTTTGGTTGAGGGTCTGTCAGTATGTGGGTTAAGTTCACCATGTCCAAAGCAGAGTAAACACGCTCTTGCCAGCACTTAAAGAAAGTACCATTGAAGTGCTCGATCTTAGAAACATCATGCAAAATTTTAGCAGTCATACTAATAGCATCCATGATATTCTACTTTTAAAATTGTTGGAAAAATAAAATATGGAAGCTACAAGTAAACAAAGCAGAAACTTATCGGACTGAGAGTGTGAGAACACTGCCCTTAAAAGTAGATCGCGCCCCATGGAACAAGTTGCTCGGTGTAGATGGTCAATGGCGGCCTACTTTCCAGGGTACAACAGTTGCACCTCCCGCAAGCATGCACTCGTAATGCTGGAGAGATGTGAATAGCTCAGATGACTCCTTCGTAGAACAAGAATTGCAGAATTAGGAAATTTAGAACTGCAGAACTGAAAATAATAACTCGAAATAAAAAATATAGAGAGAGGAGAAGAGAGCAGTAGCTGCTATGTGATTTGGAAAGGGTGGAAGGACCCCTTTATATAGTGTTTAGAAAGTGAAACTGCTGCAAAGAATTAAATAAAAAATTTATTTATGAAATAAATTTTGAAACTGCCACAAATGAATCTGGACAGAAACATGGCAATATGCAGAGTTTAAAATCTGCAACAGTAAAAAATTTAATCTGCCAACAGTCAAAAATAAATCAGAGAAATTAAATCAAAATTTCTGATTTGAATACAAACGGTCAGATCAAATAATTGGACTAAAAGAGTGTTGGGCTTGGTTCGACCCAAAAAGCCCAAAGGCCTAATAACAAAATTGATAAAAAGTGGTCAGACCTGCGCACACACGCGAAGCCAAATTTTGGAGATTTGCACCCCCCCTGCGCGCATGTCGCACGCCTGCGTTGCGCCTGACTAAGTCAATTTTCGGACCCCTGTCCCGCAAATTGATCAATTGGGCTTCGGCTCGTGCGCACGTGGGCCTCCTTAAACTCTACCACATGTTAACCAAACATAAAGAGTATAAAGGTATATAAACACATGACAAGGCTTTATAGATTTCTAATGTGAGACAAGGTGTTTTGGGCCAACAACATGACTACACAAGAACAAGGAAGTATTTTGAAACACCCAATATATACAACAAAAAATTCCTTCAAGTTTCCAGCAATAACTCCGTCATGGGTTTGTCTCACATAAACTTGATATTGATAGCATTGGCGTACGTGCTAGGGGACAATAGAGTGGAAATGACAGTATGGGGTGGTGGCAAATTGTACAGGGGTTTTTTTTTTTTTTTTTTTTTTTTGTTTGGGGGGGGGGGGGGGCTAGGCCCGGGGGTTTAATATATTGTAGACTTTATTACTAGTATAGGACTTATGAAACGAGATCATTCACCTCTTTAATTATGCCTAGCCTCCTCTTATGCCTATTCATGCATGTAATTGCCACCTATCAGAGCATCTCCAACGGTGAACTATAACCTGTACTATTACTATATTATATCATTTAACATAAGTTGGGCAACTTCAATGGTTTGCTAAAAACTTGTACATGCTAGAAATAACAATAGTTCACCCTTGTGCCAAATATAGCGCAAGGGTGAGTTATTGCTATATTTGTTATATCAACTCTCTCTCCATTTCTCAACAACCAAACACACCAGCAATTGTGAAAAATACAATATTTCTCCTCCAAAATTTTCTCAGTAACCAAACAGCCCGTAAATAAATACAATATTTTCAAAAATAATACTGAAATCATCTATACTACCTATAAAAAGATGAATGTGAGAAAAACTTTTGATTGACTAATATACCCTTATTTTAATTTTTAAATACACAATTACTCTTCTGCATATATAGGAAATATAGCAATATAAAACACATACCTTAATAAGAATTCTAAGGAAACTATACAATGACCCTTCTGCATATATAGGAAATATAGTAATATAAAACACATACCTTAATAAGAATTCTAAGGAAACTATAATTCGTATAATAATTAAATAAAACCAAACCTAGATAGGAATTCTAAGGAAATGGAAACTATAATTCTTATATAATAAATAAACAGTCGGATTGTAAATTCCACTTTCTCCATCAAGAGTAGCTTCAACCTTCTCTCCACCTTTTCCATTAACGGCGACTCCTCCCTTCTTTGGTAAGTTTTGCTCTGCAAACTATAATATATATATGGTACTATGCTGGAAATTTGTTGAGTTGGGTTTTGGTTTAAATGCTAATAATCACATTAGGTTTTATTTAATTTTGTTCCTCTGAGAAATTAATTTTATACAATCATATTTCATTTAACTTCTATATATCTTTCCTAGAGTTTTTTTTATTCAAGTATTTGGTTTTGTATTTTTTATTTTTGCTATAAGTATTTTCACTTACTTTTGATATGATTGGTAGAGTTTCATAAGTAATTTGCTAAAATGCTTTTGTATTTGAATGCTAAACCCTTTATTTTACCTGGTAAATCATTTAATTATATTTTTTCTTTTGATGAAAAATTGCTCTTGGAAATATCCGATGGGAATTGAAAAGCTATTTTTATATGCTCATTCTCTTTCTAATTTTTTCTTGCTGATAAAAAATCCCTTGTAAGAGCTATGTATTTTATTTTATTATTATTTTTTAAATGCTCAATCTTTATGTTGTCTTTCTGATTTTTTTTTTGGAGATTAAAATTTCCTTCTCAAGACTACACTGTTTATAGGTGATTTGAGGGTGGGCCAGAGAACAAGGGTCTTAAGTTTCTAAATGTTCTTGATGAGGCATCTTGCCTTATTTTTTGATTTGTAATTTTTCCTATATTTTAAATCGTAAGATTAGTTTTCGTGCTATGTTATCTTTGGTTGTTTCAATTAATGGGATGTTGAGCTCCAATGATGCATTGTGGAATGTCTTGCTACAAATTGGGGATCCATAGATTCTCCAGCCAAAAAAAAAAAAAAAAAAACAAAAATACAAAGAAGTTGAAGAGAGGTAGTAGTAAAGTTTCATTTGGATAAATAAAGTTTATATTTAATCGATATGGACAATATTAAAGAGATAATTACCACTAGATGAGAGGCTATGCTACATGAAAAGGGTCAATCCCTATTCAAGCTAAAAAGATCTTAGGAAGCATCGATCTTTTATATGTTTATTTAGAAAAAATAATTGATGATCTTTAAATCATTTTATTATTGACAAAAAATCCACGTGCAACGCACGTGTGCAATAACTAGTATGTATATATATATATATATATAGCAGAAAAGATACCCTTTTTTTTAGCCTATTCGTCCCACTCAAGCAACCTCGTATTTGATCCATGATATGCCTCATTCATTATCTTACGAGACCTCTAATTTGAGAAATCATAGTTTTGGGTTCGTCTTGATCAACCCTAAGTACATGCTTACTTTCAAGCATTTCAATTTCCCCAACGTATATACTTGTCAATTAATTTTTTTTGTTTTTATTTTTATTTATTTTTTGTTAGAACAATGGAAGTTGGAAGATATTAGTTGATAGTTTATAAAAAAATGGAGGGAATTGAGGTTGTGGCAAAAAATAGTACACTATGTCATATGCACCATTGAAACACCTTGTATGTTAATTGTAGACTGGTATGCCACATCTAAACCGATCGAGCTCCAACTGTAGCCATTTCTGCCTGCCTACGTGGTAATCCATCTTCTGTACCCTAAAACCCCCCTCTCCCTGCACAAGCACCTTAGTACAGTTGAAACTACAACGTACCTCTCTCAAACTCTCTACCTTAATGGGGGAAATGTGCCATCTACGCTTCATCACAGTGCATATCTATATTTAACAGACTCCAAAGGTCATCCATGTCAAATGAATCACAATAACCACTTTGGTTTCCATCCACAAAGCTGTCTCCTCCTTTTTTTGCAGGCGTGATTTCGTCCATATTTGTGATGAGTTCATCCCTTGGACCACGAATGCAATATGTGATTCCTTTGTCACCTTCATCATCATCAACTAATAAGCAATCCCACAACAGATTTGCATCCCCCGATGCTATCGGTAATGGAGATGATGGCTTGCTATGATCATCTCCTGATTGAACATTTTCTATGACACTAGTTTTCCCCATCAACAATGGTAGAACCTTAGAGACCTTCCTAGGCCTAGGCTTTATGACGCTCGTTTTCTCAATCTTTTGGGCTGTCTCTTTCACGCACCCCTCCTGCCGCAAAACAAGTTTTTTGCGCATCTTAGTATTCCAATAATTCTTGACATCATTTGCGGTTCTGCCATGCAGTCTACCAGCAATTAGTGACCATCCAGACAAAAAGAAGAAAACAAATTAAATATGTATGCTATCATATTTCTTTTTCCTACTTTTCTCAAGAGAAAAAAAGGATAATTGGAGTTGTCAATGGGACTTTAGCTAGCGAGTAGGATCGACTGGGTTCACATCTGGCGATGAGTTGAGATGTATCATGTATGTGGAGCTAGTCCGAGCAGTAGTACAACTCTTTATCAACCCATTTTGGTGTTTGGGCAAAAATGAACGACTTCAACAGAATATCTATTGGCCAAGAATTACTTTTTTCAAGAAGCAAGGGGTGCCATTAATGTTCAAATTATCTTTTTATCACAGGGAAAATTGATTCAAAATGCTGCATTGGGAATCATATATTGTTTAATTCAAAATCCTTTATTCGCCAAGAAGAACTTTTCAAGAACTCTAAATCGTTCATTACTCTCATTGATCTACTGCAATGATACGGATAAAGGGGTACATGTGATTCCATATAATTCATGAGCAGTATGTAAGCTAGAATTATTCCTGTGCATGGATATTCTTTACTTGCCTATTGCCCAAAAGCTTATGAAGCCTGATAATGAGATCAACTTCATCTAATGTGAATTCTCCTCTCTTTATATTTGGCCTCAGGTAGTTCAACCACCTCAATCTGCAACTTTTTCGGCACCTATCCAAGCCTGAAAACACAAGAAAAATCAAGAAATTTACTTTATGAGAAGCAGCCACATAAACAATCTCTACGTGTACGTGATTGGTGAAGCAGCCACCTCTCTCTCTTTCTCCCTGTACCTGCTCTGAGTGGTATCAGATGCCACTTTACTTCTCCATACTTTTCAACGCAATTTCTTAGAAGAAGATCTTCTTCGGCACTCCATGCTCCTTTTCTCACTCCTAACAATCTTTTCATAGTGTACCTATAAAAGATAAAAAGCACCTAAACAGGCGTAGCTAGCCTTCAAGGCTTGGTTCAAGGCTACTGGCTAAACCCACACATACATATATATAAACCATCTTTTGATTTGACCCTTTGCCAACCCAAAAAAGAAAAGAAGAATATGATCTATTGAACGGTTGGATTCATGTTTGCAAAAGATATATATAGATATCACGTGCATTTTGTATCAGCTAATATCAGGTGACTCTAAAATTCTACTTTTTTATTTATATTTTACGAAATCAATCATTAGATTATATCTATTTTTTATGTAAGTAATCCGTAGTAAAAATCAAATTAATATAAGATTAAGAACTACTTCACCTGAAACGTCAATAAATGAGATATTCTTATTGATTAAAAAAAAAAGTTTCGGATCAAATAGTAATCAATTTCAGATCAACTTGACTTTTAGTATAAATCGCCTAAATGAGAAGTTATTTAACCTAACAGTTAGATTCACAAAATACAAATCACTAGGTAGAATTTGAAGTGCACCTGATAATAAGAGGATCTATATATATATATATACTCCCTCCGACCTATTTTATTTGATCATTTTGACTAAACACATATATTAAGACAATGCATTTCCATGTCACCAATTTTATTTGAACTTTCCAAATTTGGCCTCATGTGGAAAAAATTTACTATAGTAAACAAGTATTTCAAGAAAATAACATACCTTCTGGTTTAACTTTCAAAAGTGAACAAATATATTGGGACATCCCAATTGATGGAAAGATGATTGAATAAAATTGGATGGAGAGAGTAATATATACACACATCATCTCTTGATTATGGCTCTTTATCGCAAAAAGAAAATTATGTCATTATGTCTCACGTTACCGCAAAAAGAGAGAGAGAGAGAGAGTGAGAGAGAGAGAGATTATGACACATTGTATGGCTCCCTGGTGAGTATGTGGAGTCACCTATTATACATACCCATAACTTGTACCCAAAAAAAAAAAGCACGATTGCTAAGTTATTACTTCTTCTTTTAACTTTTTTCTTTTTTTAATTTTTTTTCTTTTTATCGGATTTTATTACAAAACTTCTTATTTTTGTTAAATGTGATTTTTCTTTTCAGCCATAAAATTTGATCATTTTCTTTTAGGTTCTCAAGCAAAGTTCAACGGGCCTTCAGCTACACAACATGGGTATCCTATCCTACTTCCCATATTCTCCCTACCTCTAGGTTGGAAATATCAAATTAAAGATCTCCACAGAACTCTTATATATCATAAGAGTTGGAGAAGGTCTAATATATACGTGGAGAAGTACCAATAATCCACAACCGGTGGTAAATTTAATTATTTTCTAGTCAATTGATTGTTTAATTCGTCTTATACGAATTTATTATTAATTTTTTGGGAAATTACACTTAGACCCTTCTAGCCAATATATGATAATTATAAATGTACCCCTTCATTATTGAAATTACACTATTATACCCTGTCAGAATAATGAACTCAACAGGCTTAACGAAGATAGTTAAAAGACATAATGTTGGCCCAAGAATCAACCCTAGAGGGGGGTGAATTGGTTGATACAAAATATATGGAACTTACTTTTAAAATCTTTTACAAGTATAATAAATAAAACAATGATGCAAATAGCACAAATAATGAAAGAAAATAAATGAGAGAGAATTAGAGAAATCAAACACAAGATATAACAAGGTTCGACTCTCCCGCCTATGTCCTTGCCTCAAGAATTCCGCTTGAAGATTACTCAATCCACTATCACAATCTACTCACGGGTGTAGATCAAACTTTTACACAATCTCCTTCACGGGTGGAGATCAAACCTTTTACCAATCTACTTCAAAGGTGTAGATCAAACCTTTATACAAGCAAATTCCCTTTGCCCAATAAGGGTTATGCCCAACCCTCAATCTTTCTCAAAGATAAATGTAAATGAGATACAATAATAAATCCCTCTTAATAGGGTGAATGAGGAATAAGCTCAATCTACTATGATTTAAACAATGAAAGGTCAAGTATGTGGATCTAGGGCTTGAAAATGGATATAGAGAGTATAATCTTTTTCTCTTTGTTAATCCATACATCCAAAGTGTTTGAGACATCATTTATATAGCCTTGGATGGTTTATGATAGTTTGGAATGAGCCTATTCAAAAATAGAGTCGTTTAAGCACTTTTGGGGCTTAGAAAACTAGCCGTTATTCTATCAGATCGAGGATTTCAGACGTCTTAAATCATTTCAAACGTTTTAATCAGGCGCCTAAAATTTCTAGAGTTGGTATAAAGGTCTATAGACAAGACTCAAATACAAATGTCTTAAATCGTTTCAGACGTCTTATTCAGGCGTCTAAAATCCAGACAACAAGATATAGGCTATTTTCTAATTCTAAGTCCATAAATGATTTTCCAAGTAAAGTTTAGGACTTCTTAGGGTCATGGTCTATGGTGTATAGATCTTATAGACATTGAACTTTCATCATTAAACCATTTACATAAAATCATAACTCTCACCTAAATACCCAAGTCTTCAATAGCTTCATAGGGTTCTTGAAAGTTGAATCTTCTATTCTTTGAGGCTCTTTGCTTCTCTTGTTCTCTTTGGCTTTCTTCTTATGATACCATGTTTGAGCATTGAAAAACCTAACTTATAATGATCAACTCAAATGACGAACATTAGTCCATAATCATCAATGCTTTGTTATCATCAAAATCATAATATATTCATGGAATGAAACATTGAGGCTAACACATAATTGCCTTCCAACCAAATGCATGCTGTTTTTTATGATATTTCTATTCAAATGCAAGGTTTCTCCTCTTGATCTCTCCCACCTCTCTTACTTTTGTGTACCTTTCTCTGCCATCCACCACAAATGTCCCTCTCTGCCCTTCTCGAACTCTCTACTTCATATACAAATCTGTCTACATATATGTATGTATCTAATCCTATATGAGCATACTGTTGTAAGTTATATCACCACTATGCATTGGGGTAAGGGCGGAGCTACTTAGGCTAGCCTGGGGTAGTTTGGACCATATTTTTCTAATATGTGTATTATGACGTAAGTTTTAGTCTCTATTCCAGGAAAGAAAGAGCTCAGAAACCGAAAGCTTTTACACTTTAGTCTATCTAAACTTAGTTCATGGCATCTGTCTGAACCCAAATCATTCTTTCATTTACCAATAAATATAGCTATGTACACGTAAATTAGAAATTAATTATAACTTCGTCTAGTTTATACATATTTTTATATATATAACCAGTCCTAAGGGACGAGCTAATCTAAGTTATATTAGCACCATAGTACCCCTTTCATTTGTGGTTTATGAGATATATGCAAGGGGTACATATAACCTCCAACATATGGCCGGTGCTATATATCAGCAGGCACGTCCTCGTAGTCTTGCATCTGGGGTTGTACCTTATACATTAATGAGTTACGAGGTACATAAGACCGATGCATGGGATACAACCCCCAATTCAATGTGTTGATATAATTTGTGTAAACATGTTCTTATGTAAGCATGTTCTTAATTAACTATATATATGTGTGTGTGGGTGGGTGTGTTTATTACTCCCTTTATTCCACTTTGTTTAATCACATTTTTCATTTTGGGATGTTGCAAAATATTTTATCATTAACAAAAAAAGAGAAAAAAAAAACTACTTTCAAAAAATAACCTTCACTATATATATTTGTACTTCTTTCACTTGAAAAGTTTTTTAGATGATTAAATAGGAAATTTTAAGTTAAACGGATGACATGACAATTCAATAAATGCCCCTCCTTAATATGTTTATTTGGTCAAATTAAAGTGATCAAACAAAGTGGAATTAAGGGAGTAGTAGCTTTTAAATAGGGTAATTTTAAATCTTGATTCCACCACTGCATTAGGCGTTATACCCCTTGCATTGGCATAATGTATCCCATAACCCACCAATGCAAGGGGTATAAGTCCCAATCTTTCTTAATCTGATGGCATCTCAAAGCCAAATAGGATGAGTCTCTTTCCATTCCCTACTATCGGGTCATTAACACTACTGCCATCTCTTCTTTCTTTTTAATGACCAAATTAATTTACTAAGGGAAATGCTAGTTAGCCTCACACTTTGCCGTACACTTTTTCCTACTATGAGAAAATAAGGGAGTAAAGTTGTGGGATCCACTGATACGGTTAAACCTTAAAAATTAAAACAATCCTTATTTTCTCATAGTAGGGCAAAGTGTAGGGCAAAGTGTGGAGCTAACTAGCATTTCCCATTTACTAATTATAAGGATTAATAAAACATAAGAAGAGTTGACGAGACACCCAAACACACACAAGCACCTTAAAGAACATGGAGACCAACACCAAAACCCACTACATAGACCATATGACAAACAGCTAAAAAACAATACCAAAAAAAAACAACCAAACAAGCAAATGCCTAATACTACTGCCATTGATGCAACCAAAGGACCACCATGACAACCACTACTACCCAACGAACCACTGTAACCCTCTATTACGAGTTCTAAACACCCAAATCAAGATGAAAAAAACTTATGGGGAAAGAAAGAAGGTTTGCTTCCATCGTCCTTAGCTAATTAGGCTAACAAAGAGGTCGCTGGAGTCTAGAGAAGACAACTATGGCCCGATCTAAAGCCTTACCCAAACCTTCACCTCCTCCTCTTCATCAATATAAATTAACGCTACGAGTGCGACTACAATGATAGTGGTGGTTACTCTCATAGCCATTGATAAGGCTATAACGGGTTGTAAGTGCAATTATGGCGACAGCGGCATTCTTCGTAATCGTTGTATTCTGATGAACTCATAAGCGAAACAATGTTGTTTGTTGGGGGTCGTGGGCCTACCCATTGTTGATTAGACAAAGGTGCTTAAGATCGAACCAAAGTTTAGTGGTTATTCTCTTATTTGTAACATCATGCATGATTGTGGTGGAAAGTAGGGAAAGGAAAACAAGAGGAAAACAGAGGAAAGTAGAAGAAAAATACTCCGTTCCTAAATTATTGACCTCTTTTCTTTTTTAGGATGTTTCAAAATTATTTTCATATTCCAAAAGTCAATGATTCTTTTTATTTCATTTCCTAAAATACCTTTAAAAAGGTATTCTCTTTTTTTCAAATATTTTGTACACTTGAGGGCAAAATTGAAATGTCAAAACATATGTGTTGATGTGAAAGCATTTAATAGGGTAACCTTAAAAAGCAAGTTTTTTCAAAAAGGACGGTTAATTACGAACAAAGGGAGTAATAAAAGAAGAAACATAGAACGAAAGAGAGAGAACACACAAGAGAGAGAAGCAGTGGTTATAAAGTTCAGAGAGGATAGTGGTTTGGTGGTGGATCTTTGTTTTCATGGGTGAAAGAATGGGTCCACATCTCCACCATTTCCATACTCTATTCTTCATGGGTTGATGGTTTTCGTGGTCTTTCATAGGTTGATGATTTTTGGTTCTATGTAGAGGTGAAGAAGATGGAGGAGATAGGTTCCGAACAAGGGTTATTTTGGTTTTTTTTTCTTACATTTTTTTTTTTTTTTTGGTAATAACCCCATAAAAAAATTCGTAAACCCCATAGCCTCTTTGGACACCAAAATGATAGGATTACCCTTACCCTTATTTAATTTTGCTACTTTCGAGTTTCAGCCACAACCACTCGAGTAAATGAGTGAACCCAATTCGCACTACCTCCAACCTTCCTCGGCCACTCCTAAACCTTTGTTGGGATTTGGGAACCATGATCCACTTCTGCAACCTCCATGCCCCAAAGAAAAAAAAATTCAAAAAAAAAAAAAAAACTCATTTTTATGTAGAAAAGAGTAATATGTTACTATTTAACTGTTAGCCCAGGTGAAAATCCGTAGAGGAGGGTGAATAGGGTTTTAAGACTAATTATGGGAATTAATGCAATCTCAAGAACAATTATTGCTAACAAATAATAATTGCAATGTATTAAGCAAGTTAAGCAATAAAGAGATAAAGGGAGAGAGATTGCAAACGATGTTTTAACGAGGTTCGGCCTTCCCGCTTACATCCTCGCCGCAAGAACTTTGCTTGAGGATTCCACAATCCACCATAACAATCTACTTCACAGGTGTAGATCAAACATTTACACAACATCCTTCATGAGTGAAGATCAAACCTTTCACCAATCTACTTCATGGGTGTAGATTAAACCTTTCACCAATCTCCTTCTAGAGTGCTGATCAAACCTTAACCCAAGTGTTCTTCATTAACACTTGCTCAACAACTAGGGTTCATGCAATCCTCGATTACAATGATTTGAAATTGTTTGTTGCTAAACAATCTCTCTTGAAGACTAAATACAACAAATGAAAGCACAACTCTCTTCTAATGATTGCTCAATATAAAGCTCTTTAAGATTTGGAACTAGAATGCTCAACAATGAGGATATGAATTGATTTCACTTCTATGATTCCAAGGATTACTAGAATGCTCATTGGGATTAAAAAAAACTAGCCGTTAGAGACATCCGAGCCTCACGTAGTCGACTACACCATTAGTGTAGTCGACTACACATTCTAGTAGCTATGGAATGTGAAGTCCTACAAGGTTTGGTCGACTGTATGAACTATGTAGTCGACAGGCTTGAATTGCATGTTTAGCCTATTTTTGATGTGTTTTCAAAACTAAGGTTCATGTATATCAACTTAGGACTCTTATGATTGATAAAATCAATTAGTTCAAGAGTCCTAAGGTCCATCTAAGTCACTTAAAGTAAATAACATGAGCAACCATGTACAATTAGAACCTAAAACCTCACTCATAACTTATAAATAACTTCATTGAAGGTGCTAGCTGTTGTCCCAAATATATAAGGGTGAATAGGGTTATTGGCCAATTAAAAAGTTAATTGCAAACTCAAAAATCATATTATTGCAAGTAAAGATAAATACAAGAACAAGCAATAATAAGGAGATTAAGAGTAAGAGAATGCAAATGATGTTAACGAGGTTCGGCCTTCCCACCTACGTCCTCGCCTCAAGGGCTCGCTTGAGGATTCACCAATCCACTATCACTCTCCTTCAAGGTGGAGCAGCAAACCTTTACAACTACAAGTGTTCTTCACCAACACTTGTTCAAGACACACTCTTCAAGTCCTTACAAATGGAGTTTCTCTCAACCCTTAAATACAAGAAGATTTGAGTATGTTTTTGTGCTCAAGAAACTCTCTCTAAAGAGTGGATACATAGAAATTAAAAGCTCACTCAACTATTGATTGTATCTCAATAAATGCTCACAAGTGAAATTAGGGCTTGTAAATGAATGATTTTGTTTGATGCTCAATGAATGCCCATAAATGAGTTTAACTCATGTATATATATAGCCCAAGGGGTCCAAGTGACCGTTCTGTAGCAATAAATGCCGAGAAAGATGGTTTGGTGGGCATTTAATGCTCAAAAGACCGTTTGAAAAACTAGCCGTTATTGGTCAGTCTCGAGGGATTCAGACGTCTGAAATCAATTTAAGACTTCTGATTCTGTTTAAGACGTCTTAATCAGGCATCTTAAAAAACCAGAGGACTGATTTCTATAGAGGTTTTTCAATGTCACTATTCACGAGGATTTAGACGTCTTAAACATGTTTCAGACGTCTTAAACCTCTTTAAGACGTCTGTGAGCGCCGTGTCCTGAACCACGCCGGCTCGGGAGTACGCCACTAGCCAGGAGGGCTAGCGCGGAGAAGAGTCGCCACCCGATTTGGTTTCGGGAACCAATTTGACCCCTAGCAAGGGTCTTATCCGTCATAACCAGAGAATTTAGGGTTCGGAGTTAGGGTACGTTGTTGGGAAGGTGTTAGGCACCCAACAACGCCCGGCCGAAGCCGGCCCCCACACGTGTTTTGTTGGCTTTAATTAACAAGAATTATCAATTGGATTTAACCCTATTCATGCGATATGCAATTTAATCCAAATGATATCACGCAATGATGGCAAATAAATAAATAAATAAATAAATTATACAAAGAATCAATATAATAAAAGGGCTAATCTAAAGAATGATACAAAAATAAAGAAAGAGTCAAATAAAGAAAGAAGTAAATGAATGGACAAAAAATAAAAGTATGAGAGGAAATAATCTACTAATAATGAAAGAGAAACAAATAAGTAAAGAAACAAGCAAATAAGTAAGGAAGAAAATAAAAATAAATAAAGGAATGGTTTAAATAAAGAACTAATCTAGAGAAAGAAATAAATAAAATATGGAACTAATCTAAATAAAGAAATGATAATAAAAGAAGATTGACACAAAGAAAGAAAGCTATGTGAGGGATAAACAAATATGGTAATAACCTAAACTAGGGAATAGACAAAATATGGAATCAAATATGTATGGAATGAATAATATAGAATAAAATAAATATAATAAAAGAGTCAACCGATCATGCAAAGGAAGTGCGTACGCACAACCGTAAAGTGCGTACGCACTTTTGATTTATGCGTATGTACATTCTACTCACGGGACCCCGAAACTAATGATATACTTTCACAACTAATAAAATATGTAAATATATAGAAGAACTACGATAATCAAGTCCTAAATCTATATGCACACAACTAGAAAGATTAAAATGATAAAAATAAAATTAACAAGGGCTGGGAATAAATTAAAATGAACTAAGAAAAAGAAATCTTAATCTAACAAATGAAAATACATATGTAGAGATGGATACGCCTATTCTTCTATGCAGTTACATAAATTAATCGATGTAGAAAATTACTAATCATGTGGAAGACGAAATAAATAAAAATCAAAAGAGAAAACTAAATAAATAAATTTACTAAAAAAATGAGAAATAACTACACAATCATAGGAGAAAGAGAAGCATGTCCGGACATTCAAAAATAATAACCAGCTATCTCAAATAATGGAGAAAGAGATGGAAAAGTAAGCGTTACCCTCAGGTTGGGTGATATGTAGGATGAAACTTTGATGAACTCTCTCCTTCAAGTCTTCGTGATCACAGCCGTCCTTCTCTCTCTTAGCTTCTAGGTTTGTAGGAATGGTGGCTAGGGTTTTTAGAAGTGGTGGCTAGGGAATGGTTTAGAGAAAGGTGATGGCTAGAGAATTGTTCCGGCCCACTTTCTCGGTTGAAAGTGCTATATTTATAGAGGCAGTATTAGGGTTTTGGAGGAGCTAGGTTAGGGTTTCTGGCTTCTCTAGCCGTCACAAGGTGGCTACAAAGTAGGTCAAACCTTCATAAGGTAACAAGGGGAATACCAAAAAGGAGGGAAAAAATCCGGATTTAGGAGTTAATGTGCGTACGCACAATTGAAAGGTGCGTACGCACAACTGAATTGCACGTACGTACAAATATTTAATTATGGGCTTCTGCGGGTTGGGCTACGATTGTGATCACGTTAGCTCTTCAAGGATCATTCATCAATTATTTCAAACTAGATCACCCTTCATCACTGGGCTTAAAAGGGGTGGACTTAAAATGTTTAGGCGGTACAAAATTGGGTGTCAACAGTTGCCCCTTCTTTCAGTTCCATTCACGGAGTGATTGGAATTGGAAGACTAGAAAGCAAACCATTTTGACCGACTAACATTTCAAAGCACATGAACAAATGCTGATGCATGCATGGATGGAAGTAGAATCAGGTATTACCTTACAACCTTATCCCTGTCCCTGGGGATACACAAGCAAATATTAGTTATAGAAATAAACATCAGTGATTGAAAACTTTATCCCTTTCCCTATGGATAAAGGTCTGATCCCTTTTCCTGTGGATCATAAACAAATATGGAGACTTTATCCATGTCCCTGTGGATAAGAGCATGATCCCTTTCCCTGTGGATCATAAACAAGCATATAAATTTTATCCCTTTCCCTGTGGATAAAAATACGATCCCTTTCCCTGTGGATCATAAACAAGCATATAAATTTTATCCCTTTCCCTGTGGATAAAAATACGATCCCTTTCCCTGTGGATCATAAATAAGCATAGAAATTTTATCATTTTCCCTGTGGATAAAAGCACGATCCTTTTTCCTGTGGATTATAAACAATCATAAAATACCCCTTTTCCTGTGGGTCACAAATATAGAAGATCCCTTTCCCTAGGGATCACAAGCAAATATAGAAGATCCCTTTTCCCGTGGATCAATCATAAAAATAGTGATAAAGTGCCCCTAAAGGCGAGTAAGAATTCTATCTAGAATTCAAACCTAAAGGTGTCCATCTGGACAAGCAGGAACTCTATCTAGAGTTCAAACCCAAAAACAGTGATAAAATGCCCCTCAAGGCGAGTAAGAATTCTATCTAGAATTCTAATCCAACATCTATAAATGCGACAGACCGGCTAAGTAGTTAATAGAGAATATCTTTCATAGGGGATGCATACGAAAACTTGAAATCACTCAAATGTATATGGATGCATACGAAAACATGAAATCACTCAAATGTATATGGATGCAAACCCTACTCCAAGGATGAATGACAAGAAACCACTGACGGAGTCAAAGCCAACCAACGAAAATGAATGACAATAGATGAGGACTCTCCCAAGACATGATAAAGAGGAAACTGATTTATGAAATCACCACGGATAATCTTTGAAATGTTCTTTTAATCTGGAACACATCCCTCACAAGGTTCACCTTGCCCCTTGCTTGAAATTCTTCATTCATCATCTTCTTCATTTTCTTTTTCTTGTTTTTTTTTTTTTTTTTCATGCCCTAACTTTTGCCAAGGTCGCCCTTTCGGGTTTTCAACCTAGCGAGCGTTCCCCTCCTTATTCTTCCTTCAACTCAAACCCGTATGATGATTACCATCCATATGGAGACATATCAACACCCACAAAGGATTATTTCCACCATTACAATCATATCTTTCCACTAGCATTGAACTGCTTGAGACCTTCTTCCATGGCATGGAAAACATTAACAAAGTTCCAATCTTCCTTTTGAATCATCAATGGTTTAATCTTCTAACACATGAGTCTTTTGGCACATGCCCCTTGCATGAACAATGATGTGGCTGCACCTCTAAAGGTTGCCTACGTACCCAAGAAGGGATCAAGCCATACGTAGTTCATCAATACTTGGACAACTTCAATCAATCAGAGAAGGCTTTCTTTTGGACTGTAATGTAGGCTAAGGTTTCTAGGCTCATGAAAGAAGGGATAATAAAGGCTCAAGATTGATTTCCATGGGTTCCTATCTGTCAAGGATTACTGTTCACTTCACTTGCCAACTTGGCATTTCATTTGCTATCTTACTTTGGCATCTTTCTTCTTTTTTTCTTTTTTTTTCTTTTTTCCTTTCATTTTTTTCATTTTTTTTTTCATTTCTTTCATTTTTTTTTTCATTTCTCTTTTTTTTTTTTTTTTTCTATACATCACCCCCTTTTGCTCAAACAAACATCTCTTCTAAATTTGCCCCTAGTGTAGGGGGTAATCCTTAACACAAAGGTATCAAAAAAAAGAAATTACTCAGGCTCAAAAGGGTTAGCAAGGGATTTTTCTTTTCTTTTGAAGGATAGCAAAAATGATGGCCTCTCTTCATTTTGATTTCCATTGTTTGCAGTTCAAGCATTAAAAGGGCAAATATATCCACTCATGTGCTAGAAAAGCAAACCACATAAAATTCTTGAGAAAGCAAGCAATAAAGTAATGCAAACCATTCATTAACAACCATACCAAAATAATTGTCTCAAAGTAATTGCTCCAAACCATAAAAATTCATCCAACATAAACCAATTATTCAAAAATGGAAACTAAGAGAAAGAAACCATGTGCGACTGCAATAATCTTTCAAATCCACTGTACCCCATCCCCATTTAGAGGTGGCGTGGCATGATAGTCTGGGAGTGGATTTGTCAATATATTAGGTGCTTCCGGTTTAGGAAGTTTCCCCGAATCAATCATGTCCTGAATGGTATGGCGAAGACGACCGCATTTATCAGTGTGATGGCCATGACTCTGGTGAAAATCACAGTACTCATTCTCATCGTAGTTAGGTGCTGACTTGTTGATAGGAGTAGGATCTAGTGGCTTCAGTCTTCCTCTTTTCACCAAATTTCGAAGGGCTGTAGATAGGGACACACCAAGTGGAAAGAATTTTCTAGGTCCACTACGAGGATTAACAGCATTTACCTCATTCGGCTTGCTACCATTACTTGCACTTGAGCTGCCAAATCCGTATGCACGTTTCTTCCCATCATTTTTGTCAATCAACCCACTATCCATACCATCTTCAACTTGTATGCCAGCATCATACAAATCCTCAAAAGTCTTCAATGGGATAGGCATTAATGGTCTTCCGAAAGCCGGCAGAAGATTCTTTACAATCATGCGCACCTGATCCTTCTCAGTTGGACGATTGGGCATTTTAACAGCTTTGGCCCTCCACCTTGTCAAGAACTCAGAGAATGTCTCATTACTCTTCTGCTTAGTGGTCTCTAAATCTCGCAGAGTGACATCAAGTTGGACATTGTAGTTATAATGGTGCACAAACTCTATAGCCAGCTCTTTCCAGTCCCGGGTCTTCGCATTGTTCAAGGAAAGGTACCAATTCATAGCATCGCCATTGAGAGTTCTAGGGAAACAGTGCACAATTTGCTCCTCAGAAAGCCCCATAGGTTTCATTGCTAGAATGTACTGTTTCAGGTGATTGCGAGGATTACCAGTCCCATCGAACACATCCATCTTTGGCATTTTGAATTTTTGCGGTAATTGGACATTCGGGAATGGGCATAATTCATCCATATCTAGCATGTACTCTTCAACACCTTAGGATTTCCTCAAAATAGTCTTCATTTTTTCTACCTCATCAAAAATGTCTTGCACCTCTCTCTTTTTAGCTTTCTTCTCGGCCTCAGATTCCTTCTTAGCTTCAGCTTCCTTCTTCCTAACCTCAGCTTCCTTCTTCTTAAGGTAGTCTTCGTGGTCTTTTTCATCAAAAATAAAATCCTCATTCTCTTCCCCAGTCTCAGCTGTCTGTTTACCTTCAATCTTCTGGAGTCTTTTCAAAATAGGCGCCATTGATCTTTCCATCATCTTTGCCATCATTTCTTCCAGCTTCTTCACCAAATCTTGTTCAGCGTCCATTTCAATGGTTTTTGACGTTTCTGCTCTTTCTAACCTTCCAAATGAATTACGAACCCAAGCAATGATTGGTTATTCCTGCAAGGAATGTGTTTATCCTTATAAAAGCCATTTACTTTGATTATTCATGATGATTCCATATCAATTTCCAACCAAACATGCCCCTAGAATAAGATGAGGATAAACAAGGACTAAAGGGTTGAACCAAAGGGAGAACTTAGATAGACTCAAGATGAGGCACAACAAAAGAAAATACCTAAGAAGGGAAAATGAAAATGAACCTAGACTCCTAAAATGATGACTAAAAACCTAGACAAGAGACATGGTGACAACATACAACTCTAAAAAGAAAAGATGTAAACCCTACAATGAATGGGCTTAATGCACCTATAATGGACCAACAACAAAACCATATGAAAAAGAAAGAAGACTCAACTAACCCTAATACCCCTAAAATGAAAGATTCTAATGAATGAGATGCCCCTAGAAAAAAAAGAGATGGACCTAAAACCATAAGAGAAAGCCCAACATGAAACCAAGGATACCACATTGGGTTCAACCAACCAAAGTCTATTCATTTTTTGCATCTAGGCCCGTTACAATATCCACACATTCTTCCACTCTCATTTGGATCCAAGCCCATATTTTCTTTTTCTTTCCTTTTCTTTTTCTTTTTTTTTTTTTTAAAAAAAATTTTTTTTTTCGACTTGGACCCAATTACAAGATCACACACCTCACCCCTCAATTGGGCCTAGACTTGAAAGAGATAATAGACAATGATGGGCCTTGCCCCTAGGTCTAAACATTATGGGCCTAATATGCAAATGTAACATGACATGCATAATGACACACATTCAATCAAGGCTATGCAATGGTCAACGGGGGACACTAGTGTGGTCGGTCAATTAGGGTTTCTTCTCCTTCAAGGGTCACCCAGGCTAGGGCGCTCAAAGAGCAACCCGTTAACGTACTCACTAGCTTATTACAAGCTAGTGGCACAGGCCGTGGGTTGATGGTGCTGAGCCGAGTTGCCCATAAGATCGAGTGGATCCCGGGTCTCTAATCAGACTTCCATCGAGGGATAATAAAGTGCCAAGATCGTGCGCGTGTGTGCAATTTGGTCTCACCCAATTAAAATTTCTAATTAATTAAAGCCAACAAACACTTTGGAGTCTAACTCTCTGTCCCCAGTGGAGTCGCCATGGTGAGCGCCGTGTCCTGAACCACGCCGGCTCGGGAGTACGCCACTAGCCAGGAGGGCTAGCGCGAAGAAGAGTCGCCACCCGATTTGGTTTCGGGAACCAATTTGACCCCTAGCAAGGGTCTTATCCATCATAACCAGAGAATTTAGGGTTCGGAGTTAGGGTACGTTGTTGGGAAGGTGTTAGGCACCCAACAACGCCCGGCCGAAGCCGGCCCCCACACGTGTTTTGTTGGCTTTAATTAACAAGAATTATCAATTGGATTTAACCCTATTCATGCGATATGCAATTTAATCCAAATGATATCACGCAATGATGGTAAATAAATAAATAAATAAATGAATTATACAAAGAATCAATATAATAAAAGGGCTAATCTAAAGAATGATACAAAAATAAAGAAAGAGTCAAATAAAGAAAGAAGTAAATGAATAGACAAAAAATAAAAGTATGAGAGGAAATAATCTACTAATAATGAAAGAGAAACAAATAAGTAAAGAAACAAGCAAATAAGTAAGGAAGAAAATAAAAATAAATAAAGGAATGGTTTAAATAAAGAACTAATCTAGAGAAAGAAATAAATAAAATATGGAACTAATCTAAATAAAGAAATGATAATAAAAGAAGATTGACACAAAGAAAGAAAGCTATGTGAGGGATAAACAAATATGGTAATAACCTAAACTAGGGAATAGACAAAATATGGAATCAAATATGTATGGAATGAATAATATAGAATAAAATAAATATAATAAAAGAGTCAACCGATCATGCAAAGGAAGTGCGTACGCACAACCGTAAAGTGCGTACGCACTTTTGATTTATGCGTACGTACATTCTACTCACGGGACCCCGAAACTAATGATATACTTTCACAACTAATAAAATATGTAAATATATAGAAGAACTACGATAATCAAGTCCTAAATCTATATGCACACAACTAGAAAGATTAAAATGATAAAAATAAAATTAACAAGGGCTGGGAATAAATTAAAATGAACTAAGAAAAAGAAATCTTAATCTAACAAATGAAAATACATATGTAGAGATGGATACGCCTATTCTTCTATGCAGTTACATAAATTAATCAATGTAGAAAATTACTAATCATGTGGAAGACGAAATAAATAAAAATCAAAAGAGAAAACTAAATAAATAAATTTACTAAAAAAATGAGAAATAACTACACAATCATGGGAGAAAGAGAAGCATGTCCGGACATTCAAAAATAATAACCAGCTATCTCAAATAATGGAGAAAGAGATGGAAAAGTAAGCGTTACCCTCAGGTTGGGCGATATGTAGGATGAAACTTTGATGAACTCTCTCCTTCAAGTCTTCGTGATCACAGCCGTCCTTCTCTCTCTTAGCTTCTAGGTTTGTAGGAATGGTGGCTAGGGTTTTTAGAAGTGGTGGCTAGGGAATGGTTTAGAGAATGGTGATGGCTAGAGAATCGTTCCGGCCCACTTTCTCGGTTGAAAGTGCTATATTTATAGAGGCAGTATTAGGGTTTTGGAGGAGCTAAGTTAAGGTTTCTGGCTTCTCTAGCCGTCACAAGGTGGCTACAAAGTAGGTCAAACCTTCATAAGGTAACAAGGGGAATACCAAAAAGGAGGGAAAAAATCCGGATTTAGGAGTTAATGTGCGTACGCACAATTGAAAGGTGCGTACGCACAACTGAATTGCACGTACGTACAAATATTTAATTATGGGCTTCTGCGGGTTGGGCTACGATTGTGATCACGTTAGCTCTTCAAGGATCATTCATCAATTATTTCAAACTAGATCACCCTTCATCACTGGGCTTAAAAGGGGTGGACTTAAAATGTTTAGGCGGTACAAAATTGGGTGTCAACAACGTCTTATTCTCACGTCTTAAAAAACCAGAGATGATGTAATTTGAGGTCTGTTCATATCAGACGTCTTAAACCATTTTCAAACGTCTTAAAATCCATTTCAGACGTCTGAATTAGACGTCTTAAAAAATCAGAGGAGATGTATTTTAGGACTTCATACCTCAGACGTCTTAAGCCTATTTCAGACGTCTTAAACTTGATTCAGACGTCTTAAATAAAATTTCAAACGTCTTAATCAGTTTTCAAACGTCTTAAATATCTTTAAGACGTCTTAAAGCTCTGCATCAGAAATTAATACAAAGAGCTTAAGACTTAATTTTTTAAGGGGTCATTCCAACGAGTCAAGAGACTCTAAACATGATCAAATAGGTTCTTTTTAGTTATTACCAAGTTAATGCATGAACCTAAAGCCCTTTAATCACAAATGAACATTACTTGGGATCAATCTTACATTGAATCCTATTTGTCAACACTTGATCTTCGTTTGGTTTTGACATAGATTCTTTTTTATGTCCATTCATGCGTTATGCCTTTGTTTGACTCATTTGATTTGCTGTAGCTGGATTTTACCTGTCTTAAGCTTAATTTGAAATCATTAGTCTTTAAGACTTTCTAATGCATTATTATCATCAAAATCAATGGTGTTAAAACTATTTGGGCCAACAATCTCCCCCTTTTTGATGATGACAATCCATAGATGTCTTTGGGAGAAAATAAATCAATTAAATATAGCATACAAAGCATATTTCTCCCCCTATCAATGTGCATAAGATAAAAACAAACATATAGATTCACATACATGGAATTTCAATATGAAATAGACTTAATAAACTGATGTTCCATTTCATAAGCAAAAAATGTGTACAATCAAGAGTTCCACAAAAGTAAACAACTCCAATTACCCCATGTACACCCAAAATCACCCCAAAACATAAATCACACACTTCTCCCCCTTTGTCAACATCAAAAAGAATCAAGGGGCAAGAGGTTGAGGAGGCAGGCGCTGGGCAAGATCCTGCTGGGCTTCCTTGAGGTTTTTCATCTCGACAGATATATCATTGATGCAATCATGCATCCCTTCTAGCTTTCGGCGGACATACTTCTTTAAGCTCTTCATCTGTTTAGAGAGAGATAGAAAGAGGTCTTTGATGGAAGGACCTAAGGATGAAGAGGCACCATGAGAAGGAGAATGAGCAGGAGAAGGAGAGGAGTGGAGAGAGGCAGAAGAAGGGGAATCATCCTCACCAATGGGGTGAAAACTGAGGGAGTTAAGGTCATCAAGTGAGGGATCTGTGGATGGTAGAGGAATAGAGGAGGAGGAAGGGCGACTAGATAAAGAAGGAGCAGCACAAGAGATTTTAGGAACCCAAGCACCGTCCTTGCACTCATAGCCCATGAGTCCGAGCATGTATGTCCCTATCTTATCCTTGTGGGAAGGAATTTTAGTGATAATAGCATAAGCGAGAGGGACGGAGAAATGCTGAAAAATAGCTGTGAAAGCAACTCCATAGGGAAGAGGGCTTTTGGCATGCTTATGTGCGGAGGCCATATGATAGATCATGAGGTAGCCGACATTGATAGGAGTATGAGTGAGGATGCACCAAATCAGGCAAACATCTATGTAAGAGACATGGTCTCGACTATCACTCCTGGGCAAGATGTTATTAGAGATAATTTTGTGGATGATGTTGCTTTCTAAGGTGAGTTTGTTGATAAGAAGCTTTACAGCAATAGTGATAGTGGGATCACCACTTATGAGTTGAAGGGCGGCTATTTTATCAAAATTAGCAACATGAGGCCACTGATTCTTATCTTGAATAGCAACACCACCCATAGGAATATGAAAAATTTGATTCAAGATAGAGGCATTGAGAGAAATTTGGGTGCCGTGAACCAAAGAAGTTCCCATCCCAAGTTTCTCCATTTTGAAATTTGCATAAAACAATTGAGTTAGGTTGGAATATTCAGGAAGAAAGAGGGAAACAAACTCATACAACCCAATAGCTTGAAAGAGAGATATGATGTTGGGAAAAAATTTGGAAAGAAAGGATTCTTTAAGTGCCTTCGGATAAACGATCTTTCTATCCATAAACCGAGTGAGATAGAGATTTCGAACAGCATCGGATCGGTAGAGCATAGCGTCGTTGAGAACCAAAGGTGGAGCATCCTATGGTTGTTGCGGTTCTTGACCCTCGACCTCGTCAGGCTCTCGGCCTGAGTCATAGTCTGGATGGCCAGGAGGAACGTGCACAGGAGGTGGTGGTGGAATCTCTGGAGGTGCAGAGGAGCCTTGCTTCTTGATGCCACGTGATATGCAGGGGCCCTTGCCTTTGCCCTTTGCAGTGCCGGCGACGGAATGCTTTTTGCGAGACGAGCCTATGTCGGTGGTGGTGTACGGTGGCGGCACCAACGGTGGTGGAGGGATGGGATACCCTTCACGGTCGTGCTTGGTGCCAGCGGTGGAAGAGGTCTTCTTCAAGTTTACCATGGTGAGGGTTTCGGTGGAGAAAACGAAAGAGATGGTAAGGGTTTGAGGGAAGAGATGTGGAGTTAGGGTTTTCAAAAGGGAAGAAGAAGGTGGAAAGGTGGTGAGGGTTTGGGAAGGGTGATGTCCATTTAGGAAGATGAATAGGATGAGGAAGTTGGAGAGCCCGCAAAAAAGAGGATACATTTTGAAAAGTTAGGGCTCGAAAAGATGATATACTGTACCAGATTCAGATGTCTGAATCTGATTCAGACGTCTGAAATCCACGGGATTGAAAAATTAGCCCGATGATTTCAAACGTGACAACCTATTTCAGACGTCTGAAAGAGGCGTCTGAAAAATCCAGAGAGCCATAAATTAGATCAAATGCTGTTATGATTTTAAGACGTCTGAAAAATCTTTAAGACGTCTGAAATTAGAATAAGACGTCTTAAACATCCTGAAAATAAAATTTTCAAATATCAACACACATCATTACTCAAGCATATACCCAATTCACGTTTTATGAAATTAAACCTATCTTCTTGAAAAGGTTTTGTGAAGATATCCGCTAGTTGGTGCTCCGTACCAACAAACTCAATCTCAACATCTCCTCTTTGAACATGATCTCTTATAAAATGATGTCTAATTTCAATGTGTTTAGTGCATGAATGCTGTATGGGGTTCTTAGTTAGATTGATTGCAGTTGTATTATCACATTTTATGGGAATATGATCATAATGAAGTCCAAAGTCCTCAAGTTGTTGTTTCATGTACAATACTTGTGCACAACAACTTCCAGCCGCCAAATACTCGGCCTCGGCTATAGAAAGAGCAACCAAAGTTTGTTTCTTGCTAAACCAAGAAACTAAGGAGTGTCCAAGAAAGTGACAAGTCCTACTTGTGCTTTTGCGACCAGCTTTGCATTCGGCAAAGTCCGCATTGGAATAACTAAGCATATCAAATGATGTGAATTTAGGATACCATATGCCAAGATTAATAGTGCCACTAAGATATTTAAATATGCGTTTAACAGCAAGCATGTGAGATTCTTTAGGACATGATTGATATCTAGCACACAAACATATGCTATACATGATATCCGATCTACTAGCGGTGAGATAAAGTAAACTACCAATCATACCTCGGTATTTCTTTTGATCCACGCATTTACCTTTCTCATCCTTCTCAAGTTTGATGGAGGTGCTCATTGGAGTAGCGAAATTCCTTCCATCTTCCAATCCATACTTCTTGATTAAGTCTTTGACATATTTGGATTGATTTAAGAAGGTTCCTTCCTTTGTTTACTTGATTTGTAATCCAAGGAAGAAATTGAGTTCGCCCATCATGCTCATTTCAAATTCTTCTTGCATGACTTTAGCAAAATCCTCACACAAACTTAAATTAGTAGAACCAAAGATAATATCATCAACATATATTTGAATAATAACCATGTCCTTATCAATGGTTTTAATGAAAAGTATGGTGTTAAGTTTTCTTTGTTTAAAACCATTTTTGATTAGAAAACCACTAAGTCTTTCATACCAAGCTCTAGGAGCTTGTTTCAAACTATATAAAGCTTTTGATAATTTGAATACGTGGTTTGGAAATTCATGACTTTCAAAACCGGGAGGTTGTTCAACATAAACTTCTTCCTCAATAAAACCATTTATAAAAGCACTCTTGACATCCATTTGAAATAATTTGAAGTCTTTATGACATGCAAATGCAAGTAACATCCTAATGGCTTCAAGTCTAGCAACCGATGCATATGTTTCATCATAATCCATGCCTTCTTGTTGATTGAAACCTTGGGCAACTAGTGGTGCCTTGTTTCTTACAATGGTACCCGATTCATCTTTCTTGTTTCTATATACCCACTGGGTGCCTATTACACCATGGTCATGTGGTTTAGGAACCAAGGTCCAAACCTTGTTCCTCTCAAATTGGTTAAGCTCTTCTTGCATAGCTAGTATCCAAGATTCATCACTTTCGGCCTCATTTATATTCTTACGTTCAATTTGAGATAAAAATGCAAGATGATCACATATATTTCTCATGGAAGAACGAGTTCTTACCCCACGTGAGGGTTCACCTAGGATTTGATCCTTAGGATGATTCCTCACAAATTTCCAAGTCTTTATGACATCCGGATGAAGTGGAGTGTCTTCAATTTCTACTTCTTCTTCCGATTTCTTAATTTCAATGACTTCATCTTCTTCCTTTTCTTTGCCTTTGTCTTGTGGGTCTTGCTTGTCATTTAAATTCAAGTTCTCAACTTGTTCTTGCAAGCTTATACCTACATCATCATCATCATCCACATTTCTCTTGGGAGCAAGAGGGTTAGTTTCATCAAATACAACATGCATTGATTCTTGAACGGTTAAAGTTCTCTTATTAAACACCCTATATGCTTTGCTTTTCATAGAATAACCAAGAAACACACATTCATCAGATTTTGAATCAAATTTGGAAAGTTTATCTCTATCATTTAATATAAAGCATTTACAACCAAAAACTTTAAAGTAACCTATGTTGGGCTTTTTATCATTCCATAATTCATAAGGAGTTTTACCAAGTTTAGATCTTAATAGAACTTGGTTCATAACATAGCATGCGGTGTTAACGGCCTCAGCCCAAAAATATTGAGGTAAAGAATATTCATTAAGCATGGTTCTAGACATTTCTTCAAGTGTTCTATTCTTTCTTTCAACCACACCATTTTGTTGAGGAGTTCTAGAAGCGGAGAAATTGTGATCAAATCCATTCTCATCACAATCTTGTTCAATATCCTTATTGACAAATTCACTCCCCCTATCACTCCTAACATGTGTAATGGTATAGCCTTTCTCATTTTGGACTCTTCTACAATATGCAATAAATGTAGCATGAATCTCATCTTTATGTGTAAGGAAGAACACCCATGTATATCTAGAGTAGTCATCAACAATTACAAATGCATAATGCTTCCCTCCAAGACTTGCAATAGCAATAGGTCCAAACAAGTCCATATGAATAAGTTGCAAAGGTCTTGAAGTTGAAATATGAGTTTTTGTTTTGAAAGAAGACTTGGTTTGTTTTCCAAATTGGCATGCACTACAAACTCCATCTTTTGAAAATTTTGCTTTTGGTAAACCTCTTACAAGTTCATACCTAGATAATTTTGAAATTAAATCCATGCTAGCATGTCCAAGTCTTCTATGCCATAACCAATGATTTTCTTTTAAAGTGGAGAAGCAATGTACATTTTGTAATGCGATTTCTTCAAACTCTATAGCATAAATGTTACCAATCCTATATGCAATAAATAGGGTCTTATCTTCCTTCTCAATTATGCATTTATTGGATTTAAAAGTAACTCTATAACCTTTACCACATAATTGACTAATGCTAAGAAGATTATGCTTTAAACCATCAACTAATAAAACATTTTCAACACAAAGTGAGGAATTCTTACCAACCTTACCAATGCCAATTATCTTACCCTTGGCATTGTCTCCAAATGTCACGTAGCCGCCATCCTTGGGCTTCAAAGAGACGAACTTTAATCTATCACCCGTCATATGCCTTGAGCAACCACTATCAAGAAACCATTTCTCATTACTTGATGACTTCAAACATACCTACACAAGTTTAAATAACTCTTTTTGGTACCCATACTTTCTTGGGTCCATAGGGGTTAGCCATAGGAGGTGAGGTTCCCTTAACTACCCACACCTTCTTGTTGAAACTTTTAGGTCTATTTCTCATGTTACATGTGTAGATGTTATGTCCCTCCTTCTTACAATAAGTACATGAGATTTTAGGTGTGCTAGAAACCTTAGGCTTAGGAAAGAAATTAATGTAAGATTTTTGTTTAACATTTTCTTGGTAACCAATTCCGACCTTATCAAAACACCATCTTTGACTAGTTAATATCTTATCCAAGTTATCTCTTCCATTGGTAAACTTGGCCAAGGTATTAGTCAAGTCTTCAATCTTTTCTTTCAATGAAGTATTTTCACTTTCAAGACTAGATTGAGAGATGGTAAGGGGTGAGTCTATCTTGCTTTTCAACTCTAAATTTTCATTTTTCAAAGTATTTAGTTCTTCTTGAAGAGATGAGATATTCTTTTTCAAATCATTGTTTTTGTGAGAAAATCTTTTTAATTCAAGAAAAGTATCTTCAAGAGCATCTTGTAATTCTTCATAAGTAGGAGGTTCTTCTATATGATAATCAATAGAGTTAGGTTTGATTACCTCATCTTCTTTTGCTATGAGACAAAAGTTTGCAACCTCTTGATCGCAAGAAGCCTCCTCATCTTCTTCATCACTATTTGCTTCATCATCCCAAGTGATGGTAAAAGCCTTCTTCTTGAATTTTCTATTGTCCTTGAAGTTGTTGTTGTTGTGACTTGTCTTGTTGTAGTTGTTGTTGAGTTGAGGACAATTAATCTTGATATGCCCGGGCTTCTTGCATTCAAAACATACTTGTGGTTCTCTATTTGAGGTCTCTCCTCTATTTGGAATCCTTTTGGAGGAGTCACTCTTGTTAAATCTCCTTCTTTGATTTCTTCTAGAAAAGAACTTTTTGAGCTTGTGAGATATGAAAGCAATTTCTTCATCTTCCTCATTTTCACACTCTTCACTTGGTGGTTCTTCTTCATCTTGTGAGGCTTTGAGTGCCATGCTCTTAGAAGTCTTTCCTTCATCAATTTTACGAGCTTTGAATGCGAGTTCTTGTGTGACTAGGTTGCCATCAAGATCACTCAAGGTCATTGATGATAGCTCCTTTGATTGAAGTAGAGTAGTGGTGAGGACATCCCATTGCTTAGGCAAGCTCCTAAGAATTTTTCTCACCAATTCGGAGTTAGTGTAAGTCTTTCCAAGAGAACTCAAAGGATTTATAATAGCATTAAATCTAGCAAACATATCTCTAATAGATTCATCCTTTTTCATTTTGAACATTTCATATTCACAAACAAGCATGTTAATTTTTGCTTCTTTTACTTGAGATGTTCCTTCATAGGTAACTTCTAATGTGTCCCATATCTCCTTGGCACTAGTGCATTTAGAGATTTTGCTAAACTAATCATTAGTTAGAGCACAATAAAGCAAGCCAATGGCTTTAGAATTAAGTTCAAGGGACTTGTGATCAGTTGTGGTGTATTCTTGTGGTACTTTAGGAAGTGTAACTCTATCTACCACTTTAGTAGGGATCAAAGGACCCTTAGAGGTGATATTCCACAATTCATAGCTAGTGGATTGAATAAAAATTTGCATTCTAATTTTCCAAAAATTGTATAGAGATGCATCTCCATTGAAAAGTGGTGGTCTATTGGATGATTGTCCTTCGGTGAATCCGTTACCACTATAGTTGGCCATATTGTTCCTCGCAAGACAAATATGTCAAATGCTAGAGGTTGGGCTCTAATACCAATTGTTGTCCCAAATATATAATCCTAAAGGGGGGGTGAATAGGGTCATTGGCCAATTAAAAAGTTAATTGCAAACTCAAAAATCAGATTATTACAAGTAAAGATAAATACAAGAACAAGCAATAATAAGGAGATTAAGAGTAAGAGAATGCAAACGATGTTAACGAGGTTTGGCCTTCCTGCCTACGTCCTTGCCTCAAGAGCTCGCTTGAGGATTCACCAATCCACTATCACTCTCCTTCAAGGTGGAGCAGCAAACCTTTACAACTACAAGTGTTCTTCACCAACACTTGTTCAAGACACACTCTTCAAGTCCTTACAAATGGAGTTTCTCTCAACCCTTAAATACAAGAAGATTTGAGTATGTTTTTGTGCTCAAGAAACTTTCTCTAAAGAGTGGATACACAGAAATTAAAAACTCACTCAACTATTGATTGTATCTCAATAAATGCTCACAAGTGAAATTAGGGCTTGTAAATGAATGATTTTGTTTAATGCTCAATGAATGCCCATAAATGAGTTTAACTCATGTCTATATATAGCCCAAGGGGTCCAAGTGACTGTTCTATAGCAATAAATGCCAGGAAAGATGGTTTGGTGGGCATTTAATGCTCAAAAGACCATTTGAAAAACTAGCCGTTATTGGTCAGTCTCGAGGGATTCAGACGTCTGAAATCAATTTAAAACGTCTGATTCTGTTTAAGACGTCTTAATCAGGCATCTTAAAAAACTAGAGGACTGATTTCTATAGAGGTTTTTCAAGGTCACTGTTCACGAGGATTCAGATGTCTTAAACATGTTTCAAACGTCTTAAACCTCTTTAAGACGTCTTATTCTCATGTCTTAAAAAACCAGAGATGACATAATTTGAGGTTTGTTCATATCAAACGTCTTAAACCATTTTTAGACATCTTAAAGTCCATTTCAGACGTCTGAATTAGACGTCTTAAAAAATCAGAGGAGATGTATTTTAGGACTTCATACCTCAGATGTCTTAAGCCTATTTCAGACGTCTTAAACTTGATTCAGACGTCTTAAATAAAATTTCAGACATCTTAATCAGTTTTCAAACGTCTTAAATATCTTTAAGACGTCTTAAAGCTCTGCATCAGAAATTAATACAAAGAGCTTAAGACTTGATTTTTTAAGGGGTCATTCCAACGAGTCAAGAGACTCTAAACCTGATCAAATAGGTTCTTTTTAGTTATTACCAAGTTAATGCATGAACCTAAAGCTCTTTAATCACAAATGAACATTACTTGGGATCAATCTTACATTGAATCCTATTTGTCAACACTTGATCTTCGTTTGGCTTTGACATAGATTCTTTTTGATGTCCATTCATGCGTTATGCCTTTGTTTGACTCATTTGATTTGCTGTAGCTGGATTTTACCTGTCTTAAGCTTAATTTGAAATCATTAGTCTTTAAGACTTTCTAATGCATTATTATCATCAAAATCAATGGTGTTAAAACCATTTGGGCCAACACTAGCTTGGTTTTGAGTGTTTGTAGGTCTTTGCCTTGCTTTCTATGCTCACTTGTACTTATGCTTGAGTGTCCTTGATGTCTTGAACCTGTACTTGATGTACCATGCCATGGATATGCTTTTATGCTTCTTTGAGTTCAATGTCTCGAGTCAATTGATCTTTACTTATGCTTGATATGATTTGCACTTGAGTACCTAGCTTTAATCATTATCTTGACATTTATACCATTAGTACTAACATCGATCCTTTGTTATCATCAAAATCTCAAATATGCCCTTGGTTGAAAACTTTAGGTCTAGCATTAACGATGTAAACCACAGGTTTTGAACACCTTTTTAAAAGAGAGAGATTTAAATAAATAAAAATCTTTTTTTTAAGGTTCACAAAAACAATAACAAACAAGGCATCACCACCTCATTTTTTTAAGGAAAAGAAGAAAACTATAAAATATTTTAAAGAAAACCTTTCAAAAACCAACACTACAACAATATAGGGAATTAGTGACAAATTTTTTTGTGACGAACTCAATTTCATCACGAAAATGGCACCTTTTGTGACCACATTACCAATCGTCGCAAAAAATCTAGAAAAAGGTAAATGGCGATGAAACTAGAATGTCGTCGCTAAAACTTGTCACAAATACTTTGGCGCCAAAATTATTTGTTGGCGCTGTTGACACCCAATTTTGTACCTCCTAAACATTTCAAGTCCACCCCTTTAAGCCCAGTGATGAAGGGTGATGAATGATCCTTGAAGAGCCAACATGATCGCAATCGTAGCCCAACCCGCAGAAGCCCATAATCAGATATTTGTACTTACGTGCAATTCAGTTGTGCGTACGCATCTTTCAATTGTGTATACGCACATTAATTCCTAAATCCAGATTTTTCCCTCCATTTTGGTATTCCCCTTGTTACCTTATGAAGGTTTAACCTACTTTGTAGCCACCTTGTGACGGCTAGAGAAGCCAGAAACCCTAACATATCTTTCCCCAAAACCCTAATACTACCTCTATAAATATAGGACTTTCAACCGGGAAAGAGGACCTCAACTATTCTCTAGCCATCACCATTCTCTAAACTATTCTCTAGCCATCACCATTCTCTAAACCATTCTCTAGCCACCACTTCTAAAAACCCTAGCCACCATTTCTACAAACCTAGAAGCTAAGAGAGAGAAGGACGGCTGTGATCACGGAGACTTGAAGGAGAGAGTTCATCAAAGTTTCATCGTACATATCGCCCAACCTGAAGGTAACGCTTACTTTTCCATCTCTTTCTCCATTATTTAAGATAGCTTGTTATTATTTTTGAATGTCCGGATATTCTTCTCTTTCTCCCATGATTGTGTATATATTTTGTTTAGTTGTTTCTCATTTCTTAGTAAATTTATTTATTTAGTTTTCTCTTTTGATTTTTATTTATTTCGTATTCCACATGATTAGTAATTTTCTACATCGATTAATTTATGTAACTGCATAGTAGAATAGGCGTATCCATCTCTACATATGTATTTTCATTTATTAGATTAAGATTTCTTTTTTCTTAGTTCATTTTAATTTATTCCCATCCCTTGTTAATTTTATTTTTATCATTTTAATCTTTCTAGTTGTGTGCATATAGATTTAGGACCTGATTATCGTAGTTCTTTTATATATTTACATATTTTATTTGTTGTGGAAGTATATCATTAATTCCGCGGTTCCGTGAGCAGAATGTACGTACGTATAAATCGAAAGTGTGTACGCACTTTACGGTTGTGCGTACGCACTTCCTTTGTATGATCGGTTGACTCTTTTATTATATTTATTTTATTCTATATTATTCATTCCATACATATTTGATTCCATATTTTATCTATTCCCTAGTTTAGGTTATTACTATATTTGTTTATCCCTCACATATCTTTCTTTCTTTGTGACAATCTTCTTTTATTATCATTTCTTTATTTAGATTAGTTCCATATTTTATTTATTTCTTTCTCTAGATTAGTTCTTTATTTAAACCATTCCTTTATTTATTTTTATTTTCTTCCTTACTTATTTGCTTGTTTCTTTACTTATTTGTTTTTCTTTCATTATTAGTAGATTATTTCCTCTCATACCTTTATTTTTCTTACTTGTCTATTCATTTATTTCTTTCTTTATTTAACTCTTTCTTTATTTTTGTATCCTTCTTTAGATTAGCCCCTTTTATTATATTGATTCTTTGTATAATTCATTTCTTTATTTATTTATTTGCCATCATCGCGTGATATCATTTGAATTAAATTACATATCGCATGAATAGGGTTAAATCCAATTGATAATTCTTGTTAATTAAAGCCAACAAAACACGTGTGGGGGCTGACTTCGGCCGGGCGTTGTTGGGTGCCTAACACCTTCCTAACAACGTACCCTAACTTCGAACCCTAAATTCTCTGGTTATGACGAGTTAGACCCTTGCTAGGGGTCAAATCGATTCCCGAAACCAAATCGAGTGGCGACTCTTCTCCGCGCTAGCCCTCCTGGCTAGTGGGGTACTCCTGAGCCGGTGTGGTTTAGGACACGGTGCTCACAGTGGCGACTCCACTGGGATAGAGAGTTAGACTCCAAAGTATTTGTTGGCTTTAATTAATTAGAAATTTTAATTGCGTGAGACCAAATTGCACACACGCGCACGATCTTGGCACTTTATTACCCCTCGATGGAAGTCTGATTAGAGACCTGAGATCCACTCGATCCTATGGGCAACTCGGCTCAGCACCATCAGCCCACGGCCTGTGCCACTAGCCTGTAATAAGCTAGTGAGTACATTAACGGGTTGCTCTTTGAGCGCCCTAGCCTGGGTGACCCTTGAAGGAGAAGAAACCCTAATTGACCGACCACACTAATGTCCCCCATAAACCATTGCATAACCTTGATTGAATGTGTGTCATTATGCATGTCATGTTGCATTTGCATATTAGGCCCATAATGTTTAGACTTAGGGGCAAGGCCCATCATTGTCTATTCTCTTTTTCAAGTCTAGTCCTAATTGAGAGGTGAGTGTTGGCCCCAAGGTTATATAACCAAGGGCATATCCGAGATTTTGATGATAACAAAGGATCGATGTAAGTACTAATGGTTTATTTGTCAAGATTATAATCAAAGCTAGGTACTCGAGCATATGGATCCAAAAGAAGCATAAAGATATATGCATATCATGGAACTCAAAGCACACATGCTTATGATATCAAGGATAATCAAGCACAAAAGCATACGAGCATAGAAAGCATGCAAAAGACCTACGATCACTCAAGACTAAGCTAGCATCGTCAATGAAGACACTTAAATAGCTATGAGTGAGGTTATTAGGTTTTTGATGTACTTGATTGCTCAAAATGATCGCTCTCTTGACCTAGATGGACCTTAGGATCCTTGGGTAAACTTAATTCATCACTTGAACAAGGCATAAGTTGATACAAATGAACTTGATCGATTTAAACTTGTGATATAATCATTATAAGTTCATTTCTGCCCAAATCAGTCGACTCATTCTTGAATCAGTCGACTCATTTAAGCAGAAGATGTCCTCTGCTCTTGTCTTTTGATTCTGCTCAAATCAGTCCACTGAATTCCCAAATCAGTCGACTGATTTAGCAAATCAGTGGACTGAATTGAGTATTCAGTCGACTGATTGTGCAATCTCAGAACTCCAAGGGCTAGTTTTTGAAAGGTTGTTGAGGCATTAAATGCCACCAAACGGCTCTTTCCCGACATTTATTGCACCAAACGGTCATATTATGCCTAATGCCTATATAAACAATGATTCAAATGCATTTATGAGGATCAACACAAGAGAATTCATTGTTTTCATTCTTCTAGCCCTAAATTCATTAAGAGCATTCATTGAGCAATCAATTAGAAGAGAGCTGAGCTTTAATTTCTGTGTTATTCACTCTTAAAGAGAGTTTCTTTGTAGACACATCTTATCTCTACAAACTTGTAATCAAGGGTTGGTGATAACCCCATTCTTTGCACTTGAAGAAGTGTGGCTGAACAAGTGTTGGATTGAAAGCACTTGATTTGTAAAGGTTTGCTACTCCACCTTGAAGGAGAGTGATAGTGGATTGGTGAATCCTCAAGCGAGCTCTTGAGGCGAGGACGTAGGCGGGAAGGCTGAACCTCGTTAAAACTTGTGTTTGCATTCTCTCTCTCTTATTCTCATTACTGTTTATTATTGAGATACCTCTATTTGCTATAACCTGATTTTAGTTTGCTATCAATTTTTTTTTAATTGGCCAATAACCCTATTCACCCCCCCTCTAGGGTTGTTTACTTGGGACAACAATTGGTATCAGAGCCCAACCTCTAGCATTTGACATATTTGTCTTGCGAGGAACGATATGGCCAACTATAGTGGTAACGGATTCACCGAAGGACAATCGTCCAATAGACCACCACTTTTCAATGGAGATGCATCTCTATATAATTTCTGGAAAATTAGAATGCAAATTTTTATTCAATCCACTAGCTATGAGCTATGGAATATCACTTCTAAGGGTCCTTTGATCCCTACAAAAGTGGTAGATGGAGTTACACTTCCTAAAGTACCACAAGAATACACCACAGCTGATCACAAGTCTCTTGAACTTAATTCTAAAGCCATTGGCTTACTATATTGTGCTTTAACTAATGATGAATTTAGCAAAATCTCTAGGTGCACTAGTGCCAAAGAGATATGGGATACATTAGAAGTTACCTATGAAGGAACATCTCAAGTAAAAGAAGCAAAAATCAATATGCTTGTTTGTGAATATGAAATGTTTAAAATGAAAAAGGATGAATCTATTAGAGACATGTTTGCTAGATTCAATGCTATCATTAATCCTTTAAGTTCTCTTGGAAAGATCTACACTAACTCCGAATTGGTGAGAAAAATTCTTAGGAGCTTGCCTAAGCAATGGGATGTCCTCACCACTACTCTACTTCAATCAAAGGAGCTATCATCAATGACCTTGAGTGATCTTGACGGCAACCTAGTCACACAAGAACTCGCATTCAAAGCTCGTGAAATTGATGAAGGAAAAACTTCCAAGAGCATGGCTCTCAAAGTCTCACAAGATGAAGAAGAACCACCAAATGAAGAGTGTGAGAATGAAGAAGATGAAGACATGGCCTTCATATCTCACAAACTCAAAAAGTTCTTCTCTAGAAGAAATCAAGGAAGGAGATTCAACAAGGGTGACTCCTCCAAAAGAATTCCGAATAGAGGAGAGAACTCAAGTAGAGAACCACAAGTGTGTTTTGAATGCAAGAAGCCCGGACATATCAAGATAAATTGTCCTCAACTCAACAACAACTACAACAAGATGAGTCACAACAACAACAACTTCAAGGACAATAGAAAATTCAAGAAGAAGGCTTTCACCGTCACATGGGATGATGAAGCAAATAGTGATGAAGAAGATGAGGAGATTTCTTATGATCAAGAAGTGGCAAACTTTTGTCTCATGGCAAAAGAGGATGAGGTAATCGAACTCAATTCTATTGATTATCCTATAGAAGAACCTCCCACTTATGAAGAATTACAAGATGCACTTGAAGACACTTTTCTTGAATTAAAAAGGTTTTCTCACAAAAACAATGATTTGAAAAAGAACATCTCATCTCTTCAAGAGGAACTAAATGCTTTGAAACATGAAAATTTAGAATTGAAAAGCAAGATAGACTCAACCCCTACCATTTCTCAATCTAGTCTTGAAAGTGAAAATACTTCATTGAAAGAAAAGATTGAAGACTTGACTAATACCTTGGCCAAGTTTACCAATGGAAGGGATAACTTGGATAAGATATTAACTAGTCAAAGATGGTGTTTTGATAAGGCCGGAATTGGTTATCAAGAAAATGTCAAACAAAAATCTTATATTAACTTCTTTCCTAAGCCTAAAGTCTCTAGTACACCTAAAATCTCATGCACTTATTGTAAGAAGGAGGGACATAACATCTACACTTGCAAAATGAGAAAAAGACCTAAAAGTTTCACCAAGAGGGTGTGGGTAGTTAAGGGAACCTCACCTCCTATGGCTAACCCCTATGGACCCAAGAAAGTATGGGTACCAAAGAGAGTTACTTGAACTTGTGTAGGTATGCTTGAAGTCATCAAGCAATGAAAAATGGTTTCTTGATAGTGGGTGCTCAAGGCATATGACGGGTGATAGATCAAAGTTCGTCTCTTTGAAGCCCAAGGACGGCGGCTACGTGACATTTGGAGACAATGCCAAGGGTAAGATAATTGGCATTGGTAAGGTTGGTAAGAATTCCTCACTTTGTGTTGAAAATGTTTTATTAGTTGATGGTTTAAAGCATAATCTCCTTAGCATTAGTCAATTATGTGATAAAGGATATAGAGTTACCTTTAAATCCAATAAATGCATAATTGGAGATGAAGATAAGACCCTATTTGTTGCATATAGGATTGGTAACATCTATGCTATAGAGTTTGAAGAAATCGCATTACAAAATGTACATTGCTTCTCCGCTTTAAACGAAAATCATTGGTTATGGCATAGAAGACTTGGACATGCTAGCATGGATTTAATTTCAAAACTTTCTAGGCATGAACTTGTAAGAGGTTTACCAAAAGCAAAGTTTTCAAAAGATGGAGTTTGTAGTGCATGCCAACTTGGAAAACAAACCAAGTCCTCTTTTAAATCAAAGCCTCATATTTCAACTACTAGACCTTTACAACTCATTCATATGGATCTATTTGGACCTATTGCAATTGCAAGTCTTGGAGGGAAGCATTATGCATTTGTAATTGTTGATGATTACTCTAGATATACATGGGTGTTCTTCCTTGCACATAAAGATGAGACTCATGCTACATTTGTGACATATTGTAGAAGAGTCCAAAATGAGAAAGGCTATACCATTACACATGTTAGAAGTGATAGAGGAAGCGAATTTGTCAATAAGGATATTGTACAATTTTGTAATGAGAATGGCTTTGGTCACAATTTCTCCGCTCCTAGAACTCCTCAACAAAATGGTGTGGTTGAAAGAAAGAATAGATCACTTGAGGAAATGTCTAGAACCATGCTAAATGAACACTCTTTACCTCAATATTTTTGGGCCGAGGCCGTTAATACCGCATGCTATGTAATGAATAGAGTTTTATTAAGATCTAAACTCGGTAAAACCCCTTATGAACTATGGAATGATAAGAAACCTAACATAGGTTACTTTAAAATGTTTGGTTGTAAATGCTTTATATTGAATGATAGAGATAAACTTTCCAAATTTGATTCTAAATCCGATGAAGGTGTGTTTCTTGGCTATTCCATGAAGAGTAAAGCATATAGGGTGTTTAACAAGAGAACTTTAACTGTTCAAGAATCAATGCATGTTGTATTTGATGAAACTAACCCTCTTGCACCCAAGAAATATGTGGATGATGATGATGATGTAGGTACAAGCTTGCAAGAACAAGTTGAAACCTTGAGTCTAAATGATAAAGAAGATCCACTAGACAAAGGCAAAGAAAAGGAAGAAGATGAAGTTATTAAAGACAAGAATCCGGAAGAAGAAGTTGAAGCTGAAAATGCTCCACTCCATCCGGATGTCACCAAGACTTGGAAATTTGTGAGGAATCATCCTAAAGATCAAATCTTAGGTGAACCCTCACGTGGGGTAAGAACTCGTTCTTCCATGAGAAATTTATGTGATCATCTTGCTTTCCTATCTCAAATTGAACCTAAGAACATTAATGAAGCTGAAAATGATGAATCATGGGTCCTTGCTATGCAAGAAGAACTCAATCAATTTGAAAGGAACAAGGTTTGGACCTTGGTACCTAGACCACATGACCATGGAGTAATTGGAACTAAATGGGTATTTAGAAACAAAAAGGATGAATCCGGAGTTGTTACTAGAAACAAGGCTCGACTTGTAGCCCAAGGTTATAATCAACAAGAAGGCATAGATTATGATGAAACCTATGCTCCGGTAGCTAGACTAGAAGCCATAAGGATGTTACTTGCCTATGCATGTCATAAAAATTTCAAATTGTTTCAAATGGATGTCAAGAGTGCATTTTTAAATGGTTTCATAGAAGAGGAAGTTTATGTTGAACAACCTCCCGGTTTTGAAAGTCATGAATTTCCAAATCATGTTTTTAAACTAAGAAAAGCTTTATATGGTTTGAAACAAGCTCCTAGAGCTTGGTATGAAAGACTTAGTGGATTTTTACTCAAAAATGGTTTTAAGAGAGGAAAACTTGACACCACACTTTTCATTAAAACCATTGATAATGATATGCTTTTAGTGCAAATCTACGTTGATGATATCATTTTTGGATCCACTAATGAGAATCTTTGCAAAGAATTTTCTAAGATTATGCAGGAAGAATTTGAGATGAGCATGATGGGAGAATTGACATTCTTTCTTGGACTTCAAATCAAACAAACAAAGGAAGGAACTTTCATCAATCAATCCAAATATGTCAAAGATCTACTCAAAAAGTACGGATTGGAAGATGGTAGAGAGTTTTCTACTCCAATGAGCACTTCCATCAAGATTGACAAGGATGAAAAGGGTAAAAATGTTGATCAAAAGAAATATAGAGGTATGATTGGAAGTTTACTTTATTTAACCGCAAGTAGACCCGATATCATGTTTAGTGTTTGCTTATGTGCTAGATTTCAATCATGTCCTAAAGAATCTCACTTGCTTGCCGTTAAGCGTATCTTTAAATACTTAAGTGGCTCAATTAACCTTGGATTATGGTTTTCTAAGTATACCTCTTTTGATATGCTTAGTTATTCCGATGCGGATTTTGCCGGTGGCAAAGATGACCGCAAAAGCACTAGTGGGACTTGCCATTTCCTAGGACATTCACTAGTTTCTTGGTTTAGTAAGAAACAAACATCGGTTGCACTCTCAACCACCGAGGCCGAATACATTGCAGCCGGTAGTTGTTGTGCACAAGTGTTGTACATGAAACAACAACTTGAGGACTATGGACTTCACTTTGACCACATTCCCATTAAATGTGATAATACTAGTGCTATCAACTTAACCAAGAACCCCATTCAACACTCACGGACTAAGCACATTGAGATAAGACATCATTTTATTCGTGATCATGTCCAAAGAGGTGATATTGAGATTGATTTCATAGGTACCGACCATCAATTGGCCGATATCCTTACTAAACCTCTTCAAGAAGACCGTTTTAACTTCATTAAAAGAGAACTTGGCATGTGTTTAATGCATGATGTAGTGAATTGATGCATATCTTGGTTCTTCTACTCTTATCTTGATGTATGTCTATGTTGTGCTTTGCATTTCACTCACACACTCAAAAGATTTTGGTTGAAATTGATTTACCTAGTGTTTCAGTTGACTGAAAAGTCAAATCAGTCGACTTAATGGGCATTTCAGTCGACTGAATTGACTATTCAGTCCACTGAATCAGGCCCTGCTCTTGATTGCACTCACTGGGCAAATCAGTCGACTGATGTGCCAAATCAGTCGACTGAAATGGACTTTCAGTCCACTGATTCAGGCAGTAGCCTATGATGCAATTTCCAGGACAATTCAGTCGACTGAAATGGTGATTCAGTCGACTGAATCTGCGATTCTATAAATATAACACGCGGCTTTTCATTTCAAATCACACCCATTCCCGCGACGTTTTCACTTCTCTCTCTCTCTAACCTCCAAAACTCTCTCAACAATGGCTCCCAAGACGAAGAATCCAGCCAAACGCCCTCACACCGGTGAAGGTTCATCGCGAAACTTACGACCCAGGGTTCCAAATCCTCCTCCACCGCCGGTGCAACCACCCGTTGAACAACAACCCGACGAAGAGGAAGGCAGAGAGTTTGTCTCTCTCGATGCACAGCGCAAGTTTGATGAGGACTTCAGTCGTCGCACCGTCGTCTTCGGTAAATATGCCCCTTTGGATTTCTTTGAAGAGCATTTCATTCTCATTGCAAATTATTTCCGTCTTTTGGGTTGGGATTCATTCATTTTTCTGAAAAAACCCATGTATACTTATCTTGTGCGCATCTTTTACACCAATCTTGACTATATTAATAATCACATCCTTTGGTCTCAAGTTGGTGGTAGAATTATATCTATGGATCAAAACCTTCTTGCCCAAATCTTTCATATCCCTCGTGGTCAACATCAAATCCTTGTGACCAACGAATGGACTCACTTTCAAGGGTATGATCCTATCCAAGCCCTTAATCAGATCTGTGGGCGGAATGATATTGTAAACCGTTTTAAACCCAAAGCCAAAGAACTAACTCTCAATGCTCGATTGATTCATCACATGATTACATACAACATCCTTCCACGGGGTGGCGGACGTGACCATGTCTCATATTTCGACATTTTTCTTATCTGGTGCATCATGAATACCATTCCCATTGATTTACCTTTTATCATTTCCAATCATATTGTCGATTGCCAAAAGAAGAAAGTGGCTAGTCTCCCCTACGGCTTCGCTCTGACTTGTGTTTTTGAACATTTCCAAATACCTCTTGATGAGGAAGCCGTAGTCGCCATCTCTCACACCAACACCTACTCCGACATGACTCTTAAACAAATGCACTACAAGTTTACTTCCAGGGGTTGGGTACCGAAAGATGATCCGGATGAGGTGACCGATGAAGAACAGGAGGCTGATGACCCTGTTCCTCCTGGTGAAGAAGAGCAGCAGCCACATGAGGAGCCTGGTGAGCATGGCATGGATGTTGAGCCTCCACAGCCCCCTCCTGCGTTCGAGCCTCCTCCCTTTGAGCCTCCACAGCAGCCACCTATCCCTCCTGCTGGTGTTCAGACCATTTTGACAGCTATACAGGGTCTGCAGGTCTCCATGGATGGTATTGGCACTCGTCTCTTGGCTCTTGAGAACCGTCAGACACAAATCGAGAATGATATGGACACCTTGAAGCGTTATGGTGATATCTTTACGACTCAGGTGGACCAGCGTCTTGCCAGGACAGAGACTGATATACGCACTGTGCGTAACTCATTGACAGCCATTGAGCGATATGCCCGTCGCAATGCACCACCGCCTCCACCACCACCTCCTGCCCCTGAAGATGCGGACGCACCTGGTCTTCCCGAGCATATTGACTTGGACCCCTAGCTTTTTGTCTGATGACAAAAGGGGGAGATATTTTTTGATTGATGTATCTTGAACATCTAACTTATTTTGAACACACAATGACTTGACACATTCCTAGTTATCTATAACTGTTAACTTATGACTTTTTGGTTATGTTTTGAACTATTTCCACAGTTGATTATAATCAGTTTATTTGCTTTACAATGCTTTGTGCTCATTGCTTATTACTTGCATTTCAACTATGCATATTGTGAGGGGGAGCTTGCTCTATATATATCATATGCTTTATTTCCCTACCTGCCATATACATCAATAGTTTGTCATCATCAAAAAGGGGGAGATTGTTGGCCCCAAGGTTATATAACCAAGGGCATATCCGAGATTTTGATGATAACAAAGGATCGATGTAAGTACTAATGGTTTATTTGTCAAGATTATAATCAAAGCTAGGTACTCGAGCATATGGATCCAAAAGAAGCATAAAGATATATGCATATCATGGAACTCAAAGCACACATGCTTATGATATCAAGGATAATCAAGCACAAAAGCATACGAGCATAGAAAGCATGCAAAAGACCTACGATCACTCAAGACCAAGCTAGCATCGTCAATGAAGATACTTAAATAGCTATGAGTGAGGTTATTAGGTTTTTGATGTACTTGATTGCTCAAAATGATCGCTCCCTTGACCTAGATGGACCTTAGGATCCTTGGGTAAACTTAATTCATCACTTGAACAAGGCATAAGTTGATACAAATGAACTTGATCGATTTAAACTTGTGATATAATCATTATAAGTTCATTTCTGCCCAAATCAGTCGACTCATTCTTGAATCAGTCGACTCATTTAAGCAGAAGATGTCCTCTGCTCTTGTCTTTTGATTCTGCTCAAATCAGTCCACTGAATTCCCAAATCAGTCGACTGATTTAGCAAATCAGTAGACTGAATTGAGTATTCAGTCGACTGATTGTGCGATCTCAGAACTCCAACGGCTAGTTTTTGAAAGGTTGTTGAGGCATTAAATGCCACCAAACGGCTCTTTCCCGGCATTTATTGCACCAAACGGTCATATTATGCCTAATGCCTATATAAACAATGATTCAAATGCATTTATGAGGATCAACACAAGAGAATTCATTGTTTTCATTCTTCTAGCCCTAAATTCATTAAGAGCATTCATTGAGCAATCAATTAGAAGAGAGCTGAGCTTTAATTTCTGTGTTATTCACTCTTAAAGAGAGTTTCTTTGTAGACACATCTTATCTCTACAAACTTGTAATCAAGGGTTGGTGATAACCCCATTCTTTGCACTTGAAGAAGTGTGGCTGAACAAGTGTTGGATTGAAAGCACTTGATTTGTAAAGGTTTGCTGCTCCACCTTGAAGGAGAGTGATAGTGGATTGGTGAATCCTCAAGCGAGCTCTTGAGGCGAGGACGTAGGCGGGAAGGCTGAACCTCGTTAAAACTTGTGTTTGCATTCTCTCTCTCTTATTCTCATTACTGTTTATTATTGAGATACCTCTATTTGCTATAACCTGATTTTAGTTTGCTATCAATTTTTTTTTAATTGGCCAATAACCCTATTCACCCCCCCCCTCTAGGGTTGTTTACTTGGGACAACAGTGAGGTGTGTGATCTTGTAATTGGGTCCAAGCTGAAGAAAAAAAATAGAAAAAAAAAAGCCAAAAAAAAAATATAAAACAAAAAAAAAGATAAAGAAAAAAGGGTATGGGCTTGGATCCAAATAAGAGTGGAAGATTGTGTGAGTATTGTAATGGGCCTAGGTGCGAAAAAGAATGGACTTTGGTTGGTTAAACCCAATCTGTTACTTTGACTTCATGTGATTCTATGTTGGGCTTTCTCTTAGGGTTTTAGGTCCATTACATCTCTTTTTCCTAGGGGCATCTCATTCATTAGAGTCTTTCATTTTAAGGGTATTAGGGTTAGTTAAGTCTTCTTTCTTTATTGTGTGGTCTTATTGTTAGTCCATCTTAAGTGCATTAGGCCCATTCATCTAGGGTTTACATCATTTCTTTTTGGCTTTGCATATATGTTGTTATCATATCTCTTGTCTAAGTCTTTAGTTGTCATTTAAGGAGTCTATATCTCTATCCATTTTTTCCTTTTAGGTCTTTGAGTCTTGTTCTAAGTGTGTCTAGATTCTTTTTTTTTTTGGTTGAATTCTCTAGTCTTTGATGGGCTTTATCCTAGGGGCATGTTTGGATGGAAATTGATGTGAAATCATTATGGATAATTATGGTAAATGACTTTTATAAGGATAAACATACTCTTTGCAGGGATAACTAATCATTACTTGGGTTCTTAATTCATTTGGAAGGTTAGAAAGAGCAGAGACGTCAAAAACCACTGAAATGGACGCTAAACAAGATTTGGTGAAGAAATTGGAAGAAATAATGGCAAAGATGATGGAAAGATCAATGGCACCTATTTTGAAAAGACTCCAAAAGATTGAAGGTAAACAGACAGTCGAGACTGGGGAAGAGGATGAGGATTTTGTTTTTGATGAAAAAGACCATGAGGACTACCTTAAGAAGAAGGAAGCTAAGGTTAGGAAAAAGGAAGCTGAAGCTAAGAAGGAATCTGAAGTCGAGAAAAAAGCTAAAAAGAGAGAGGTGCAAGACATTTCTGATGAGATAGAAAAAATGAAGACTATTTTGAGGAAGTCTCAAGGTGTTGAAGAGTACATGCTAGACATGGATGAATTATGCCTATTCCCGAATGTCCAATTACCTCCAAAATTCAAAATGCCAAAGATGGATGTGTTTGATGGGACTGGCAATCCTCATAATCACTTAAAGCAGTACATTCTAGCAATGAAACCTATAGGGCTTTCTGAAGAGCAAATTGTGCATTGTTTCCCTAGAACTCTCAATGGCGATGCTATGAACTGGTACCTTTCCTTGAATAATGCAAAGACTCGAGACTGGAAGGAGCTGGCTATGGAGTTTGTGCACCATTATAACTACAATGTCCAACTTGATGTCACTCTATGAGATTTAGAGACCACTAAGCAGAAGAGTAATGAAACATTCTCTGAGTTCTTGACAAGGTGGAGGGCCAAAGCTATTAAAATGCCCAATCGTCCAACTGAGAAGGATCAGGTGCGCATGATTATGAAGAATCTTTTGCCGGCTTTCGGAAGACCATTAATGCCTATCCCATTGAAGACTTTTGAGGATCTGTATGATGCTAGTATACAAGTTGAAGATGGTATGGATAGTGGGTTGATTGACAAAAATGATGAGAAGAAGCGTGCATATGGATTTGGCAGCTCGAGTGCAGGTAATGGTAGCAAGCCAAATGAGGTAAATGCTGTTAATTCGCGTAATGGACCTAGAGAATTCTTTCCACTTGGTGTGTCCCTATCTACAGCCCTTCAGAATATGGTGAAAAGAAGAAAGTTGAAACCCTAGATCCTACTCCTATCAACAAGTCAGCACCTAACTACAATGAGAATGAGTACTGTGATTTTCACCAGAGTCATGGCCATCACACTGATAAGTGCGGTCGTCTTCGCTATACCATTCAAGACATGATTGATTCGGGGAAACTTCCTAAACCAGGAGCGCCTAATATATTGACGAATCCACTTCCAGACTATCATGCCATGCCACCTCCAAATGGGGATGGGGCACAGTGGATTTGAAAGATTATTGTGGTCGTGTATGGTTTCTTTATCTTAGTTTCCATGGTCTAAATTTTTGAATAATTGGTTTATGTTGGATGAATTTTTATGGTTTGGAGCAATTACTTTGAGACAATTATTTTAGCATGGTTATTAATGAGTATTTTGCATTAATTTATTGCTTGCTTTCTTGAGAATTTTATGTGGTTTGCTTTTCTAGCACATGAATTGATATATTTGCCCTTTTGATGCTTAAACTGCGAACAATGGAAATCGAAATGAAGAGAGGCCATCATTTCTGCTATCCTTTGAAAGAAAAGAAAAATCCCTTGTTAACCCTTTTGAGCCAGAATAATTTCAATTCTAATACCTTTGTTAAGGATTACCCCCTACACTAGGGGCAAATTTTAAAGAAATGTTTGTTCGAAAGAAGGGGTGGTGTCAAAAAAAAAAAAAACAAAAAACAAAAAAGAAAAGAGAGAGAAAGAAAAAAAAAAGATAAAAAAAGAAGAAAAAAAGATTAAAAAAAGAAAAGAAGAAAAGAAGGAAAAGTGAAGTGAAAAAGCAAGCAAAATGCTAATTTGGGAAGTGAACAGTAATCTTTGACAGATAGGAACCCATTGAAATACATTTTGAGCCTTGAATATCCATTCTTTCTTGAGACTAGAACCCTAAGCCTACATTACAGTCCAAATAAAAGTCCTCTCTAATTGATTGAAGTTGTTCAAATACTGATGAACTACGTAAGGCTTGATCCCTTCTTGGGTACGTAGGAAACCTTTAAAGGTGCAACCACATCATTGTCCATGCAAAGGGCATATGAAAAAGACTCATGTGTTAGAAAGTTTAACCTTTGATAATTCAAAGAAGGAAGATTAGCACTTTATTAATGTTTTCTATACCATGAAAGAAGGCTTCAATCAGTTCAATGGCACTGAGAAAATACGATTGATGGTGTAAATAATCTTTTGGAGATGCTGATGGGATTGTTGGTAGGTGAACATCACACTGGTTTCAATTGGATAAAAATTAAAAAGAAGAATGCCTGCTAGGTTGAAAACCCGAAAGGGCGGCCTAGGCAAAAGTTAGGGCATGAAGAAAATGAAAAAGAAGAAATAAAATGAAAAGAAAGATGAAAATGAAAGGAAGAACTTCAAGTGAAGGGCAAGGTTAACTTTGTGAGGGATGTGTTCCAAAGTAAAAGAATATTTCGAAGATTTTCCGTGTTGATTTCATAAGTCAGTTTCATCTTTAGCATGCCTTGGGGATGTCCTCATCTATTGTCATTTGTTCTATCAGTTGTATTTGATTCTGTCAATTGTCCTCTATTGTTACTCTTTGAAATAGGTTTGCATTCATGAGTCTACGAGTAACTTCATATCTTTGTGCATCCACCAAAGAAAGCGATGAACTTTGTTTGCTTGTGTATTCCTAGGAATTACATTTTTATCCACAGGGAAAAGGACAAAATTTCTATGTTTGTTTATGATCCACAGGGAAAGGGATCATGTTTTTTATCCACAAAGACAAGGATAAAATTTCTATACTTGTTTATGATCTACAGGGAAAGGGATTGTGTTTTTATTCAAAGGGAAAGGGATAAAATTTGTATACTTGTTTGTGATCCACAAGGAAAGGGGTCATGTTTTTATCCACAGGGAAAGGGATAAAATTTATATACTTGTTTATAATCCACAAGGAAAGGGATCGTGCTCTTATCCACAGGGACATGGATAAAATCTCTATGATTGTTTCTAATCCACAGGAAAAGGGATCAAACCTTTATCCACAGGGAAAGGGATAAAGTTTTCAATCACTAATGTTTATTTTTATAACTAATATTTTCTCATGTATCCCCAAGGACAGGGATAAGGTAATACTTGATTCTACTTCTATCCATGCATGCATCAGCATTTGTTCATGCGCCTTGAAATGCTAGTCGGTTAAAGTGGTTTGCATTCTAGTCTTCCAATTCCAATCACTTCATGAATGGAACTAAAAGAAGGGGCAACTGTTGACACCCAATTTTGTACCGCCTAAACATTTCAAGTCCACCCTTTTAAGCCCAGTGATGAAGGGTGATCTAGTTTGAAATAATTGATGAATGATCCTTGAAGAGCCAAAGTGATCGCAATCGTAGCCCAACCCGTAGAAGCCCATAATCAGATATTTATACGTACGTGCAATTCAGTTGTGCGTACGCATTTTTCAATTGTGCATACACACATTAATTCCTAAATCCGGATTTTTCCCTCCATTATGGTATTTCCTTGTTACCTTTTGAAGATTTAACCTACTTTGTAGCCACCTTGTGACGGCTAGAGAAGCCAGAAACCCTAACCTATCTTTCCCTAAAACCCTAATACTACCTTTATAAATATAGGACTTTCAACCGGGAAAGAGGACCTCAACTATTCTCTAGCCATCACTATTCTCTCAACTATTCTCTAGCCATCACCATTCTCTAAACTATTCTCTAGCCATCACCATTCTCTAAACCATTCTCTAGCCACCACTTCTAAAAACCCTAGCCACCATTTCTACAAACCTAGAAGCTAAGAGAAAGAAGGACGGCTGTGATCACGGAGACTTGAAGGAGAGAGTTCATTAAAGTTTCATCCTACATATCGCCCAACCTGAGGGTAACGCTTACTTTTCCATCTCTTTCTCCATTATTTGAGATAGCTTGTTATTATTTTTGAATGTCCGGACATGCTTCTCTTTCTCCCATGATTGTGTATTTATTTTGTTTAATTGTTTCTCATTTCTTAGTAAATTTATTTATTTAGTTTTCTCTTTTGATTTTTATTTATTTCGTCTTCCACATGATTAGTAATTTTCTACATCGATTAATTTATGTAACTGCATAGTAGAATAGGCGTATCCATCTCTACATATGTATTTTCATTTATTAGATTAAGATTTCTTTTTCTTACTTCATTTTAATTTATTCCCATCCCTTGTTAATTTTATTTTTATCATTTTAATCTTTCTAGTTGTGTGCATATAGATTTAGGACTTGATTATCGTAGTTCTTTTATATATTTACATATTTTATTTGTTGTGGAAGTATATCATTATTTCCGGGGTTCCATGAGTGGAATGTACGTACGTATAAATCGAAAGTGCGTACGCACTTTACGGTTGTGCGTACGCACTTCCTTTGTATGATCGGTTGACTCTTTTATTATATTTATTTTATTCTATATTATTCATTCCATACATATTTTATTCCATATTTTATCTATTCCCTAGTTTAGGTTATTACCATATTTGTTTATCCCTCACATATCTTTCTTTCTTTGTGACAATCTTATTTTATTATCATTTCTTTATTTAGATTAGTTCCATATTTTATTTATTTCTTTCTCTAGATTAGTTCTTTATTTAAACCATTCCTTTATTTATTTTTATTTTCTTCCTTACTTATTTGCTTGTTTCTTTACTTATTTGTTTCTCTTTCATTATTAGTAGATTATTTCCTCTCATACTTTTATTTTTCTTACTTGTCTATTCATTTATTTCTTTCTTTATTTGACTCTTTCTTTATTTTTGTATCCCTCTTTAGATTAGCCCCTTTTATTATATTGATTCTTTGCATAATTCATTTCTTTATTTATTTATTTGCCATCATTGCGTGATATCATTTGAATTAAATTACATATCGCATGAGTAGGGTTAAATCCAATTGATAGTTCTTGTTAATTAAAGCCAACAAAACACGTGTGGGGGGCCGACTTCGGCCGAGCGTTGTTAGGGTGCCTAACACCTTCCTAACAACGTACCCTAACTCCGAACCCTAAATTCTCTGGTTATGACGAGTTAGACGCTTGCTAGGGATCAAATCGGATCCCGAAACCAAATCGGGTGGCGACTCTTCTCCACACTAGCCCTCCTGGCTAGTGGCGTACTCCCGAGCCGGCGTGGTTTAGGACACGGTGCTCACAGGCGCCAGGCGGCGGGAAATACTTTTTGCGACAAAACTTTGATTTTGTCACCCAAAAGAATTTTTTTTGCGACCAAAGTGAGGTTTGTCACAACAGTATGCCTCTTTTGTGACAAAGATCAAGATTGTCACAAACATGGGAAATGCCTTTTGAGACAAAACCTCAATTTTGTCACCAAAGAAAATACATTTTTCGAATTGCGTGTTTTTGTGACGAAAGTAATGTTTGTCGCAAAAATTATGTCTTTGTTGCGACAACGATAAAGATTGTCATAAAAGATGGGAAATACCTTTTGTGACAACACCTCAATTTTGTCATCAAACAGAGTACCTTTTGCAATGAAATTGAGGTTTGTCACAAAATGTATATTGTTGTTGCGACAAAGCTTCAATTTGTCACAAAAGATGGAAAATATTTTTTGGAAAATCTTTTGGCAACGAAATTAAGGTTTTGTCACAAAAATAAATATCTTTTTGCGATGAAATCAAAGTTGTTGCAACAAGTATATCATTTTTTTGACGAACTTGAGGTTTGTTGCATGCGTTTACGTCAGAAGGTTGGTGTTATTTGTCGCCAATGGACTCCTCTTACTGCAAAAAATTGGGCAGAGATGAAAGATGAGGATAAGAAGGTCTTGTATCAACGCATTTTGATAAGTGAGAACAAATTTACAATTCAACACCCATGGAAACTTTTTCTATTTCATCAGCCTAGATTTTATTAGACAATAAAAGGATGCAATGAGTTGGGCTGATTTGATTTCGTTCTTTAAATCTATTCCCCATCATTTTAAGGAAATTGTTATGAATGTTTAAGCATTCTAAGGCAAGTGGATTAATCATTGAATTTTGAATTTTGTGGAAGTTAGTTATAGGTGGATTAATCATTGATTATACTGTGGTGGTATTCATAATTTGGGGCGTGTCTTTAGTTGCTTAGCCTTTTGCATTATTCCTTTGGGTTTGGATTTTGGATCTTCTTTTATTGTAACTTTTTGATTTTTTTTGCAATAAAATTACTTCAATTATAAAAAACTTTTAAAAAATTATTCATTAAATGTGTACTCTATCAAATTTTAGGACAAATTTGAGATCGACCTTAGTCGTCCAAATGTGAAGCACACTGTTGACAAGATGTTGAAAGATCGTAACAAGAATTGGCGGCACAAACTATACAAATTTTATAAGGAATTTCCGCTTGAAGAAGCTAGCCAACACCTCCCAGAGGACGTGAAGCAAAATGATTAGGATCATTTGTGTGAGCGTTTTAGCAATGAATAAGTTTCAGGTGCAACTTTATTTTGTTAAATTATATATATATGCTCTTTAGTTGTTGCATTAATATTGTGTTAACTATAATCCAGGAAAGGAGCAAGACAAATTTAAAAAATAGAAAAAATCTTAAGGTTAATCACAGTGGTGGTTCAAAGTCATTTATTCGACATCGTTATGATAGGGAATGTATTTCTAATTCTAATTAATATGTAAAATCTTTTTATAATATGTAATTTTTATTTTGTATAGTTATATTTTCACTAACATGATGTAGCGAGACCCCGTCACAAAAGAAGAGCCAAATAGAATTGAGTTATACTATAATACACATTACAAATCAAAGACTAAATCTTGGACAACTCCAGAGGCTCAACAGACCTATGTAAGACTCTTATTAAATTATTGTTTTATTATTTTACTTGTTTACTATTAAATAATATTTAGTCGCACTAAATATAAATCATTGTACTAAGACATTGGTTTGTGATACCAGGAGAAGATGAAATCGTTGCAATCTCAACCAGGTCTAGATGGTGTTCCATTGACTGCAAATGATATATGCGATCAGGTCTTACGGACAAAAATCCCATCCTCTACACGAGGACAAGGCCTTCAATTACAGTTAAAGGAGGCTACGCAAAAGGTTGAGGAAGCTGAGAAACGATCTGAGTAGCTTGCTGAGAGAGTGGAAGCACAAGAAAATGAGATAGCAACTCATAAGATGGATATAGAGTCACAAAAGACACAGCTAGCTACTCAAAGGATAGAGATGGATGACATGAGGCTTAGACAGGCCATTATGGAGGCATTGGTGCAATCTCTCTTGCAACGCTTCCCAATCTTCCAATAACACTATTCTAAATTAGTAAGTTATACGTTATTTTTACATTCAATATATATTGGGTAGTTGAAGACCAAACTTCTATAAAACAAAATATTGGATTAGGAAAAATGGTTAAAGGATGGATTTTGCCTCATCTATATAAGTATTCATTTTTAAAGAAAAAAATGAATACGAAAGTCATGTTGTCATTAAATAAAAATAATATTTACAACTTTTCAATATTTGGGTGAGAATTAAAGGTTATATTTGTGAAGGTGCTCTTTTAGGTAGAAAGTGATTTTTATATATTTTCTATAACTATATTAATATTCTATTATGTTTTATTTTGCAAATTGGATATGGCTATTGACTTCTATCACGTGTTGGCTTGGCATTCAAGTTTTTTTTTGCTAAAACAATGAACTTTTGGATGTTATTTTTATTGTTATTTTTTCTTGCACTATTTTTTAAGGACATATATGTTGCTAGTTTATGTAATTACAACTTTGGTGATAATTGGAACTTTTGTTCTCTTCTATAGGTTCTGCTTGTCATTTTCATCATGCTTATATTTTTTATTAAAAATGGAATATTGTGATTTGTTAGTTTATAATACAGGTTATTGCAATCAAATTATAAAGGAAATTTGCGAGAAAAAAAAAACCTACAAAAATTATAATTTGTGGTGATGAAATTATTGTCGGCAATACTTATGCTTTTTTGTGACGAATAAAACAATTGGATATAATTAATCTTTTATGACGATTTATTGTTGTCACAAAAGGGTATAATTTTATCACAAAATATCATTTTAATTAATATTTGTCGGATTATTTGTGACGATTATTGTTAGTTAGTGATGAACTTTTGCTATTTATTTCGTCACAAAAGTAACATACTTTTTGTGACGAACAAAAAATATTATTGCTAAAAGTTTTTTGTGACGATTTATCGCCATCACAAATGAATCCAAATTGCTCACAAATTTAAATTTAATTAATTTTTGTCGAATTTTTTTTGTGATAATTAGCATTCATTTGTGACGATTGTTGGTATACATGATGACAAAATATATGTCACTAAAGGTGTGTTTTTGGTGACAAAATATTTGTTGTCACGAATAAGTTGTACTTTTTATGACAAATTTGAAATTTGTCGTCAAAAAACCTTGTATGACGGATTTTTATGGGATTTTTTTTGTGACGATTAGCATTCATTTGTGACGATTTTTGGTATAAATAATGACAAAATATATTGTCACTAAAGGTGTGTTTTTGGTGACAAAATATTTGTTGTCACGAATAAGTTGTACTTTTTGTGACAAATTTGAAATTCGTCGCCAAAAACCTTCTATGACGGCTTTTTTGTGACAATGGTGTGACGATTTTTTTTTGTCATTGATATTTTTTCACGACAAATGTAGTAATGTTGTGACGATTTGTTTCATCATAAAAGAGCCCATTTCTTGTAGTGTGCAAACACATGACTCCAATATAGGAAAAGTAAGTCTTAACAAACCAAAGAAAGAATTCGGAGACTAAGTTATGATATGGGAAGGTTCTAGGAAACATTCTACAGGCACCCATATTGTCCCAAAATGGGTCTCTTAATTTATATGAGTTATTTCAATCACTTTCTAATTAGTCACCATACATATGTAAAGAATCATCCATAACCATCCATTCATAAACATCCACGAACAAATAAGGAGAGATATGGAAAGCAATAGAGAGAGAGATAAAAAAATTAAAATAAAAAATAAAAGAAAAGAAAACATAGGATATCTTATATTCTAGGGTGGACTTGAACATCAAATGAGCTCCTACGTACCCCACATACAGAGATGTAAGGATCAAAGTCCACATAGTTCGATTGAGAATGGGTTACTACCATTTACAATCAACTAATAACCCTATATTTCCCTTAAAAGAAAAGAAGAGTTTTCAAAAGTAAGAAGTTTCCAAAAAACGAATGAGAGAAAATAGGAATTTGAGAAAAGAAGGAACTCTTAACAAATAAGAAATTTTATAGAAGTAGGAAACTTAAGAGTTATAGGTCAATGCAAAGAGAATAACTCAAGAGAGAGAAGAGAACAATTCATAACAAAACTCACCATATACCAACTTACCATATACAAACAATCCCAAATCGTTGAGAAAATACCACTTAATCACCCTATGTATGCTATAGGACAATTCTCATACTCAAACCAACCATATTCATGCTCAAATCATCATTAGAAAGACTAACTCAAATCTAGACAGAATACTAAAACATCCTAAAAATCATACAAAAAGCAAAACTCAAAAGAAAGACAAAATCGTAATATGCTCCTATATGCCTTAGACTCACTATCATGCATAAAAACATCAAAAACAAGCCAACTATGAATTATTATGATGAAAATATCATATACCAACTCAAAACATGAAAAGAAAATAAAACATGAATCAATAGGTAAGGATTTTATGTAGAAACGTGAAATAAGCATCCTTACAGGCGAGTTTTCTTAAGAAAAACTATCCTAAGATAATTTTATGTATAAAGTACTCCATATGACTGTTTTCTTCACATATCCTACATAAAATATATACCTAAGAATCTAAAGAAACTAATGACATACTTAAACACACTCCAGAAAGCTCTCATGTAGAGACTCATCCTCTAAAAAAGGATAATTATCCTCCAAAAGAATAATCATCCATATAGCCATGAAGATAAACCCTATGCAAGAAGAGTTCTACATGAAAAGTGCTTAAAATCGTGCATATAGATAAACCATGAAGAGAAAATAGCCCTAATACTTCAACTAATATGCTGTACAAAACAACCCTATTCTAGAGAGAGAAAATCACTATTTCAGCATGCAATAAGGAAAACCCTAGCAAACTATCATGCTATTCATATGATAACCATCAAATAATCTTAATAACAAAATTACCCTTCAATACTACAAAAAAAAAGTACTTTCTGTGATGACTTTTTTACGACGACAACTAAAAGTGGTCACGAAAAAGGGTATTTGCAACCACTTTTGCGACAATGGCTAAAAGTTGTCACCAATATCAATTTGTTTATGCTTTTTTTACGACGACTTCAAAAAGTCATCGTTAAAGAAGGATTTTGCGACCAACTTTTTTAAGCTGTCACTATTACTCATCACAAATACAAAAATTTTGGCGCTAATAGTTGGCGCCAACTTATTTATGAGGACTTTTAGTGGTCATCGCAAAAGGTGAAGGCATTTGCGACCACCTTTTTGAAGTCATCACTATTACTCGTCACCAATACGAAAAATTTGGCGCTAACTTTTGGCGCCAAATTATTTATGACGACTTTTAGTGGTCATCACAAAACGTGAAGGATTTTGCGACCACTTTAATGAAGTCGTCACTTTTAGTCCTCACCAATACGAAAAATTTGGAGCCAACTTTCGGCGCCAAATTATTTACGATGACTTTTAGTGGTCATCGCAAAATGCGAAAGATGTTGCGACTACCTTGATGAAGCCGTCACTATTACTTGTCACCAATACAAAAAATTTGGCGCCAACGTTTGGCACCAAATTATTTACAATGACTTTTAGTAGTCATCACAAAATGTTTTTGACTTTTTACGACAGCTTCAAGAAGTCTTCATAAAAAGAGAACTTTTGCGATGACGTTTACGAAGCTATCACTAATACTCGTCACCATTATGAAAATCTAAGCACCCAAAGTTTTTGCCAAATTATTTACGATGACTTTTAGTAGTCGTTACAAAAAGTCTTTGACTTCTTTACGACGACTTCAAGAAGTCATCATAAAAGGAGTAGTTTTGCGATGACCTTTTTGAAGCCATCACTATTACTCGTCATCATCATGAAAATTTTGACTCCCAAAGTTGGTACCAAATTATTTGCGACGATTTCAAGTGATCATTGCAAAATATCTTCCACTCTTTTACAATGTCTTTAAAAAGCCGTCGTAAGAAAAAGATTTTGTGAAAGAATGTTTTATGTCACTATTACTCTTAGGGGTATTTTGGTCATTTTACATCTAAAGTCATACTTTTCCACTAAGTTGATGTCCTCAAAGTTTTTGATGTGTAATATGACATTTAAAAATGGGTGAATTACAAATAGATCCGACTACGGGCAAACAATTACAGTTCAACACAAATTATTAGTCATTCTTAATTAAGTTAGTAGTCATTTACTAGTAAGTTATAATAATTTGTATTGAACTATAATTGTTTGCTCGTAGCCGGACTTATATGTAATTCCCCTTTAAAAATATTCATAACTGAAGTCCAATGACAAGTGAACAATACAAAGACCTTCATATTACCATAATTTAACATTAGATCAACAATTAATTGAACGATACAAAGACTTTTGATCATTAGATAAAATTTTGAGTCAATGTTCAAAATGTGCAAAGACTTCTAATTTCCAATTTGAGGTCCTATAAATGATTAAGTGATACAATTAAAGATATCCAATAGCTAGATTCCATGTTCAAATTGATGTTTTAAACATTGACTCAAAGAAATCAATTAATAGTTACCTGGTTCGTTGATATTCAACACATTTACTTGACCAGTTAATTCAATTAGCCCAAAGGCATGTTAGGCTATATGGGCTTGGTATTTTGTCTGACCCAGTTTATAACACCTGCTCTAGTTCGACAAAATGTTGAGTCAATGTTCAAATTGTACAAAAAATTTTAATTTCCAATTTAAGGTCCAATCAATGATTAAGTGTAAAAAGACACCTAATAATTGGATTTTATATTTATCAATGTTTTAAACATAGACCCAAACAAATTAGTTTGTCAGTTTCACTTGGTTTGACTATATTCAACACATTTACTTGATTAGTTAATTCAATTAGCCTAAAGTATTAGATTATGTGAAGTTTGGTATTTCGCTCAACTCGGTTGACAACACTTGACCCGGTTTGACTAAAAAAGTGAACGATTTTAAATGAGATTTTTTGTGAGGCTTAGTCCTTGGAGCGGAGGCTCGAGCCGATAGGCCCGAGCTGGAGCGCTCATGGACAAGCCTCATGGGGGTCCAGGGGCAACGCCCCCCAGAAAAATTTTGTAAAATATGTCACTTTTTTTAAAAAAAATTATAAAACTAAGATTTTCAGTCGAGTAGAATTTGAATAAGTTAATAAAAAACTAGTGGTAATATTTTTTAGAATTTTAGAACAACAAGGATATTTGGGGGGAAACTAAAATTTCATGATCAAAGTGTCAAGTAGCATTTATAGCATATTTATTAATTGGTAACAAATTAATGCTTGACATTTCACCCAAAAAAAAAAAAAAAAAAACCCATAAAAAACGACACCGTACGGTTATTGGTGAGGGGAATTCGTCCCACCCGCGAAAACCCACTAATTGGGGGGATCAGTATCTTTCCCTTTATCAAAACCCTTTTTCCAACTTAGCAAAGAAAACCAAAAAACCCTTTCTCACAGACGCCACTCTTGGAAGGAAGAGGACTGACGAAAGAAGAGGGTTGACGAAGGAAGAGGAGCAATTTCCGATCACCGGTGAGTGCTCTACGACATCAAGGTCAATTTTCCTGGTTCTTGTTCTTGTTCTTCCTCTTCTTCTTCCTCTTTTTTATCTTTTTTGCAATCTGATTTAAGGTTTTATTAGAAATCAGCTAAATGGGTTAGAAATAGTTATAGTCCCTGTTTAAGGTTTGCAATCTGATTACTCCAGATTTTTTGCAATCTGATTTAAGGTTTGCAATCTTTTTGCAATCTGATTACTCCAGATTTTTATTTACATCAGGTTATAGTCCCTGTTTTGCTCTATTCTTTGGTGTTTTCTGTTTTACGTGCCCTTTGCTAATTTCTGTTGTCATATGTTCTTAGGTTTTGCTAATTTCTGCTAATTTCTGGGTTGTGGGTGAGAATGGGGGCAGGGAAGGAATAGTCCTTGTGTTCATCCTTTATTGCTTTTATATATCTTGTGAATTTATATCATTTGTATGGATGATGGGATAATGCGCATTGAAGATGTTTGATTTTTGGCTTATGAGAAGCATGTGGTGGATATATTGATAGAAGTGCATGTGTGCTGAATTTGTAGTCTGAGAGGGAGGAGATTTGAATATTAGGAGTGTTGTTTGCTTGTAGGTGCACCTAAATAACCAAGATTAAAATTGAATTAGAACTTGGTAAAGATTAACTAGGAATATTGGGCTATCTTTCCAACATCATAGTCTAGGTCGTGGTCACTTTGGATTCCAAATCGATTAGGTGGTGTGATTTTTGCACATAAATCTTTTTCAGTTCTAACTTATAACTCAAAAGGATTTAAAAACAATGCCAAAAGGATTCTAGATGATCATCAGACACTGCATTGAGAACTTGAATAAATATTACTTGTTATGTATTTTTTTTTTTTTTCACTATTTTTAGATTTGTATCGAAGCTAGAACTGAAAAAGATTTATGTGTAAGTGTCTCCCCTGGTTTCTTGTCCTTGTTTTGATACGCAATAATTGAAAGCCAAGCTAGCACAGCCCTGTTAATTGGAAATATGTAAGTCATTCCACATGGAATCTGACAATTTATGGTAACAGATAACAAGTATAGAAACATGTTAGTCTGATATGACAAGTTTAAGAAGTGTTTTTAAGAGTTTTTATAAGCCTTGTACATATTCTAAAGTCACCCCTTTACAAGAGTCCATTCTGTCAGCAACCTAATATTGGTAGACAATAAGAAAGTACAATGTTGATAAAATTTGTGAGCATAGAAGGTAAGAAAAATAAGATATTGTCCTCTATATCAAAAAAGGAAACCATAATGAAATTTGGAAATCAGGTCTTTATCCAGGCCAGATTTGTCATTATGCTGGACCACAACATCAAATTTAGATTCAGATAAGGTTGACAATCAAATCATGTTCAAGTAATGAGTTTTCCTTTCTATGATGGGTTAGCAAGTGATGGTTTCAATCCATTTGGAAACCTGAGCATTAATCATAGCACATGGCCAGTTGTCATTGTCCCATACAATTTACCACCATGGATGTGTATGAAGCAACCGTATATTTTTTTGTCGTTCTTATTCCTGGACCTAAAGGCCCTGGTAATGATATTGATGTGTGTATGAGGCCATTGATAGACGAGCTAAAAGAGTTGTGGGACATTGGGGTGGATACATATGATGCATCGAAGAAATAGAATTTTCGAATGAGGGCTGCAGTTATGTGGACAATTAATGACTTCCCGCATATGCAAACTTGTCAGGATGGAGCACTAAGAGTAAATTGGCATGTCCTTGTTGTCAAGGTGAGACTAATTCTAGGCAGTTAAAAAATGGACACAAAAAGAGTTATATGGCCCATCGACGGTACTTGCCACGTGATCATAAATAGCAACATCAGAAGGCACAGTTGAACAATACAAGAGAGAAGAAAGTTGCTCCTAAGCATCAAACTGGAGATGATGTCTTTAACCAATTGCGTCTCCATAAGCAGGTTACATTCGGAAAGGTTGTGGATAAACAAGGGAAGGTTATGGATAAACAAAAGCTACCAGGGTTTGGATTAACGCATAACTGGACAAAACATAGTATCTTCTTTGAATTGCCTTATTGGAGGACCTTGAAATTGCGTCACAATTTGGATGTAATGCATATTGAGAAGAATGTGAGCGCCAATGTGCTTAAGGAGATAATGAACATTGGACTAAAACCGAAAGAAAAGTTAAACAGTCGTAATGATTTAAAGGAGATGAATATTAGGCACTCACTTTATCCAAGAGAGGTGAATGCTAGGACTATGCTGCCCCATGCATGTCATGAGTTAACGCATGAGGAGAAAATAACCCTATGTACATAGTTGAAGGAGTTGAAGGTTCCAGATGGATATTCTACAAACTTATCTCGGTGTGTTAACACCAATGAAGGCAAGATTTCTGGAATGAAAAGCCATGATCATCATGTCTTTTTGGAGCGATTACTCCCACTCGCTATACGTGACTTATTGATGAGACATGTATGTGATGCCTTAATCGAGCTTAGTATTTTCTTTAGACACATATGCTCTAAGGTGTTACACATTGAAGATCTAGATCGTCTAGAACATCAAATTGCATTAACCCTATGTAAATTGAAAAGGATATTTCCACCATCGTTCTTTAATGTCATGGAGCATTTGCCTATCCATCTACCGTGGGAAGTTAAAGTTGGTGGGCCAATACAATACAGGTGGATGTACCCTATTGAAAGGTAATGTAACATTTTTTAATTACGATTCTTTGTGCCCTATTGAATTATGTTTTGATTTTTAATTGGTTGGTGTGAATTAGGTATTTACGCACTTTAAAGTCTTATGTCCGTAATAAAGCTTAGCCAGAAGGTTCCATTGCAGAAGGGTACCTCTCGAAGGAATGTTTGACATTTTGCTCATTATATTTGCATGGTGTTGAAACAAGGTTTAATCGAAAAGAACGAAATTATGATGGAGGTGTCATAAATATTGAGGGACGATTATCTGTGTTTTCACACTCAGGTTGTGCTTTTGGGAAATCAATTATGCACTTCCTAAGTAATGATGCATATCAGGCCGCGAGATTATATGTGCTGGAGAATTGTGAAGAAGTCGTACAGTTTATTGAGTAAGATACTTGATGATTTATTTATAACTTTTATTATAAAATATTGTTTATAGATTAATGCTAGATGATATATTTAACTACATTTTGTGCAGAGAACACAAAAAGATACTTGAACAAGCTCATGTTAGAAATATTGATCAAATGCATAAAGAAGAGTTTATGCAATGGTTTGAACGGCATGTGAGTTTGACATCTCAATATATATATATATATATATATATATATAGTAGTTAATCAATGAGGACATGATAATAATTCATCTCTTTTAATTGTTTTAATAGGTGATGCAATTATATAGGGATAGCAATGGGCAAGTTGACGAGCAAATGCTTTCATTAGCTCGAGGTCCTGAGAAGCGTGTTACATGTTGGAGCGGCTATAATGTCAATGGTTTTAGATTCAACACCAAAAAATATGAAAAAGCTAAAAAGACACAAAATAGTGGAGAGATGATAAGAGGGGAATCTCAAAAAGAAGAGATGAACTACTATGGAGAGTTAGTAAATGTAGTTGAATTGCATTATACAGGTGGTAATAGAGTTGTATTATTTAAATGTGATTGGTAGGATATTGCACACTTAGGAAGTGGATTCAAGATAAATCGACACGGATTCATAAGTGTAAATTCCTCACAAAGGTTGAACACTAGTGAGCCATTTGTACTAGCATGTCAAGCTACCCAAGTTTTTTATGCAAAGAGAATAAAAGACCCTGATTGGTATGTTGTGGTTAAGATAAAACCGAGAAATCTGTTTGACATGCCTTCAGGGGAAGATGAGCATTCCCAAGATGATGATGCATACCAAGAATCTGAGCCGGACATTGTTCTTACGCCTGCACATGAAGAAAACAACATGGATGAAGGAGTTGTTTGGAATAGGAATGATGTGGAGGGAGAAATTATAGATGAAAATGTTGTGTTGCAGGAGAAGGCTAATCAAAACAATGATGATAACATTACTGATGATGACAGTGATGCCTTTGACATTGATGGGATGTTGGTTGATGATTAAATAACAACAGAGTTGTTTTTGTTGCTTTTTTGGTATTTCAAGTTTGAGAATCTAATGAATTATTATAAATTTAAATGGATATTGTTACAAATTAATTTATATATGTTACCATTCACTTGATTATTTATCATATTTTATTTTATTTTTATTTTGCTTTATAATTGTTATTGTTATCTCTCTTATGTAAATTGCTAATACTTATCCAATGTTAGTAAAATGCACAGATATGTTAGAAAAGGGAAAGGGCCAACGGAAGAGGAGTGCTAATGGCCTCTCTGCTGCTTCTCACAAAAAAACGAACTAATTCACATAATGTGTTTCCTATGAGAGATCAGACTCAACAAACTAATTCACAGGATGTGTTTCCTAGAAGGATTCAAACAGTAAGACAAACTAATTCCCGATAAGTGGCTCATGGAATGGTTGAAACAGGGCAGGCTAATTTAGAGAGTATGGTTTCTACAAGGGCTCAAATAGTGCAGACCGATTCACAGCCTACAGTGCCTACAAGTAATGGTGTAGGGCCTTCTAATAATCAATCTATTATCCAACCACGTCGTGAAGGTATTTGTATTAGTTATGACATAATAATTTATATATGCATGCATTTATTGATACATAGTTTTGCATAGTTTCTACATACCAAGTTTCATATATATATATATATATATACATACACATATATTTTGTTAAACAGATTCTATAACAACGGGAAACAAGAAAGGTCGAGGGAAAGCAAAGGGCATCACAGGAATAAAACCAGGGGAGAAGATAGATTGCCAGATATATGATGGGAGGTTTGTGAAACAATGGGATTAATTTTTTGGTTTATTGTATTGAAACTTCCATATTGATGTTTCTATTGCATGCATTTTAGGTTTCTTCTTTCAAAGGCAAGGTCAGAAGTTGCTGTGCAATTGAAACAACTTATTACAGGACCATATAAGGCATGGAATGAGTTTCCCATATCTGATAAGGATACTATTTGGTCGCGTTATAAGGTACATTGAAATTATATGTCATAAAATTAACTTTTGTATTTTTATCTAGCATAAGTATGATAAATGTTTTAAATAATTTTGAATTTTCTTTTTTACAGGACCATTTTGCATTTGATTGTTCGGAGGAAGAAGCACGTAAAGCATTTGAGGACAATGCATCAAGGACATATTATAACGTTATGCATAGGACTCGCAAAGATGTTTTTCAACAATATAAGACTACTGCAAAGCGTTACAAGAACAACCCTGACTTTATTACCCCAGATATTTTGGCGTCAGCTAGTTGATTATTGGATAAGTGAAGATTTTCAGGTGAATTCTAGATGATCTTATCTTACTTAAAGTAGATGCATAAAAATTTATTCTTAAATTGTTCACAAAATTGAATATTATGCTATTATCAACTTTTTAATTTACATAGAAACAAAGTGAGAGGAATTTAGCAAATTGAAAAAAGAATGAAATTTCCCACACCTCAGGCTCTGTTCCATTTGCTCAGCACCGGCAAGCTAAGGTATGTGTATTTATTGAAGTGTATTTAATTTATTGCAATTAACATGTTCTTTGATGTCAACTCTTTTTATTTGTAGGCTAAGGAGATTGGACATGAGCCTAGCCCTATAGATATGTGGAAGATAACCCATTCGAAAAAGAAGAAAGATGTGGAGGATGGTGTAGATTGGGGCTGTGAAAAAGCAAAAAAAATTTATGTATGTCAATTTTTTTTTTCTTTTTAAAAGGAAACAATATTAACATGCATTTGTTGAGTTGTCTCATAGTGATTGGTTATTTTCATGCAACTTCAATTTTTTAGGAAGACCTTGAGGTAGTGAGGTCTACTGCTACTTCATAGGGGGAGTCGTGTGATGATATTCAGGTTTATCGACAGATATACGATTTTATGAAACATAAATTGTTGTATTTTGTTTTGGATAAGTTGACAATATATGATGGGAGTACTTTATAATCAGGTGGTAGGAGATCCTAAACATGGTCGAGTGTTAGGATATAGTGCGGGTAAAAAACCCTCGAGTTTATATAAGTCACAATCAAGACAAAGTTGTAATGATAAGTGTCGTGAGGATCGTGAAAGGGATAATGAGGAGTTTAAGGCTAAGGTGCGGGAGGAGATAAAGGCTGAAGTGCAAGAAGAGGTAAAGGCAGAGGTGCAGGCTCAAATACCATCACTTGTAGCGGATGTGTTGCGGTCTATGGGCATTTCTTCAGCACAATATTTGTAACCTTCAATTGAGGTACTTGACTATTCTATGTTTAACATTTGTAAATTTTTTTTAGGAGACTTGTTGATACTTCCTTTAAGTTACCTTCTATGAGAATGTGCTCATAAAATGATGCATAGTGCGAGATTGACATTGCATTATTTATACGTAATGATAATAACAATAGGAATTCTCTTGCATAAAGAAGAATTCTTATTGTTAATACGTAATGACATTGCATTATTTATATATCCAAATGTGTACATAACATCAAATATGCATTTCTTAATTAAAAAACATTCACACGACTAATATTATGTTGTAGTGTGCATTTCGTTGCATACGCCTGATCTAGTGTCTAGTAGCCTATAAGTTGTATATTTGATGTGAAATATATGTTATTTTATATACATACCAATAATTATGTATTTCTCATATATAGTTACTAATATTTTACAGGTTGATCGAGCTAACGGGGATACAAGTACAGTACAAAAAGAGAATACAACTATAGCAAAAGATGGGGATACAAATATGGAGGGAGATGAGGATTCAGAGTGCGATGAGGATGAATTTGAAGAAGACAATCTTGAAGATGATATCGTCTAACTGATATTGCTATATTTGTTTAATTTTTTTTAGTATTTAGGCACTCAATTTTATAGCGTGATAAATTTTGGGGTATATTTATGTTTTATATGGATTTTTGGCTCACTAGAATTTTTATTATTTAATGAATATTTGATATTGGTAAACAGATGTTGGTTTCTTAATGAATTATGCATGGTTATCCTAATTATATTGTGAATTAATATGTAGTATAATTTTTTGTGATAACAAATTGTGTTGTCACGATTCTTTAATGCTATGAGAATTTTTATACGTTCTTTGCAACAACTTTTGAAATCATTGCAAATGTTTATAGTGATGACTTTTTCATCATTTGCGACGACTTCATACCATTACAAAATGTGTGTTTCTTCACAAATTGTGACTTTAGTGATGACATTAGTTTGTTACTAAAAAACCTTTTTGCGACGGCTTAATGCTTCATCGTTATTATCATTTGCGGTGATATTTTTTAAACATTTGTAATGACGTTTGTAGTCGTCACAAATACTTATAGTGACGGCTTTTTAATTATGTGCGACGATATTTAATATCACAATATTTGCTTTTTGTGATAACTTTTGATTTTTTGTTATGATATTTTGTCTTCACTAAAAAAACATTTTGCGACGACTTTATGGTTGGTTGTAATTTTCATTTGCAACGGTTTGCTGCAACGACTTTTGAAGTTGTCGCAAATAGTTATAGTGACAGCTTTCTAAATATTTGCGACGACCTTTAGTTTTTGCAAACATTGGATTTTGTGAGAACTTTTTTACTTTTTACGACGACATTGGTCATTACAAAAAATATGTATTTGTGATAACTTCATTGCGTTGTCGCGATTGTTATTTGTGACGATGCTTTTTACGACGACCCTGCGACAGCTTAAAAGTCGTCACAAATAGTTATAGTGACGACTTTTTCATCATTTGCGACAACTTTCACCCATCACAAAATGTGTATTTTCTTGTAGTGCAAGTCGCAAAAGTTCTAATTAACTATCCAAACTTATTTGGAATTAAACCAAATTGCACACACATATCCTAAATGTATTTAAAAACTAAATGCAAATGATAGAATGCAAAAATGAGGCAAAAATATGCATGCAATAATGAACTACTCACATAAGCTTAAAATGGCAAAAATGGTTCAAGGCTTAGAGACTCCTAAATGTTTCAAAAACTCATGAAATAAGTTTATGAACTCATATGATGAAAAAGGGGTGTCTACAAACGGTATATAATAAAACAGTAAAATGTTACTGTTTGACAATATAATTTTCAAAATTACTATTTTAACAGAAAAATAGTGACATGTTATTATTTCATTTATTTTTTTCTTGAATTATCTACTCATAGTGGGTATTGTTTCGAAGATCATGATAAGTAGATTCTAAAAAACAAGTTTTATTAAAAACGGATTTGTATATTGCAAGTATAGGTTTTTAAAAATTGGAAAACTAAAAAACAAGTTAGTTACATAGAGTGCCTTTAACAACAACAACAACAACAAAAAGGAGTTTTCTTATAAGCAAATAAGGGTAAATTATGATTTTTTTTTTTTTTTAATAAAATAAAGATGGGGTACTACTAATGAGAATAATTGGATGTCATGTTAATGGGTTAAGGAATATTTCGATAGAATTATTGTTAAAACCATTATTCTAAATGGGGTTATTGTCAATCTCCTCCAATAACATTTTTTAGATGTTTGAGTTTGTTACGACTCTATGTCTTTTATTATTGTTAAAAATAAAACTATTTAAATTAATTATTTATTTCTTTTAATTTTATAAGTCACAAAACCATATATATTTCCACTATTTTTTCGGATAAGTAAGAACATCAATAAAAGAAAACAAACCTGGGAAAACACCAAGAATTTATAGCTAAGATGGACAAAAACTAAATCCCCCTATTGTCTAGGCTGTTTGACCAGACTGCTTTCTATATCTAACATCTTTAACAATGTTAGAAAAAATTACATCAGGATTGTTGCCATGAATACATCTATTTCTTTTTCTCTTGAATTTGTAAATAGTAGTTGCCCAAACTACTTTCTTCACTCGTTCGGCGAGTAATGTTATCGAAATGTTCCATCAATTCCTCTGTTAATCATGCCTCTGTTTATGCCCCTTTATGTAATTGGGACCTATCATCATTAAAATATAATTTGGATCCACTAAATATCAAGTCCTGGTAAATACATTATATTTCAAAATAGTAGCTCATTAGATGATCTAAACCCACTCAATTAATTTGATTTTAATCAAGGAATTCATACAATGATGAAACTTTTTACAAAGAAAATATTTGTTTAATAGTCTGTCATGAAAATATAAAACAACCCATGTATAAATCCATTTTGAACATTTTCTTATGATCTTCATTATTAAATAATTGCGCGCAAAATGCTACGTAATGAAAACTATCATAGTAACCATGTTCTCTTGAGAAATGTAATTTTTATAATCGTAATATGGCCAATTTGTAATTTTCTTTTTTTCTTTTTTCTTTTTTTTGGCACAAAAAAACAAAGACAAAGAAGGAACCATATCAATTTATGTCATCACCTTTTTTTGCTTTTTGTTTTTTTTTTTTTTTTTGTATGCCATTACTTTGCTCCTACTGATCGAGATTTAACAGTGCAGGATGGTCCTCTTTCTCAGGATTGGTTTTTTTGTTTATTGGGGGGGGGGTGTGGTGGGTGGGAAGGACGGTACTCTTTCTTAGGATTGGTTTTTCGGATTTTTGTGTTTTGGGGGGTGGATTGGTTTTTTGTGTTGGGGGGGGGGGGGGTGTGGGGGTTATAGGGGCACGTGCCCCACCCTACTCTTTTTATTTTTATTTTTTTTCAAACATACGCAATATAACTTATACTAGTTTTGACCACAGAATGTGTAGTCATAATTTGTTTTGTTAATGCATCTATTAGTAGGAAAATTTAGCCATATCATCAAACAACTAAGGGAATAATTTATTAAATTACTTATATAATTAAGAATTAAACTCATGCGACATAACATTTTTTTTTTTTTTTTAAAAAGAAAAGAGGAAAAGCATCAAAAAGCTACCCACAAACCCAACTAGGTTGGCACCGTAAGAAGCTCCTAATCATGTGCTCATTCCTCTAAATATTATTAAAAGAAAGAAAAGTATAACAAGGAGGAAACAAAAACCCTGGTCATGGTGACTTATACTTGTCACTATCCAGCTTACATAATATAAACCTTAAGTTCTAAAGCGATAGGATGGCAAACTATAAATGTCATGGCAAATAAGAGAGTAAAGATCCTTAGGAGCGAAGCACCACCACTGAAACCCGGTATATTGCAAGCCCATGTTAGCACATTTTTCGGTGACAGCATTACCTTCTCGAAAAATGTGAGAGCATCGAAATTGCATAGATTGCAAATAAAAAAGGCAAGTGTACCAACAAGTTCTTAATCTCGAAGGGGGACAAAATATAACCCAACATATATTTAATAATTAAATTCAAATACGAAATTGTAAGTTAGAAACAGTTTGTGCACTAAATTTGTTCTTCAAAGGGTGGAATGCTCTCAATTTAAGAGGTTGAAACAATTGAACTGAATCTAATACCTTTTTTTAAGCAAGAAATAATTATGTTAGAAAAGAGAGTTGAGATGGTTAAGGATATATATATATAATGAGAGAAAAGCGGATTGAAACAGTTAATGAAAAATAATTGAAAGCTAATCAATTTTCAATTTAAAAGAAATAATTATGAGATAAAAGAGGGTTGAAAAACCCTTATGTATGTGTTAGTCTATGATTAGAATAATATGTATTAATCTTCTAACGGCTGAATTTAATTTGGGTTGTCAATCAATATTTTACTAATTTATGAAAATAATATCCTTTGACATGGCTTAATGTGAGAACTCCAAACTCAAAGAACTCGTCGACCTCAACGCCATGTAAAGTAGTGAGAAAGTGGATTGTATGTTACTTTAATGGGTTAAGATCAACATACACAATTTTTTACACAAATTCTTACACAAGTTTTTAGATAATCTATCTTCAATTTATATTTTGTGAAACCCACCATTAGATTAGATAGTCTTCCCACATAAGTCATGCACGCAAAAAATCAACTTGATCCGAGATTAAAAGCCACTTCATCCATAAATGTGAGATTTTTAATGATTAAAAAGACAAGTTTTTGGATCGAATGGCAACAAGTGTTAGATCAATTTGATGTTATAAATAATATATATCTATATATATATATATATTATATTAGATGTTATAAATATATTATTTTCTAACTAGAAATATTATCAATGAATGTTTAAATTTTAAAAGTTTCTATCGATTCAAATGGTCTTCATTTGTTAATGTTATTGTCAATTAGAATATAAGAATTTTATAAAATATTGTATTGAACTATTTTATTTTATTTTATTTTATTTAACCTGATTCTTAGGATGCAAGTTTCAAGAAGCAGAAGAATTTGAGTTTGCCTTCTCATTCCTTCACGAGGACAACCACCAATTAGGTTTATTTTGAACATTAATGTAAAGTAGTAGGGTTTACCCATGTTTCAAGGATTAGTGAGACTAAAAGTTTAGAAACCCTTTTAGCCAAAATAACAATAATAATTCATTTAATCTATAGAATTAAGATAAAACTGTAACAACTGACTAAAAGAAATCCTCATTGGAATGAATTCCTGGTTCTGCCACTGTTGGATTGATATATGTAAGGGATTACAAAGCTGATAAGGTTGAAATCCTAATATCTTCTCTGCATCTCAAACATCCTAATCCTAATCCTTATCCTTCTATGCGTCTAACACTGTTCAAGAACAAAACATGAATTGATTATTGGCCTAGTGGGGTTAGAGTTTGTACAATAACCTCTATTTAGTCTATTACAATAAATAGGTCATGATGTCATCTACTTTTTTTTTTCTTTTTTTTCTTTTTTTTTTTTTTTTTGGTACATTAGGAGGGGTTCGAACCCCTAAGCTATTATACTCCTATCATTTTCTCCACCCTCCCTCACCACTAGGCTAGCTCCAATGACTTATGATGTCATCTACGTGCTAGTATACAAAATTAATAAGAATTGTTAACATTCCACTTAGACGTGTAAACGAGACTTGATCTAAGTACTAGCCTGCTCAAGTTAAACTCATTAAATTAACGAGTTTAAATGTAAGGCTTGAATTTGAACTTGAACTTGAACTTGAGATTGAGCTTGAGCTTGAGCTTGAGGTTGAGTTTGGTTCATTTGGTTTGTAAGCGAGTTCTAAAAAACCATTTCTTAAGGCAAATCCTCAAGTTCTCACTAAAAACATTACACGTTAAAACACTTATGTTTCATACAGGAGACAAAAAATGAGTTCATCTCACATTTTACCTTATGATTGGCTCCAAGGGAGGGGAGCAAAGTGTTACACTACAACAGTTTACGAAATATTACAACTCGTCTTAAAATTTAGGGCATTAAAGTGAAATTTGAGAGTAATTTTTTGTAATTTTTCCTTTTTTATTTTATTTTTTATTGTTCATTCCTTTTACAATATTTACAAAGCACAAGGATTCTTTCCATGTAACGAAAGATGCATTGAAATGAACGACCACCTACAATTTGTGAAACCCAGTGAAACATGTCGCAGGAAGCTATCGCATATGGACAGAGGTTCATATTTGAGTGGGATGTAAATGGATCCTTGTCCATTAACAAAGATGGAGATTCCTTCCTTTTCGCCACCCATATATGGAAAAGCATTGATTGCGGATCGAAGCACCAAAAAGCTAAACAAAATTAAATGAAGTTGGACGTTGCTAAGGGAACACTGACTTGACACTTGGAGTTGGCGCACGCGATACGGTTCCGAATGTTACCTCACAAGTTCACAATTTCGAATGGCCGAATGGATTGGCCAATAGCATTTAAAGGCATTTCAGTTATTCACAGATCCCAAATTCGCAAGGATATGATCTCACACCATAATCCATTTTACGAATTTCAGAAAATTCAATCATTACTCTCCATATTTAACCGTTTTATTTTCTAATCATTACTTTCCATATTTAACCATTTTATTCGCTTGATAACTTGATGAAATTACAAAAAATATACCACTGAATAACTTATCTAAACAGCTTCTTACGTCATAAATGAATTATATCACTCAATAACTAAATAGGCAAATAGCTTCATTTTCATCTCATTCTCAATCACTTTAGCACACTGCATACAACCCATATAACCATGAATATTAACAATCAATTTATTTTAAACAAGTCTTTAAAACAAAAAACAAAAAAATTAAAATAAAATAAAATAAAATTTTAAAAAATTAAAATTAAAATTAAAAAATTAAAACTCTAAATGCATCACTTAAGTATGCTCCCTTATTTATTCTTTTATAATGTTGACATAGAGTTATTTTATTGGCTACCTGATCACATCGAGGAATTCACAGACAGGCTTGGGATTTGCATACAATTTTATCAAATCACTCAATAACTAAATAGCTTGTTAGCTAGGAGGGTTGCCAACCTGAGAATAGAAGGCTAGGCGTTGGGCCTTAAATGTAGGACTGTTAGGTGTTAGGCCTTAAATGTATCTCTCGAATTTCAGTCTTTCATTTCTCCTCATTACCACGTACAGGGGCAGAGTCAAGATTTATATCCAATGGGGGCACTGTGCTATGATTCCGTAAAGTGGGAATTGGGAACTAAAAGCTCTAGAAAGCTTTTTTTTTTAAAACATTACGTTTTAGTAGTCATTTTCCAATTTAATACCAAAAAAAGGATATTGTTGTCAGCTTATTACAAATTGACTGACTGTGAATATTTCTTAAAATGACTACTATCTTTCTCTTTTTGGCATTATGTTGAGACATTGTCATCAAATAGTCCTATTCTCAAAACAAAACAAAAAAAAAAAAAAATCACTTGGTTGAGCCAGTGGGGGCATGTGCCCCCAAAGGCCCCCTGTAACGACCCGAAATGGGGGCCATTAATTAAGTCGTAAGAAAATCAATTTTTAAACCAATTTTGGTGGATGTTTAATAAAAATATTTATTTTGGAAACCTTTTTAGAAAATCTGGCATGGTCCTATTTGTAAATAGGACATACCTAGTTATCGACTATTTGCAAACCTGTCAAAAACACAATAATAATATTTCCAATTCATCCACACAGTATTCCAAAAATAAATAAAACAATAGGCTGTATCGTAGTCACATGGGTTTCATCCTCATTCTCAGAATGAATGTATGAATGCTGATGTGCTTCCCAACCCCAGGTCAAGTTAAACTTTGAAAAACATGACCTGCAAGATAAACTGTGGGGGTATGAGCTACACGCTCAGTAGGAAAACATTTCTCAAAATAACCCAAGGTTTTAAAAACCATAATTTATATACATTTCAATAACCCTGCAAAACCATTTATTAGTTTGCAATATAATCTCTCCGTAAATAAAACTGATACGAATATAATGAAATAAACTGCGAAAGTTAAATCATTTAATACCAATGCCCCTTTTTCCTTTTCAAAGAGGTTATCAAAATCATCATTTTACAAATAATTTATCTATCATTTTCTGATATGACATCACAGCCTTATAAGCCAATAATCATCACCCGCCATATCTGGCAATCTATCACATCAGTCTTTCAAACTGATAAATCCTCCCCAGGTCATGCGGGGCCCTCGCGCGCGGAAATAAGAGGAAACACTATGGATCCTACTTGGACCCAGAAAGTAACCTCAAGAGGAAACACTATGGATCTGCTTTGATCCAGAAAGTAACCTCATTTCGGGAACACTACGGTCGTTGGGACCGGAAAGTACCCCTTGTCATCACATCCATACATCACCACTTATCTATTCATTTATCAATTCCATAATTCTCCCATAATCCGGAAAATTATATATAAATTTTCCAAAACCACATAATAGGTTTGTTCTTAGAAAACCATATAATAGGTGGGTTCATAAAATCACAATAAATAACTTCCATAAATCATTTCCAAATGAATGATTTCAAAAACAACATTTTTATGACAAAAATAATGTGAATCAAACCCTAGGTTTCCCACAATTTGTAAAACCTAGCAAATAAATACCCCATGCAGGATATTTATGCCAAAAACTACCAAATACATGTAAAACTACATGATTATACCCAAACCCCCATGCAACAAGGGTTTAAAATGAGAAAATGTCCCCTACCTCAATGATGAGTGATGAAAATGCAATACCACTGCCATAGACATGTAGATCAGGCCTAGGATGCACATGAAAGCTTCCCAAAGCAAGCCCTAGCTTCCAAATGCCATGCTTGATGAAGTGAACGGAGATTCCAACTCCAAGATGCAACCAAACCTCACAAATCACATGAATAAACACAAGATATGAGGGTATGTAGACTAAAACCCAAAAGAAATGAAAACCCTAGCCTTATATATGGAAAAGTACCTCTCAAATCCGAAAGGGAGGTAAACCATGAGTGAATCCAAGCTAGAAATGTTGAAATCCAAACCCTTATGCTTGAAATCCAAGCAAAAGTAGAGAGAAAACTCCCTCTCTCTCCTTCGTACGCCCCAAGAGCTCTCCCAAGCTCACTCTCCCTCTCTCTCGCTCTAAACTGCAGGAATGAGGGTTACAAGTCGGGGTTGAGGGGTTTTATAACCTCAGAGGGCACATGCGTCATTTCAGCAAAAATAAGCCTTCAAACCTAATTCAGTCGACTCATTTAGCAATTCAGTCGACTGAAATGACAATTCAGTCGACTGAATTGAGGATTCAGTCAACTGAAAATCCCAGAATTGGAACTCCTCAGCTTCTGTGTAATTCAGTCGATTGAAATCACACTTCAGTCGACTCAAACAGGCAGAATACACTCCACAGTCTTATTTTCATTCAAAACATTTAAGTAATAGAATGGAGAAGATTACTTTAAGTTATTTAATGAAAATAAGCAAATAACCCCCCATTTGAATCCAAATAAAATATCAGAAAAATCAAATACCCAATATATCAAAATCTCATTTCCAAGTTTTAGTACAAAATCCGTCTCCCGACAGATTTTCCTAAAACAAACATGTGAGGAAACCAATCCAAACATGCCAATAAATTCCCATAAAATCACCAATGTCTTATAATATTATAAACTCCCATTACCGCCAAAAATTATCCTTTAAAACGAAGATTTACGAAAATTCATTTTTTCCCAACACTTAGCCAAATTTCAACAGCTTAGACCCGAAGCTGCAAATAAGGCCAAACACGCACTTAAAACACTTGATGCATAAAAACGAGCATCAAATCACAAATAAAATTATATTATCATACACATAGATTACCCATACATGGGGTTATCCAACAAATCAAGGGATTAACTACGCTAATCATACATTAAGCCGTAATAATCCCTATTAAGGAAACGGGTCCTCACAATCCCCCCACCTAATAGGAAATTCATCCCCGAATTTCAACACACTCAAGGTAATGACAACTCGTTATAAAACAAAACAAGCAAATGTGGAATATCCACCAAGCACAAGCATAAGTGAAGCTAACTGTCATGGTTAGCTCATAAGTAAGCACACATCAATACAAAATCACAACACAATTGGTGTCACTCACCAATATCAACAAGCATTACAAACACAAAAGACCAAACAGTCTTCAAAGCTACGATGCACATCAAACATTACAATTCACACCCAATCATGAGTTTTCCATATAACTCTTTCAAGCAAACTAAGGTTCTTACAAAGAACCTAACATCAAAATATCTCCATCTGACTATATCGTTAACAATTGAGCGCGTCCGAGCTCAATGAAGACAATATATGTGCCTTACGCACATATATCCCAAACATATACATACAATTCATCACAAAAATTTCACATCAGATATACAAGTCAACTTGTATATCACCACAGCACAAATATCACATCAGCACAAAGGCCACATATCACATTCTATGCTTACAACAAAGCTGCTTTATAGCAACCATATAGGTACAAACCAATATGTATACATACGTATATCTCACAATAGAGATACACATAGGTATACTCCATCAACCCAAAACACATACTCGTCACAGCAACATTCCAATCACATCACAATTTGTGAAACCCACGCATCTCAATACAAACAAGGGTTAGTACTCATACGAGTACCACCATGCACACAATATATATATACATATCACACACATCACGACATCACGCATCGTCGTGTCAACAATCCCAATCATTACAAATCATCCAATATATATATGGCTAAATATATATTACATTCACCTAACAACATTCAAGGCTAACCGCCTTCAAACCAAAAGAGATTGGATCCATAGCGATATGGACCTCTAAAGTCCAACTAATTAAATAAACATTGTGCAGAGCACAACCAACATATCAATACATAGATTATCATATCTGATAATCTCCAGTTGACAAGATCAATAATACATGGCAATCACCAGTCACCCATAATACCAAGGGAAAAATACGCATGTTAAGCCCCGACTTTATAGACTCAGTCTCGAAAACCATAAAGGAAGTAAAGGATGTCCTAAACGATTGGACATTCTAACTCTCATATGAAGCTCACATAAAGCCCAAAACTCTAGGCTACAAATGATGCATATACTATGCACTCAACTCCCCAAAATCTATCGGTGATGACCAATCCAATATGCAAATATACGTGTGTTCCTACACATTTATATACCCAAGTCCTCAATAGGATTTCTCATCCTAAATGCAACCTCTCGCTAATCTGCAGCGAGTACATGCATCCTTACAACTCTACCATGCAATAAGATGCATATGCAAATCTTAGCCGAACAGGCATGCAATGAATGTGCATTATTCTATTCTCATTTCGATCATTATATCTTGATGTACCCATGTGGATCTACTAGCCAGCTCTGATACCACTCTGTAACGACCCGAAATGGGGGCCATTAATTAAGTCGTAAGAAAATCAATTTTTAAACCAATTTTGGTGGATGTTTAATAAAAATATTTATTTTGGAAACCTTTTTAGAAAATCTGGCATGGTCCTATTTGTAAATAGGACATACCTAGTTATCGACTATTTGCAAACCTGTCAAAAACACAATAATAATATTTCCAATTCATCCACACAGTATTCCAAAAATAAATAAAACAATAGGCTGTATCGTAGTCACATGGGTTTCATCCTCATTCTCAGAATGAATGTATGAATGCTGATGTGCTTCCCAACCCCAGGTCAAGTTAAACTTTGAAAAACATGACCTGCAAGATAAACTGTGGGGGTATGAGCTACACGCTCAGTAGGAAAACATTTCTCAAAATAACCCAAGGTTTTAAAAACCATAATTTATATACATTTCAATAACCCTGCAAAACCATTTATTAGTTTGCAATATAATCTCTCCGTAAATAAAACTGATACGAATATAATGAAATAAACTGCGAAAGTTAAATCATTTAATACCAATGCCCCTTTTTCCTTTTCAAAGAGGTTATCAAAATCATCATTTTACAAATAATTTATCTATCATTTTCTGATATGACATCACAGCCTTATAAGCCAATAATCATCACCCGCCATATCTGGCAATCTATCACATCAGTCTTTCAAACTGATAAATCCTCCCCAGGTCATGTGGGGCCCTCGCGCGCGGAAATAAGAGGAAACACTATGGATCCTACTTGGACCCAGAAAGTAACCTCAAGAGGAAACACTATGGATCTGCTTTGATCCAGAAAGTAACCTCATTTCGGGAACACTACGGTCGTTGGGACCGGAAAGTACCCCTTGTCATCACATCCATACATCACCACTTATCTATTCATTTATCAATTCCATAATTCTCCCATAATCCGGAAAATTATATATAAATTTTCCAAAACCACATAATAGGTTTGTTCTTAGAAAACCATATAATAGGTGGGTTCATAAAATCACAATAAATAACTTCCATAAATCATTTCCAAATGAATGATTTCAAAAACAACATTTTTATGACAAAAATAATGTGAATCAAACCCTAGGTTTCCCACAATTTGTAAAACCTAGCAAATAAATACCCCATGCAGGATATTTATGCCAAAAACTACCAAATACATGTAAAACTACATGATTATACCCAAACCCCCATGCAACAAGGGTTTAAAATGAGAAAATGTCCCCTACCTCAATGATGAGTGATGAAAATGCAATACCACTGCCATAGACATGTAGATCAGGCCTAGGATGCACATGAAAGCTTCCCAAAGCAAGCCCTAGCTTCCAAATGCCATGCTTGATGAAGTGAACGGAGATTCCAACTCCAAGATGCAACCAAACCTCACAAATCACATGAATAAACACAAGATATGAGGGTATGTAGACTAAAACCCAAAAGAAATGAAAACCCTAGCCTTATATATGGAAAAGTACCTCTCAAATCCGAAAGGGAGGTAAACCATGAGTGAATCCAAGCTAGAAATGTTGAAATCCAAACCCTTATGCTTGAAATCCAAGCAAAAGTAGAGAGAAAACTCCCTCTCTCTCCTTCGTACGCCCCAAGAGCTCTCCCAAGCTCACTCTCCCTCTCTCTCGCTCTAAACTGCAGGAATGAGGGTTACAAGTCGGGGTTGAGGGGTTTTATAACCTCAGAGGGCACATGCGTCATTTCAGCAAAAATAAGCCTTCAAACCTAATTCAGTCGACTCATTTAGCAATTCAGTCGACTGAAATGACAATTCAGTCGACTGAATTGAGGATTCAGTCAACTGAAAATCCCAGAATTGGAACTCCTCAGCTTCTGTGTAATTCAGTCGATTGAAATCACACTTCAGTCGACTCAAACAGGCAGAATACACTCCACAGTCTTATTTTCATTCAAAACATTTAAGTAATCTTCTCCATTCTTTTCTTCTTTCTTTTACTTTAAGTTATTTAATGAAAATAAGCAAATAACCCCCCATTTGAATCCAAATAAAATATCAGAAAAATCAAATACCCAATATATCAAAATCTCATTTCCAAGTTTTAGTACAAAATCCGTCTCCCGACAGATTTTCCTAAAACAAACATGTGAGGAAACCAATCCAAACATGCCAATAAATTCCCATAAAATCACCAATGTCTTATAATATTATAAACTCCCATTACCGCCAAAAATTATCCTTTAAAACGAAGATTTACGAAAATTCATTTTTTCCCAACACTTAGCCAAATTTCAACAGCTTAGACCCGAAGCTGCAAATAAGGCCAAACACGCACTTAAAACACTTGATGCATAAAAACGAGCATCAAATCACAAATAAAATTATATTATCATACACATAGATTACCCATACATGGGGTTATCCAACAAATCAAGGGATTAACTACGCTAATCATACATTAAGCCGTAATAATCCCTATTAAGGAAACGGGTCCTCACACCCCCCCTTGGCTCCACCCATGACCACGTATCATCAATCCTACGTTTACTGCACCATGCAGTAACTGCACCAAATCCAAATCCGATAAATAGACCTTAACTTTATTTCCCTTTAGAAAACTCTAGAGCAAAAATAACAAGAATCGAACTTTAAATCGAAATTTGAAATGAGCCGATGGCATAATATTTTAATAGCATTTGCCTCACTGTTAAGTGAGTAATTTTAGATTCAAGTTTATGAAAAAGCTTTAATATTCATTTATTGATATTAAAAGGGTTAGGGGTATGGGAAGGTTTAATTTATCAACTATCAAAAAAAAAAAAAAATGGAATAGGAAATTGATTATGCACACCTTCAAAGGGAGGGCAATTGATTGAATCAGTTTTCAATCGATTGAATGTGGGAATAATAGATCAATCACTGCCTAGAAGCTTTATAAATAAAATTTAAAAAAATGTATTTACATCAAAGAATAGGGAAATAATATTTACATTACTAATAAAATATTAGCTGCAATCCATTGAATTAAGCTTGTTCCTTGGAAAACTAGGGTGCGCAGTGCGCACGCAAGAGCTTGATTGAATAAGCCTTTAATTTGATGATTTGAGCCCCAAAATGTTTCATGACGTGGCCCATACAAATTCTCAGTTTTTTTCTCTTGATCGTTAGGTAAAACTGAACCCATGTCTTTCTTCATAGTCACCATAATTACCTTTAAGCTAAGATTACTATGGTATATAATTTCATGTTTAAATATAATTTTTAAAAAAAAAAAAATTAGGTATTGGGAATTTTTTGAGTTTAAGATAGAGTACATTAAGTTGACTTGATGTCTGCAAATAGCCAAGTTCACCATAAGGGCCTAAGGCTATGTTTAATGTGCCGGACACGATAAACATATTATTTTCATGTGTTTGGTGTTCTTTTCAAATAAGGGATATACTAACTGTAAGATTGTTATATCCCTCATATGCGGGAGATAATATACCCACAAGGGAAGTGATATATTTTTATCCTCGTACTATCTCATTTAAAAGAAACAAGAAGATACAATAATGTTTAAGACTATCTTTCCTGTTTCAAAGAAAGTAATCAAAAACTTCTTCTTCCAACAATTCTATCATATCTAACATTTTAATCCGGTATACCAAACATAGCCTAAAAGAATAGGACAAAGGAAGTCAAATTAGCAAGACAATATTGGGCAAGATTTAGGTGCCTATTGAATCGTAAAACCACTAGAAAGCACCCTACAATTCTTGGTTAGTAAATATTCATACTATACTTATATAATATATTTTATTTACATATATATGTTTTATTTATAAATAAAAAAAAAAACTCCCATTTGTTGTACAAAGTTCAAACATAACAAAAAACACTTTCTTTTTTTTAATAACAAATGCATAGTTCATGTATGTAACGTATTCTGTATTGTTTGTACTTTAGATTTTAACACTAACATGTCACCCTGGCCTACTACAATCTTTAGTTAATTTATTATGGTTCTTTATAGATTAGATGACTGTATTAACTCTTTTACCATATAGATCATATTTCATATGATTTGAAGATGAAAACTAAGAGTATTTTAAAATATGAAACCATGAAAGTATATATAGATTAAGACCTACATACCTATTATTATTTTAGCCATCTTCCTTGCCAAATTCCTCGATCTTTCTACGAAAATGTTTAAAAATAAATAAATTCTTTTGATTGCTATATTATATATGATTGATTTGTTAATCATATTTTCTAAGAATTAAAAAAAAAAAACCAAAAAAAAAAAAGATGAAAATGGTGATTAATAGCGATATATTAATGAAATAATGCAACATATTCACATATTTTCGGTCCTAAATTTTTTATTAAAATTCATATTGTACCCATCTCTGTTTGTATCCATATTTTTCCGTTTTTCGTTTTTCTATGCCAAATTTTTCCACATATTTTTTTTATTATAAAAATGAATTATACTAGATACATATTCTATCCTATATTCTCCCATACTGTATTTTACTAAAGTATGCTACACTTTATCGTGTTGCCTCCACCCATGAAAAACCAGAGTTCTCATTTGTACTATTTTGTTGGATGGGCGCCCCTGCTTATAGGCTTGGGCCATTGCGCGGTGGTCCTTTGAATTTGAGTGAATGGAATGGAAAGAGAATGGAATAAAAATGGGAACAAAATGGGAATGAGAATTGAATAGGAATAGTCATTCCATTCCGATGTTTGGTGAATGGTGGAAATTGAATGAAAGAGATTAGATGAGACCCACTTTTTGTCATTTTATTCCTTAAGGGATGGGAAAGCCTTGGAGGGAATAAACTCTCACAAGAAAATAGTCATCCATTCTTTAAGCCTACCAAATGCTCCTTTTTATTTTTCTTTTTTTTTTTATTATTAAAGGAATAGGCCTTCACAAAAGAATAGTTATTCCATTCTTTAAGCCAACCAAATGCCTTTTTTTTTTTCTTTTTTTTTTTTTCTTCTTTTTTATGTAGTACGTGGAATCATCAATCCATTCATATCTTTATTCCCACATAGCAAACGTAGCCTTTAAGTCTTAAATCTTAATTAAATCATAACCTCTACAAAAATGTATGGCCACATTTAATTAATATGTAATTTTCTTTTTTTTAGAAAAAAAATACAAATTTCAAACTAAAAAAGCCAATGTTTGTATTTTTGTTACATGAATTTAAACCCCTTCCAATTGCAACCTGTTGTATTCTAAACTTGGTCCACGAAACAGGACACATTAAACTTAAATAAACCAAAAAGTAGTGTTGAACCATGTTTAAGGACTCACACTTTCCATCACTTGTTTGAAAGGAAAATTTGTCGACTACAAGGGTAGTGTAGATTGTATCTAAAAAATCATGATTTAGGAATTAGAAGTTCAATTTAAGTTTTTGCTCCTTTATTATTAGATACACGAATTTACGAAAAATTTATACTATGTATCATGGGAAATTAATTTAGATTCAATAACCTGCAATACTCTATCCTCATTTTGCCCAAATGTAATAACAAAAAAATTTAAAATAAAATTTTAAAAGAAAAAGATATAAAATAAAATTTGCCAAAGCCGTCGTAGAATAGCGGTACATGGTGGCATCATTAATAACTACTTTACCCTCTGCCGATCAAATGCAAACAAAAAACAAAAAACAAAACAAAAAGCGTGGTGGCATCATCTGGCAATCCCTCTCTTCATGGAAACGTGACTTGTATTTGCATAAATGACCGCACACCTACCCTATGGCCACCCCTGCAGACACCCGTACCCGGCCTCAGGGGCTCCTACACCTTAGTACTAACGTGGACATGTGTAACCATTCAAAATTTTTTTAAAATTAAAAAAATTTGATAAGTAATTATATTTAAATTTATTTAAATGCTTTACCCCTTATTAAGAAAAAATTGTTAATTTTGAATAAATTTTTATTAAATTCTAATTATATTTATTAATGTACACCATTTTTATAGATTTTATAAAATTAAGATTTAATTTGTTAATAGGTTCAATGTGCAACCACTAAGAGGGATCTTATCCCACATTAGGTAATTGGTGTTAGGAGTGATATATAAGTAAAGTTTTACATCTTTAAAAATCGCCTAAGTTTTTGGAGTATGACATGCTTTTCAGTCTTATGTCTTATTTCATCACTTCTATTCAGTCATGTTAATATATGGCTTCTGTGATTTTCGCTGTTTTTTCATCTTACTGAGACACTGTCTTACATAAGGTAGATGGGAATGAGGGTGTTAAAAGTAGTATATAAGGTTGTGTGTTTCTAAAAGTCGCTTAGGTATTTTAAAATATCTCATGCCTGTCGTTTTATATTCTTTCACCATTCTATTCGGTCATATTGATGTGTGATCTCTCATTTCTCTCTTTCCAATCTAATTCTTAGCCAAAAAGTTTAAAAAAAAAAAAAATATATATATATATATATATATCTATTTAAATAAAAATAAATAAATAAAAATGCAACGACTTAAAAAAAAAAATTGGATCCGCCCTTACCGGCCACCCATCGATCACCTATTTGCTCAAGCCATGCATTCCCTCCTCCCCTTATTTGCCTCCCCTGTCATTTAGAGAGAGAGAGAGAGAGAGAGAGAGAGAGTAGCATCAAACTGAGATCGTGGGCTGTTGGGTACCTTGGAGGTATCAAGCTTGGGTAATAACTAATAAGGACCCTTCCCATTGTCTTGTACAAACCACGCATGAATTATTTATGTACATGGTGTGATGTCGGAGACCAATATGTGGTATATATATCGTGTATATATATATATATATATATATAGCTCTTTTTTCTTTTCTTTTTGGGTAAAATGCAAAAAATCCCTCCTATTATTACCCATTTTGCATTTTACCCCCCTTATTAAAAAACCCAGCAAAAAACCCCCTATATTGTGCTGAGGGACTACGCCGTTAACGGTAAAATGAAAAATCTATTTTACCCTTGTTTTTTTTTAATGCTTAAAAAATGGTTTCATTAAATTTATGAAATGACGTCGTTTTCCTTTCGTTATTTGTTTTTTGCTCTCCAGCCACTGTTGGTAAGAAAATGCAGCAGCACGCCGGCACCATCGCCGACTCACAACAGCAACTCATGCCACTGATTAACCCCATTTGCATAGTTGGCATACTCTCTCTCTCTCTCTCTCTCTCTCTCTCTCTCTCTTTCTTTTTGGTTTTCAAATGATGAATTCATCTCAATTTACACTCAGCAATTAGGTTCGCTGGAGTATAGATTGGAGAAAGGGGACCCTCACTGCTCGTCGCCTTTCTTCTCTGGCGATGTTCATTGCCGACGACGACTGTGGTGGCTCTGATGCAAAAAACCCATAGGTTGCAAGGCGTTAACAGTTAACCCACAGCCTCTCTCCTACATCTCTCTTAAACAATGAGATTTTGTGGCGTTTTCCACCCTCCGTCCATGCCCAATTCAGACGAGGTTTATCAGATGGCGGCCGAGGAGGTTCTCTTCCCACAATCGTCGATGAGGATAAAGAAAGAAGGGGGAAAATCTACCCCCTTACATGTAGAAACCAAAAAAAAAAATTGTGCGGCAGATGGAGGGTTTGCAAAAAGAAACGAAGAAAAAAAAAAATTCACCGGATGGGGTGTGACCGGCGAGCATGAAAGTCGGCGATGGTGTAGCTTCAACGGATGTGAGAAGGAAGGGATCGTGGGGAATGGGTCAGATCTGAACTCTCCGTCTTTAGTTGTTTTTTTTTTTTTTTTCTTTTTTCTTTGGCCGCCGTGATCGGCCATGGCTGCTTGCTGGGGTTTGCATTGGCTGCCGCCGTGATCGGCCACCGCCGCGATCAGCCATGGCTGGTTATCCCCTTCTTCCGGGGAGAGAGAGTGCAAATCGTGGAGAGACGAGAGGGAAAGTCAGAATAGAGAAAAAAAAACAAAAAGAAAAGAGAAGATGTTAGATAGGTATTTTTGTCTTATAAATCAATAAACAACATCACGTGACATGCACGTGAGTTTTTTTTGTTAAGTTTCCTGACAAAATGTAGATGGAAGGAGCTATTTATCAACCCTAAATAATATAGGGGGTTTTTTGATGAGTTTTTTAATAGAGGGGGGTAATGTGCAAAATGGGTAATAATAGGAGAGGGTTTTTTGCATTTTATCCTTTCTTTTTTTAAAGAATGAGAAATATTATTAAAAGAAATTAATTAGTACAATGAGGAGTTGCTACACCATAACATTCTTTTGTATAAATATTCCACATCCTTTTAGGAAATCTATGTTCCCAAAAAGTAGAATTATCACAAAAGTGTCTCGTATTAGTGACACACTCAACAATCCTGTTAGTCTGTCTATATATATATATATATATATATATATATATATGCTTAAACGAGGTAGTCTCAAATCTATTTATAATTTTCCAAATTTTGTGAATTATCATTACAATGTTCTAAGGACAATGATAAGTATTTTGATACATCCTGATAATGATTTGTGAGTCACCTTCAACTTGAATCTTTTGGTAGCTTTTGTGCCAAGTTTGAAGTAAACCATTCTTAAAAGCCATATATTCTGCCATCAGAACTGACGCATTATGAAAGTTAAATGTTGATGTCAAAAGAGGAAATTCTTCTGAATTACGAATAACAAGTCCACCTGCTGCATGCCGTCTTTCTAGAATAATGCCTTGACCCATCAAAATTTAGCTTCACCCATCTTGAAGGTGAGGGTTCCCACTTAATGAACCTACAAGACTTCCAAACATTCTTACTACCACCCATGTTAGATAAATTCAAAGCCTGACTATAAATAATTTGCCATCAAAAAATATCATTAAAATACAAATGAGCATTGCTAAGAACCTGTGAAGGATGAGGTTTTGAACCCTGAAGGAGAATCTAATTTTTGATATTCCAAAGACACGAAAGACTAATAGCAACCTTTCAAAAAAAATTATCAAACTCAGTCGAAAAATATCTATGATTAATAAAAAGAATTAGCCTCTCTTTCTAAGAAAGTCCTTGCTAGGCAAGCTTTCTCTAATCAATAGCCATATGAAGAAATGTATACGAGGTAACAAGTGACGATGCCACATCCAAATCATAAGGTTAGCCTTTAATTGGATGGATCTCAACCGGATTAGATTGATTTAATCATGTAGGCTGACTTGACAGAAAATTTTCCATCAGCCGAAAACCCTAGCAGAAGCTGATCCTCTATACTATTGACAGGAATGGGAATACTCAAAATATCTCTAATTACCTCCCTAGGTAAAATTTCTTTGCCACTATCTAAGTTCCAACGATTGGTGATAGAATTAATAACATTGCTAACTTTGAGGTTAATATTAATATTAATTCTAGCATGCTCGATCATCTAAAAATTCCACAAGAGGCTTATTATTTCTATTTCTATATATATATATATATATATATATATATGGCTCTTTGGCAGAGCTTTGCTTCAAGGGTTCTTTGGAGTTTGGGGAGTATTTGTGTATATATATGTACTAGATATAGCACACAGTGAATATTTTTTTAAAATATTAGTTTTATAAAAAAATAATAAATACATAAATATTTTATATTTTATATTTTTCTTCATAGAAGATAATATTTAAAATTCAAAAGCACATTTTTTTTTTTGTTAAATTGTCGACGAAAGTTAAAAAAAGCCTTTTAGATATATATTCAGAATTTTTTTTTCCCCCATAAAACAGAATATTCAAATAGTTGCTCTCAATTTGTTAGCATTATTAGGAATTTGAGTAAGAATCTAACTTTTATTTGTTAAGAGTTTGAGTTAAAATCTAACTTTCATTCGTTACCAAGATTAAAATTGTATTTATAAATTAAAATGATAGCAAAATGGTCAGTCAAAAATTTTTCTGATCAGATATAAATGATTAGCACCATGTATATATATGTGTGTGTGTATATATATATATATATCAGCTCTGATCAGGTCAGCACGTGTTGATATAAATTATTAGCACCATGTATATATATGTGTGTGTGTGTGTGTATGTGTGTGTGTGTGTATTTATATATATCAACTCTAATCAGGTCGGCACGTGTTGATATAAATTATTAACACCATGCATTGGTGGTTATACTCCGTGCATTAACCCAATGTTTTCTATAACCCACTAATACACGAGGTACAACCCCTAATACGGGTGTTGATATAAGTTATATATATATATATAGTTATGGGATGATGATCAGGTAAGCACGTGCTAATATAACTTATATCAAAACCTGCATTGGAAGTTGTACCTTGTGCATTAGTGGGATATGAAGTACATTGGACCAATGCAAGAGGGTACAACCCCCAATGCATGATGCTGATATAACTTATATCAACATGTGCTGATGGGAACATAACCGTATAGTTATGTTTCATTAGCACGTGTTGATATAAGTTATATCAACACCATGCATTGGAAGTTGTAACCCTTGCATTGGTCTAATGTACCTCATGTCAATGGAGAAGGTACAACTCTCAATGCAGGTGTTAATATAAGTTATATCAGAACGTGTTTACCTGATCATCATCCTTCCTATATATATATATATATATATATAGACGGTTATATCCCATCAGTACGTGTTGATATAAGTTATATCAGCACCATGCATTGGGGGTTGTACCCCTTGCATTGGTCCAATGAACTTCATATCCCACTAATACACGAGATACAACTCCCAATGCGGGTGTTGATATAAGTTATATCAGCACGTGCTTACCTAATTATCATTTAAGTTATATCAGCACGTACTTACCCTAATCATTATCTATATCGGTTATGTTCCCATCAATACATGTTGATATAAGTTATATCAGCATCATGCATTAGGGGTTGTACCCCTTGCATTGGTCCACTGTACCTCATATCCCACTAATGCACAAGGTAAAACTCCCAATGCAGGTGTTAATATAAATTATATCAGCACGTGCTTACTTGATCATTATATATATATATATATATATATATATATGATTGTTCAAGTGCGTGATATCTCGAACTATCCCACACGATCACAGTCGTTCGTAAGCAACATCTGTGCATGCATATCGCTCACGGACAATCGTACGTGTCCCTCATGGACAGCTGTGATTGAACATGATAGGGATATGCAACAAATCCCTCCGCCATCGATTTAGATGAAGATGGTGTGGGTTCTCTTTCATTTTGTTTCTCTTTCTTCCACTTCACTCTTATCTGTGGCTCTGATTTTCTCTCTAGAAAAGAAAAGTACAGAAATCCTATTCTAATAGGAATGTGGGGTATTTTGGTCCTTTAAAACAAAAGCATAAAGGCACTATAAAATCACATAAGTAGCTTGAAAAATTTTAAATTATGGGACATGCAGCAATCATAGGATATGCCACATCACTTTTCAGGAGGAGTTCATACTCAATGTTCAGTAGCCAAGCTTTGTCCTTTGAGAATGATACAATTATTCATATATCTCCTAATTAGTGGTGTAATTTCTTGCTTATCAAGTCATACTCACACGCTTGTAGTCCCTGGTTTTTCATTAGTTCCCAAAGAATTTGCTCCAAAGTTAGTCTTAATTCTATTTTGTCTGTTTAAAAGTAGTTATTATCTATTGAGGTTTACATGTAGCTAGATTTGTCCCATAATAGAATAATAGAAGAAAGAAAGTGTCTTAATATATAAGTAATGCTCTCACCACTAATAAGCTTAGGTTTTCTATGTGAGGATAAGTTCCAAACTTGTATATTGGACCTGATGTTAACAATTTAAAACCGTTTTTCCCCCCCTTTTGAAGCAAATAACTACTTATTTTCAGCATCTTGAAATTCACTATCCTTTCAGGAGGCTTGCAGAGGAGTTTGTGGTTGAACATTTGAGACTCTAAGCAGCTACTGAGGAATGGGCAAGGATCCTTGCATATGGGAAGGCTAAGGGTCAAATTTCGAATTTTTTCTTGGGACTTGATAGGAAATAGCCATACATGGAACGAAGTTTAGCACAAACTGCAACCATTCATCAACTTCCTTGTGACCAAGTACTGCATGTGTTAATTTAAAGCCACATGCAATCCACAGAGATCCGTTTAATTAGAAATATGGCTTGATTAACTGGAATGTTTTTGTGAAATTTTTCTGTAGCATAGTTAATTGTGGGCTGACCTATTAAGTCTACTGCAAAAGCACAAATTTTGTTTCCATCTAGTGGTACTTCCAAACACATCCCTAATGTCGCTCTATTTTGGTTCCCAGATTCTACCAAGGAAAAAAAAAAAGGAAGAGAAAAAAAAATGAGTAAAGAAAATGAAAAGAGAAGATAAAATTATATAAAGCCAAAATTATTTCAATTATTCTTCTCCAATTTTCTATTGCAACCAAATAAAGAAAAGTACAATTGCTTCTCTTTGTTTCTTGATAAAGTCCAGGAACTAAATAAAGCCTAGAAGTTGTGAATTCAAACAATGTATTTTGGTCATAAGACAATTAGCTGAAAATAAGCATGAGTCTCCACTTATAGTACTTTCTACTTCTAAATAAGCCGAGGGGTAGATTAGTTGGTTTCATTATCTACGTCTCAATGAGCAAAAGGTACTCATTTCAACTCCTCATACACCCAAGGGGCCAATCACTCACCCAGCTTTTCTCAGCTGATTACGTGCTCAAGTAGGTAGTGATTTTACTTGAGACTGAAGAAATAGTCAGGCCAAAAGTTCGGACAACTCATAGTGATAGCCCCAAAAAAATGACAATTATAGTTACAACTTCCAAACAAGGCGCTTAGAATTTAATGCTTCAAACTGTCCTTTGGATCAGTTGAAAATGACTGAATTCCATTCTATTCAATGGACTGGATGAAAGTTAACAAAGCCCATCGTTCAAAAATCAGTAACTAGGCCTATCATTCAAAAATACTGTTTTCTATGGTAGTAAAAAGGAAACGAATGGTAGCTAAATTGGATGTCATGAATTTAAACCCCTTCCAATTGCAAAGTGTTGTATTCTAAACTTGGTCCACGAAGCAGGACACATTAAACTTAAATAAACCAACAAGTAGTGTTGAACCATGTTTAAGGACTCATACTTTCCATCACTTATTTGAAAGGAAAATTTGTCGACCACAAGGGTAGTGTATATTGTATCTAAAAAATCATGATTTAGAAATTAGAAGTTCAATTTAAGTCTTTACACCTTTATTATTAGATACACGAATTTACAAAAAATTTATACGTGTATCATGGGAAATTAATTTAGATCCAATAACCTGCAATACTCGATCCTCATTTTGCCCAAAGGTAAAAACAAAAAAAATTTAAATAAAATTTTAAAAGAAAACGAAATAAAATAAAATTTGCCAAAGCCGTCGTAGAATAACGGTACGTGGTGGCATCATTAATAGCTACTTTACCCTCTGCCGATCAAATGCAAACAAAAAACAAAAACAAACCAAAAAGCGTGGTGGGATCATCTGTCAATCCCTCTCTTCATGGAAACGTGACTTGCATTTGCATAAATGACCGCCCACCTACCCTATGGCCACCCCTGCAGAGCACCCGTACCCAGCCGTCAGAGGACTGCTGCACCTTAGTACTACTGTGGACACGTGTAACCATTCAAAATTTTTTTAAATTAAAAAAATTTGATAAGTAATTATATTTAAATTTATTTAAATGCTTTCAGCTCTTATTAAGAAAAAATTGTTAATTTTGAATAAATTTTTATTAAATTCTAATTATATTTACTAATGCACACTACTTTTATAGATTTTATAAAATTAAGATTTAATTTGTTAATAGATTCAATGTGCAACCATTAAGAGGGATCTTATCCCACATTAGGTAATCGGTGTTAGGAGTGATATTAGGTAAATCGCCTAAGTTTTTGGAATATGATATGCTTTTCAGTCTTATGTCTTATTTCATCACTTCTATTCAATCATATTAATATGTAGTTCTGTGGCTTTTCTCTGTTTTTTCATCTTACTGAGAGATTGTCTTACATAAGTAGATGGGAATGAGGGTATTAAAAGTAATATATAAGGTTATGTGTTTCTAAAAGTCGCTTAGGTATTTTAAAATATCTCATGTCTGTCCTTTTATATTCTTTCACCATTATATTCAGGTCATGTTGATGCTGTAATTCCCTCATTTATCTCTTTCCAATCTAATTCTTAGCCAAAAAGTTTTAAAAAAATATATATGTAAATAAAAATAAATAAATAAAAATGCAACCACTTAAAAAAAAATTGGATCCGCCCTTACCGGCCACCCATCGATCACCTATTTGCTCAAGCGATGCATTCCCTCCTTCCCTTATTTGTCTCCACTGTCATTTAGATAGAGAGAGAGAGAGTAGCATCGAACTGAGATCGTGGGGTGTTGGGTACCCTTGGAGATATCAAACTTGGGTAATAACTAATAAGGACCCTTCCCATTGTCTTGTACAATTGTACAAACCACGCATGAATTATTTATGTACATGGCGTGATGTCGGAGACCAATATGTGGTATATATATATATATCGTGTGTGTGTATATATATATATATATATATATATATATATATAGATATATATCGTGTATATATATAGCTCTTTTTCTTTTCTTTTCTTTTTTTAAAGAATGAAAAATATTATTAAAAGAAATTAATGAGTACAATGAGGAGTTGCTACACCATAACATTCTTTCACATATATATGCTTAAACGAGATAGTCTCAAATCTATCTATAATTTTCCAAATGTCGTGAATCATCATCACAATATTCCAAGGACAATGATACGTATTTTGACAAATCCTGATAATGATTTGTGAGCAAGGGCAGAGGGACACAACAGGCTACACTCGGCTGTAGCCCAGGTAGCCTGCCCAATTTTTTTTTTTTTATTACTTGTGCAACTAAAGTGCTCTTGAGTAATAGCCCAGGTGAGAAAAATTAAGAGTCAACCCAAAAAGTAATAAAAAGAAATTAGCCCAAGTGAAAAAAAACTAGGGGCAACCCAAAACCATATATTTTACCATTTATGTTTTATTAAATGGCCAAAAAATCCATTTAAACCATAGATCTTGGCCAAAAAATTCTACTTGAACAATAGATTTTAGAAAAAATTTGTTTTACAAAGTTGTTCAAAATGATGTTTCTAATGCATAATGCAGCCAATTTATGAAAACCTTTTATAATTTTCATAAAACCTTAAAAAGTTTAAAATAAGTGAGGGATAAAAAAAAGATATTCGGGTGCCAATAGCGGCCCAAAAAATAGGTAATTTTCATATAATGGAACAGTAAACCCTAGCCCAGGGTAATTTGAAATCCTGGCTCTGCCCCCTGTTTGTGAGTCACCTTTAACTTGAATCTTTTGATAGCTTTTGTGCCAAATTTGAAGTAAACCATTCTTAAAAGCCACATATTTTGCCATCAGAACTGACGCATTATGAAAGTTAAATGTTGATGTCAAAAGAGGAAATCTTCTTAATCACGAATAACAAGTCCACCTGCCGCATGCCGTCTTTCTAGAATAATGCCTTGACCCATCAAAATTTAGCTTCACCCATCTTGAAGGTGAGTGTTCCCACTTAATGAACCTACAAGACTTCCAAGCATTCTTACTACCACCCATGTTAGATAAATTCAAAGCCTGATTATAAATAATTTGCCATCAAAAAATATCATTAAAATACAAATGAGCATTGTTAAGAACCTGTGAAGGATGAGGTTTTGAACCCTGAAGGAACATGGGCGGATGCACTAACGTGCTATCTGCCCTCACGTGCAACCACTCAAATATATTTTTTTTTTTTAAAATGAATAAGTAGTGTTATTTAAATTTACTTAAGTGCTTTAATCCCATTGAGAAAAAATGGTTAATTTGATTAAATTTGGTTAAATTTTGGTTAAATTTACTAATGTAAACTACTTTTGTAGATTATATAAAGTTGGGTTTAATTTGTGAATTGGTTTTTATGGCGTGCTTATAAGTTTTATGTACTATTTTATAATTTATATTCAGTCATATCAATGTGTGATCCTGTAACTTTCTCTCTTTTCCTATCTTGTTGAGACTTTGTCCTACATAGGATAGATAGGAACAGAAGTGTTAAGAGTAGTATATAAGGTTCCACGTTCCTAAAAATAGTCTACATATTTTAAAGTATGACATGCCTATCGTTTTATGTTATTTCACCACTTTTAATCAACCATGCTGACATGTGATCCTACACTCCTACCTTTCTCTCTTCCTTATCTAACTCTTAAAAGCAAATATATATATATATATATATATATATATAAAAAATAATAATTTAAAAGTGCAACCACTGAGAAAATTTTTTAGATCCGCCCTGTGAAGGAGAATCTAATTTCTGATATTCCAAAGACACAAAAGACTAATTGCAACCTTTCAAACAAAAAATTATCAAACTTAGTCGAAAAATATCTATGATTAATAAAAAAATTAGGCCTCTCTTTCTAAGAAAGTCCTTAGTACGTAGAAAAGCTTTCTCTAATCAATAGCCACATGAAGAAATACGATGCCACATCCAAATCATAAGGTTAGCCTTTGGATGGATCTCAACCGGATTAGATTGATTTAATCATGTAGCTGACATGACAGAAAATTTTCCATCAGCCGAAAACCCTAACAGAAGCGATCCTCTATACCATTGACAGGAATGGGAATACTCAAAATATCTCTAATTACCTCCCTAGGTAAAATTTCTTTGCCACTGTCTAAGTTCCAACAATTGCTGATAGAATTAATAGCATTGCTAACTTTGGGGTTAATATTAATATTAACTAGCATGCTCGATCATCTAAAAATTTCACAAGAGGCTTATTTCATATATATATATATATATATGGCTCTTTGGCAGAGCTTTGCTCCGAGGGTTGTTTGGAGTTTGGGGAGTATTTGTGTGTATATATATGTAATAGATATAGCACACAGTGAATATTTTTAAAAAATATTAGTTGTATAAAAAATAATAAATACAAAGATATTTTATATTTTTTTCATAAAAGATAATATTTAAAATTCAAAAACACTTTTTTTTTTTTTTGGTTCAAATTGTCAATGGAAGTTAAAAAAACCTTTTAGATATAGATTTAGAATTTTTTTTTCTTCATAAAACAGAATATTCAAAGGGTTTATATTCATATATATTATTATTCAACTTGATAGTTGCTCTCAATTTGCCAACATTATTAGAATTTGAGTAAGAATCTAACTTTCATTTGTTAAGAGTTTGAACACTTTTATTTGTTAAGAGTTTGAGTTAAAATCTAACTTTCATTTGTTATCTAAGACTAAAATTATATTTATAAATTAAAATGGTGGCAAAATAGTCAACCAAAAGTTTTTCTAACCAAATATAAATTATTAGCTCCATGTATATGTATATATATATATATATATATAGATTAGCTCTAATCAGGTCAGCACGTGTTGATATAAATTATTAGCACCATGCATTAGTGGTTATACTCCGTGCATTAACCCAATGTTCTCTATAACCTACTGATGCACGAGATACAACCCCTAATACGTGTATGTATATATATATATATATATACGATTATTTCCCATCAGCACGTGTTTATATAAGTTTTATCAGTACCATGCATTGAGGGCTTGTACCCTTGCATTGGTCTAATGTACCTCATAACCCACTAACTGCACAAGGTACAACTCCCAATGCGGGTGTTGATGTAAGTTATGTCAGCACATGCTTACCTAATCATCATCCTATATATATATACACAGTTGTGTTCCTATCAGCACCATGCACTGGAGGTTGTACCCTGTCATTGGTCTAATGTACCTCATATCACACTAATACACAAGGTACAACTCCCAATGCGAGTGTTGATATAAGTTATATCAGCACATGCTTACCTGATCATTATCCTATGTATATATATATATATGATTGTTCAAGTGCGTGATATCTCAAACTATCCCACACAATCACAACCATTCGTAAGTAACACCTATCCATACGTATCACTCACGGACGATTGCACGTGTCCCTCACGGACAGTTGCATGTGTCCCTCACAGACGGCCGTGATTGAAAGCGATAGGGATATGCAACAAATCCCTCCGCCAGTGATTTAGATGAAGATGGCATGGGTTCTCTTTCATTTTGTTTCTCTTCCACTTCTCTCTCATCTGTGGCTCTGATTTTCTCTCTAGAAAAGAAAAGTACCAGAAATCCTATTCTAATAGGAATGTGGGGTATTTTGGTCTTTTAAAACAAAAGCATAAAGGCACTATAAAATCACATAAGCAGCTTGAAAATTTTAAATTATGGGACACATAGCAATCATAAGATATGCCACATCACTTTTCAGGAGGAGTTCCTACTCAATGTTCAGTAGCCAAGCTTTGTCCTTTGAGAATGATACAGTTATTGATATATCTCCTAGGTGGTGTAATTTCTTGCTTATCAATACATACTCACACACTAGAAGTCCCTGGTTTTTCATTAGTTCCCAAAGAATCTGCTCCAAAGTTAGTCTTAATTCTATTTTGTCTATTTGAAAGTAGTCGTTATCAATTGAGGTTTACAGTGTGGGTTTGTCCCACAATAAAAGAATAGAAGAAAAAAAGTGTTTTAATATATAAGTAATGGGCTCACCACTAATAAGTTTAGACTTTTTGTGTGAGTATGAGTTCCAAACTTGTATGTTGGACCTGACGTTAACAATTTAAAACCTGTTTTTCCCCCGTTTTGAAGCAAATAACTACTTATTTTTCAGCATCTTCTAATTCACCTCCTTTCAAGAGGCTTGCAGAGGAGTTTGTGGTTTAACATTTGAGACTCCTAAGCAGCTCCTACTGAGGAATGGGCAAGGAGCCTTGCATATGGGCCAAGGCTAAGGGTCAAATTCCGAAAGTTTTTTCCTGGGACTTGATAGGAAATAGCCATACATGGAACGAAGTTTAGTTTAGCACAAACTGCAACCATTCATCAACTTCCTTATGACCAAGTACTGCATGTGCTAATTTAAAGCCACATGAAATCCACAGAGATCCGTTTAATTAGAAGTATGGCTTGATTAAATGGAATGTTTTTGTGAAATTTTTCTGTAGCATAGTTAATTGTGGGCTGACCTCACTGGCGGAGCCAGAGGGGGTGCCTTTGCCCCCACTGGCTCAACCAAGGTATTTTTTTTTTTTTGGGAGAAATATTACCATTTGATAATCATTTCTCAACATAATACCAAAAAGAGGAAAATAGTAGTCATTTTAAAGCATAGTTGTAGTCAATTTGTAATACGTTGACAACTAAGATCCTTTGCTTGGTATTAAATTGGAATATGATTATCAAAAAGTAATATTTTAAAAAAAATGCTTTCCAAAGCTTTTAGCTCCCAATTCCCACTTCACAGAATCATAGCACAATGCTCCCATTGGAGATAACTCCTAACTCCGCCCATGACTGACCTATTAAGTCTATTGCAAAAGCACAAATTTCGTTTCCATCTAGTGGTACTTCCAAACACATGCACCCCTAATGTCCCTCTATTTTGGTTCCCAGATTCTACCAACGAAAAAAAAACATGGAAGAGAAAAAAAAAATGAGGAAAGAAAATGAATAGAGAAGATAAAATTATATAAAATCAAAATTATTTCAATTCTTCTTCTCCAATTTTCTATTGCAACCAAATAAAGAAAAGTACAATTGATTTTATTATTTTTTTTTTTTTCTCTTGATAAAGTCTAGGAACCAAATAAAGCCTAAAAGTTGTGAATTCAAACAATGTAATTAAGACAATTAGCTGATTAACAATTTCTGATGAATCTGCTCAAAACTTTGTTCCATTTTGGGCTCGATGCCACCATGGTTTGATAATTTGTATTTCCAATGTTAATAAGAAGTAAGAAAATCACCGACAGCTGTAGAATGGAATTAATGGGACTTCTTTACTCTGACATCTGCTGTTTGGAACTCACAGAGAATTGGAACTTGGGAGGTAGGATTAAACGCTGCATAATTTGAAAATAAGCATGAGTCTCCACTTATAGTACTTACTACTTCTAAATAACCAAAGGGGTAGATTTGTTGGTTTCATTATCTACGTCTCAATGAGCGAAAGGTACTCATTTCAACTCCTCGTACACTCAAAGGGCCAATTACTCACTCAGCTTTTCTCGGCTGATTACGGGCTCAATTGAGTAGTGACCTTACTTACTTAAGATTAGGAAATAGTCAGGCCAAAGGTTCGGACACCTCACAGTGACAGCCCCAAAAAAATGACAATTATAGTTACGACTTCCAAACAGGCGCTTAGAATTTAATGCTTCAAACTGTCTTTGGATCAGTTGAAAATGACTGAATTCCATTCTATTCAGTGGACTGGATGAAAGTTAACAAAGCCTATCATTCAAAAATCAGTAACTTGGCCTAGTTACTAAAAATATTGTTTTCTATGGTGGTAAAAAGGAAACGAATGGTAGCTAAATTAGATGTCCATAGAAATTGTTTTCTGCCCTCTAAATTTCTGCCATAAATAATTTGTCACTACTGGAGAAGGCTTCTGCTTTGAACAAAGACTAAAGCAGTAAAGCATTTTGAGGACTGAGAGTGTTGACTTTGGATAGATCAACCAATTTCCTCTTGGGAAAAACTGGCAGTTTAGTATTATAACACTTTGGCAAAAAATTCTGACGACTCCAAAGATTTTACCAAATAAAATAAAATAAAAATGGGAAAATAATATTATTGAATAAAAACAAGTTAGACTGACTCGGATTTTGGGCTGTGGGGAAAAATTCTAAGAATTTGCAGTCATGATCCTTGCATGGTCATTGTCATGTTTTTAACATGACATTCTCATGGGTGGCTTGGTAGTTGTAATTAATGTTCATGGTGTTATTGTAAATTAATGATTCCAACCACTACCTAGATCTGTTTTCAGCTTTTCAAGAATTGGAAACCCTACAAATAGAGTGACAATTGAGCCATTAGAAAAAATCTATAGCACTAAGGGATGGAGAAGGAAAGAAAGAGAACTGGTCATTTGGTACTTGTCCCATGTCCCTTCCAAGGGCACATGAACCCAATGCTTCATCTGGCCAACCTTCTTCACTCCAAAGGCTTCTTTATTACCATTATTCACACAAAACCAAACTCTCCAAATCCTTCTCACTACCCTGACTTCATCTTCGAATCGATTGGTGGGTTATCAGACGACCAAGATCCCCCTAATGGGGATTTCGTGCCTTTTTTGTTGTCACTCAACTCAAAGAGTGGAGCACCATTTCGTGATTGCTTGGAACGGCTGCAATCGGACACCCCAAGAGGTCCGACCTTGTGCATCATTCATGATGCTGCAGTGTACTTTCCTGCGGCTGTTGCCGATGAACTGAAGATTCCAAGGATTGTCTTGCGTACAAGTAGTGCCGCAGCATATGTTGGGTTCTCTCTTCTCAAGAAGAAGGACCGCCTTCCAAACCAAGGTGTGCATAATTCACATAAACATTAGCAGTCAATAAAATCTTGTTGGGGAACAGTGGCATGCAAAAAACATTGATAATCATATAAACTCTTGTAAATTGGGGAAGAGTGGCATGCAGGGATGCATTTTATTTAATTTTATTATTTTGTTTTTTTTAGAATTGAATGCATCAAATCATGGGCGGAATATAGAAGGGACTGGGGGGCCATGGCCCTACAAAATTCTGAAAAAAAAATAGACCTCACCTATAGTTTTGCAACATGTATAAAACGTGTACTGGGTTGCCACCACAATTGGTGGGATGCACTTCACCAAATCAAACTTAATGCTTTGATTTTACCAAAATAACCCAACCTTTGGAAGAAAAGGATGACTTTAAGAGGGATAGTTTTGTCAAATCACTTACTACTCTTTAATTATTTTTTTTATTTCTTCCCTAATCCCTATACGGCCAGCCATACCCATTTGTTTTTCGTCTTTTCTGATGCACTCCCTCAGTCCTTCTTCCTTTGGCCCTTTTTGCCTTGAAATTGTGAAATCCCTAAATCTCTTTTTTATCTCCTCTGTTACATGCATGTTTATGGGTGTCGTGGTTCACTATGGGGTTTTACTATCTATGTCATACTTGACTAAATATATGATGAAGATGCATGATCTTTTTCCCATTTTTTATTTTATAACATTTTTACTAAAGTTGGTTCAATTGTTTGTACTTTTAATGTAGTTAGTGAAGTATGATTATGAAGTCCTTTTAATGTAGTTAGTGAATTATGATTTATGAAGTCTTTTTGTAGTTTGCTTTATGAATAAGCTTATTTTAGTATTCTTTTTAATAATATTTATATAGCAAGAATTTGTGGTAAAGGAAAAAAATATTACTACTAATTAATCTACTATAATTTCTTAGGTTAGTCGTTGGCTCCTGGTAACCTAAGGTTCCTGATTTCTTCCCTACATCAAATAGTTGATTTATACAATTATACAACCATGTTGGGAATTGGTTGGACTTCAAGCCTGACTCACGTTGAATAAAAATCAAACAAGAGCTTTATTGAAAGTGCTTGATTCATGAAATTTTTGTAAAATCTCTGACTCAACCAAATCACTCAGGCCGGGAAAGAAAAAAAGTCTTTTAGTTAGAGAAACAAAAATGGACCAACTCATATGGCTCCACTTCTCTGTAATTATCCTGTTGCTTATATATATGTATAAATATTCTTACTCAAGAAGTTAATTGCTCTCAGAACATCAACTGGAGGAACCATTAGTAGAATTTCCAAAACTTAGATTCAAGGACCTGCCAGAGATCAAAACATCCCCCCAAGAAGGCTGGGACGAATTCCTAGCTTGTGTTGATGAAGGAACAAGGACTGGTTCATCGATCATTTGGAACACTCTTTGCTGCCTTGAACAAACGACGTTGGAGACTATCGAAGAAGAGCTCTTGATCCCGAATTTTCCAATAGGCCCTCTTCACAAACACTGTGGAGAGTCTTGGAGCAGCTCCTTAACAGAAGACCATAGCTGCATTGCCTGGCTAGACACACAAGCTCCAGGTTCTGTAATCTACGTAAGCATTGGTAGCTTAATCACAATAAGCGAAAATGAACTAGTTGAGATGTCTCGGGGGCTAGCCAATAGTACTGACCAACCTTTCTTATGGGTGGTTCGACCCGGTTCAATCAACGGCTCAAGCAGGGTGGAACTCTTGCTCAAAGAGTTCAAAGAAACGACGAGTAAACGTGGGCTGGTCATCGAGTGGGCACCCCAGCGAAAAGTGTTAGCACATCCATCGATCGGAGGCTTTTGGACACATAATGGTTGGAATTCGACGCTTGAGAGTATTAGTGCAGGGGTTCCTATGCTTTGTTGGCCTTGTGCTGGGGACCAAAAGGTGAATGCAAGGTTTGTTAGCGATGTTTGGAGGGTGGGTATTCAATTGGAAGATGGGTTAGATAGAGAGAAAATTGAGAAGGCTATTAGAAGGCTTATGGTAGATGAGGAGGGAGTGGAGATCAGGAAAAGAGCTATGGAATTGAAGAAGACTATTGAATTTTCTTTAAATGAAGGAGGTCCCTCTTATGGTTTCTTGGACCAGTTGGTTGGTTTTATAATGTCTGGTCCTTCCCCATAATGTTGGGGATCCCACACATTAATGAGTGGGGTATCCCATTGATGCGAGCTGTTCAACCTCAATTCAGGGATGCTTTTTAACTGCATTGGGATTTTGATTTGGCAAAATTTACCTGCCTATTTCCCTTTTGGGGAAATACTTGGAATTTCCTTTCAAAGGCATTGAGCTGTTTAGTTCTTTTCAATAAAAGTAGCTGGAATTACCTCTGATTAAGCCGTTTTTTTTTTTTGCCTTCTTTATTTTTTTTTGTTTTTTATCTTTTTATTTTTTGGTTAACGTCACGCATAATGTTAATTACAGTTGATTCATTGATGATTCATATTAGTTGCTTTTTCTTAGGTAAATATATTTATGTCACATCAATTAATACAGGGGGTTTGTAAGTATAGAGGACTTGGATCCTATGAGGAGCTCTTCCCTCCATCGAAAGGATATAACCAAAGGGGAAATAAATATCTTTTAACAACCTTAACCCAAACTATTATTCCAATGATAGGACTAAATTTCGACTTGTATTTCTTGACAAGTCGAAATTTATTCATGCAAGTCAACAGTTCACTCACAACAAAATTGTGATTATGTCAAGAGATTGCAACTCCTACCAACCGACATTTCAGACCCGTAGAATTCCGGTAAAAAAGAGTGTAATCTGGTATGTGATTTCCCTCCAAGTAGGGATCAATAAATGCCATCCATGATGCCTTCCATTATACTTGATGCCGCAAGCATTGATTGGATTCCTCAATGAAACAACACCAAAACATGTAAGATAATCATAGACGGATGAATCCTTTTACAGTTTTACTGGTTACATGGTTAACTCAAACAGAGTACAAACGTCAAGGAGAGGATGGAAGAAAAAGTACCTCCCAAATGCATTAAAGAATACAAACGGGATGAGTAGCTCAAGACAAAAATAAGATCATAGGATCACCCAACCATCTCGAATTTAGTTTTGCGGGGCTTCACATATTTAATTGCTCTGACACAGTCCATGATTGACTTCAGAGTTCAGACAGCACAGCTAAAATCCATGATCAACATCCCCAGAAAGAACTTATGGGTAGAGAGAGAGAGAGAGAGAGAGAAGGGTATTTTTGTCGGAAAGTGGTCAAATAGACTATTTGAGTTAAAAGAAAAGTAACTTGACTAATTGCTAAATAAGTCTTATTTGATGGACTAATAGGCAAATCCCCTTAAAACTTTAACTTTGAATTTGAAAGGGTCAAATTTTGTCAAGAAATTCTATCCAGATAGATAAAATTTGACAAATTCCATCTTTTAAAAAAAAAAAAAAGTTAAAAAATTCCATTTAAAAATTCTGATTTTCAAAAAGTAACCAAACAAGGAACTTTAAAAATCTCACTTAAAAATTCTAATCTTTGAAAAATCCCAAGTTTCTTCCAAATTCTTTACCCAAACACAATATAAGTCTTTAGTGAGAAAAATACAGGACCTTAACTGAAATGAACAAAGGGGTGGAGGAACATGATGCTACCTCTCCTCTTCTTCCTTCCAAAATCCTCTCTTTTTTTTTCTTTTTTTTTTTTTGATAAAAGAGTAGAAGCATCATAGAGAATCCTAACATCCCAACTAAGTTGGCACCCCCAAAAATTTTAGATCATGTGCTCACTACTTAAATTTATTAAATTAAAAAATAAAATAAAATAAAAAAGAATACGATAGAGGAAAAGGAGAAAGAAAGCAAATTTATAAAAAGTCTGTCCTAGTGACTCATAATCTGTCACTATCTAGCTCACAACCAAAGCAAAAACTACAAAATTAAAGCTGAAACTATAAGCAGGCAAGCTGAACTGGTGAACACATCATTGTAGATAAACTTCAAATTCTCTAGAGGAGCATTCAACCAACACTTTGAACCTTGAAAACACAAGCCAAGATTAGTAAACCATCTCAAACTACATTACCTTCCTTGAAAATATGACTACACTGAAATTCCATTTTCTTAAATAAAATTTGCAATTAAACCAGCTAACTCAAAGGACCCAAAAAGGCTCAAAATCAGGAGACAACAAACTCTGCACCACTGAAGATGAGTCACATTTTATCCACAATTTTCTACAACCCAGGCCAAGCCATTTCTATACCAACAACATCAACATAAAGCACAACAAAAAAGGCGGATCGATTACCCAAGTTGATAGAAAAAGTACCCTTTACAAACCTTCTGTGATTACGAAAGAACCCACCTGCCACAGCTGGATCAGGGTTGCCTCGAGCAAGACCATCAGTATTCAACATAATCCAAGATGGAGAAGGAAACCAAGATACAGATATAATATATGAAGCATGCCTTAAATTACCAACTAGACCAAAAAAGCAATCAGAAATAGTATTAGCCATTGTACCTCCACTAAATTTACCAATTCCAAAAAGCATAGTATTAATATGGAGACAACTCCTCTAAAATACCAGCTTAACATCCTCAAATTTACAAGAATTGCAGGGAAACTACATAGAAGAACTAACCAATTGAGACGCAATCAACTAGAGATTAAAAAGTTGAGAACTCATGCTCTTTCCCTTGTCCACAACATGCAATTCCGAAACTCTAGAAAAGAATTGGTTTGAAAAGTCAAATAAATGCGAAAAACAGCAGCAAGCAATCTAGGCCCAAAGATCTCTAGCATAATCACAATGTATATATAAGTGAGTATCAACCTCACAATGACTAGGTTGTTTACAAAGAGCAAACATAGGCCAAAACAATTCCCCTCTTCTGGACTTGATCCTCTGTCGGCAATCTACTATGAATTAATCTCCATAATAGCATAGATAGTCTAGAAGGAATAAAGGATTTCCACAAAAACTTAGACCAAAAATTAGAAGGTTTACCAGTGCAATAAAAAGAATAAGCATCTCTAAAAGAAAACTTTCCATCAACCGAGGGAGTCCAAATCACCAAATCAGACTCATTAGCTTCAGAGAGATAACTTGCAGAATGCTTTGAGTAACATTCGGAAAAGCATTAATGAAAGAAGCAGGAAGATCCCAAGAATGATTAAAAATAAAAAATTGAAACTGGACAATGCAGCATCTTAGTAGTAGGAAAAGAAACCTGCAACTGTTGTTTAATAAAATGACATAACCAGTTATCATGCCATAAATCCACATCACAACTAGAAACAATAACCACCATGAATGCAGTTGAATATCGCCAATGACAGATTTCAAACCTGGCCAAATTGATGAGATCTTGTACGAAGAAAAAGAAGATTGAAACAACTTCAACTTGAATCGAGCCTTCATAAAGTCTGACCAAACACTATGCTTGGAGAAAATACCCCAACAGAGTTTGAATTATCCACAGCCTTAGTAATAGCCTACAAGCTACGAATACCAAGACCTCCTTTCTCAACAGAAGAGCAAACAACAATCCATGAGACTGTCACCATCTTCTTGACATCAGCATTTCCAGGCTAAATGAAATTACACATCCAAGCTTGCACCTGTTTAATTAAATAAATAGACCACAACCACACGTAAAGCAAAAGAGCATGCAATAGCATAGGGAAAACCACAGATTTTACTAACTGGACCCTGCCTGACAAAGAAAGAAACCTACAAGCCCAACCTTCCATCTACTATGAGACCTGTCTGCAATTACATGAAGATGAGCTCTTTTAGGCTTGCCTCTAAAAAGAGGAACACCCAGATATTTAAAAGGAAGGCATCATTCAATGACACCCAACAAAGAAGAAATAGAATGTCTTCCATGAAGAGCCCCTTGATCAATAAAAACTCTGATTTTAGTCACTGACCTTTTGCCCAAAAACTTGACTATATTGCTCAACCAAGGCCATCAAATCTTGCAAAGAAGAGGAAGTACCTCTACAAAAAATAAAAATATCATCTGCATAAAAAAAAGGTGGAGTATGACATCCTCTAGGAGAGGAAATAGCTGCCAGCTTAGAATCTACCGCAAGAGAAGAAATGCCCCTGCTTAAAACATCCTCTGCTATACAAAAAAGAATTGGGGATATGGAGTCTCCTTGTCTCACCCCACTACTACAAGAAAAAAAATCCAAGATCCATTAATTAAAATAGAGAGCTTATCAAACACAGCTGATTTAATTTGCTCTACCATAGGCATAGTTGTAAGCAAAGAATTCTCTCTATATGTAACCATAGTAGGAACCACAGAATCAACTAAATTGTCAGGTACAATATCAGCATTAGAATCATATAAAGAGGAAAAATAGTTAACCACGTGATGTTGAATATCACATGTATCTTGAAGAAGGCCATCATCACTGATCAAAACTGACTAGAGGATGAATGAAAAGTCCCAATTATGATTTGCGAACGGAAAGGGGAAAAAGAAATTCGGTTGCAAGAAGATTGCTTAAAAGGAAAAATTAATATTAACATTAAAATTACAAAGAAAAATAAGGAAGAAAAAAGCAGCATACAAAACCTAAAATAACATAAAGGGTCATGATCAAAGATTACAATTTTTTCTTTTTTTTTTTTTTTACGATTTTTAAGACATTGGAACTTGCAATGGTCTTATTACTTTTTAGTTATTTTTTACTTAAACCTTTTTGTTTTTGCAAAATCCAACAATGTAAGAATGATGTAAAAAATTGAGTGCCAAAATTGTGTCCGCTACTCCTAAACTAAAACTTAAATACCAAATGAAACTTAAAAGGAAAGGGCTTAGTTTCTTAGTTATGAGTACAAATATGACACTTGTCTCTATTATTGAGACAACAGCTTGAAAAGCGCCTCAGGAAGTGTAGGTCAAGTGTTTGAAAAGCACCTCAAGAAACATAGGTCGAGTGTTCGAAACGCCATGAAAGTGTTGATCCCCTTTGGAGCTACCCCTAGGGCCCAAAGGGCCTGCTAATCGCCCGCTGCATGTGGGACAAGGGGACGCACGTGCCCAAGGGATTAGTTAGGAAAAATGCCTAGGACACCCTTGTCAAAAAATAAATAAATAAAAAGACAATGGCTTTGATATAGAGATGGAGCATATTTTGTCATGAACTGGCCCCTAATATAGTAGGATTTATAACTCTGGAAAAACTTTTGAATGCAAACGTCTTCCACCTTTACAGTTTCTTTCCATGCCTCTTTAATTTCTCAAGTTCATGACATGATTTGTAAGAATAGTTGAGATATATACTTGTGTAAGGTATTTGCTCGACAAACCACAAACATTTTTCTCTCTCCTTAGGGGCTGTTTGAATATATAAAAACTTAGATAGCCGAAGATGAGTATAATTGGTTTTGATTTCAACACCCTTTTGCATAGTTAGTCAAATACAATAAAAAAAAATACGGGACGCAATAAATATAGAGTATAATTTGGTTCCATTTTTCAAAAAAAAAAAAAAACAAAAACAAAAATGACAATCAAATTCAGCATAAAAAACAGAAACAAAAAAAATACAAATACGTGCATATACGGGTACAATACAATTTCTAATAAAAAATTCAGGATCAAAAATACACAAATATAGGTTATGTTATTTTGTTTAGTATATTGCTATCAATCACCATTTTTATCTTGTCTTCTTTAAATTTGATAAAATATTGGTAATAAATCAATCACATATACATTTTCTTAGAAAGAGGGAGGAATTTGGCTAAAAAAATAAAAAGTATATAGGTCTTGATCTATATATACCATGAATAAAAATGAGGCAATAATCAATGAAGAACTAACCATGACAGCTGTAGTATAAGAAATTCCTTTTGTTGTAGCATATATATTTAATTGGCCTTGGTAGGCACAGGACTCCGGCCAAACTGGTTGATCATCGGCTTGCCTTTGAACGCATATCTGTTTGCTACATTCTGCAACCAAGGATAGTAATTTCATAATAAATGAGTCTTATCACTTCAGCACAAAAGCAAAATAATACAAGGAGTAGAGAGATCTGATTTAGTGCTCAAGTGAAACTACTGCATATGCTACTCTTTATTAGTAAAACCTCCATATCTAAGCAATCTCGACAAACCTAGGGCATTGGCCTCCAAATTTCTTATTGCTAATGTTCCCCCTAAACAGACCAAGCATTTATTGTAACCATGAGGCAGAGCAGTAAATGAGCCAATTGATGCCAATATGCAACTAATAATGGAACCAAACCCCGAGACTTTATTATACTCAGCCGAAGATAGTTTCACACAGAGAGAGATACATATACAGCTTTGATCATGTGTAGGATATCCCGGATATCCCATACGATCATAGTCGTCCGTGGGTGGCAAACACACGTATCATCCAAGGACGTCTGTGATCGAACGGGATAGTCTAGGACATCCCATACTTGAACAGCCCTCATATCTATATATATATATATATATATATAGGTGGTTCAATTCGATAGAAATAGTAAACAGACCTGACATGATACAAAGATTGTGAAAATAACAGAACCTACAAAACTGAGTCATTTAAGAATCGTATTAATCAAAATGATGACGAGCTGTCATCACTATTTTCCTAATGGACAAAAGACAGATTTATAGACGGTATGATGGAATTTGCAAACGCACGTGTGTGGGGGTAGATGTCAGAGAAGCCAGCCACATGAGGTGACACGAGAATCTTTAGTATCATGGTCTGAGGTAGGACGGGAGCTATCTGAGGGTGGAGCAAAAGGAGAGATTGGCAGTAGATCGGGAATCCCTTGAGACATGGATTCTAGCTAGAGATTCCTTGTATTGAATGAACTTCCTCATAGAAATAAATCTGGTTCCTTACTCTCTTCAATGCTTCATCTGATATTCTGATCCCCTCCAAATTAAACCTGCTAGGCCTTATATAGGATAGGGTCGAATGTAACCTCACTGAGTGGTAGGTGTATCTGCAGAGCCTAGCCCGTAAGGTGGCTTGAGCGTAAGGTTGATGACTCATCACATCAACCACCCTGGTGTCAGACTTCTGCATATACGGTATTTTTGGCCATCCTCATGAGATACTATGGTGCATATTGATTGGCCACATCAAGCATTGCCTTTAGCCATGTGTCAACACGTGGTCAAGCCACATGGATATCAGAATGTTGGGAGATATTAATAGATTTCAAAAGTAAAATGTTCAGAGATTGAATCTATTAAAATGAAAGAATGATGGAACTAGTGAGTTGTGATAATGAAAACTTAAGTTGTCGTGGACATGTGGATATCACAATGTTGGGGCGAGGAGGTCAAAATGGAGCAACCAGAAAATTTACATTCGTGATGATCAAATCTCCAAGCATTTTGGCATAGTCACCCACTCACCCCAAAACACAGGGGTTTAATTTCAGGCGGATTAGTAGATATTTTATTTTTGAAAAAAAAAAAAATGGAAGAACAAGTCCAGACTCCAGACTGTAGGACACTATTAAAGTGAGGTTTATCCAGTTAAGCAAATCCAACAATACCCAGCACATAATTTTTTAAATCAAGAAAATAGCAAGAGTTTTATTCCATCCACATATATATTGGGAATAAACTGACGAGTTACTAATTGTTTTGCCTTCCAATATCTCTAGTTTGGAATCTAGGTTGGCAATTGGGTCCACTTTTAATGCTAGTCAGAACTCTGAGAAGAGGGAGGAACATGCAGCATATTTTTGAAGGCCCACTTCTTCCAAGGTTGAGGTAGGATATGCCTGCACTATAAGGAGGCATGGGATAAAGAAAGGGCGAAGAATCTTATGGCTTGTTTGTTTGGACGAAATCGGAGGGAATCGGAATGGAATGGAATGAGATTTCAATGGTGAGAGTGGCCAATCACTATTGAAATCTCATTCCATTCCATTCTGATTTCCCCCAATTCCGAACAAACAAACATGCCCTTGGTGGAATAGTTTTGGGTAACTTAATTTCAACAGACCTAACAGAGAAAGGGTCAGATTGAAACTAGTAAGCCTACAATGCAAATAGTCAAAATCGAGAAAAAAAATTGCAATTTATTATAAAAAAATATATATATAGTTGTAAAGCATAAAATGTTGTTAGTGAAATGGCAATTAATGAGTGCATTTCAAGATGAATCAGTCAGAAAAAGGATATACATATATATATATATATGCATGCCACTGCTTATTAACTACTTTCACCCAATGCATCATTTGATTACAACTTATAAAAGAATAAGCACATTTGCAGTGACAGAACATAACAAACACAGTTCATTTCTTCATAATTTGGTAGAGGGAGGATACTTGGATACCACACACATCACTCCCTTGCTTAAGATGATATTTACAACTAAAGCACATAAGCAAAGACCCAACTATAACAAAAAATACTGAATGTAGAAGTCAACATATACTGAAAAACAGAGAATTGTCAAATCAAATTGCATTCTGTGACATACATACCAAAGCATGATGGGCTAGTTCAACTGATGGAAACTTCACAAAAGCTTGGCCCCTCATCCTACCCTCCTGAAAACCAAAATGTTGCAATACTTTCGTTTTCAAAATTCAAATGTTAGGCAATTATAGTACTTCAATTTAGATGGAAACTAATGGCTAATAGATCACAACCACCAGTCAATATGATTATGCCATGCCCAAACACTTTGTTTAGTCAGAAAATCTTCCCTATAAAAAGGCTCCATTAATGTTTTCACCATTATACACACGAAATTATTTAATTTGGTGAGATTTATGATTCTATTATACATGGACGTGCCTGCACATATTGTCCATGGACGGCTATGATTATGTGGGATAGTCCAAGATATCCCTCACAAGAACAGGCCTATATAGTTATACACACACACACACACATATACATATACACTAATACACCTATTAAAATTCATTTGATGAAGTATTGAGATAATGCTCATATCAAAACTTTGCCAATAGCCTTGGTGCCTGAGTGGTAAACATGCCTCTCCTGCTGGCAGATCATGGGAACCAGTCCAGTATGAGGCTCCTAAAATTGCAGTGTTTAGGCAAGTGAGAGTAATACTAACATGCTGACCAACGACTATATCTTGGTGGGTTAGGAACAGGGAACCCAATTTTTACACAGTTTTTCACATGATTCTTAAGCCGCTGGATCGTGCAAGATCTAATAAGATACTCTCATTATTAACTTAAATCATTTTTTCATTCAGATTTTTTGGAGATCGTTGAATTTTGTGTGATCTGACGGCATCAGAATTTCTTAAAAAATATATATATATGCAGAAAAATTGTTTCCCCAAATCCTGACCTTATATCACATGAATGTTATTCTTCACGGCTATATAATAATCAATTGAGAAGGCTAGGGACACTTATACAATATGGAATGCAAATTAAAGATGTGGTTAAAAGCGCAATTGAGAAAGCATGAGAAAAAGCAACACCAAGTTTAGATAGTTCAGAAATGTACAAAGAAACCAATAATAAGCACTGTCATTAGTGTAAGTTGATGCTTAAAAGAGAGGGGGGGGGGGGGGGGGGGATCATAAGGTTCAAACAGTAAATGGATATAGAGCTAGTAAGCTGGATCAAAAATCTCATGACCCATGCCTAAATTGATGGAGTATCTTGTGGCATGAGCTTAGACTTGTTCCAGCTGGGGAGAGGGTCACATGACCCTAATTCCTCTCGATTTTAAGAAAAATTTGGTTAATAAGTAAAACTAGTATAAGTCATCTCATTATGGTACAATAGTTCATTGCACTAAAAATTTTTAATTTGCAAATATGTGTTTGTGTGAGTGCACACAGACATATATGTATAATTGTATATACATACACGCAGATTACAGCCGTATAGGACCCTGCCAAACCCTAGCTTTCTATGCTTTTCCCATATATTCTTCCCATCCCCTCTTCTTCATGTCTACTTTTGACTAAACTTTGCCCTTTAAGTACTTCAACAGTGAGTACTTTGAAATGTGATCTTATAGGATAACTTCACATGAAACTCAAACAAAGATATTAAGAGCTTGATCCAAAAGGAAAGAGTCAATAAAGAAATCTCACCCACATTAACTTCACGCTAAGACTATATTTAGCTGCATCCAAGCTTCCAAATAATGATCCTGCAGAAAATTGCAAGCAAGATAAAATTTTTAATAAAGAAAGCAGAGTAAAAGTGGCACAATAAAAGGTTTAATTCAATTAGAGGATTTACTGAATAATCATTTCTCAAAAATGCAATCATACAACTTTTCGCTCCTTTTTCTATAAAAACCAAAGCTTCTAAAAAGGTACTAATCAGACAAAGAAAATCCAGGATTTAGCATGCATCATAGTTTTCAATCTCACCAAATATGAAGTAGAAGTCATCGGCAACCACGTCTCTTGACAAGTTCTTTATGTACAACACAGAAGCAGGATTTCCAGCTGTATAATTCTGCATAACCCAACAGAGATTTTTTTTTCTTTTATTTTTTTGACAAGTTTACCCAAGAGAGATGCTCAACAAAGTTATTTTTTTCATATCAAATGAATCTTAGTTCTGTAAGACATACTCCATTTATGATTAATGATAACCAAGTTTCATGAGTGAGCTGGTAAGGCATCCCTAAGAATTCATACTGCCAACCCACCAGCAACAACAGAAAACGTTGTATGCATAAAGTAATTAAAAAATAACAGGGGATACATAATGCATGTCAAGACTCAAAGAGTAATGGACAAACATAACAGAATATTAATAATAAAAATAAAAAATGAAAAAACATTTCCTGAGATTCTATAGAACTTGATTTAATTTAGTATAAATTACCAAAAAATTTAGTTCCACTTCAAACTGATTGATAATCTCAAATTAAAACAAAGCTAGAGTCTTCCTAACACATCTGAATTGATTTTTTGTATGAAATTTCAATAAAATTCAACAATTTAATCCACTTTAATATTGGCTGAATTTCAACCCAAAATGGAAGTTTGAACATTGCCAAAGTACTAAAGTGGATTGATGAAAAATTATAATATGATCTACCCCAGAAGTTCTGGTAGCTTCAAAGGAAGCACAGTTAATTATTCAAAGCGAAACTCTTTTTTTTCTTTTCTCTTTTCTTTTTTTTCTTTTTTATTTTTTTTTCCTGATACCGTCAAAGCCACACAATATGCTTACTTTATTCATGTATGGCTTTTTAGACAGCAAATTATCATGTAAGAAGCATAAAGATAGAAAGTGAAAGAATCCATATCCCCTGTGGTGTGGGAGGAATTGAAGAAATGGAAGAATCTTTGAGAGGAAGAAAAATCAGTTAAAAAGATTAAGGGAATCTCCAAAAGTCTTATTTCTTTGGTTTGGAGCATCTAATTTTGCAAATGGAATGTACTTCTTGGAGTTTTTAGATTGTTGCAGTTGGGTTTGATGTTGTTTTCTTTTCACATAGCTTTGATCTAGCCAGAAAAAAGGGTAGCTTTGAATGAATTAAAAAAAATTGTTCTGTGTTTACACAACTTACAGTCAATCTCAACCAACCTTCTCAACACTAATACCTTAAACATGGGAAGTGATAAGGTTTACTCTGGAGGCAACTTTCCACTCTGTAATTCTTCTGTGGTTGCATAAGGTTTCAGAGCTAAACCCTCTTCTTCTGGATCCCCTAATTCTTTCATGATGATATCATCTTTATGATCATTCTGGATTAGTTTCGGGGTAATTTTGATCTGCAATCAAACCACAAGAAGATATCAGAAAAGCTTTGAAAGAGGGAAACATCATCCTACAATTCATTTTCCTTAAAAAAAGAAATGCCATCACCTGTAGCACAGGGTTCTTTTTGATTATTGGGATTTCTTTTGGTACCAAGGTGGCAGGTTTCAATCCAACAGCCTCATGAGCTACATCTTTATCAACTGCAGGGACTACAATAGCTTCTAATTTGAGTTAGTCTTTGAAGAACTGAAGTCGGCAAGAATTATAAAAAAGGATCAATAACACATGGTTTTCCTCAATCTAAACAAATATATATTAAGAAGATAAATTTGAGGTTTAAGGAATACACAAAAAGAATACAAGGAGCATTACTTTAAGGGGAACACAGGAAAAAATTGAATTTTTATAAATGAGTGCAATAACAAGCCAACATGTTTGCAGCTCCAAAGCTCCAGAATTTTGATGGAGCAATAATTCTATATTCAGACATATGGACACAAAAATTTCCATATTACATATGGTATGAGGCTGTACATACATACATCAATCTGGCCCAGGGACTTTAGGTAGCAACAAGAGATTACCTCATCAGAAGACTCCACTTCTGATTCACCACTGAATAGATCTGCCAATCAAGGCTTTACACTTCCTCGAGGGGGCGGTGGTGGTGGTGGTGGCAGAGGTGGAGCGTGCAGGGCCATACGAAATGGAGCTGGAATATTCATTTTATTCATCAAGTGCAATACCTGCAATGGAAAGAATAAATCATAAAAAAATAACCCCTGTTGGGAATTCCCACATCCCACATTGTCTAAATATAAAAAGTTGATATGACTTAATATATCTATTTGGGCCCTCCACCTAATAGCTTATAGCTTAGGCTTTTAGGTTAGAAACTTAACATGGTATCAGAGCATGTCTTTCTTGCGCCGTTTCATTCGTGAGTCTGTTATTGTTGTTGTTGTTGGGCCTATTTCGCTCGTGAGCCCATTATTGTTGTCCACGTGACAGGCCCGTTATTGTCTTGTTAGGCCTACACGTGAGGGGGAGTGTTGGGAAGTCCCACATCCTACATTGTTTAAATATAAAAAGTTGATATGACTTAATATATCTGTTTGGGCCCTCCACCTAATAGCTTAGGCTTTTAGGTTGGAAACTTAACAACCCCAATTTACTTGTAGTTGATTAGATTAACACCAAGATAATGACAAGGGGAGCAGGAGAAGAGAAATTCAACAGATTGTTCTACTAGCTTTTGCATGAGATTAGAGACAACCAGCGTATAGAAGCAAGGAACAGCAATAAGGGCTTGAGAATGTTGGTCAGAATATTTCCATCTGGAGGGGGGTATGCATACCTATAACACAAACAGAAAACATGTAAAGCGGGCTGGAAACATCTATGCTAGCAAAGATGGAATATTTCCATTAATGAACCGCAAGATACTAAATTAGGCCAGGTAAAACTTTGATGTAGTTCTTATTTATGTAAGTACACGAGCCCACAGTTTAAAAGGCCAGAGCTTCCTCATCCAGATTACTTTCATTAACACTGCACACATTAAAAAAAAAAAATTGTATTTTTGCTGGAAACTGCCATATTTCCCAGTGCCAAAGAATCAAAATGGGAATCCTTTGTAGTGACCTCGAACATTTGAACATGTAGTTGCAAGTGCTGATCAGTTTTCATGGTTCTTTGGAAGAAGAAACAAGAGACCATAACAGAAGAAGAGAGGGGGGGGGGGGGGGTGTGTGGGGAGGGGAGGGTGAAAGCAAGAATGAAATTAAGAGTAGGTCAGTAGGCACCTCATTGTATGCATATAAGGTGCCCTTTTCATAACCCCACCCCATAACACATACATACAAGTTTTTTATAGAATAAGTAAACCCAAAAGGAAGTGAAAAGGGGAAACGTACTCGAGGTCAGGAGAAAACAGATAGTCAATACCAAGTCTAACAGCAATGGGTTCACTAGAAGGTAGGGACCCTGGTTTGGATCCTTCATTAAGATCTGGTCCCAGTAGCATCCTTCATCAAAGATGTGGATGAAGTAAAATCCTTTCCAACTTGAGCTTCACTTTTTTGGAGTTTAGTACCCTCGGTAGGCTTATTACTAGCTCTCTGCACTGACAAGACTTTACCAAAAAACTTCCGCCTGACCAACCATAATAAGACAATAGTTCAAAGCTGTCTTTTGTAGATTAAACAAACATGACTGAATGACATAAAAAGATTTAGGGGAACAGAAAACAGATAGCAACACATGGAACAAAATAGGGCTCATTAAATGGACCATCTATAAAACTTTACAGATATTTGTTCAAACAACACGAATAATTTCTTTTTTTCAAAAAAAAAAAAATGGAAATATGGTATAAGATTTATAGTCACCCATTTAATTGACATTGTGCTTGAGAAGCTAATGCTTCGTTATTGAAATCCACAAATGCACAGTTTCTCATTATGCACATAGAAAGAAAAAAGGAAAAAAAAAAAATGATTACATGATATGTACCCACCTGTCCAAATAGATAAACCAAAAAAGTTGAGTTGATAAAGGGATTTTGGCTATACAATATGTCTACTAATTCTTAAGCATCAGGAAGAACAAAGATGATGAACAATGGAGCTTATAGGATCTATGAAACAAATCAAAGGGCAGACTTGTTTCCACATGAACAAGCACTACCCCAGATTCTAATGCATTTGATGAAAGTTTGCACAAGGACAGGGGAGTTGGATATATGTGATGACTCAACAGTCAATTAAAAAAAGCAACGTTCGGCATGTCATAGTAAAACAAAAAATTTGAAATAAGTTTGACCAACTACACGATGGCTACAACAAACAAATCCCAATCGTGCCTTAACCTTCTGAATGCCATCTGGCATGCTCTCATGACCAACTGGGGCTGACTGATTATTACTACTTCTAACCCCAATGACACATTATATGCTTTCAGTTGTAGGAAAACATTATTAAAAGTGCTAAAACCCTAGAGTGAAGAAACCCAAAAAACAAACTTCATTTCATCAATTGAAAAAAAAAATGAAGAAAGGCAGTTGCTTCCTTCAATGATCAATCCAAAAGGAAGCACCAACAGTTATAAGGGCTTGTTCAGGGGTTTTCTTCAAACTTCCACAATCCAATCTAGATAGGACTATAAAATCTCTCTCTCTTTTTTTATCAACAACAAAAATAAAATATATTAATGAGCAAAAGAAAGTACAAGTGAGAGGACAAGATGTCCACCTGAAAGGAGGGAAAAAAAAAAAAAAGAAAAAGAAAAATGAAGACATAAAGGAACCCCTACAAAAGCCTTAGAAACAGAAGCCCAAAAGAAGTCAAAAAACTAACTCAATCCAACAACCCCTCATCGGACTCAAATTCATCTTCAAACACCCTAGCATTCCTCTCCAGCCATAATACAAAGAGTTACTGAAACCTCCAAACTCTCTCTCTCTCTCTCTCTCTCTCTCTCTCTCTCTCTCTCCCCGCCCCCAAATTTTTCATCCAAGGGGCTACTTTTTTATCTGGTTGTGGCAAAACATGCATTTCGATTGCTTAAATGTTAGTTCTCTTTTTTTTTTTTTTTTTTTTTTTTTATTGATGAAGTAAAAACCCTCTCTACCTATTAATGAATTTTGGTCTGTGGGTATTGTAACTTTAATATTGTAGGTTATCAGGTCATTGCTTGTGCTCCACCATCAAATTTTCATATTTTATAGGGTCTTAGATATCAGTAGAGACTACATTCATTCAAACTCATTTTGCCACTTTTACTTTGTTAACTAACAACCAATTAATTAAAATTCATGCATGGTCTCTATGAGTGCTGTTGATATTTGACATAATTGGGGCAAAGATTGTCCACTGAAATTGTGTTTGGAAGTATCCTACTCTTTGATAACATAAACATGTTCAGTGCTCTTACAATTTACATCAAGTGTTCAGCCTTCACATTAAAGGCAAAATTTCCATCATGACACAAATAGTATAATCTTTTAGCTTCAGAAACAATATAAGAGGCTGACATGTTACTCCAACATTGGATTGTCCACCGATATACTGATATACCAAGGCAAACTTGTAAAGGTAAAGGTAGTTAGTAGATTATCTCATTCATAAAAACAGAAAATGATCAAGGAATATCCAAAATAAATAACCATGTATTCGAAAGCACCATATCAAGTCAGACAATCTTTTTGCCTTATCCTCAGTAGTAACCTGACTGCAGCTTCAGCTTAGAGATAATCCCCTACGAAGCACAATGTAACAAGTGGTATGGAGTACTTGATTTGAATAGCCAACTTGGTGGACACCCGACAGTCCACAGACAACCGTGCACTGTCATCAAGATTTTGCCAAAATAACATAGATATCCCAAAGGTGCTTCAGTAGATCTGATAAAATGGAATTAGCAAATAACCAAACATGCTTCTCAACTGTGCCAACTCTACTTAAACCATGCATAGATGGCTAGAACATAAGTAAAAGATGAATTTCATGACCCCGTGCCTTGACATGGAGGCAACACTCTACGTAAAAGCCCTAGCAGTGAAAGTTCAACTCGGACTGGTCTTCCTTAAATGTTGTGGCATTGGGTTACTTCATCATTTTTTCAGTTCTTCTTGAATTGGCAGACAGAGAGAAATCCATATTCAAGTATAGTGGTTTTGGATGAAATCATGCTGCTATTTACCAATCAAGCACAATGAGCCTTCAAAAAGGCATTGGAAAAACTTCTGCCACTCTTAAGAACTTCATGTCGAGGATGATTTAAATTTCTAGGGGCACTACTGCCAACTTCGCTTGCTCTTCGCAGGCACCTAGCTTTATCAGCACACCTCAGGCACTCCAAGGATAGGCTGGGCTTCTACATGGACTGCTTTCACAATGCTTGCAATCTTCTCTGATTTCAAACTAATATGCTCTGCTTCTCTCCCACCAGAGTTGTGTGTTGCCTATGTCTAACATGACACAAATTAGTTTGGCATTGATCCACATAGGGGCATACATCAATCCCTTCATAAGTGATGCAGAGCATGTTAAGAAGCAAGGAAAGATTACGGTTTATTTGTGATATACTTTGTATGAGAATAATTTTATAGTCATAGGTATTTTAGAAATTTTAGAGACTGTCTATTTTATATAGTTTCTATTTTGCTTATACTATCTAAGAGTTTCCATTTTTAATTTGAGTATAATTAGGAGTATTTTTAAAATTATAAATCAGTTACGAGTTTAGAAATTAGAATAATTCGCGTCCTAGTTGGTTTCTAAATTGATTAGTCTTGTTTTTAGAATTATTTTACTTGCCTCGCAAGTTTTCTAGATTCTATAAATAAGGGCCATTGAACCAAACGATTCTGAACTTTGCTTAATGAAATATTGATTGTTTTGGTTTAGTTATTGAAGACATGCTTGCCTAGATTCCCCCTTCTACTTTTACTTCTACTACTTCTTCTTCTTCTCTTTTCTTTAATTCTATACAATGATGCATTTTTGGATTGATCAACAATTAGCCCTATCTTCATTGTTTTTTTCAACCTAAAACCCTTCTCCCAGAACCTTCACCCTATTACTATGCCATAAACCTTTACCCTAACATCCCTGTTAGAACTCCACTTGACCCCAAAAGCTTTAGTTGTTAGGGAATGGGTGAACAATTTATATCAAGCTAACACTCTCCCTCACATGCGACCCTTGCTCGCACGTGGAGAGGTGAACTGATAAACGACCAACAAAGAGATAAACGAATGCGGGAGGAGTTGAAAAGACTCAAACCCAAGACTCCCTAGCAACCAGAGAGTTCAAATACCACGTCAAAACATCACTTAACCTGTTAGGGAATGGGTTAGCAATGTATATCAAGCTAACAATCCTACACCCTAAGATAGTTGCTACCCAAACTCCAGCAACCTACTTTTTGAGATTACAGCCACTTACCACCTTTAAACATTGACCTACTCCAACTCCAATTCACCTACAAAGCCTATTACCCTTTTACCACCCTTCAAAACCTAAAATCACAAGCCTTAGCCCATCATTAGATTCACATACATCATTACTCTAGTGTTGTACTGCATCAATAAGCCCACATGAGTAACAAAAAAAATTATATTTCTCAAACATATTTCATATCTCCATCATTAAGGTAGGTTGCTTCATATATTATTCTATGGTCCTAGAGTGCTTAAGTTGTATCAGCTTTCATCGAGCCATTTCATTAATGAATTTAGGAATAAATTGGCCCTTCATTTCTCTTTTATGAACTTTCCATTAGTCAACAACATGCCAACATATTCATTGCAACACCAAACCTTGATATTGCCCAAAAGTATATCGCAACCATTGATTCCTTATTCAGTTTTTTTTATCAAAAAAAAAAAAAATCCTTATTCAGTTTTAAATTTAGTTTCGCAGTTCTAAAGTATCATTGCGTACAAAATAAAAAGCCATCCAACTCCTTGTATTGAAAGAGATTTCAACAAACAAACATACTGAACCATGCCGAATGTTGCTTTTCTATACCTTTCACTCGTGCAAGGATGGACCGAAGTAGCACCATAGGGGGAGAAGAATCAAGAGAGGGTGTCATAGGGAATGGCTTCAGGAAGGTGCCGAATTAAAAGGGTAGCTAGTGATTCTGTTCTGGGGGTTTTAATGTCACTTCTTCTGTGCCCTGATATCCGACATGGTGCATCTGATGGTTAATGGACGATTTCCAAGGCGGAACAGCGGCCATTAAAGCGCCCACAATAGTTACTTTTTCTTCCCTATCATAAGAAAATAAAGAAATCAAACAGAGGGTAACAGTGATCGGCAGTAAGATGTCGCCACTGATGGCCGCCAATCAGGGGTTAATAGCGGTCGATGGTTAGCTATGGCAGTAGCATCCTCGAAGAGAGGGAGGCCGATGAGTGAGAGTCGTTTTTGTTATCGAAGGAATGACTGATCAATTCAGCCCGATGAAAATTTCCACTGAATTTCCCACACTTTTCTCACATTTTTAAACGGAAAATTAATATGTATTTTCCCTCCTACTTTCCTACATTTTTTTTTTTCCCTTCTATTTCTCCCTTACAACCAAACGACACCGTAGACAGCGTGAACTTAAAGCTCATCCCTTTTCCTTTTTTCTTAAACGCCAAGTAAACCAGGAATTTTTTGTCTGACCCTAGCACCCAAGTAAACACCGTAGACAACCAGGAATTTTTCAAGTAAACACCGTAGACAGCGTGAACTTAAAGCTCAACTCCTTTGAGCCAACTAGGCAGTAGGCAGTAAGGCACCTTATAGTCTATCCAGCGAATTATAAAATCAAGGGTCCTTCCTCTTTGTTCACCCACCCGGCTAGGACATGTAGACATGGGCCAATGTACTCAATACGCTATTTCTACATGGAAAATAGAATCCTTTTTTTTTTTTTTTTTTTTTTTTTTTTTGCCAAATGACAGGAGAACACACATATCCACTACACACACAAGTGGAGTCAAATTCAAGAGATTTGCAAGTCCTACACCTCTATTAAGATGAGACATGCCATTAGACTCAAGTCATATACTATGCACATTTGGAGACGTGACTCTTATCATTTGTATAGATGACCTTTCAAGAATCTCGTATTCTTGTGCATAAAATTTTATGTGATTTATTTATTTGTGAGGATCAAAGTTTCTTTTTTCAGTATCAATTAGTAGCATTTTATCATAATTTTTATAGGAAGTAGGAACAATGTTATTTATCATTTTTTTTTTTATCTAATTTATTTTTTTAATGATGTGGCTGATGCAGCAACAGCCACATCAATATTATTTTTTTTTTTTTTGTGTGTATTTTTTAACACATGATGTATTAATAATCACATTATTAGAAAAACAAAATTAAGAAAAATGTTAGAATCATTAACATTTTTCATTTTCATTGTAAACTTTGACCCATTATCATATTTTTGAACTAAAATTAATAACACGACAATCAACTGGAATTATGTGTGTTTTTTTTATATTCATACTAGTAACAAGTATCATAAATCGTATTAAGACCATTGAAGTTTTATTTTAAACTGATTTCTTAATTATCTGTATGAAAAGTTTTAAATTTAATGAAGAAAAATGATGACATGATAGATTGTCATTGCTTGACACTCAAATCATAGGCACAAAAATAATAAACCTTTAAATTTTTTAAAATAGATTAAAATTCATTGATGACCATGATTTGACAAGAGTGCTTCAAATTTGGACTCACTTTACCAGAGTGTTTGAAATTTTGTGTCATAATAACTTTTAATGAAAAAAAAGAAAAAAAAAAAACAAAATGTATGAGGGAGCTCAGTAGCTCACATAAAGAGACATAAGGCGCAACAAATAAACTACAAGAACAGGCTGTGAGTTCCAAACACCATTCAAGAGACTGTGTAATGAGATACGAATCAAATGGAAATAGTATAACAAATAAACTACAAGAACAGGCTGTGAGTTCCAATAAAATTAACATCAACAAAATTATATCACCTATGGTTGAGAGTTCAGGGGGAGGGGGGGTGGTGTTGGCAGACCAAGAATGAAAGAAAAGGGGTGGAAATGTGGATGGAGAAAACTCCACAAACCAGACTGGGAGCATCTGACAGTTCAAGGTATGCTGTAGATTAAATAAGGCTTGGCATTTCAAAGAATTTATTTTGTTTACAGATTGTCCGAACCTGATCATTACAAGAGGAGACATGGAAAAAACAATATTTTTTGATAAGGTACATGAAAAAAACAATATTTAGAAAAGCAAGGACAAACACATACACATACACCTTCACTTACCAATTGGATGTCCCACTTAATAATTCAATAGCAATGAGGGTGGCTTATTGTAAAAGTAGTAGTCCCGGTACAAGAAGAAATGAAAATTGAAACCTAAAAGCCATTTATTTCAAAAGGTATTTCTTTTTTAAAAGCCTAGTTTGATGATGAAAGAATGAAATCCATGATTAAATAGTCAATTTTTTTAACTCTAAAACATGATATTGAAATATTTGTTCCATGAAGAACCAACAACTGATATTGATAGATATGTCCCCAACAAAGCTTATTGAGACAGCTTCGATCTTTTTAAACGATATAACCATCTTGGGATAACATGCCTTCCTTCTCACTCAGATCAAAATATTGCATATATTTATTTCAAAACAAACCTATGTAGAAAAAAGAGAGAGAATTCCTGATGCAAAAACAAATATAGAAGGAAGATGAAAAATAAGGAGTTGGTGATAATATCTTTTCCACGTACAGGTCAATTGAAGATAAATATAAATATCTAATGCCTACACTACGCAGAACGAGAATGGTTAAAATGGCCATTTTTCATGTAATAACCTATAGAAATAGATATCTAATGTCAACACAACTCAGAAAAATGAAGAACAAAAAAGAACGTAAGTTGCTCATTGCAACAATTCCTCCATACAGCATAAAAATGTGAAAAAAACAAATCTTCAAAATCCATGTTTTCTTTCACCTTCTCAAAATTTCAAAAGATACATATCAAAAGGAGTAACATTACAAAGGAAATTCAAGAGTACTGATTGCAAACGTTTGCATTAGTTGCAGGTAAGTTCCAATTTACTAACCCTGAATTAATGCCCAAGTAGCAACGCACAGGGGATAGTAATCTACATTTGGGAACTCGCTAGACAACTTTGCATATATCTTCATACTCAACGGCTTGAAGCATTCTCCCATCGTATATCCCCTTCTCTATCTGCACTTTTGCACAAAATTTATCTGTATTCAACGCAAGCAACCTCGCATTTGATCCACGATATGCCCCATTCACTATCCTTATGAGACCTCCAATCTGGGGAATCACAGTTTCAAGTTCGTCTTGATCAACCCTAAGTACATGCTTGCTTTCAAGCATCTCAATTTCCCCAACATACTTGTCAATTACTTTCTGCACGACCCCCTTTTGCTTGTAGTACCCTTTCTCGGCCAGGGCTTTGCTCATAACTTTAACAATAATTCCCTCACACAACCAGTAATCCTTCCTATTACTTCGCTCCTTTGCCTTCTCCTCTTCTTTCATCAACTCATCTAATGCAGACCTACCCCCACTTTTACCCACATTCCCACCAGCTTTACTTCTCTCATTCTTATCACTCTCAGCTTCCACAAACACCGATTTTGAACTCTCCATTTTATCTTTGACAACTGGTTTCAATGATGATGAACCAAGCGCAAATGCAATCTTACCACCATTCTCCGATTTCTGCAACAATACCGGCTCCGATTCAGAAACTGGAGTCAACCCATTGGCCAATGGCATTAACTGTTCAGCCCTTTCAATCTGCTTCTTAATTTCCCTCTCTTGCTTCTCTTCCTCCACTATATCCGCCTTGATCCGCTTATTTTTCTGCCTTTCCTTGAAAAGGGTCTCCGAATCTCTATCAATATACGTAATAAACCACCCCTTCGGCGTGTCCTCCACCTTACACTTCCCGGTCCGTCCCAAATACTTCACAAACTCCGTAAGCGTCGCCCACTGCGTCGAATTCATATGCACATGATGCCTATCAGCTATATATTCGTTATAAACAACCGTGGCCGCCACGCGACTGAACCGATGGCTACGCTTCATGTGCTCGAGGAACAAGCTCTCGAACTCTTCCGAGTAGCCATCGACGATCCGGTTAGGGTTTTGGCCGAATATCTGCATCTGACGCTGGTGGCTCTCGCTCATACAGTGGCACTTGAAGCCGTTCTCGTCCCGGCATTGCTTCTGACACATCTGGCAGTACCATCGAAGCTTCTGGAGACCCTTCGCCTTGATACGGTTGGCGATGGCTTTGGGAGTGAGAAATTCGTTCTTACCCATTGAAAAATCTCAGATAAAATTCCTTATTAAAAAAGAACAAAAAAAAAAAAATCTCAGATAAAATTAGACAATGTTTCAATTCAATGTTGAGGAAAAGGAGCTTCTGGTTGTTTGCTAATTTGAAAGTTTCCCGTCGAAATTGGCTGCAAGATTTTCCAAGATTGTTGGGATTTTATGACGCAATCGAAACAAACCCTAGTTTAAATTGTCAAAGACTAATTTAAAATACAGTGTAAATTATATACATATACATATGGAAGAAGAAGATACAACCAGCAATTTTTCGTCTGACCCTAGCACCCAAGTAAACACCGTAGACAACCAGGAATTTTTCAACTAAACACCGTAGACAGCGTGAACTTAAAGCTCAACTCCTTTGAGCCAACTAGGCAGTAGGCAGTAGGCAGTGAGGCACCTTACAGTCAAGGACTATCCAGAGAATTATAAAATCAAGAGTAAATTACATTAAGACCCCCTCTAAAATCTGACAATTACAAATAGACCCTTTACGTTTCTGAAATTACATTAAAACCTCCTCCCTCTAACTTCCGTCCATAATTTGTTAAATCACTTTCAATTTTTTTCAAAATACCCTAATTACCCTTATTGGATGACAACTTCCATGTTAAATGCATATAACTCATCAGTCCATGTGAGCGCCGTGTCCTTTCACCACGTCGGCTCGGGAGTACGCCACTAACCGCGGATGATTAGGGCGGAGAGAGAGTCGCCACCCGATTTTGGCCTCGGGAACCGATAGACCCCTAGCAAGGGCCCAACTCGTCATCACCCAAAGAATCAAGGTTCGGAGCTAAGGTACGCGGACGGGAAGGTGTTAGGCACCCGTCTGCGCCCGGCTAAAATCCGGCCTCACATACACTTATTGGTTTTAATTAAAAAAGAACTTAATTGAATTCAACCGTCAATCAAACGCTTATGCAATCGAATTCAGATAATGGCATGCACAGATGAGAAAAAGGGAAAGAAGACCAGATATATAAACAGATATATATGATACAGAATATTCACAAGGTTGCAAGGGGTACCTATACTGCCTGCAAAAGAAAAGAAGGGATTAAACTGTAAAAACATGGCTCATGCACGTACGTGCATATGAGATGCACGTACGTGCATACCATATGTACGTACGTACATGCTTATCCAATTCCATCCGATGCCTACCATGCTGTGCCCGAACAGATCTTTGACTCGAATGTATGCAGAAAAATGGCTATAATGCGATTTAGAGATAACAAAATGACCTAGACCTAGATGGCGAAATGATAGCAGATGCTAATAAAGATGCAACAGATATTTGTGGGCCTAAACCATGCGGATTAAATGCTAAGAATTAACAGAGAGATATATCATGCGCGGAAAAAATGCTGGAGTTAATGGATAAATCTCATGTAGCCCTACGCATTTGAAATGGATGAGAAACTCATTTCAAACCTTAAATGCACAAATAAATCGGTGCCGGATTAGATCTGAACGTGTCCTAATTATGAGTATTAAATGACAGGATATACATATCAAATGCAATATTATAAATAATCATGCTAAAACGAAATTAAGGATTGAGAATGGTTACCCTCAAGTTCGGGCAGCAGCGATCCCTTCACAAGCGTGCTTTCTGGACCTCTGGTGGACACAGCCGTCAGTCTCAGGGTTTCTAGAGTGGTGGTTTTGGTAGCCAAAATTCGGATCCTTTCTCTTGAATGAAAGCCGGGTATTTATAGGCGGGGATTAGGGTTTAATTCGGGGGTCTCTAGGGTTTCCCAGCCGCCACTGAGCAGCTGTCAGCGTGGGGGCTGTATAAGGTAAGAGGCAATTTCGGGGGGAAAGAGATGGAATTCAAAAAGAGAAGGCATGATCGTACGTGCATGGTATATGCACGTACGTGCATATCCCATGCACGTACGTGCATGGGGTATCGAACCAAGGCCAAAGGCCTGCTGTGTCTCCGCGAGTCCTTCGGGCGTGCTTGCGATGGTCCGTTGGCTACTGCCCTTCATCATCGGGTCTCAGAAAGTGGCTTGGGGTGTCAAGTGGTACAAAATGGGGTGTTAACAGTCCAACACATTCATCCAGTACATTTGATTGATTTATTTATTTATTGATAAACAACCAAAAGATTATATATATATATAAAAGAAAAATGCCAAAAAGCTTAAATTTTTGTCCAATTGATGTGGTAGTGTACGGGGAAAAGTCCGGACAGTCGGCGGAGCATTTTAAAAAGGAGGTCCGGAGGTTCGGAGCACCACATGACTACGGCCCGATCGATTTGTAGGGGCTGGGATAACTCCTGGAAGTGCGGAAATGTTAGGCCTTTTCGATGAACAATAGTACTAGGTAGCTCGAAGAAGAGAAGAGCTAGATGCTGCGTAGAACAGGAACCTAAAAACAAAGAGGATCGTCAAGGGGAGACCGGGGGTTTCCCGGTCTAAAACCCTCCGACACTCAAGTCAATCTCAGAAAGAGTAAGAGAGAGAGAGTAAGAAAAATCTCTAGGATTTTGTGTCAAGGGAACTTACTGTCTTTGGCATGAATAGTGTTCCTTTTATAGGCAAGTGCTAGGTTCCGGATTGGACCACTGCCCTGACCTGACCGTGGTCAATTTAGGGTTCCGAACTAACCATGGTTAGATAGGGGCTTCAGACCAGATCGCGGATCTTTCAGGGTCACAGTCCTGACCGTTGACAGTCGTACCCCCTGAATCGGTTCCCAGGAGCATGCTCTGCTCCCGACCTAATTTCCTCTGTCGGATTTGGGAGGTAAAACAAATTCGACTCACGTGAGGGACATATGCTCGTGTGGCCCGAAGGAGTTCATTTGACCGAGAGCGTGCCTGCCCGAAGGTGACACGAACTGAGGACATAAGGCCCGAGGGCCCGTTTGCCCCGAGGGCATGTTGGCCCGAAGGTTCAGATTCCCCGAAGGCGTGGTTGCCCGAGGATGGTTCTAAGTAACCGAGGTAAAAGGGTAACCCGAACGCATTACCGAGGAGATACACGTGTCGCGGTCTCATTTGCTTTTCATAAATATCCCACACAACTTCCCCCGAGCCATCATGTCCACGGTCACGCAGCTACCGAGGATGTGATGGTTCTGACATGGCGGTACTGACGTTCAATCAAGCGCCGTTTCGCATGCCCGAGGCAGCTGCTGGGCACAAAACTCGATGGGGTGACATCATCCTCGGGAGGCTAGGTATATAAGGGTTTTGTCATCCTTATTTCCTCACTTTCACTCCGAGAGCCAGAGCCTTGCTTACCGAAGAGACATCGCCGGAGAAAGGAATCCGATCGTCGACGACTCGCCGGAAATTGCCCTTCTTGAGTTTTCCGGTAAGTTCTTCATCTGTTCTTGGTGTTCTTCGTTTTCTCCATTCATTTGTCTTAGATCTCTCTTTTTTAATTCGTTCGTAGAAAACAAGTTATGTTCTCGGTTGTTTGCGACGTACTCGAACCGAACACAACAAATGTGCTCGATTACTTGTGACGTGCTTGAACCGACCACAACAAATGTGCTCAGTTAAGACTAAATTTCCAAACCGAGAGAACAAAATACCTAGGTTTGTTCGGGAGTTCCCTTAAAAATAGGATTATTCTCTATTCCATGTGTCCTAGGCCACTTTGTCCTTACCGAGCTCTGTACTTAACAGATGACTTATCAAATCCGAGGGAACCCGAACAAGGAGAAGGACTTCGGGGAGAAGTTTGATTTCGGGGCTGGGATCACTTTTCGATCTGCCGAGGTCAGTGAAGAAATCGGTTCTACCGACGACCGAGGGGGAGTGCCCATCCACAACATCAACTTCTTCGAGGGTGGTGTTCGAGTCCCGTTCCCCGAGCTCTTGGTGGACTTCCTCAACTTTATCAATTTGGCACCCATCCAGTTAAAACCGAACACATACAGAGTTGTGCTCGGTGTGGTAGAACTTAATAGGATTCTCAGCACCAACCTAGGTGTTGAAGAAATTTTCAGCTGCTACCAGCTGTCTCGGTCGCTCGGAGGGTTCTACCTTAGGTCCCGAGACCCCGAGCAGGTGCTTGTTACCCACATCCCTGATAGTAGCCAGGGATACCAGTCCGATGTAGTGTTTATTTATGGTGACTTCGAGCCTCCCTTGCTCGGGAGAGAAGGACGAAGAGTCCCTCGGGAGTTCGGGGAGCCTCGTAAGTTTTTTAGAGTCTTAGTACTTGATCATTCATTTCTTTCCGTATTTCTTCCCCTCAGTTCATAACTTGTTCTTTTCCACAGCTGAAGCTGCCTTTGAGCTTCCTTTTGAAGTTAAGGAAGACGAGATCCAGAGGGTGCTGAACTACCGAGGGGAGGACGGCTTTGGTCAGGCAGCCCACGTCCTTCTCAAGTACCCACCTCGGTACCGGAGCTTCTAAGCAACAAGCGTTCCTAAAGGGTACCCATCCTTTGGTCAAGCAAAGAGGAAGAAGGCTACCATGCAAGAACTAAGCATAGTCGTTGCTCTCGGTACGCAGGGCCGAGCAGAGGGGGAGGATTCAAGTTCTACCCAAGGGGGGTCCTCCGAAAACATGGCTGACCGAGCCAATGTTTCTATCAAGGTTCTAGCGCCCAAAAAGAAGGGGGCAGGTCCGAGCAAATAGAGGGGTCCTGACCCGATCAAGGAGGCCATTTGCAGGAAACAACAACAGGGGAAGGCCTCCTCGATTCCCCCGACCGAGAAGCCCACAGCGAAGGCTCCGACCACGAAGGCCACTGTCACACCCCATTTTTGCACCACCTTATTAGGGCTCATCATTTCATGCATGTTTTTGTTTTGTTTTTGAGTCTAGTCACTTGCATTAGTTTTCTAGAGTCACAAGGACAATGGATATGAATTTTGGTTCAAATTAGAGTTGATCTTGAGGGATAATAAGAGCTTTTGTGACTTGAGGGGCATAATCATCTTTTAAGTCCCAAACTTTTCATTTGACCTTGGAATGATCTCCAAATTGTCAATTGGAGTTCATATGGATGCATAAGAGGTATTTCTAGGTTCAATTTGGTAAGTCAATGGCTCGGGATTAAAATGGCTCGATGTAGTTCAAGTTAGTTAATTGACCCTTCCTTGGGTTAGCTCTAATTGACTCACAATTACCAACCAAATCTTTTCAAATTGACTTTCATTAGTCATCATTTTACCCTCAAAATTGTTTCATGAAGTTCAATTTTGATATGGCCTGATGATGAGTTTAGTGTGGTTATTTACGGATTATCCTTGAAGAATTAGTGCGAATCACAGCATGAGATTTTTGGTTAAAATAAAAAGAAAATTATTTTATTAAATTAGCCATTTTATCATGACACTAACACGTGTACGTATGTGATGAGTGTGTGTACACACATACGATACATGTGCATGCGTGTTAGCAGTCAGTCTCCCAATTTTTATAAAAGACAATTTCCTTTTCCTATTCAGATTAGAAGTCTTTTATCATTATAAAATACCTTTTGATTATTCTCCAAGGAAACCTAGTCCAGGAAGGAAAGGGAAACTCCAGATTTCAGCTATAAATACTCTCTTAATGTCTTTAAACAAGGGAGAGGAGAAGAGGGTTGGGAGGGAGTGAAATTCGTCATAATTCAGCAGCAGATTTTCTGAAAACCAGCAGTCGTATTTTAATCATAACGTTTTCATCCGAAGTCAGAATTTGATGAAATTGGTCTTGTTAGAAAGATAATTCAATTCTCTACAACTTTGTATTTCACAAGCTTTGTCCAAATCCAACGTTTTCATACCCAAAAACGCGATTGAAGTTGCTGCTGCTGCAAAGTGACGAAAATCACTTTTCTTTTCTCTTGTTCTCTTTTTGTTTTCTATTTCTTTTCAAAGTTGAGTGAGTTTTGATCTCTTTGCTGTGATACCACTTTGACAAAGAGGAGGATTCGTGTTGGTTTGATTCACTCTAAAGACCTGAGGAGCCACGGACAATTACAAACACAAGGGGAGCCACTTTATGCATTAATACTTGAGTGTTTGAGAGAGAATAAGGTATTCTCCTTCTCTATTCAAGCTTAAACTAGGTTTTCATATGGGTTAGGCTTATTGCATGTTAAAGGTAACTTTTTTATCATGTATTAACACTCTAGCTAGTTAATATACATGGAATATCTATTTTTTATCTACTGTTTAGCATGCTTTAGGGCTGTCCTTTATGTTTTAATGCATAGTTATGATTCTTGTGCTCCTGTTTGTCCTTGTGCTAGGATTAGTGTCATTGCATGTTAGAGTTAGGATTTTCATCATGTTATATTGCTTTAGTTAGTTAATATGCATGATATAATTTCTGTTTAGTTTGGTTTTAGCATGATTAAAGTATGTCTTGTGAGTTTTTAAGCATATTTGTGAGTTTAGGGTTTTAGAGTTATTGTTTTGTGTTTGTTTTCATATAGCATGATAAAGTAGACTTTTTTATTTGGTTTTTCTTCGTGTTTGCTGTATATGTTTTTCATATGGAGTAAACATGATAGTTTTGCATGCATATTAGTATGTTTTAGGGTTTTTTATGCATGATATGGTTCTAGGAATATGTTAGGACTTATTATTGTTCGCTGTTTTTGCTATTGGCATGCTTAGTGGATGATTTTAGGTCATAATACTATTCTGTCCAGATTTGCATGTTAGTGTTTTCGCATGGTTTTGAGCACTTGTAAGGGTGCAAATAGGTGTGGTATTTGTCCTATGACAAATAGGGCTGCTTATGTCTGAAATGGCTAATGTTTGGAGCAATTGCGCTCAGGTAAGTGGGTGTGAAGGTGCCCCAATTCACCTTTCTTCCTTATCCCTTCTCTTCTCCCTATTTAGGGTTAATTTTTAATACAAGTCTATGGTTTAATCAAAGGTTTCCTTTATAAATAAAATTCTGGTTTTTATTAAAGTTTCCATTTTGTGGATTTCTTTCCTAAAATCAAACTTTCTATCATATTCAACTCTTTTGATCAAATAAGGAAACCTAGGGTTTTAACCATAGGTTTGTATTAAGTCTTAACCTTAGTTCTAATCGAACTACGTGGACTTTGATCCATGTATTTCGTTGCATGGTACGTAGGCGCTCTTCGTGAGGCTCAAGTCCGTTCTAGGATCCAAGCATCCTAGGCTTCTTTTTGTTTTGTTTTGTTCTTCTTTATTTTCTGTTTTTATGTGCTTATTATGCATGGATGGATGAATGAAATATATGATATGCATGCAATTCTTGTGATGATATACTTGCTGATTTTTGTATGGGAAAGATCTTAATTTAGCCTAAATGAACTGAGAGACCGAAAGGGTGACATGGGTGCCTATAGGCTTTGCCTAGAACCTTCCCATGTCATAACTTAGCCTCCGAATCCCCGATTTCTTTGGTTTTCAAAAGATTGGTTTTTGCCTTTCCTTTTTTTATGGAGTCATTCAAATTGTTTTCCTAAAACAACCTGATTTTTAGGGTTTTCCTTGTTTCCTTTAAAAAATAAGGTGGCGACTCCTTTCCTTTTTCTTTTTCAAATCCATTTTCTTTCAATCCCTTGTGGGCCCAATTTCCGGGGTTCACAGCCACCGAGCCAAGGGTTTCACTCTCTTCTCAGGCAACCGATCCAAGCACTGCGCCGCAGTCCTCTGGGGGAGCAGTGACGTCCGATAGGCCAGAGCTAGTAGCGACGGACGAGGACCAAGGGCCCTAGCTGGCGAAGAAAAGGAAGAAGGAGGAGATGAAAGGCTTCCCCTTTGCTTCCTCGGAGTACCAGCCATTGACCATCGACCGAGGGTGCTGAGAAATAATAAGGGACCTGCCTCAGTTTCTCCTCCCGACCGACCGGCGTCTCTCGGTCATAACTGATCCCGAGTTCACATATCATTCGATCGGGAATTTGCTAAAATTCCCCTCGGACATGGCAAGCCACCGGAAGCATAAATCGATGGACCTGGGCTATGAGGTCCTTATTCATCAATTCTTGGTAAGTTAGTGCTCAAACACTTAGAAAATTTTCTTTAAGTTTTCAATCTCTAATTATGCTCGGTGAATGTAGGCCGCCCAACAAACAATGTTCCTCACCGAGCGCCTCCTCAAGACCGAGGACAGGTATAAAAGGGAGGTGGTCGAATTGTCCACCGAGAAGTCTGACCTCAAGACCGAGGTGACCCGGCTGCAGGAGGAGGTGGCTAAGGTGAGCTCAGAGCTGGAGTGCATCCGAGAGGCTGCTCGGTTATCCCAAGACGAGCTGGCGAAGTCCCAAGCTTTGACCGAGGACTTGAGGTCTAAGCTTGACGAGTCCCGGGGTGATGCTTCGCACTGGAAGAAGTAGGCCGAGGAATGGTACGATCAATGGCAGACCGAGGTGGAATCTCGGGCCACCTTAATCAAGCAAGCTGAAGCTAAGGCCGCCGATGAGTACGTAGAGCGTATGGAGCCGTACATGGACCGGCAATACAAACTCGGGTGGGACACCCTCGGCGCTCAGGTGAAAGAGGCCTTCCTCGAGATTGACTTGGAGAAAATCCCCTACGAGAGGGCCATTCTACCCATCTCGGATGATGAGGGTGAGGAAGATGGAGATGAAATCGATGACGGGGAGGCCCCACCCGAAGGAAATGAAGCTGAAGCTCCTGTCGAGGAGGAGGCAACCGAGAGGGTTGATGAGGTAACCGAGAGACCTCTCCCGACCAAGGATACACCCACCGAGCGGCTTTCCAGCGAGCATCCCCCGACCGAGACTCTAGCTTCCGTCGACCTGCATCTCCCCGAAGCCAAGGACTCCGAGGTTTTGGTCATTGAAGATGCTTGACTTAGTGTTCTTGTATTTTTTATTTATTTATTTTTTTGCCCGAGGGGCTTAGTATGTACTTAATCATTTTTGTAAAGAATTCTCACTTGTGAATATACGGTCTTTTTTGTGAAGATAATTCTTTTTGGCCCGATTGCATTCTCTTTTGAGCTCTTTTTCTTTTCTTCTTCCTCTCTTTTCTTTTTAGGAAATCCGAGAGGCTTTAGTGATCATCCCTTTGTCGCTTTAGTGGGACTAGGGTGATCAGCCCTTGCCACCTTGGCGAGACTAAGGTTTTTTTTTTATCTCCTTGTTGTCACGACGAGGCTAGGGTGATAGGCCCTCGTCATCATGACAAGACTAGGTACGTTTGCTAATAATTCTTTTAATAAAAAGACTTTATTGATTTGTCCGAGCTGGTGTTTTGCCGACCAGGCCCAGATTACATCTTTCATTTGTAGAATAATCTTAAGTTTGATACATTAACCGACCTTGGCAGGTCTCGATTATCTTCGCTATGCCTTAGGTCATAAGAGCCTTTTTCTCCGACAGCGATGACTTCATAGGGCCCCTTCCAAGTTGCTCCGAGTTTCCCTTCCTTTGGGTCCCGAGTTCCCGAGTTTACTTTTCCGAGGACGAGATCACCGACTTTAAACTCTCGAGGGCTGATTTTCTTCTCATAATACTTCCGGAGTTCTTATTGATAGACCGCCATTCGGATCATTGCTTCGCCTCTTCTTTCTTCGGCTAGATCGAGCCCGCGCGCCATGTTCTCTTCATCTTGTTCTTAGCTGAGCTCTTCTGTTCTTAGAGTCGGGTATCCCATTTCTGCTAGGATGACTGCCTCTGTCCCGAAAGCGAGCGCAAACGGGGTTTCGTTCGTCGATCTTTGGGGGTCGTCCTGTATGCCCATAAGACCGCATGAAGCTCCTCGGGCCATCTCTCTTTTGCTGTCTTTAGCCTTTTCTTGATTCCTTTTACAATTACTTTGTTTGTCACCTCTGCTTGCCCATTTGATTGCGGATAGCTCAGACTAGCATAGAAGAACTTTGTTCCGAATTGTGCGCAGAACTCCTGAGTTCTTCGACTCTCAAATTGAGTGCCATTATCCGAGATGAACGCTTGGGGAACCCTAAATCTCGTGAAGATGTTTTCCCAAAGGAAACTGATAATATCCGAGTCCCTGATGGAGGCTAGGGCAGCGGCCTCCACCCACTTTGTAAAGTAGTCGGTTGCGACGATGAGGTATCTTCTATTGCCGCTCGCTCGGGGGAGTGATCCGACCAAATCAAGGCCCCATTTTGCAAAGGGCCAATGGCTTGATAAAGGATGCAGGTTTCCTACTAGTCGGTGGATTTTATCCGAGAAGAATTGACAGTTCAGACATTTCCGGGTGTACTTAAGAGCGTCCTTTTGCATGTACGGCCACCAGTAGCCGTGCGTTATTGCTCGGTGCTCCAGCAAGCGTCCCCCAGCGTGACTTCCACAACTTCCATCGTGGAGTTCTTGCAAGATTCCTTCCACTTCATCCGGATGAACACACCTCAAATACGCTCCGGTGAAAGATCGCCTATATAGCAAGCCTTTTGGGGAGAGCCAGAATCGTGCTGATTTGACCCTGATCCGGTGTTTCTGGTGATGGTCTTCGGGAAGGACATCATTTTTGAGATATTTGATTATTTCGTCCATCCAGCTCGGACCAAGTTCAACGATCTCGTTGACTTCCAGGCTCGGTTCTATGCTTGGGGCATGGATAGTTTCGATATTAATTATTCTTCGAGATTCTGTTTCCAGGGCCGACGCGAGAGATGCTAGCACGTCTGCGTGTTTGTTCCATTCTCGGACAAGTTGTTGGATGGAAACACTTTCGAAATTCGAGATAAACTTCTTGGTGAGCTCGAGGTAAGCTTTCATCCTTTCGTCCCGGGCCTCATACTCACCGTTCAGCTGCCGAACCACCAATTGAGAATCACTGAAAAGATTTAACTTGGTTGCCGATAATGCTAGGGCAAGCCTCAGTCCTGCTAGAGTGGCCTTGTATTCGGCCTCGTTGTTTGAGGCAGAGAATTGCAATTTGATGGCGCTTTCTAGAACTTCACTTGTCGGGGATCAGAGGACAACTCCGATTCCTGCCCCTCGATTGTTCGAGGCCCCGTCGACATATAGCTCCCATCTCTGACTATCCTCGCCCCCGAGTTCGGCCGAAGAAGAGGTATCCGATTGTTCGGGCGAACTTTGGTTTGACTCATCTTGCTCGTTGTTATGATCGGTAAACTCAGCAACGAAATCGGCTAAGATTTGCCCTTTTATTGCCGTTCTCGGTCTGAACTGTATATCAAATGCCGCTAGCTCGATCCCCCATTTAGAGATCCTTCCGGAAAGGTCAAGCTTCCGAAGTACATCTTTTAGGGGTTGGTTTGTTAGGACAATGATGGTGTGTGCTTAGAAATAGTGCCGGAGCTTTCTCGAAGCTATTCGGAGTGCTAGGGCAATCTTCTCGAGAGGTAAGTACCGTGTTTCGGCATCAAGTAAGGTCTTGCTTACGTAATACACTGGTCTTTGTTCTTTTCCGTCTTCTCGGATTGTGACGGCGCTAACCGCGTGCTGGGAAACTGCTAGGTATAAAAATAATGGTTCTCCTTGTCTTGGTTTCGACAAGACAGGAGGGCTCTCCAAATGTCTTATTAAACTTTTCAGGGCGACTCGGTATTCCTCTGTCCAAATGTGCTTTGTTTTCTTCTTCTTTAGTGCCTGGAAAAAGGGTTGACATTTATCCGAGGATCGTGAGATAAAGCGCCCGAGCGCTGCGATCATTCCGTTCAGTCGTTGAACTTCTCGGTACGTGCTTGGTTCCTTCAGTGATCATAATGCTTCTATCTTTGTGGGGTTTGCCTCAATCCCTCGTCGAGTAACTAGGTGTCCGAGGAACTTTCCTGATCACACCCCGAAAGAGCTTTTCTTAGCATTGAGTTTCATCCCGAACCGCTGTAGTCTTTCGAAAGCCTCGACAAGGTCAGCTATGTGGCCGCACTCATCCGAGCTTTTTACGATGGTGTCATCGACATAGGCTTCCAAATTCTTCCCAACAAGTCCCTCGAACATTCGAGAGACAAGTCGTTGATAAGTTGCCCCGGCGTTTTTGAAACCGAAGGGCATCACTTTGTAGCAATAGGTGCCGGTCGGGGTGATAAATGCTATTTTCTCTTGATCCTCTTCCGCTATCGGCACCTGATGGTATCCGAAAAAGGCGTCGAAGATGCTCAATCGAGCGTACCCAACAATTGAGTCTATGACTTGGTCGATCTTTGGTAGTGGGAAACTATCCTTCGGGAAGGCTTTGTTTAGGTCCGTGAAATCAACACATATTCTCCATTCGCCACTTTTCTTTCTGATACATACTGGGTTGGCGAGCCATGTCGGGTACATTACTTCCCGTATGAATCCTGCTTTTAGAAGTTTCTTTACCTCCTTGTTTATGGCCCGAGCTCGGTCATCTGACAACCTCCTTTGCTTCTATGTGACAGGCTTGGAGCTCGGATTCACTTTAAGCCTGTGTTGGACTATGTTCGGATCGATCCCTGGCATCTCATGCGGCGACCAAGCAAACACATCAGCGTTTTTCTTCAAGAACTGGAATAATTCCGATGCTTCCTCATCTGAGAGAGAGCTTCCAAGAAGAAAGTATCGTTCGTGGCATTTTTCATCAACGATCATCTTGCGGAGCTCTTCACCCGTTTGGTCGTCGGGCTCGAGTAGAGTATCTTCAACCCCGAGCCGACCGTGCTTTAATTGCTATAATGGGTCGACGTCCTTTTTAGATTTTTTCGGCTCGATGGAGCAGTCTTCCATCATCTCGGTCCGAACGTTACTCTTTTCCTTCTTCTTAGCCGCCGATGACGGAGTGTGACCTGTAAGTTCATACATAAAACATTATTGGGCTACTGCTTGGTTTCCACGGAGCTCCATTATGCCTTCAAGTCCCGGGAAGCGGACGGACTGGTGGTAAGTGGAGGGGACCGCTTCAATGGCGTGGAGCCAAGGCCTTCCCATTATCACGTTGTATGCTGATTGTTCTTCCAGAACGACAAAGTGCTGAATGGTCTGGACTGGGTCGGTTCGGACGGCTAAGGCGACCTGCCCGAGGGGGTAAGAAAGATTCCCGTTAAATGCTTTCAAGCTCAAATTACTCGGGGAGAGATCGTCCTTTTTCAACTCTAACTGGTCGAAGAGTTTTTTGAACATGACATTTACCGAGGCTCCGTTGTCGACATAGACCTTCCCCACATCATAGTTCACGATCATCATTCGGACTATCAGGGCGTCATTGTGGGGATGGTGTGCTTCCGCAGCCGAATAATCTCTCCCGAAGAATAGGGCGGAGCTCAAATCGTCCTTCCCTCTTTCGGCCACAAGCGTTGGCTCTGATTTTACTTCGAACACCTCCCGAAGGTGAGAGGCTTTCTGATATTGCTCCCGAAGGGCGTTTAAAGAGACCGAAGCCCTGTCATATGCTCCGCTAATTACGTCGATGGCTCCCAAGACAGTACATCCCTCGGCCTCAGTTCTCGATTTTTCGATCTTTTTGTCCTCGGGCTTCTTTCGATTGTCGTTCTTAGCTATGAACTCACTCAAGTGTCTGGCTTTTGCCCAGGTCTCCAGGTTATGCTTTAGGGTTTTGCAGTCTTCAGTTTTATAGTCGTGGTCTTTATGGTACTTGCAAAACCATTTTTTGTTCCTCCTTTCGGGGTCTCTGCCCATCAGCCTCGGTTTTTCGAAGAAGTCTTTATTTTCGACGATTCGCAAAAGTCTATAGATTGGCATAGTGAAGACAGTGAGGACTGCTTGATTTGGATTCGTTGGTGCCTTGTCTCTTGTTGGTTCGTTTTTTGCTCGGTCATCCCTTGCTCGATCCGCTCGGGGATTCTTATCTTTCTTCTTATCCGCCTGTTCGGTTTGCTTGGCCATCCGAAAAGCATCGTCGAGTCGTATGTACCTCTGTACTCGATCAAGCAGCTTTCCGATGCTGGACGGCGGGTCGAGGTGAGCTGCTCGAACAACCGAGAGGATCGAATCAGTCCTCGCCTGAAGATGTCGAGAGCGCTTCGCTCATCTGGTTCCTCGATCTCGGTGTAAAGCTCCTAGAATCTCTGGGAATAGTCTCGCAAGGGCTCCTCCGTCCCTTGCCTCATCTCGTACAGGTTTTGCATGGTCTTGGCATACTTTTTGCTTGTTATAAATTGATCCCGAAAGAGCTTGACCAAATCATCCCATCTTCGGATAGATCTTTCTGGAATCTTTACCCACCACCTCAGAGCAATCTCCCCAAGGCTCATCGGGAAGATTTTACACATAAAGCCCTCATTGTCAATATAGAGGGACATCTTTTGGACATAGTACGTCAGATGGTAGTCGGGATCCGTTACTGGGGAGTAAGGAGTGAAAGTGACTGCACTATAATTCTTTGGGGTTTGCGTGGTTTGGATCCAGCTCGCGAAAGGAGACTTTCCCACCCGCAAATAATTCGGCATCGGTCACACCGGCTCCTTCATTATCTTGATCTCCTCTCGGATCTTCCTTGCGAATTCGTCGGAGGTTAAATCTCCGACCCTCCTCCTCCTCTCCTCTCGAGAGCTTCTTCCACATCGACTTGGCTCTGCCAAATCCTCGATTGCCTCGTAATGCTCTCTATCTCTTCGGTTGGCCTTCAGGGCCAACATCTCGGAGCACCGCTCACTCCCTCTCTGACCTTAGTTATCTTCCCGGGGGATCCTCTTAGCTCTACTAGAACTCACTTCAGTGATGACCTTTGAGAAAGAGTCATACACCTGCACCCTACCAGTTCTTTGGCGTTCAACCTTACTCTTCAACTTCCTGTGGCTTTGATCCTCACCTCTTTCTAATAGACCCTCTTGGATATGCATTCTATGCCATCGTGGCCGGGATTCGGCGGGGTGAGAGGTGTAGCTTCCCCTGTCGCCACCGTCTTCCGTTATCATTCGGCCATGGCGGGGGAAGGTTTGATGGCAGCTGCGCTCTTTTAAATTGAGATACTCCTGCTCTAAGGCGAGTTTCTCGCGATTCGCCTCGTCTAGCCGCGCTTGGAGCATTGCAACCACAGCGGTAACCACTTCCGGGTTGGAGTGCTTCGCGACCGCCCGCTCATACCCGGCCTGGACTTCTTGCATCTGGGTTTGCTCCATTGGCCTACTGGTCTCCCCGATGAAGGTGACACTCGCCGAGGGACGCCCGGTCGGTGTGGCGGGAGCACTATACTTGCTCCATTCATTTCTGGCCCAACATACGTTGCCCCGGACCTAGTTCGCCCCGCCATTTGTAAGAAAGGGAGCACAAGCTCAAGCAACGGCGAGCACAAAGGCCTCTTGCTCCTTTTTCCCACAGACGGCGCCAAACTGTACGAGGAAAAGTCCGGACAGTCGGCGGAGGGTTTTAAAAAGGAGGTCCGGAGGTTCGGAGCGCCACGTGACTACAGCCCGATCGATTTGTAGGGGCTGGGATAACTCCTGGACGTGCGGAAATGTTGGGCCTTTTCGATGAACAGTAGTGCTAGGTAGCTCGAAGAAGAGAAGAGCTAGATGCTGCGTAGAACAGGAACCTGAAAACAAAGAGGATCGTCAAGGGGAGACCGGGCGTTTCCCGGTCTAAAACCCTCCGACGCTCAAGTCAGTCTCAGAAAGAGCAAGAGAGAGAGAGAGAGAGTAAGAAAAATCTCTAGGATTTTATGTCAAGGGAACTTACTGTCTTTGGTATGAATAGTGTTCCTTTTATAGGCAAGTGCTAGGTTCCGGATTGGACCACTGCCCTGACCTGACCGTGGTCAATTTAGGGTTCCGAACTAACCATGGTTAGATAGAGGCTTCAGACCAGATCGCGGATCTTTCGGGGTCACAGTCCTGACCGTTGACAGTCGTACCCCCTGAATCGGTTCCCAGGAGCGTGCTCTGCTCCTGGCCTGATTTCCTCTATCGGATTTGGGAGGTAAGACAAATTCGGCTCACGTGAGGGACATATGCTCGTGTGGCCCGAAGGAGTTCATTTGACCGAGAGCGCGCCTGCCCGAAGGTGACACGAACCGAGGACATAAGGCCCGAGGGCCCGTTTGCCCCAAGGGCATGTTGGCCCGAGGGTTCAGATTCCCCGAGGGCGTGGTTGCCCAAGGGTGGTTTTACGTAACCGAGGTAAAAGGGTAACTCAAACACATTACCGAGGAGATACACGTGTCGCGGATCTCATTTGCTTTTCATAAATATCCCACACAGGTAGTCATCAGATTTGCTCATTATAAACAATTATCTATTTAATTGATGTGTAAAAATTAAAAAAAAATTTGATTTGCCAAGTTGCTACCTCATTTGCCACCTTTATACGTATATTTCCATTGTAATAATTCTTTTTATTTATTTCTACATATGAGTAATGCTACATAGCCCCTTTTTTTTTTTTACTCAAATCTACTTACTCAAATGAGGTGGCAACTTAGCAAATCAATTTTTTTATTTTTTATTTTTCAAATTAATTAAAATTTTAATTAAATAAATAATTGTTTCTAAAGAGCAAATTTGACAGCTACTACATCAGTTGGACAGAAAATTTAAATTTTTTTTAGCATTTTTCTTATATATATATATATATATATATTATCTTTTAGTTGTTTATCAATAATAATTAAAAAATTCAAAAGTATTGGATGAACTATTGGACTGGTGAGTTGTATGCATTTACCATGGAAGTTATCATCCACTAAGGGTAGTTAGGGTATTTTGAAAAAATTTGAATATGATTTAACGGATTAATGGATGGAAGTTAGAAGGAGGGGTCTCTTTGTATTTTATTTTGTAAAGTAAGGGGTGTCAGTGTAATTTTAAAAACGTGAGGGGGTGTATCTGTAATAGTCAGATTTTAGAGGGGGTCTTATTGTAATTTACCCTAAAATCAAGGCTCCTTCCTCTTTGCTCACCCACTCGGCCAGGACATGTAGACGTGGGCCAATGTATTCAATACGCTATTTCTACATGGAAAATAGAATCCTTTTTTTTTTCTTTTTCTTTTTTTTTTTTTTGGCCAAATGACAAGAGAACACATATATCCACCACACACACAAGTGGAGTCAAATTCAAGAGATTTGCAAATCCCACACCTCTATTAAGATGAGACATGTCATTAGACTCAAGTCATAAACTATACACATTTGGAGACGTGACTCTTATAATTTGTATAGATGACCTTCCAAGAATCTCATATTCTTGTGCATAAAATTTTATGTGATTTATTTATTTATGAGGATCAAAGTTTCTTTTTTCAGTATCAATTAGTAGCATTTTATCATAATTTTTATAGGAACAATGTTATTTATCTTTATTTTTTTCTAATTTATTTTTTTAATGATGTGGCTGATGTAGCAACAGCCACATCATTATTTTTCTTCTTTTTTTTTTTGTGTGTATTATTTAACACGTGATGTATTAATAATCACATTATTAGAAAAACAAAATTAAGAAAAATGTTAGAATCATTAACATTTTTCATTCTCATTGTAAACTTTGACCCATTATCATATTTTTGAACTAAAATTAATAACACGACAATCAACTGGAATTATGTGTGTTTTTTTTATATTCATATTAGTAACAAGTATCATAAATCGTATTAAGACCATTGAAGTTTTAGTTTAAACTGATTTCTTAATTATCTGTATGAAAAGTTTTAAATTTAATGAAGAAAAATGATGACATGATAGATTGTCATTGCTTGACATTCAAATCATAAGCACAAAAAATAATAAACCTTTAAATTTTTAAAAATAGATTAAAATTTATTGATGACCATGGTTTGACAAGAGTGCTTCAAATTTGGACTCACTTTACCAGAGTGTTTGAAATTTTGTGTTATAATAACTTTTAACGAAAAGAAAAACAAAAAAAACAAAATGTTTGAGGGAGCTCAGTAGCTCACATAAAGAGACATAAGGCGCAATTTTAAGCGTGTCACTCTTCTCTGAATGCAAAACTAGGACAATGTCTTTCCCTTAGCTGTTGCCGACATATGTCTTTCTTGTTCATAGCCAGACGCTACTCAATTGCGTAGATACCAAGCAGTCAGCAGTTAACACTATCCCCTAAAACACCGCCGGCTTGGGAGTCCCCTTCCGCCCCCACAGGGGTGGGGGTTTGGATTATTTATACTACAAACTGTACCTTAACCTCGACACTCGACCATCAAATTCTTGGTTTTCTTCGGAGCATTATTGTCGAATTCTTGGTTTTCTTTGGAGCATTATTGGCTGCAAGATTATCCAAGATTGTTGGGATTTTATGACGCAATCAAAACAAACCCTAGTTTAAATTGTCAATACTAATTTAAAATACAGTGTAAATTATATACATATATATATGGAAGAAGAAGATACAACCAGGAATTTTTCGTCTGACCCTAGCACCCAAGTAAACACCGTACTCAAACGTAGAAAAATGGGTCAGTTACTTTTTACTACCTTCAACTTTGGGGGTAGTTTCAATTTGGTCCATAAACTTAGAATTGTCTCAATTTAGTGACAACTTATGAACTATTGTTACAATGTGGTCAAGGCCCCGACGTCCGTTAGGTTTATGGACGGAAAATGTACGTGATGGGCATGTGCGGCTGACGTGGAGCCTATGTGGCTTATGTCCGCTTACATGGAGCCTATGTGGCAGCCACATAAGCATTCTCACCCAATTATGGTCGACTATATCATTTTATAGTCGACTATAATAAACAAAGAGTTGAATAGCTGAAATTGATGTTTGAACATTCAATATAGTCGACTGGCAAACGTTATAGTTGACTATAAAATGTTATAGTCGACTATAAGAGACAGAAAGTTTATTTTAGTTCCGAAATCCATTTATAGTCGACTATAATTTGTTTATGGTCGACTATAACAGTCAGAAAATGTAGTTATGTATGTTTTGATGTGAAATTATCATTTACGTCTGTGATGTTAACTTAGGCCATTTCAAATAAGATGTTACCATACTCATGTTGCTTAATGGAGCAATCATTTACAATACTAAAGACCTAAAAAGTGGGATAAAACTCACACTCGCAATGTTAAAGTCGATTCCTCCTAAACCAAAAGGCATCAACTTGATTATGGTCAACTATAATAGTCAAAAAATGTAGTTACGTATGTTTTGATGTGAAATTATCGCTTACGTCTGTGATGTTAACTTAGGCCATTTCAAATAAGATGTTACCATACTCATATACTTAATGGAGCAATCATTTACAATACTAAAGCCCTAAAAAGTAGGACAAAGCTTACACTCGCATTGTATAGGAAGGCTGTAACCAAATTCCTATTTAGCATCAACATTTTGGCTTTATAACAAAAATCTCACCTTTACAAAGATAAGATTAATACAACTATTTGGCTTAGTTGAAATGGGTTTTACATGTCTCCAAAAATAGTAAATTATAGTATGAAGCCACTTTAAACTAAGTTCTGTAATTTTTGCAGTAAGAAAGACACGAACAAAATAGCTTCTTATGGCCCACCCTCTGATGCCAGCACCCTTTATGTAGCGAAAATCTAAAGCCACCAAAGCACATTCTAGCCATGATGAGAATCTACTAAGAAACAAAGAAGCATAGCAACATCCTTCCTGTCCATCTCAACAGCCTAATAGCATGAGATGCAGCCAAAACTTGCTTCCAACCCCAAACAACTTTTCCAATAAATTCTCATCAAGAAATCCGGCCATGCTGAAAATCAACTCATGACCGATGAAGCACAACAACCATTCTACCCAAACATTTTATAATTTTTTCTAACAAAGTAAAATTTTAATCCAATCCTACCAAATACAACAAAACACAAAACCTCCTAATCCACACCTTCAAAAACACCTCATAGCATTCATGTTTTTCTAATATGGCTTTGTGATTGGGATGTTATAGTATTTGTGTTTTTCTCTAATATTCATAGGGGAGGTTTTGGTAGATTCTCATCATTGCTGAAATGTGCTTTGGTGGCTTTAGATTTAGCTGCATAAAATTACAAGATTTAGTTTAAAGGTGGTTTCATACTATAATTTACCATTTTTGGAGACATGTAAAACCCATTTCAACTAAGCCAAATAGTTGTATTAATCTTATCTTTATAAGGGTGAGGTTTTTGTTATAAACCCAAAATTTTGATGCTAAATAGGAATTTGGTTACAGCCTTCCTATACAATGCGAGTGTAAGTTTTGCTCTACTTTTTAGGGCTTTAGTATTGTAAATGATTGCTCCGTTAAGTATATGAGTATGGTAACATCTTATTTGAAATGGCCTAAGTTAATATCATGGACGTAAACGATAATTTCACATCAAAACATACGTAACTACATTTTCTGACTGTTATAGTCAACCATAATCAAGTTGATGCCTTTTGGTTTAGGAAGAATCAACTATAACATTGCGAATGTGAGTTTTGCCCCACTTTTTAGGTCTTAGTATTGTAAATGATTGCTCCATTAATTAAGCACATGAGTATGGTAATATCTTATTTGAAATGGCCTAAGTTAACATCATAGATGTAAATGATAATTTCACATACGTAAATATATTTTTTTATTGTTATAGTCGACCATAAACAAATTATAGTCGACTATAAATGGATTCCGAAACTAAAATAAACTTTCTGTCTGTCATAGTCGACTATAACATTTTATAGTCGACTATAACGTTTGCCAGTTATATTGAATGTTCAAACATCAATTTCAACTACTTCAACTCTTTGTTTATTATAGTCGACTATAAAATGATATAGTCGACTATAATTGGGCGAGAATGCTTATGTGGCTACCACATAGGCTCCACGTAAGAGGACATAAGCCACATAGGCTCCACGTCAGCCGCACGTGCCAATCACGTGCGTTTTCCGTCCATAGACCTAACAGACGTCAGGGCCTGGACCACATTGTAACAATAGTTCATAAGTTGTTACTAAATTGAGACAATTCTAAGTTTATGGACCAAATTGAAACTACCCCCAAAGTTGAAGGTATTAAAAATTAATTAACCCTAGAAAAATACAATTCCATGCATTTTATACTTTTTTTTTCCCTAAAAATATCCATGAACCAAACAGAGGTAAATGAAAAAGAAAGTAAACTTTCTAAGACATGATAAAAAAAAAAAAAAAAAAATCCCAAAAAAATGAGGCTAAAAGATAACCCTCCATTTTAACGTTATGTTTGGACTTTAGAATGAAGGGATTTAAAGGGAACGGAAATAAATTCATTTATTATTTTGAATTCTAGTGTTTGGAATGGAAGGATTTATAACGAAAAATGAATTAAAAGGGATTTGATGGGATTTTGATATATATCTTGAAATTCAGCTTAAAAGGGCTGAATCTCAAGGGAATTGTATTTATTAAAAGAGTTACAAGAAAAATAAAAGATCTAATTGAATTACTTTATTTTATATTCCCTTGACACCAAACAGGACAAAGGAAAATGAATTTTAATTCTGTTCTTTTCTTTTCTATCAAAAAATCAATACAAAATTTTGCAACTAATTTGATCACAAACTTCCCTCATCAGATTTACCAGTCTCATGGAGATATTTTTGGATCATTAAGTTTGTTTCTTTTACAACTTTTTAAGACATAACTAGTTTTACAAAGTTTGTTTCCAGACCTGATAAAGTAGCTGCTTCAATGGCTAATTAGGAAGAAAAGAACACAATGACCTGCCCAAGCTTTGATGAAATTACAAGGACCTCCCCTCACATTTGAAAAAACACAATGACCTCCCTTGGTTTTCAATTTTTTGACAAACACTTCCCTTTTGTTAGTTTGCTATCAAAAGATAAAGAAACAAAATTTGTTAATGTCATATTAAAATTTTATCAAAATGGCTCTTATACCCTTATATAAAGGAAGTAAAATAAAAATGAAAAATGAAAAAATTACATATATATATTTATACACAATTTTGATTAGGTCGGCACATATTGATATAAGTTATATCAGTACTATGTATTGGGGATTGTACCCTATGCATTGGCCTAATGTACCACATAACCCATTAATACATGAGGTACAACCCCCAATGCATCTAAAATAGCTAGACCCTTTGAAACTTTCCAAATATAGCTAGCCATCTTAACTCTCTTAGCTAAAGTATAAAAAAAAATAGCTAGTCTGCTGAGAAAAAAATAGCTAACCTTATTGGAACCTTCAGTTAAATAAGGAGTTCTTTATTTTAACCAGTCCTATTGAAAAACCTTCTAAACTCCCTTAGCTAAATAAGAAGGAGCTCTTATTAAATTATCCAAAATAAAGAAAAAATAACTAACCTTGTTGGAGATGCTCTTAGTAGGTATACGGGTGTAGTGATATAAGTCATGAATTGTGTTTTTGGTGAGGTGTATTAATATTGTCCTTTTTCTTGTGAGTGGTTGTGAGGTTTTTTGTGTACAATGAGTTTGTTCACCATCAATAAATAATAATAATAATAATAATAATAATTATTATTATTATTATTATTATTTATTTACATTCCATTTTGAGTTATATTCAACAATCTAATATCATAGTAAGGCAATTAGACACTGGGTTTTTTTTTTTGAGATGCTCTTTTGGAGAGATTGTACACAGTTTAGGACTATGAAGTTGATTGGTTTAGCACCAAGCTTACTTAGTAGATTACATGAAATCACACCAGATCATGATGGCGAGTCTTGTTAACTCAACCAGCGGAGTAATCAAGCTCAACAACCACAATTACAAGAATGGGTGTAGCAGCTTCAGGTCCTGTTTGGAGGGCCAAGATCTATGGAAGGTTATTAAGGAAAAGATAGATAAAATAGTAGGAAGAGAGATCAAAATGGCTGTATTTTCAGATGGGCTCCTTCCGAACAATTATAAACCATTCAAGCCTATATAAATGGTGTCCCAAACACTCTGAGAATATAGATTAACAAAAGGAAAAATATTGTACTCTTCTTACCCATTATTAAGCCTTAGATCTATATATTTGAACTTTCATATCATAATAAATTGAGTTGAACAAGAAGGATTTGTAATTATATTTCATTAACATTTATCTTTGAAAGAGATTAGGGGTTAGACATAACCCTTGTTGAACAAAAGAGATTTGCTTTGTTGTAAATGTTTGATGAATACCTACAAAAAAATTGAAAGTTTGATCTCCACCCGAAAGGAGATTGTGTAAAGGTTTAATCCACATCCGGAATTAAATTGGTTAGTAGACTTTAGGGCTTTGAAAACTGGTTGTTAGGGGTTCCCGTAAAGTGTAGTCAACAAAGGTATAGTCAACTAAACTACACAAAAGCTAGTTTAGCTCATTTTCCATAAAATATGACCATTTAACTCATTTGGGTAAACTTAGGTCACTTGTATATGATAAAAACATTTTGTTCAAGGGTCTTAAGATCTTTCTAGGCTATGGTTCTTATAGTCATTAAACTTTCACTATTTAACTATTTACATAAAATCCCAATTTTCACAAAAATACCCAAGTCTATATCTCTAAGTCTTCTTTTCTGGGGTTTTTGAGAGTTGGAATCTTCTATTCTTTTAAGGCTCTATGATTTTCTTGATCTTTTTATTTAAAAGCTTGATTATTTAAGTTTGAGTTGAGCTTGTCACGAGTATAATTGAGTCGATCGAGTTTTGATTTGCTTGAATTTGGTATATTTAATAAACGAATAAATTTAAAGAACTCGCTACTGGCGAGCTTGTTCTACAATTATTCAGGAAGGAATGCTTTGTTTGCGAACTTATTGAGGGCCAAGATTCATAAAATATTTATTTAAAATGCAAAGTAATATAAGACTATTGTATTTGTCATATTTTTATTTAGTGCCATTCATGAGACTTAATTAAATAAGCTTGTTCAAGAGCCCTATCGAGTCAAGCTTGATTTTGTTTGGGGCTTCTTTTGTTTTTAAATGAGCTTTAATTCTAAAATTGAGTGTGGCTTATTTAATAAATGAACGAGCCTAAATGAATCCTTACCAATCTTGTTTGTGAGTTGTTTATGAATAACTTTAGTCCATTTGCAGCCCTACAATTGAGTAGTGTTATTAACTCCTTTTTTTATTTTTTAATGATGGGGCAGTAGTCACTTTAATAGATAAACTTTTTAATGTTTTTTTTAAATGCATTCTACATCATTAGCTACATTATTAAAAATAAATTAATCAAATATTCAGGGATTATTAGCAGTTTCTTATACAATTATACAAAACAAAGAAAATGTGAAAATCACACTTTATTCCTTCTATGTTTGACTCATTTTTACCTTTTTTCTTTTATAGTTTTTTCACAACAAAGTGTTTTATATAATTTTGAACGACGACACTATTTTTCTTTTTGTCAATTGTCCATTACCAAAATTTATTATGTCAAAAATTCATTAGTAAACAAAAATTATCTAAAATTATGTGTATAGAAGAAGATAAAATATAAGTTATGCAAAAAAAAAAAGGGAAAGTATTACTAATATCTAATTTTATATTTTATTTCTTTCCTTAGCAATATGAGTACAACCACATTAATTAACGAAATTTTTGATATATTTTTTTTAATGTGTGTCGCATCCATGAGGCCTTCGTCAAGAAAAAAACAAAAAGGAAAAAATTGTGCCAAAAATCCCCAGACCCATAAAAATTCTAGTTCGGACTAGGTCGGATCCAGTCCAAGCCAAAAATCCCAAAACCTTATAAAAATTTGTGTTTTTAAACTGAGAAAAACTTATATATAATTGTGATATAACTGATGTGATATTATGGGCCAATAATAAATAAATAAGGCGAGGTTATTAGAATACTTTTTGATGCAACAATTTCACTTTATTTGCTTTTTGACACCACGTGGTTACCTGGAAGACTCACTCCCCCAAAGCTCACTCCCCCAAAACTTGGTCTGAAGGTAGGGTTTTAGAGGGAAAAGGCAAAGCAAAAAATGGTTTTGGAACTTGCTGTTTTATCTTCTCATCCTTAACCTCAAAGAAGCACTCGGAACTCAAATGAAATGGCGCTTCTGAAGCCTCCAAAGCTTCTTCATATTCGCCTCATGGCCTCACGTTTCTTCACATACTCCTCTTTTCACTCTCATCACGCTTGTTCTCTTTCTCTTTCTCGTCCCACTCTCCTCTTCAATTCCAGGTACGTTTTCCCTTCCCCCTCCTTCTCTTTGCTCTTCCTTTCCCCAGAGAACGAAGTTAAAGTAAAGAAAGTTCTGAGTATTACATTTTTTTCGCTGCTTTGGTGGGAAAAAAAGGAATGTAATGCTCCGTTTGGTTGTTGAGAAAATTGAATTCTTCGACAACTTATGTACTAAATAGCAGAGAAAGTGAATTCCAAATTTGTCTTTTTTTTTTTTTTTTTTTTTTTTTTTTTTTTCTTTCTCAGTTTTATTGGAAACCATACAGAGTCTTATGAGTTTTTGAAAATTTTGGTTTATTTGCTTTTTATTCATTTTCTAGACGGCTAAATGGATTTTTTTTTTTGGGGGGGTGGGGGGGGGAGAGGGTTTAGGGTTTTTGATTGCTGATAATGGGTTTGAAACGATATGTATTGTTGTTTTTAGGACGAGTTTTCGACTGAGGAGGGTTTCGAGTCGGGTTTTGATGCGAAATGTGGTGTCTCCAAGGGCTTTTATGTCGTCCAGTGTTGCGACGGAAGCTGTTCAGGGAAGTACAAGTTCGCAAGCTTATGGGTCAGATCAGATTCAGGTAAATGAATGTTAACAATCTTCTTCTGTTACAGTATTACCGTCTTTTATGATTGTTGTGCTTAATGCTTTTGCAAATGCTCTGGTTGGTTGCTGAGAATTTGAAGGACGGTAGGAAAAAGGAAAGAAAGAATTTGGAACCTTATTATTATTATTTTTTCTGTTGGTTAAGTTGACGAGAAGACGAAATATTCATTCAATTAAGTCTTGTATAATTGTTTGTTTTTCTGTTAATAACTTCTTGTTGAAATGGACAAAAATATAGAAAAAATGGAAACTTAAATTGTACATTGTTTCGATTTGCAAGAAAATGGAATAATTACTTCAATTAAGTATTGTATGGCTGTTTGGCTGAATTTTGTTAAATTTTTGTTGAAAGAAAAGAAAATAAGAAATTGGAACTTTATGTGTTCTTTTGTAAAGTCCAGGAAAAAACAAAACAGAAAGCTCAATTTTACTAACTATTCTTTGGCTGCTTGAGGTTGAACTCTTTTCTTCCCCTCCCCATCTCCCCCCACCCACACAACAAAAAAAAAAAAAAAAAAAAAAAAAAAAAAAAAAAATGTTAACAACAGAAAATTGGTGACCTGTTGAAAAATTATAAACACTAACATAAAGGATGGGAATTAACCTTTTTTTTTTAATGGTGAAAAGGCCTCTAAGTTCTAGTTCTCACGCTTATACTTTTAAAGAAATTCTTTATAGAATTGGGGAAAATGAACATAATGGACAAAATATGACATTGACAGAGAGTTAAATAAGGTCATGAAAATTTCAAAGGTCTTAAAGACAGAATTCTCTCACCCAAGAAAAAAAAAAAGAAAAGAAGACGACAGAATTCATTCTTGAACTCTGAAAACTTTATTCTCTGAGACCCAGACATAGAGCAATAACCCAATGATTTGTGAATTATTTGTTATCCAAAAGCAATTTGTCCGTTTTACAATTGCTCCATATACACAAGAATTCGCACAAGAGAAGGTTTGTTTCATACTAAGTTTATGAAAAAAAAAAAAAAAAGGCACTGTAAAATTATGGCCAATGGTATACCATTCTATCAAAACTTTCAGAAGCACATGTTTGCAGCCAAGGTACTTGTGTAGAGACTATCCTTATCTAGTTAAAAGGATTTCTGCAAGGGAATACATGATGTTTCCCCTGGTTAGCTTTTTAATGTATTTTTTTTTTTATTAAAATGTAATGGGGTATTCATTTGTTAGGATACTCTCAAGCTCTAAAGTGGATCTTTTTTTAATTTTGTTTTGTGCATGTATTTGTCATATGTACATGATTAATGCCCTTTTTGGATTGTTAATACAGATTTTACTTACTAAAAAAATAAATATTTTATTTGTCTTTTGGGTGTCGCAAATTTCTAATTGGTCATTCATTTGAATTGATCTGTATTTGGTAGTTAAATCCCTCTCATTGGTACCTCGGTTTCATAAGTCTTGATCTATTCTGATTTCTTAAGCTTAAAGAAGCTTTGAAATTTTTGATTAATTCATTTTGAAATTTTAAATCACGTGGCTAGGTGGTCTTTGTCTGTCTTGTTGTGAGTTGGTTTACTTATGGCAGTCTCTGTTTATCTTTGTAGCCTCCTTCATCTTCTACAAAAACTTTTGTAGAATTTTCAAGAAGGAAAGAGGTCATATTTTCAGTTTAGAGATATCTTAATTTGATTCTATTGGTAATATGGTGTTATTTTGTTTGATCTTATCCATATCATGGTCATGATTTTGATACTGAGGAACATAACTATAAAAATCCTCTAATTGCTTACCTAGTTATATTTACATCATTCCTGTTTTGGTAATGACATCAGCACCTTTTCTTCCTGAACATTTTTCCTGGTTTCCAAAAAGTTTATTTAGTTATTGATAGAGTTCATTTCACTAAATTTTACAAGGAGTTATGTGCTGCAATGATTATTTGTGGTTTCTTTTGAAGGCTTGACATTTTTCTTATTCGTAAGTCTCAATTGTTCGTTTCAAAAAAGTGTCCATGTTTGTCTCTTGTTATTTCCTTGCATTAAAATGGAAAGAGGCAATTGCTAAACAAAATCCTGTAATAATCCTAGATTTTTAGAAGAAACAAAATTTTCCATAATTTATTATTATTGAACAATGCAAGGTGCTTATAATTCATTTGAAATGGTTACCATATTGTGTGTTTTATTACCTCTTTTTGTTTTGTTTTGAGTTTATAAGGTCTCATGCCGACTGAGCTCTAATTAGTGCCATGATGGTTGTTTGAAAAATTCAGGTATTGGAAGGCTTAGATCCAGTTCGAAAAAGACCAGGAATGTATATTGGAAGCACAGGACCTCGTGGTTTGCACCATTTGGTATATATATATATATATATATTTTACCCTTGTCTTTATACGATTTATTTTCTTATGTCATCTGAGCCAAAAAATGTGCTAAAGTCACACATTGTGTGTCCTTATAGGTTTTTGAAATATTGGATAATGCTATTGATGAGGCTCAAGCAGGTTTTGCTTCAAAGGTAGATGTTGTTTTACATGAAGATGGTACAGTGAGCATTGCTGACAATGGGCGTGGGGTATGGGCCATCTTCTTTAATTTTGATTGGAATGAAATTTCTATTTGTCATAAATATACATGTGGAATAAGAACAAAGCATCATGTCTTATTAAAAATCAGGTGTATTGATATCTCCTGACATGGACATGTGGTTTCAGTGTGCTCTAGTATATCATGATATGTATTTTCAATACACCCCTGGCATTGGTCTGAACATGTAGTCAATATGCCCAACATTTATAATTCCATACAGCCATACAAGACTAGGGGCATTTAGAAAACAAATGAACTTAATGACAATTTATTAATGTTGGAGCATTTCATTTTGATATGTTTCTGCATGTAGTTACATATTGTTGTTATTCTTGACATAACCCTAATGCTCCTTGTAACAATAAAGTTGAGTACACTGCACTTTTTTATTTTTTATTTTTAAAACTTTTGCTACAATCTTGAAAAAAAAGAAAAGAAAGGAAAAAATCCATTGTATGATACTCCTTTATATGGATATATCATGCTCCTCTAGGATGTTTTTCTTTCATATTTAGCCTGCTGTTCATAAGGATGGTTGGGTGGGGGATGTAATGACATGGACTAATGATGTGGTTAATTGGGATGTCCATTTAAAGCTTCAATGATTGGGAAATGGAGGAGGTTGTTAGCTTTTTTCAGAAGCTTTATGGTGTGAAGGTTGATAGAACTTCTCGAGACTGTATTATTTGGAACAGGGCTGCTAATGGAAAGTTTTCTGTAAAGTCCTTTTTTTTTTTTTTGGTCTCTTTAGTAGAGGATAGATGGCGTTGTACATTTCTGGCCCCAAAGATTTGGTTAAGTTTGGTTCCCTCCAGAGTGTCATTCTTTACTTGGGTGGTTACGAAGGCAAAATGTCTGATGGTAAATAACCTACAAAGAAGAGGTTTAGCGATTCCCAATTGGTGTGTGTGCAAGGAGGAGTTGGAATCTGTTAACTATCTTTCTTACAATGTAAATTTGCTTATTTTCTTTGGAGCACATGCTTCCAGATTTTTGGGATTAGTTGGGTCTTGCCTCAGTTTCCCTTTCTATTGATTGAGGAGTGGAGGGTTTGTTGTTCAGAATCCTTAATGATGGCAATGTGGAAGGTGGTTCCTCATGCTGTATTTTGGTTGGTATGGAAGGAAAGGAACAAGAGAACTTTTGAAGGGGAGGAATGGTCTTTGTCGAGGAGGAGATTCTTTTTGTATAATTGGATTTACATTTTAAGTGGAATGATCCAGAGGGTTTTTCTAGTCAGGCTTTACTTCAATCGTTTTTTAATGCTTTACGTTTGCAATCGTTGATTTTCTTTTTGTCTTCCTCTTCTATTCTTATATACAATGTGTGTACATGGATTTTCCCTGTAAGTCGCTGCTTCTTGAGATTCAGGTTTTATCCCTAGCTCTGGCAATTAATATTGCAGTGGTGTTGAAGGATTGGTGATGGGGACCGCATGCACATGGTTCAACAGGATGGTCCAGCTTGGCCTATTAACTTAAAGACCAAGGCTTTAGCATATTTATTTTTAAGAATAATTAAATAATTGCCTTTTAAATTCCTAGACTTTAGGGTTAAGTTTTTCCTTATTTGATGTAATTGGGACCTATATATAGGCCCTAACATTCTCTTTAATTTTTGATCTTATTATGAATTAAAAAAAAATTGGGTTTTCTCACGTTCTAGGGTTTTGCTTCTTTCTTGCTTCTTTCAGCATTTTTTCTAGCTTCTTTCTTTTTGTTACTTTCTTTTTTTTACATGTTTTGAGGTTGTCCTGCATCAGCTTGGTATCAGAGAAAACTGCGATTCCGCGCATCGCCACGAAGCACTTGATCTCCTTCATCATGTTGAAAAGTATTCTATATTTCTCTTATTTTACTTGTAATAAGCTGAAAGGTATTATTGTCTTTGTACTTGTACTAGTATAAAAGATAATATACAAGAGGGAAAACTTAAGTTCTCTCTTTTTTACAGTAGCCATTTCTCTCCTCTTTTTCTTTCTTCTCTTTCTTTCTTTCTTTCTTCTTTGATTAGTTATACAAATCCACTTGGTATCAAAGCATCTACTCGTCGATCCATACGCGAAAAAGGGTTTGATAGTCGAGGAAAAGCTTTTTGCTGATGTCAGCAGTTGCTGACATCATCTGCTGATGTCAGCCGTACGGACGCTGACATCAGCAGGGCACAAAAACCCCACCCATTGAATCGCCAACTTCTAGGAGAGTGTGCCTGTAAATTTTCGTCCAGATCCTAGATGATTTGAGGGGGTTTTTCGATTTTTCTTTCATTTTCCAAGAAAATGGCTCTTTTTTCCAAAACCCTCATTCCAGCCTTGGTTGTTTGAGTTTGATGGGTCGAGATGCAACAGAGGGTGCCGACTTGAAGGTCCCTAAGCTTCTTTTGTGTTCGTTGCTTCGTTTTAAAGGTCTTTTCTAGAGATATGCCTTGTACCAGCCGTAACCTTCACTGGTATGCACTAGAAAACTTCTTTGTTTGCTGTTTGGGACTGTGTTTGGAGGTTTAACAGGTGTTTTATGGGCTGTGTGAAGTGTTTGTGGGCTGTGATAGGTGTTTGTGGGCTGTGTGTGCTGCCTAGTGTTCTATATTGAACGTTGTTACCTTACTTGTGGTATCTGTTGCTTGGGGACATATCCGTTGTGTTTGGACTTAGTTTTTTGGGTGGTTGAGTGCTGTTTACCTCATGTTAGAAGTTAGTCAGACCTCTGAAAGCCATTAGAGTAGGGTAATGGGTCTAGGAATACCCACTAATGACAACCCTACACTCCAAATCACAACCATGAAATTGGATGGGCCTAACTATTTAGCCTGGTCTTGCTCAGCAACCTTATATCTCACAAGTAAAGGGAAGATGGGATATTTGAATGGTAAGGTGAAAGAACCTTCGATAGCTGACCCTTCGTATGAGAAGTGGAATGCAGAAAACTCTATGGTTATGTCTTGGCTTTTACATTCGATGCAACCAGAGGTTAGTGATGGCTACTTGCTTTTACAAACGGCAAAGGAGATTTGGGATGCAGTTGTACGAACTTATTCCAAGGTAGGGAACATAGCCCAGTTGTATGACTTCAAGCGTCGTATTCATGAGACTACCCAAGATGATAAGCCTCTATTAGTTTATTTCCATAAACTTCGGTCATTGTGGCAAGAGTTGGATTACTATCAGGATTTTCGAGTTGAGTGTTCTGCTGACACCTTGAAGTTTCATAACCTTGTTGAGTAGGAGCGGATCTTTGACTTTCTTGCTGGGCTTAGAGATGAATATGATCCGATTCGTATACAGATTCTAGGAAAGGAACCTCTTCCTCCGCTCAATAGTGTCTATGCTTATGTTCAGCATGAGGAGAGCAGAAGGAATACTATGCTTCACTCTACCTTACAGGAGCGCTCTGCACTTACTATTACTTCTCAGCGAACCCAAAGAGGTGTTCTTCCCGGTCGTGATGGAGGAAAATGTGTTGATTCTATTTCTGATGAGAAGGATAAGTTATTTTGTGATCATTGCCAGAGACCGAGACATACCAAGGAAACTTGTTGGAGGCTCCATGGTCGCCCTACTAGAGGTAGGGGGGCCATACTGGTGGTTTCTCTCGGTCCCGCGCTCACTATTCTACAAGTGGACACTATTCCACCTACTTCATTACCTTCTGGAACTTCTGATTCTGAGTCTGGGACACTTACCAGAGCAGAAGTTGAGTCTCTCAGACGCCTAATGTCTCAACTGGATACATCCACCACTGCATCTACTTCTTTGGCTCACTCAGGTATTTTGGCTACTTCTTTTAATGCATCTTGTAAATCCTCTTATCGTCCTTGGATTATTGATTCTGGGGCTTCTGACCATATGACTAGTTTGTCTACCTTATTTCGTTTTTACCACACTTGTTCAGGTAGGGATAAGGTTAGGATAGCTGATGGTTCTTTGTCATCTGTTTCAGGGAAAGGTTCTATTTCTATTAACCCTGATATGTCTCTTTCTTCAGTTTTACATGTTCCCAATTTTTCTAACAATTTATTGTCCATTAGCCGCATCACTGCTGATCTAAATTGAAGTGTAACCTTTTATCCTTCTCATTGTGTTTTCTAGGACCTAGTCACGAGAAGGATGATTGGCAGTGGTAGTGTGAGAGATGGTCTTTACTTTTTGGATCCCATTGAGAAGGATGGTGGTCGAATTGTGCATGCCCACCAGTCTGGGAGATGTGCTGCTTCTGAAGATAAGCTTTGGCTCTGGCATAGAAGATTGGGCCATCCCTCATTTTTTTTGCTTCAACGCTTTTTTTCATCTTTGTTTTCTAGAATAAATGTTTCGCAATTTAAGTGTGGAGTGTGTGAACTTGCAAAACATCATCGTACTTCATTTCCACCCAGTTTTAATAGAAGTAACTTGCCTTTTACTATTGTGCACATTGATGTATGGGATCCTTCCTGCATTATCTCATTATCTGGCTTTCGATGGTTTGTTATTTTTATTGATGATTTCTCTAGGACTACATGGGTGTATATGTTAAAAGGAAAAAGTGATGTGTTCGCATGTTTTCAGACTTTCCATAAAATGGTGCTTAACCAATTTAATACCTCAATCAAGATTGTTCGTTTTGATAATAGAGGTGAGTACCTTTATGGGGGCTTTCAATCTTATTTTTAGGATCATGGTATCATCCATCAGACTTCTTGTGTGGATACTCCTCAACAAAATGGTGTTGCGGAAAGGAAAAACCGCCACCTTCTTGAGGTAGCTAGTGTTTTGATGTTCTCTATGCATGTTCCTAAATCCTATTGGGGGATGCAGTGCTCACTGCTGCATATTTAATGAATCGGATGCCCTCTAGAGTACTTGCTCACGAGGCACCGATTGATTTGTTATCATTACTATCGTGCTCTCATCCTTTTCTTATTTCTCCTCGTGTTTTTGGGTGTGTTTGCTTTGTTCATGTTTTTGTCCAGGCTCGTAGTAAGTTAGATCCTCGAGCTCTGAAGTGCATTTTCTTGGGCTGCTCACCTACTCAAAAGGGGTATAAGTGTTATCATCTTCCCTCACGCAAGAAGCTTGTCACTATGGATGTCACCTTTCTTGAATCGGTGTCCTAATTTTCCTTCCCCCCAAACTCTTCAGGGGAGAGTTTTAGTGAAGAGAAGTCTTCTGTACTTCCTATTCTTATATCTCCTTCTGACCCTATTCTTATTCCATCTCAAGGCTTGGAAGAACAGCATCCTCCTCCTAAGGAATTACAGGTCTATTCAAGGAGACAGAAGGAGAAGACCATTTCTCCTCTCTATGGCCAACCGTCATCCTTTGGACTCAGGTAATATCATATCTACTCCTGCTCCTGTTATTTTTGATGATTCTGATATTCCTATTGCTCTTTATAAAGGAGTTAGATCTTGTACTTAACATCCTATCTCTAACTTTGTCTCCTATCATAGTCTTTCTCCATTTTTCCGTACCTTTGTTGCCCAATTGTCTTCTGTGTCTATTCCTAACACCTTACAGGATGCACTTTGTGATAACAAATGGAAGGAAGCTATGTGTGAAGAGATGACTGCTCTTCAGAAAAATAAAACTTGGGATTTAGTTGAATTACCTGTGCGGAAGAAGACAGTCGGATGCAAATGGGTGTTCACAGTAAAGCATAAGGCTGATGGTTTAGTGGAAAGGTATAAAGCTAGATTGGTAGCAAAAGGCTTCACACAGACATATGGCATTGATTACCAGGAGACATTTGCCCTGTGGCCAAGATGAATTCTGTTCGAGTCCTACTTTCTTTAGCTACCAATTTTGGATGGGTTCTTCGTCAGTTGGATGTTAAAAATGCATTCCTCCATAGAGATCTAGAAGAGGAAGTTTACATGGATGTATCTCCAGGTTTTGAAAGTGATACAACCAGGGGGAAGGTGTGCAAACTGAAGAAGGCCTTATATGGATTGAAGCAATCTCCTCGAGCGTGGATTGAGAGATTTACTCGAGATATGTTGAAATATGACTTCAAACAAAGGTAGGGAGATCATACATTATTTATCAAGCACTCTTCACAGGGGAAGGTAACAGTTCTTATTGTATATGTGGATGATATTGTGCTAATAGGAGATGACCAGGACGAGATATAGAAACTGAAGGAACATTTAGCCAATGAATTTGAGATAAAGGATTTGGAAAGTTTGAAGTATTTTCTGGGTATTGAAGTTGCTAGATCTAGGACTGGCATTTTCATTTCTCAGAGAAAGTATGTGTTAGATCTTCTCAAAGAAACTGGGATGCTGGGTTCCAAACCTAGTGATACTCCTGTGGACTAGAACTACAAGTTAGGGGAAGACCCTGAAGGTGTATTGGTGGACAAAGGTAGATATCAACGATTGGTTGGCAAACTGATTTACTTGTCACACACCCGACCGGACATTGCCTATGCTGTTAGTCTAGTAAGTCAGTTTATGCATTCGCCTTGAGAATCTCATATGGAGGCAGTCCATCGAATCCTTCGCTATTTGAAATTTGCTCCTGGAAAGGGATTGTTGTTTTCTAAACATGACCATTTGCGAGTGGAATCATATACAGATGCAGATTGGGCTGGTTCTGTCACTGATCATAGGTCAACATCCGGTTACTGCACCTTTGTAGGGGGAAATCTTGTGACTTGGCGAAGTAAGAAACAAGCAGTTGTAGCCAGGTCTAGTGCTGAGGTTGAGTTCAGAGCTATGGCTCAAGAAGTGGGTGAAATTATGTGGCTAAAAATATTGTTGAAAGAGCTTGGTTTTGATTCTGATGAAACCATGAGATTGTATTGTGACAACAAAGCCGCAATTAATATTGCTCACAATCCAGTCCAGCATGATAGAACCAAGCATACTGAAATTGATAGGCACTTTATAAAGGAAAAATTGACTTCTAGGGTGATTTGTCTGCCTTATGTTCAAACTGGAGACCAATTGACAGATTTTTTGACCAAAGGAGTCGCAAGCAAAGTCTTCCATACTTTCTTAGGCAAGTTGGGCATGTGTGATATCTTTGCACCAACTTGAGGGGGAGTGTTGAAAAGTATTCTATATTTCTCTTATTTTACTTATAATAAGCTGAAGGGTACTATTGTCTTTGTACTTGTACTAGTATAAAAGATAATATACAAGAGGGAAAACCTAAGTTCTCTCTTTTTTACAGTAGCCATTTCTCTCCTCTTTTTCTTTCTTCTCTTTCTTTCTTTCTTTCTTCTTTGATTAGTTATACAAATCCACTCATCACTGCCGCAAGATGTCGTCATGAAGACACCAAATTGAACAAACCCACCATCTCCAACATCACTTCTGCTATCGTCACGAGTGAGTGAAGCCCTTCCACTATTGCAACTCAATACCCCTTTGTCCTCCGCCGTCGATCGTTCCTCACCCATAACCCTACTCCATTTTCGTACCCAAAAAAAAAATAAAAAATGTACAAATCGTACCGCAATCAAAACCATAACCCACACCCACCCTTTTCACCGTCAACCACACACCAGTAAGCCATCACTGTCAGCCACCAACAGCCAACAACCACACTAATTTCGCACAAACCCTTCCCATCACTGTCGACCCACACCAAGACCACTCACCTGATCCAAACCCAAACACATATCAGGAAATCCCAAAATCCGAACCCGATTGTACCCTACCTGCACCACCACCGCCATTAACCCCCCCCCCCCCCCCCCCCAAAAAAAAAAAAAAAAAAACCCCACCAACACACCCCTACCGTCAAACCCTCATCACCGTCAACCCCCTTCACCGCTAAACAGTGAACCCCCATCACCATCGTGCCTTCCACTTCAGAATCGGAGTTGCGATCCCATCGTTCCTAACAAACCGCCGCCGAGTCACCTTTAAGACCACGCCGTTTACCCTTTAGAGTTGCAACACCGCTGTCCTCTCTCGCTATTGAGCGACTGTCATTCCCTTCCATCACCGTTGACCTCCTGGAGTCGCACCAGTTGTGCTCTCGAACTCCCGCCGTCAAGCCAGCGTCGCCGTCAAGCCGGCGTTGTCGTCTGGTCTTCCCTTTCCCCTCGATCTCGCTATTGCTCGCGCACTCTTCTTTCTTCTTTGTATTGTTGCTTCGAGAAGCATTTGGAGCATTGGTTTAAAAGGTTGGTGATTTGGAGTGTTTGGTGATAGCTACAGCGTGGATAGAATTCGGACAGGACTATTCCCACTTTGGTTCGGACTATGCTAATCCAAGTTTGAGTTATCCTAATTGCGGATTTATTCATATTCCATTTTGGACTTTGCTATCTTATCCGTGGATAAAGTTATCTAGACTTCGATTTATTGCTATTCTGCTTTCGATTTGGTTTGAGTTATCTGCGGATTAAGTTATCTAGTTTGCATTTTGGGTTATCCTCAACACAACCAGGACTATTCTAGGCAAATTTTGAATATCTTGTAATGGAGCCCACTCAATTTGAAAAAGTAGTCAAAGCCCTTCAAAATATGTCTGCTAAACTTGACCGAAGGATGGATCAGTATTACAATGATTTGAATGCCGGATTTAATAGGTTAGATAAGCCTTGCAAGAACTTGATTTGAAGCTCCGCAAAAAGAAATGCCTAACTCAACATATTTCGCCTTATGTTTTGGGTTGCAATGACTACAGACTTCAATCAAATTATGAGAATGTAGTGCCTTATGCCTGTGTTGAGCATACTATTTCTCCAATAACGTGCTTCGATATTCAAGATCAGCAAGCAATAATTGATGAGCCTAAACCTATGGAACAAGAGGGTGATTCATTCCATGAGCCTGTGCCGGCTGTAGGAGGCTTGAACTTGAGTATTGAAGTTGTCACTGAAGTTGACAATTTGTGTGTTGAGCCTCTACCTGTAGTTGACTATTCATGTGTTGCAAATGCTATTTCTTTAGATACTCAGGAGGAATTAAATGAATCTATGGCGTAAGAAGTTGTTCCAGTCTTTGAAGAGTTTGAGGAGGTAACAAAAGACTTGGGCGTGGACCTTACACCCATTGCTGATAATTTGGGTGTTGAAGAAATGATCATGCAAGAGTTTCAACAGAGTATAGAAACCCCAAAAGTACCGAATATTGAGGAAGAAGGTTTGCCACAAGAAAATCTGGTTCTATCAACAGAGGATGATATTGTGTTTGTGTTTGTGTTTGAATTGCTTGAGGTACAAGAGATAGGTTTTCTTGGTGTTAACAAGTTTGAGTTGGCAAATGATCGCTGTCTGATCAAGTTCTTCGTTAAATTGAAGATTTTACTTTAGGTTGCATACTTTGAAGCTGAAATATTTCAACGAACCAAACAGTTGGCTTATTCAAAATACTTGTTCATTTGGACAGGGCGGATTTAGTACCTCAATCCCAATCCAAACTCGAGGTCGAGTTTCTCCCACACTGGGAGAATTGATGGGGACAGCATGCACATGGTTCAACAAGATGGTCTAGCTTGGCCTATTAACTTGAAAACCAAGGCTTTAGCATATTTATTTTTAAGAATAATTAAATAATTGCCTTTTAAATTCCTAGACTTTTAGGGTTAAGTTTTTCCTTATTTGATGTAATTGGGACCTATATATAGGCTCCAACATTCTCTTTAATTTTTGATCTTATTATGAATTAAAAAAAAATTGGGTTTTCCCACGTTCTAGGGTTTTGCTTCTTTCTTGCTTCTTTCAGCCTTTTTTCTAGCTTCTTTCTTCTTCTTTCTTTCTTTTTTTTTATACATGTTTTGAGGTTGTCCTGCATCAATTGGGCTTTGCGATGGTAGTGACTAGTGAGGGTAGTGGTATCCATGTGGTGGGAGTGTAGATGGCAAACCATATGACTGTTTCTGCTATTGTGAGGTCTGGTTTTGGCTGATAATTCTACTGATCGCATCTCTTTGTTGGGGTCAGGGAGGCTTACAATCATAGACGCACCCGTCTCTGTGAATCATAGTCAGCGTATTTGTGTTGATCACCGTTTGGATGTCTCTGAGGAAGCTCTTCTTTTCTCCAAGTTTGATTTTGGTGGTGGGTCTGATGAAGCTTTGATTGAAAGTAGCTTTCAGATGGTCAAGTCTGGCATTTGTGGTCTGGGTCGTGAGATTATTTCTGAATCTAGTTTGGATGATTCTCAAAGTGGCTGTTCAATTTCGGACTTGGCGTATGTGTCAGACTTCTTTTTGGAGACTATAAAATTGGTTGCGGGGTCTCGCATGGTCCTAGGGTTTACCCATAAGGGGTTTCTTGTTTGAAAAAAATAATAATTAAAATATCGTCTAAACCCGTTAATTTTAAGAAGTTACGATTCAACCCCGACCATATCCTCACAGTATTCCCCATATCCTCCATGTATTCTCCATATCCCCCATGTATTCTCCAAGTATCCAAATGTACCTCACAAGTATCTGTAAAATAGAATTTATTTATTTATTTATTAAAATTTTGGATACTCAGTAAATAATTTTTTTTTTTTTTTTTTTTTAAATTTTGGATACTCTGTATATATATTTGATATGAATTTTTTTTTTCAAGAAAAGGGTTAAAACCCTGTACAAGAGAAGTATACAAAGGCATGGAAATTAACAGAGAGAACGAAGGAGCAAAAAACTACAAAACAGATTTCCTCGCGACCAAGGACTTTAATATCGATATCGATTGATATATCGAGGGTCCAAAAATACAGATATATCGGATATATTGTTAACAATATCAATATCGTTTTAAAGATATGGTGGATATTATGAGTTAAATACGGATATTTTCATTGAAACTCTAGGAAACAATGATTTAGAGTTTTAGACTCTAATACACAATTTAGGATCAAAAGATTACAATTTAAATATGTATAATTTGTAATACAATACTTACTTTATCAAAAAAAAAAAAAATGTATAATACATGCATGTGTTGTGTAGAGTAAAAGAAGTATAATGCGGTGAGAAAATAAATAATAGGAATTTATGAAAATTCAACAAAATTCAACAAAATTTAAAAGTTACATAACATTAAAATACATATCATTTAAACATAATAAATTAATAATGTCATATATTTAAACAAAATCAACCTAGTGGCCACGAGTTAGTATCCCATAAATATCATATGTTATACATTAAAAAAAAATGTGATACACTAATATTAGACCAAAGGCTATTAGCTCGAAATTTTATTGTAAAATATGCAAAACAATAAACATGTTTAAAAAAAATATATAACTAAAAATAAATAAATATAAAAAATTGAGTAGGGCTTTTTTGAAAAGGTTTTTAAGTCCAAGGTAAGAATTTAAGTTAAAAAGAATTATAGGGTTGCTTTTGTAAAAAAGTGTAAAAAGTGAGTCTTTGGATAAAAGGCCTTTTTTTTTCTCCGTTGTTTTGCATTAAGGATAAAGGGGTTTATTGCCTATTTGCCTGCTTTTAGAAGTGTTACAAATAAACGCTTAGAATTAGGGCTCGATGAACAGAGGTATGAAAGAAAGAACCAGAGGCTTCCATGGAGGCTCCGCAGTGGCGATAATGGCTAGGACGACAATAGCCATAGTGACAGCCGACAGGATGATGACAATAGCAACTACCAGGTACATGCAAGCACTTCTTCTTCTGCTACTGCTGCTACTGCTACTGCTGCTGCTGCTGCAGCTTCTTCTTCTTCTTTTTCTTCTTCTTCTTCTTCTTAACTAAGGACAACATCGGCATGGAACCAGGCAACCATTTTTTTTTCCTTCACAAAATTTTCTAGCAAAAGTTTGAAATTTGAACTGATTGGACGAAATATTGTCGGAATATTGGATATATTGTCCCGAAACAATGCTAAAAAATGGAGATTTTCTCAGCATTTCTCCATATTATTGATATTGGTCGATATCTCGCCGATATTGCGATATATCTCTCGATAAACAACCAAAACAATATCGCATGGGAATATCGTATTGAGGGGGGTCGATACGTCGATATATCGATGATATATCGCCAGTATCAATGATATTACAGTCCATGCTCGCGACAAACAAATGAGGAGAACTCCCAAAGGTTAAAGTGTTGATGATACTCTCTTTATTCTAGCAAAGGTAGCTCATCGTTCTCAAAATTTCTCCTATTCCTCCTTTTTTTATTTTTTATTTTTTTTATTTTTTTTGAGATGAGGAAACGAGATTTTATATATAATAAAAACAAGGAGAAGGAGAGAAGTACAAGCAGAAAAGTTCTCCTATTCCTTTCCCTCCAAATACACCAAGTTAGGCAATATGATGCCATCTTTTAGAAGACCTTGGAATGTTTGTTGCTGGTAATTTTCCCTTAACCCCACATAATGATCCTTACCATTGTAGGCATCACTCATCCCCAAAAATGAAGTAAGAGATAATCCACCAACTCTTATTCGCACTTACACACAGCATTTATTTGGAGAAGTGAGCAATTGTTAAGTGCTTGTCTTTTTGTTTGATTAAAATGTTACTCCAGGCCTTGTTCCTGGTTTTGACATGCTATTTTCCATGTAGGGCTATGGATAATTAAGGATTATATCTTCTAGATGTTATTACTATTTTATTGCATTGCCAATGATTCAGGTTTTCTTGCTGATGTCTCATCAGTACAAGAAACATCTTGTGATTTAATAACTTCCTTAACTATCACAAGTCATTTATGCCAGCTTTCAATGTATTCTTGCAACTATTTTCACTTGCTTCCATGTTTCACTTGTACGCTACAGATTCCCACTGAATTGCATCCGGCGACAAAGAAATCTTCTTTGGAGACTGTGTTGACGGTAATATTGCACAACTGACCTTTTAATTTTAAATTTTTGTTTAGAGGTTTTATGTATAACATGGAATTTGCTTCACTCTGAGTAGTTTTACAGTGGTTGCAATTTCATTCTTTAAACATTGTACAATTAAATTTAGTAATTGTGGTTTCATGGCAATGTTGAGTACATAATGCAATGGCATTTTATTTATTTGCCTATTTTTTATTTATTGCATAGTTTCATATGATATCATAATTTAACCTTAATGTTGAAAAGTGTTATTTTCTTGGCACTTATAGGTGTTCTGGGAGAGCCTTGGCCATGAGAAGGAAGAAATTGTACAAACTACCAACCATAAAATTCTGGATCAAATACGTTATAATAACTTTTTCTTCCTTTTTTTTTTTTGGTTAACGCGATAGGTAAAACAAATGGTCAAATGTGTTTAATATGACAAATCCATTGGGTTGGGACTCTTGGTTTGGTGAGCTCAACCAAGTTTGTGAAACCCATAATGAGACCATGCTTAAGTGACTTAAGTTTTTAGTTTTTAGTTGTTATCTCTTTGGATATATTCTGGCTTGAATATTGTCTTGACCAAATGATTGCAGTAGTATGATCTGGAGGTATCTTACTCGAGCATTTTTTGTTGGTGAACAATGTTTCAGAGAGGAATAGTTGACACCATGCTATTTATTTATATATCTTAGTTGCTTTAAAAAAAAAAAAATTTGTTTATTATTCCTCAGCTCCCTTACAAAATATGGGATTCTTGAATGAAAAGTGATGTATATTAAATTTCATATGATATCTTACCACATTAACTAAATGCTCTTCATATTGGTCTCCCATTTTGTGATCTTGCCCAATGACGGTATCAATTGCTTGCTCCTAAATCCTAATCTTCCTATTTCCTTGAGAATGCGCTAGCCATGTTCCTTTGAAAGATGAAGATACATGCTTAGATGGTTAGACATAGCTAATCAGTCTTGGAAATTGTTTAAACTTTCAAGGTGCCTTTATTTTTTGATTTTGAAGTCTTTATTGAGAATTGTGACCAATTTTTAAATCAAGAACTTCGATCCTTTGTGAAGAGATATATATTCCTTACGTACGGATCCTTCCTTCAAAACTTTGTATGAGTTATTTTATTCAATGGCATTGCTTTAAGTGTGGGCATGCACATCATTTTTTCCATGCATCTTTCCCTGTGCTCAACTTTCATATCCGGTTAAGAAAACCTTCCAGCCAACTAGACTCCTTAGATGGCTTTAGGTGTTGTCCCCTTCACTTATAGGATTGTGAAGATTGAACCCATTATAGGGATCTTCAATGATTAGTGAATTCTGTGTTTATATACATTTTTTTTTGAATGATAGAGTCATAGAGGCATAGAGCTATGTAATTGTTTAAACTTATGGATTCTGCACACATAGGAAGTCTTTTTTGAATAATGGGAATTGTGTTATAGTTTTAATGGAATTTGAGTTTTGAAAGTTCCATTTTAATATAGAATGTTACTTCTCAAATAAATTTTAATTATTTATTCATTTTTTTGTTCAAAATTCTTGGATTATAGTGCAAATTATTCATGATATTTAATTGTGCAGGTCTTACATGCAGGTGGCAAATTTGGTGGTTCAAGTAGTGGTTATAGTGTGTCAGGTGGATTACATGGTGTGGGTTTGTCTGTTGTTAATGCCTTGTCTGAGGTGTGCACCGTTTTCTCAAATAACTCTGTTTTTTTGTTTGTTTTCTCTTACCCTTATGCTTGAGAAATATCTTTGTTTTTTATTTGACTTGAGCTTTTTGACATTGTTTGAGAACGTTTGAGCACTCCTAGAACATGGGTTGAAAAGATGTCAACTTTTTACTGATTTCATTCTAATTAGTTTATTTGTAGGGGACAAGACTGTACTTCCCACCCCATTAAGGTGTCTCAATCCCGCAAAATGGAAGTCTATAAACATCTTAGCATTATTATCATGGGTTTCAAATAATTGTGAATCAACCTCTTTTGTTGTGAATATATGCATATATGTAAAATTACTAGAAAAATATTCAAAAGAGAGGATGCTAATGTACAGTCACATCAAAGAACCTTGACATTTTCTAATTATATTAGGGTGGGGATTTATGAAAATTTTCTATTTTGGACAAGTCTTTTTCCTTCTTGCTTTGTTGACCATATGTATCACGAATTGTACTAGTTGTCTAGCTTTGCATCAGAAAAGAAGTTTGAAAGCCTCCATACCCTGAAGTATGGACCCCCAGAAGTACGGACCCTTATAAATTCTTCCTTGCACAAGCACTGCAGAGCCACCATATTTACAATGCGATTCTCAATGACATCTACCCACAATTTTTGGTCATAAAATTCTCCTGCACCCTTCCTTCCAAATAAGTCACATAACTGCAAAAAAGTGTCAGGCTCCAAAATTTTGAAATTTATAGCCTTTTGAGTTTTTTTGGCTTGGAAAAGGTAACCATAAGATTCTTGAGTTTTTTGGCTTGCTATGCTGCACTCTTATACTTCTGAGTAAGGAATTCCCTGCAAGGCAGTTAATGGCTGTTGGATGGGGCATTGCGGATCCTGGGGAGATAGAATTCATTACATATCTTTCCCTGCAAGAGTTGCTTGATATGATTTTTACACATTAAAATGATGATCCTTTTACCCCGCACTGCACTCATTAATCTTATCAATACTGTTATCTCCAAAATACCATACCACCCCTATATCTCTGATCAAATGGGATATTCAATTGTAATCAATGGAATATACCAGCAAGCTGACTATGGCTCTTTTGACATGCAATGCCATATGATTGTTACGTCTTTCTTTATCTTTGTTTTGAGGTTTGCAGGCATTAGTTTTTGCAAATAGCAGGTTAATTGTTGTAATTTGGACGTGTCTTGGTTGACAGGTATTAGAAGTTACTGTTTGGCGTGATGGGATGGAATACCAGCAGAAATATTCCCGTGGGAAGCCTGTAACAGAGCTGACACATCATGTGCTTCCTGATGGAGCACATGATCGTCAAGGGACATGCATCAGATTCTCACCTGATAAAGAAGGTTTTTTTCTCTCTCAACCCCTGAGACATGTGATACTTCTTTGTTTATGCTTTGTTCCCAATTGCTGAACAATAATTGCATTTCAGGAGTTTCAATGCTTTGTTTGATTTTTAACTTTTTACGCAGTATTCACTACTGCAATTCAGTTCGACTACAGTACAATTGCTGGACGGATTAGGGAGCTTGCTTTTCTAAATCCTGAGGTAAAGTCATTACTAGTAATTCATAGTTTTTGCTACATTCTTAGATCCTCTGGATTTGCTTCCTGCATTTCACAGAATTATATATATTTCTTTCAAATAGGGATCCAGCTGGACCCTTACCGGATTTTAATATAATGTGGTATCTGATGTGCAATTTCATTTACAGGGGAGAATAGCTCCTCATGCATTTGATTACTAGTGTTCTTAAGAAATTAGTTGTAATAAAGTTCCACTATAATCAATGATATTTTCTCATGCTTGGGATTTCTATGGGTTGGCGTTGATTAATCTTGGAAGATTAGCTTTTCTCCTCTTTCAGAAAAGTATATATGAGTGATTCTAACCACCTAGCTTGTGGCAGGAGGAATAGAAGCTTAACAGCAAGTCATTCGACAATTAATAATTTTATAGTGAAAATAGTTGGTGGTCCTTCAGAGAAAGATGTGGTTAATTATCTAACAGAGACTATCCTAAACATCGCCTGATTAGATTTGTTCATGTCAATTATTTTCTCTTCACTTTCTGTCAACTGTTTTCTTTTAATAATCAAAACGGCATTGTTTACAGCTTACCCTCTTCTGGCTTGACCTTTGCAGCTTACTATCACTCTTAGAAAAGAGGATAATGATCCAGAGAAGAACCAGTACAATGAATACTGCTATGCTGGGGGATTGATTGAGTACGTGAGATGGCTAAATACTGATAAGGTATCAGTTTTTTCACCTTTTCCCTTTTTTATTATGTAGTAGCCACTTATTTGTTGTTCTGTTTTGTTTTTTTTTTTTTTATGGTTTTCCCTTCCCTTTCCTTTCAGTGAGTTTTACACCTTTTTGAGTCAACAAGAAAAGAATGCAGATCATGTTGCTTTACAATATTACTGCTTTAAAAATACACCATTACTGCTTTGAAAATTGAAAGTCCCAATTTTACTATTACATGTACTGAAAATCAAAATTCTTAATAACTTTCTTTTCAAAATCGTGCATTTCAATCAGAAATTGCATGCATTGCACGGTGAAAGTCCTTGTTTTTGTTTCTCTTTGTTTTGTTGGACTCCTGGTTCACGTTGTTTTCTATCTTCTTCATTAATACAATTCGTTTTTATCCAAAGAAAGGACATCTCTCGACAAATATGCCCCGTTAAATTTTCATGAATCCAATGTCAAGTAGTCATGCATGATCATAGGATCTCCTAGTTTTATGGAAAAATAAATCCCTTTGTTTTGCAAATGAATCATCAACTTCAACGATCTAACAGGGACAAAAAATTGAAGGATTACTATGAGTTTCAGAAATCCTAAAAATGTTAAAGGTTACAACTTGTATTTATTTTCATTTTCCCCCCTCTAGGTTATAAGACGTTACATCTGAGTAGTTCTTATGTATTTGCCATAACATCTGAGTAGTACTTATGGAATTACGGTGAGACATAATGCCACGAGCTATACCGCATAATGCCACGAATTATACATTATGCAACGGATATTTTTTAAATTCCTGGTACTATCATAGGGTACATTCCATTTGCACCTATGCAAAATTTCTCTGTGAATGGCATATTGTTAACATGCTAGGCTGCTAGCGGGTCTTTAAGACTCAAACCTAACAACTCCCACATGGAGCAGCCAGATAGATACCACTAAACCATGAGGCCAGTTGTGGATATGAAGACCCTAGAATATTTTTCTTTACAAGTTTTTTAAACCTGATCTCTGTGATATTAAGCAGCTCTGGATTTGGCATTTTATTATGTTGTACTAAATGATGACTAATAGTTCTCTGATCCAGAAACCACTTCATGACATTGTGGGTTTCAGAAAAGAAACAGATGGAGTCACAATTGATGTAGCTCTTCAATGGTAATTTTTTTATTTTATATATCTCATTCTTCTGTATATTCTGGATTTTGATGCCCCCCTTTTATTTATTATTTACTTTCTTATAACATTCTTATTGTTAATTCACCACATAACTCAAAGGCCCACAAATTGGGAGTCCTTTTTAGTTATAAAAAAAAAAAAGAAAGAAAATTCCTTAGCATTGTAATTGGCCATTTTGGTTTCTTAGTATACAGTGCATGTATGGGGCCTTTTTTATTTCTCTACATGGACTTTTTGCTTGACAGTGGTCACTTTGTATTAAAACCCGAAGGTTAGGACCATATCCCCCCCCCCCCCCCCCCCCCCGCCCCTGCGGTAGACTCCACTTAGCGGGGCCAACACTGATAATGGCCTTATATATCTAATTTTATATATAAACTGATTTCTTGATTTAAAAAAATAAATTGGGTGGTGGATCTTTGTTTATGTACAGGTGCTGGATGCATTCTTATATTGTGATTTCATATAGCAAAATCAAATCATGTGCAACATTATATATGTTATGGATGTCAAATCCCAAATATATTTGATATGTGTGCACAAACTTGATATGAGATACTAATACTATGCTCAGAGCTGACTATTCCTTGAGATTCCATGTGATTTAATTTTGGTTCTCTAATTCATTCTTTACTAGGTGTTCGGATGCATATTCAGATACAATGCTGGGGTATGCTAATAGCATACGTACAATTGATGGTGGCACTCACATAGATGGTATGAAGGCTTCGTTAACAAGAACTCTCAATAACCTTGGGAAGAAATCAAAGCTCATCAAGGTGCGCTGTCTAGCTTACTATTAGAGGGGATTTTCTTTAATCCTGTCAACCTTTTTAATTCTTTCCCCTTTTTCATTTCCCTTTTCCCTTTGGTATATTACAATGATCTTTGAATTTTATTTTCTTCTTCCGAATGTCAATGTTTCTTTATCCTCTAAGATTTTTTATTGTCAATGTTACTTTGTCCTTTTAAGTTTTTTAATTTTCAATCATAAAAATGGTTTTTTTTTTTTTTTTTTTTTGGGGGGGGGGGGGGGGGGGGGGCGGTGTTTATTAAATGGGTACTTGGTAAGCATTTGAGATTGAATGCTATGTTGAGTTGAGTTGAAATGGGTAGAGCATACGGTGCCTGAAGAAACATTGACCTGTTTAGAGAATTGGGTTATGCGGCTGCAGGGGACTATAATTTTCAAGTCATTATTTTCCAATGTTAAGTTATTAACTGATTTAATGAAACAGTTTCGTCTTAAAACTTAAAAAAGATATTGTGTGTGTGTGTTTATTTATTTATTTTTGGTTTTTGGGGGGGGGGGGGTGGTTGCTTGGATGCGCTCACGTTTGTGTGATTCAAATGTTGTCAAGTACAGTGACTAGAACTGGGACCAAAAAAAAGTACAGTGAGTTAGTGACTAGAGCTACTGTGCTTCAAAGGTGTTAAACCTAGGTTAAAATTGGTAGTGATGCAGGAAAGCTTCAATTTCTTAGGTTCTTTGGCTACACTACCAGTGATTGGTGGTGAGTTAAGTAAATGAAAACAAGGATCATAGAGTTGGGTTTTAGAAATAAAGGATCGTGTTCCCCCTGTGTTCATAAAAGATGTTTCTGATTCCCTTACCTTGGATTCCTTAAAGAACACTAATCAAAATTGAGTTTCACTCTACTCGGAGGAGGGCTCCAAGAGCTAACAGCTAGGGCTGTAACTGGGGCGGGTTGGGAGGTTTGCTCATACTCAACCTGAAGGGTAGAAGTGTAGAACTCCCTGCCCATGACCATGCCAACCCAAGCATCAATTTTAACCCTAAAACCCTCCTTTTCCTCCATAAACCTTAAACCTATCTTTTCATACAACTTAACATTGAAAATTTCTACTGAGCTTCTTCTTTTGATTTCTTACCATATTATTTCTCAAATCATCATCAAATTAACCCTTAGTCCATCCACAAACCGTAATACCACCATCCCTTTTACAAAACAGAGAAGACAAGTTTTTAATACAAACTATACTTGATTGTAGGCAATCTTAATTTCTACCTGATGGGCTACCCTACATCAGATGGTCACCCCACTACAAATCCTCCAAACTAAATTCTGGACCAATCTCTGACAATGAATTTAATATGACAGGATAATTTAGACATTCATGAGAAATGTCTTCCCAAGGACATTAATGGTAACTGCCAAGTTGGCCTCCTAACCGTTTTAACCCTACTTCTGAGCAAGAAAACTTTGATCTCTAGAGAACCTCTATTGCCACTCATGCATTAGTGCTCTATTCTGTAGGAAGCTTCATAATGAATGGTAGCTTGTTTTTCATAGTGGACTAGCTTGAATCACCCTCACCTTCTTTTGTTCCCCTCCTGACTCTTGTTAGTTTCTTTTTTCCAGTGGGTTCCATTTCCTTGCTGCCTTTCTTTTCTTAATAACCCTCCATTAATACATGTTTTCATGTTAAATTTATTTTTAGATCCTAAAATCCTAAAATGATATTACTATTGCTCTTTGAAATCATCTATAGCATTCAGTCTCCCCCCCACCCCACCCACACACACAAAGGAAAAAAAAAAAAAGGGTTTTTGTTTTAGTTTATTTCATAAGTAAATAGAAGACTCGAATTGAAGAGGTAACAGAAGTTTAAGGACTACGTTCACATGATAGGCAAAAGAAAAGAAAAACATCACCAAATCATCTACCCATCTGTTTTGTACTTTTTCCTCCCCGCTAAAAGGCTTAGATAACCAGCTAGGAGGTCTAAGTGCAATGAAAAATTGTAGTGTGAAGCTCCTAGAAAGTGATCTATAAAGGAACACTGAGAGGCCACCAAATAGCCAAGATGAAAAATTGTAGTGTGAAGCTCCTAGAGATGAGTTAAGATGTTTTCTAGATTCCGACTTTTGGTCCTGCAAGTTCCAGAGTCAAGTATGCTTCGGTCATACTTTACGTTTTCTTCCCTGCACTAGGATGGAGTTATATGATTGCTTTTTCACCCAGTTGACTTTTTGTTAGCACTTTGAGAATGCATCTAGCCATCTTGTTTAAATTGCTAGTTGCAAGGTTTTTTGCACCACGTAGTACCTTAGTGCTTGCTTTTTTTCTCTTCTCTTCTTTCTTTCTTTCTTTCTTTTCTTTTCATTTTTTTTTCCCAGTTTTTGTTGGGGGATTGGTTTCTAGAGAAAGTGCATGCTGTTGCATTTCACTAACCAAACTAAAATTAATAAGTGTTGAGCTTGAGGTACACACGATGTGGTGTGGCTTTATTTTCTATACCAGAATAAGGTTCCTGTATCTCATTTATCCCCAAAAAAGAAAAAAAAAGAAAAAAAAGAAAAAAAAAAGGGGTTTCCATTTCTTAGATAAATTTTTTATCATTGGTTTTTTTTTTCTACTGTGACACTGTTGCGATGGTTGTAGTTGACTATATGTTATGCTTTGACTTCCTTGGATGAGTTTTCCTGTTCACCAGTATGGTGATGTCAGATCAGATAAAATTGCATACCTTGTTCTGGGTGTTTGTTTAGAATATTTGAAATTCTTTACATGATTTGCTTGCAATGTTCTTTATGTTTAATTTTTTCCTATTTTTGTTTTCATATAATTTACTTTCCCTATGGTGGACATGAATAAAGATTGTCCTAGAGATTTACTTATATTCAGTGAAGAAACTTTTAAGTTGATTGTTAGTGCTTGTCCTGTATAGCAAGATTTAGTTTATATCAGAATCAGAACATTTAAGTCACTTCCTTTGACTTAAGAGGAACTTATTCTATTTAACTTTAGATGAAAAGTAAACAGAAATATTTTTACTTTACATCTTAAAAGCTTGTTTTATGTCATTCCAGGATAAGGATATTAGTTTAAGTGGTGAACATGTAAGGGAGGGATTAACGTGTATTATCTCAGTCAAAGTTTCAAATCCTGAGTTTGAAGGACAGACAAAGGTACTGTTTGTTTCATCATTATATGTTCATGGATTGCTGATCTTTAGGTAATGAATAATGCTTTTGCGAACTTGAAGCTGGCATTTTCACTTGTCTTTCCCTTTTATGCTAATTTCTTATCCCACTGCTTGTTCTGTCTATTATTGAAAGACAAGGTTGGGAAATCCAGAGGTGCGAAAAGCAGTTGATCAATCCGTTCAGGAGTATCTTACCGAATTCTTGGAGTTGCATCCAGATGTACTTGATTCAATCCTTTCCAAATCTTTAAATGCTCTCAAGGTACCCTTCTCTTAACATTAAATCTCAAGTCTTTTTCTGTCGAGATTATTTTTGGTGTTTTCATAGTCATACAAATGACCACACTCTCTTATCAATTGTTGTTTTTGCTTTTGGCTAACACTAGTATATGTCTTATGTGCTCAGGTTTTTGCCATTTTGACTTCAATACATTATTTACTTTATCAAAAAGAAAAAAAAAAATTATGTTTGCTTTCTTTGAGGACTATATATCCACTGCCCACATATTTAAGACAGACTTTTTCTTCACATCAATTGTTTCGTTGTTTAGGCAGCTCTGGCAGCAAAGAGGGCAAGGGAATTGGTCAGACAAAAGAGTGTCTTGAGATCATCAACTCTTCCAGGAAAGCTAGCTGATTGCTCAGCCACAAATCCTGAAGAATCTGGTATGTTTTGCTTTCTCTTGTATGTTGAGCTCCATGAAGCAACATCAATTTGATGTTAATGATTGTAGGATTGTTGTTGTGGATATGGTTTATCCAACTTATTTTATCCTTCGTCCAATGTGGACATGAATTCATCATTAATTTATTCTGCTTAGGGGTTGTTTTGAAGTCTGAATATATGGCCTGGTGTAGATGAACTTAGACTGAATTTCAACTTTTATGTGTGGTGAGAAACAGCCCTATGCCCTGGTTTCTTGGTCGTTACAAAATCCCCCGAAAAAAGGTGCTCTGGATCTGGGTTTCCTGTATTAAAAGGGCACGAGAGCTGCCTTAATTTGCAATTATAAAATAGAATCTTGATCTATCGGCTGCATTAATAGTACTACTTTGCATTGTAGTATCTTATTGTAATAAATTTTGTTAGTATGACCAATAATAGAGTTTTGATGTTCTCTTACTTTAATCTATGTCCATGGTCACTTATTACTGTCCCTTCATTTTTGTTCCACACTTCTACATACGGTTTGGTTATGTTGTCTGTAAACTGTACCAAAGAATGGCCCAGTCCTATAATTTATGCTTAAAACATAAGGCTTCCATAGAAAACAAGGATTTTAATTTCTGTTATATTTTGTGGTATCTTTGGTTGGATACGTAAGTCCATTATATTTGCTTCAATGAAATGGAGTCACTTTTGGTTGTTTGTTTGTTTGATTTTGCAAGATAAATTCTTATCGTATAAATTTAGGAGACTTCTGATTATAGAAGATACATGATAAGTCAAGTTTCCAACCTCTAAATCACTTCAATTTATGTTAGCTTCACAATACATTATAAGGCATTTCAAATTTAAGCAGCTTTACTAACTTTTTTTTATTTTTTATTTTTTTTAAAGCAATAAAATTTGTTCCCTGTTATTTATTTATTTATTTCATTTCAAAACTTACAGAAATATTTATAGTTGAAGGAGATTCAGCTGGCGGAAGTGCAAAACAAGGTCGTGATAGGCGATTTCAGGTAAAATTTTTGCTTTTGCTGATTGGTAGTTGGTTATAATTGCCTTCCTTTAAGTGCTATTTGGTAAGAAGCATTAACATGAAACAGAAGTTATGATGCGTTTGGATAAGGAATTTGTAGGAGGGATTTGAGCTAAGATTGGATTTTAATGCCCAATTATGGCAGCGTCAGTAGTGGCAGATGAGTTTGAAATCCAAACTTAACCCAAATGCTTCCTGCAAATCCTTAATCCAAATGCACAATTACAGTTCTAATGAAGTGGATTGGATTGGTTTTTAATTATTAGTTTTTAGTAAGAATCTTTTGCAGGGATGTCCCTTGTTCTATGTTCGAATTATGTGCAGATATTCTGAGTAGAGGATGCATGTACATTAGCATTGATTGTGGTAAAATTTTCTATGCGAATCTTTTTGAAAATTTGTTCGTAAGCTAGTCATCTACAAAACCTAACTCTGAAAACTCATCATTAAGCACGTCATTGTATAACATCAATACACATGCATTACCTGAATCCGTGCTACTCTGCAATGGTATGGTTGTTGTGGCCCTTTTTTCTTTGTTGACACTTGGCACATTGACATGGAGGCTTGTCTAAAAAGTTTCTCTTGATCTTTTTACATATTGCAAATCAGATCAGATTTAACTTTAAGGAACAATAATGGTTGTTGGAACTTGATAGAGTTTTTTTCAGGACATGCTTCCCTACTTTAGTAATTGTGCTTTTCTTAATCACGAGAAGTCCCAAATACAATAAATTTGGAAGTTATTCAGGATTGCTGTGGAATATTGATCACAGAAACATGTTGCTGCAGGCTGTTCTCCCTCTTAGGGGTAAAATTTTGAATGTTGAAAGAAAGGATGAGGCAGCAATGTACAAGAACGAAGAAATTCAAAATCTTATTCTTGGTCTGGGACTGGGAGTGAAGGTTAACTCACTTATTATTGTTCTTATTAGTATTATTGCGAACTGTTTGGCTTATTTCGTTGACTTAATCTTCCTGTTTTCAGGGAGAGGATTTCAAAAAGGAGGCCCTCCGTTATCATAAGATCATCATCTTAACTGATGCTGATGTGGATGGTGCTCACATCCGAACTCTGCTATTAACATTTTTCTTTAGATATCAGGTAAATAATGGAGAAGATTCTTTCTGAAATGAATAACTCTTAAAAAAAAAAAATAAAGGACTAACTAATGGATAGTATTGTCTCTAAAATTTTTTGATTTGGAAAAAAATAAAGGAAAAAGGAAACCTTCTCCAAGTTTACACCAAATTTGAAAGATATCTGGTTCATGCAGTTTTTCTTGCTTGCAGAGAGCTTTATTTGATGAAGGTTGCATTTATGTTGGTGTTCCACCACTTTACAAGGTTTGTCTTTACCTTCAATGGATTATGATGGCATCTATTTTGAACAATTACATAAAATATCCATTTTTCCTTTGCTGAAATAACCAGGTTGAGAGGGGAAAGCAAGCATACTATTGTTATGATGATTCAGAACTTAAACAGCTTCAGAACTCCTTCCCTTCAAATGCATCGTACAACATTCAGAGGTTCAAGGGTAAGACAAAACTGATAATTTCGTAGTCCCCCCTGCTTCTTGTTATTGACAGATGAATGATTGAGACAGCATGTCTATATGCTGATCTGAACATCAGTGTACCATGAATGTGTATAATGTGTTTCCCTCTGCAACTTGACAGACACATGCATACATAATGTTATGGAAAAAGGTTCCAACTAAACTGAAAATAAAAATTATGTGACCTGTTTAATTTATTTTATATTGATTATTCAATTTACCCAATTATCAATACAATTATATTTAATGGTTTGCTTTGCACACAAAGAGATACACACATATATATATATACTGATACCCCATGAATTGGCCCAATATACCCCATAACCCACTAATGCACAAAGTACAACCCCCAATGTGGGTGTTGATATAAGTTATATCAGCACGTGCTCACCTGATCATCATCCTACAAATATATATATATATATATATATATATATATATATATGATGTCGATATGCTCAGACATGCTTGATGCCTTGTGCTTTTTTTTTTTTTTTTTTTTTTTTTTTTTTTTGTTTTTGTTTTTTTTGGGTCAGTACAATAAACACATGACATCTCAGCATCCTGCATAGACATTTAAATGAAATTTTGTCTTCATTTTGTACTGTCCCATTATTCTAATGTTGTTATGCTGTATCGTTGTATTATTTATTTTTATTTTTTAAAAAATAAATTATTTTCAATCAGAAATGGTGTGTGAGTTGCTCAGTAAACAATTCCAGGATCTACGTTTCCATGGAAGCAACCTGTTTTCCAACTTTTATGGCTGTCTTCCCTTGCAAGGAGCGCACCCCATCAACTTGGAGCATCCTGAAAATAAATTACAGTGGGCATACACTACATTTTGTTTCTCTGATGAAAATAACTACTGTTTGATCATGTTGTTTTGGCCATTCAGGAGATGCTTTTCTAACCACAAAAAGGAACATAATTTATTTGATGGATTTGCTCTGCCATCCACGGGTTGTATTTTGGCGAATTTAAGAGGTCGCATGTTTATGAGATGGTTCACAGACTAGCGAATCCTCCATATGATTTTACCTGCTTATTTGATGATTTTTTCCCACCCTTGGGTAGCCCAGTTGGTAAGGGCAAACTTGTGATTGTGTGGTTAGGCACACGGTCATGGGTTTGATTTCTTGCTATGACAACCCAAGATTTAAGTGGGGCCTGTGACGGTGGGTAGCTGCACTAGTCTTCCTGAAGGTTTAGGTTCCATGGGTTGGGTCCAAAGGGCCTTGCTGTGGGATGGTTCCCCCATTATTCAAAAAAGAAAGAAAGAAACTCTTAACACCACATTTATTATATAAAAAATTGTTATTTAAGCTATCCATTGCATGAGCTTTCATGCGGAACTCAACTGCTAATGTATAAAGACACATAAAAATTGTTTGTTTACAGTTTTATATGTTCTTCTGTGTATACGGGTGTTATGCAGGCTTGGGAGAGATGATGCCTTTACAACTATGGGAAACAACTTTGGATCCAGAGCGAAGGCTGCTGAAGCAATTAATGGTTGAGGATGCAGCAGAAGCGAATGTTGTGTTCTCCTCCCTTATGGGTGCTCGAGTAAGTAAATCATGCTGATAGGTGGTGTTTGACTTAGATAACACTTAGCTGATAATGGCTTGTGGAAAGAAATCTCACGGGTGACTGTTTAAAACCTTTTTTCTTTATTCCCTATTCCGGTAAAAGAAATTAAATTAAAGGTGACATTGGGAGTCTGTGCATTCTGGAAAATTCTATCATAACTCTGTAACTTAAGAAAATTATTTAAATTTTGTGAGGGGCTTGAGTTTTGTCAATTTCATGCACAAAAAATAAGCTTAAGCTTTATAAGATGATGCGGCTTTTGACTCCTTTTAGTTTTTATACCTTATGCTTTTACTCCAAGGCTATGCACTATCAAATGCAAAACCTGCTCTTTACTCAAAATGACAAAAGACAATAATCTTGTCAACTGCAACGCCAAGCTCAACCTTGCTTGCATCTGCATTTTACTTTGTTTTTTGTCATGGTAATCTGTATTTGTGATTATATTCCAATATATGCAACAGTGAAGCTTACTTGTACTTTCTGTTTTAGGTGGATTTCCGAAAGGAACTCATACAGAGCTCTGCAAGCATGATCAACCTTGATCAACTGGACATATGAGAGTTCTGTTTGATTTGGGAGGAGTATAAGTTCCTGTAGAACATAGGTGATCAAGAAGAAACTTTTCAATAGATTGCATAGGTAAAGCAGAAACATCTTTGGTGCGCCTTTTGGTTCATTTTGAGTAGTGCCATTCCAAGAGGCATCCAATATTCCTGTTCATTTCTGTTACCTGTGGAACAATTCTTTTGGTTGTGGAAGGAGGAAAAAAAAACCAAAAAGGGAGGGGGGTGGGGGGGAATTAGGGGTTAATTTACATTGGTTTTTGGCACTGTATTTAATGGGTATTAAGCTGTTTCTTCACTTCTTCTCAATATAGATATTAATATTAGCTTTTCTTATTTTGGAACATATGTAATATTTTTTGGAACTTTTATTCTTTCGACACAAAATTCAGACAATATTAGAGCATCCATGATTTATTGTGCATTAGAAGAGCCAAGCTGATCTTGCAGAAATTCAGAGCAAAGCAAATCGGAAAGAGGTAAGACATAATAAGCTATCATCAGTTAGTCCTTGTGTATGACACCGTTGGTCTGTGGATAAGGAGCCCGCTAAGGCCTGAGATGCTCCACCTGGGTAGTATCTCATAAGACCAGAATTCAAAAGGAGTTGAAGGTGGCCTGCTCAAGCGGTGGTTGGGATTTATATGCTAGTGAGCTAGCAAGAAGTTGGGTTCTGAACCCAGAGTAAGTGGGTTTTTTTGATTGTCGATGAGTCTTTATTATTGCCATACTAGTTGGTATCTTCAGCAGTACTCTCATTCATAGGGGAAAATATATATATATATATGGAGGTTGGGACATGGTGTCCATTGTTATAAGCCGTTCCATATATGCCAAGATATATTCATAATTCAGACTGCATTTAAAAGAAAAAAAAAAAAAAAAAATCCCGATTTGGTACTTTATTATATTACATATCGTAGGTAGAAAAGTCAGGTGGAAGGGGTGGGTGCATCTACACCACACAATTGATTTACACGGTTTATCATTTTAGAAGGAAGACATCTTGAGAGTTAATTCAGAGCGACCAAACTTTTCTTCAATGACTTTCTCCATACGCTCGGCCACTGTAGGAGTTATATAAATGGCCCAATCTCCCACTTTACCATTGGGTTAGTTTTCTGTTATGTGACCATCATGCTAAAAGTCTCGACCAAATACACCGAACTCTTTGAACCGAAGGGACAGGTGCATCTCAAAATTTCTTTCCAATGCTAGTAAATCTCTCTCAGCCTTGTTTATTCTCTTGTTAGCTACTATTGCATATTGGTGATCAATGGGTAAATATTCCAAAAAAAAAAAAAAAAAATGGTGGGCGAGAGGAATCAATCATCTGCCCCCTACTCAGTGACTGGAAGCACGGTCTAGAGCCTAAGGAAAGAATCGTATGGCTTAGTGTGGAAGGTCTTCCTTTGAATGGTTGGAATGTCACTAACTTTAGAGGTATTGTAGAAAGTTTTGGATCAGTATTATTGGTGGATAGGGATACGGTGGAAAAAAGAGTTCTTGATAGAGGGAGGGTGTTAATTTTGACTACGGTGTATGATAGTAGTTTCAGAGAAATGGTAGTCGTGGTGGATGATTTGGAAACTACTAGGGATGTAATGGCAAAAGTGGGTGGTAGGGGTTCCCCTAATCCTAATCCTTTGCCAATTCCTTTGAGTAGAGACATGAATGATCCTAAGGATAGATGTACAAGCATTGTGGCTGAAGCTGATCATGGCTTCGGTGAAGATTTAGGTGATGAAGGAGAAGTTGAGATAAATAAGAGAAGATCACATGGCATGGCTGAAGCCCATGGTGTTTTGATTGGTCCAGCTTCAATTGAGCAAAGCAATTGTGGATCGGGTTCTAATAATTAACGGTTAATTGGGTGTTGGCTTTACTTAGTCGGGATTTGAGTCAATATTATTTTCTGGGACTAAAAAGGATAAGAGTCTGGTTGGAAAAGGATTCGGAACACTCATTTGACTGGGATAGTTTCTCTGAAGGGTTGAGAAAAGAGGATATACTAGCTGAGTTAGTTATGAATGTGAAACAACACAGGAAGTATTCAAGAAGAAAGGGAGATTAAGATGCTGGTGTTTTATTTGGATTGAGCTTAATCTGTTTCTAGTGTTAGCATCTGGAGTTTGGCCAATCGTTAGAGGTTTTAGGTGGCCGTAGGGTGTTTTGGTGTTTGGGGTTGCTTCTTGTTTTTTGAGGTTGGTGTTGTGTCTGTGTTATGGTGAGCTCGCTTTCTTCTTTTGCGGACTGCATGCTGCTGCTCTAGCAGTTTTGTTTACTGGTTGCCTTTTGGATCTTTAGCAAATTTTTGTTTGGGTTGGGCGTTTTTTTGGTGGGGGTTAGCTGGTGTTTCTTTGGTGTTTTTAGGGTGTTTTCTTTTCTAGGGTCTTCTTTCCTTTATTGGCTGTTTTCTCGCCTTAATAAAATTAATTTTTGTGGATTGAAAAAAAAAAAAAAAAAAAAAAAAAAAAAAAAAAAAAAGAAGAAGAAAAAGAAAAAACTATCTTGTTAGTAAAAAATTAACTGGGCGGGCACCTGGGACATTAGTTGGGAATTAGATGTTAGTGGGTTATCATGAAGATGGATTTTGAACCCAGAGTATACGTAAGAGGATTTTGGTACTCGAAGAGGTTTTACCGCCTACATGAGTTGGGCACTTGGCATCTTCAGCAATACTCAATCGTAAGGGAATATATATAGAGGTTGGGACAAGGGGCCTTTGTTATAAGTGTGTCCCATGCCAGCTGAATATATCATTTGGACAATCATTTTACAAAAATTTGGTAGGTTTCAGTAGAATGGAGAATTTGGAATCCATCTTGTGATAAATAAAAACGGTTTATTTCAAACCACCACCAAATTCAGATCCAAGTTACACACCCTGCAATGGTGTAATCTACGTACACACATTCAAGGCAATAAAAAAACAAACCGAGGATAATACATGATTTGGAACATATCACTCTATATCTAAGAAAAGATGAAGGGATCAACCGGGGGGGGGGGGGGGGGGGGGGGTGCATCTACAACACCCTACCGATTCACACATAATTAATCTTTTGGGACTTGGCAAGACATGTTGAAATTTAAACCAGAGCCACTAAATTTTTCTTCAATGACCTTTTGTAGACGCTGGGCCATTGAAGGGGTAAGATAGTTGGCCCAATCTCCCACTGTACCGTTTCTGAAAAAGGAACTATTCGGAGCCCCAGAAGCCTGTTTACCATTCTTGTTTGCCTCCAAGTCTTTTAGACTTTCAAAACTGCATAACCTTGATATCTCTTCTATTACACCTTGTTTCCTTTCCTCCTCAGAGAAAGGGAACCCCAAGAAGTCAGCCAACTTCTTGGTGTGGGAGATGATGTCTTCTTTCATATCTTCATACTTGAAAAATAAAACTTTGTCTGGTCTCTCTAAACTCGCCTTCCAAAATCCCAACACATGATCCCAAAACGGCCCAGGGACTCCTTTACAAAACATTTCAAAATTTTCATCTAACGTTCCCACTCCCCCATATTCATGTGGAATCTTGAGTAGGAATTGCCAGCAAGAGATGAAGTGGTCTAAAGGATTTCGACACACATACACTATGCGACACTTAGAAGAGGAATCTACAATGGAAGCTGGAAGCGAAGTATATGGTACGTGGGTACCGAAAATTCTTGTGGGAGGAGGGTCTTGTAGATTAGGACACTGGCTTTTCAAGTAGAGGTCAAGCTCAAGAAAAGGTACAAGGTCATGAGGGGAAGTAGTGAGCAAGGGGCTCTCTTTGGGTGGGTAACGCGTACGATTCACGATAGTAAATGCGAGGGCCTTCAACCAAGTGGTGCCTGATTTTGGAAAGCTGGCCAGTATTAGATCGGTGTTGTGTGCACGGAAGTGTTGTTGAAAGGAAAGAATGGGCTTAACCAGTATGGATGGATACCAAAACCCTTGGTATAGATGGTGACAAGTACCATTACGGTGTGATTCTTTGGGAAGGGATAAGAGCAATTCTTGGAATTCGTCCTCCCACTTCTCTTCCTCTCCAGCACTTGGAGAGCTGTTTTTAGAGAATTCTGTTTTCTCCATGAGGTTGGGAAAGAAACTGATGTAACTGGATCAAATGGTAGCCAAAGCAACTATTACATATAGGGGTGTTAGTGGTTCGGTTTTAAGGTAGATTTCAAACCAAACCATTATACTTCGGTTTTGTTCTTATTGATAAGTACAAAATATTCATTGAAATTACTCCTTAATTTATATTTTTTAGTTATTTTATTATATTTAATTTTGTGTGTTTAAAGTGTTCTTGATTTATTACAGGGCTGTTGAGTTTATATCAGAAAATGAAACCAATAGTATCCTCATCTTTTGTCATTCCCTTGCTTGTGGAGGGCATTTCAGTGGGAAGAAGACTGCTGCTAAAGTCTTGCAAAGTGGGTTTTATTGGCTTACTTTATTCAAAGATGCCCATGCATTTTGTTATGTTTGTGAAAGATGTCAACAAATGGGGTCCATTTCCCGACGTGACATGATGCCTCTGAATCCCATCCTGGTGGTGGAAATCTTTGATGTGTGGGGTATTGATTTCATGGGTACATTTCTATCTTCTTTTGGCTTTGAATACATTCTGGTTGGAATAAATTATGTGTCAAAATGGGTGGAAGCGATTGCCACAAAAACAAATGACCACAAGGTTGTGGTCAAATTCCTTCAAGACAATATCTTTTGTCGTTTTGGCTTTCCGCGTGCTATAATTAGTGATGGGGGTAAACACTTTAACAATCAGCCTTTACTTTGAGGCTTTGGTTCGCAAGTACTCCATTACCCATAAAGTTGCCACCCCATATCATCCCCAAACTAGTGGACAAGTCGAAGTTTCTAACAGGGAAATCAAAAACATCCTTCAGAAAACGGTTAGACCTGATAGAAAAGACTGGTCCTTATGCTTGAATGATGATTTGTGGGCGTATCGTACTGCTTATAAAACTCCTATAGGTATGTCCCCGTACCGTTTAGTGTTTGATAAAGCTTGTCATTTACCAGTTGAGCTAGAACACAAGGCACTTTGGGCTGTGAAGAAGTTTAACTTTGATTTAGCTGATACGGGGTCACATCGAAAACTTCAAATCAGTGAATTGGAAGAGATACGCAATGATGCGTATGAGAATGCTAGGATTTACAAGAATAGGACTAAAGCTTTTCATGATAAGCACATCAACAGAAAGTCCTTTGAAACCAATCAAAAGGTGTGGCTCTTCAACTCTAAGTTGCGCTTCTTTCTTGGTAAGTTGAGATCTAGATTGGACGGCCCTTTTGTTGTTAACTAGGTTTTTTCCCATGGTGCTGTTGAAATTTTAAATCCACGTGATGGTTCTATGTTTAAGGTCAATGGCCAAAGACTAAAACCATATGTGGAAGGAGACATAGATAAAGAGCTCATTGAATCCATAAATTTGGTGGATCCTGAATATGTTATTGTTTAAATTCACTAATAGCCTTGGAATCTGGCTTTAAAAGACCATTTATTTATTTATTTTTTGTCTAACCTATTTCTTTGTGTGTTTTATTTTTATTTGATTGATGGGTTTATTTTTCACAGCTAATCAATTTTGCAGGCTTGTTTGTTTTCTATTAAAGGTACTCTCCACGATTTCTATTACTTTGTTTTTCATTGTTTACATTGAGGACAATGTAAATTTTAAGTTGGGGGAACGGAATTTTGGTGGTGTAAAAAAAAAAAAAATTAATTAAATAAATAAATTAAAAAAAAAAGGACTTTTCTATAAATATCATGGCTATTCTTCCCCAAAACCCTTATCTCTGCAACGATGAATGAGTTTTTCACTTTCATGCTCCCCTGGTACCTAGTTGTCATTCCACTCATCTTCTGGATATTGGAATATTGTGTACATGAGAAGATTCCAATTATGCCAGTGGTCCCATTTCTGGTCTTTCTTGAAATTTTGCCATGTTATTTATTGCTGGTGTATGTTTTGTATTTTCGATAATTATTATTTTTATTTTATTTTGATTTGTCTGTTTAGAAATTGTGCTACATATTCTAGTGTGTTATCTATTTATCAATAGTATTTTGTTGTGTTCATTCATTTTGTGTGCTGTTTTATTTGTTTGTTCTTTGAGTTTAGCAAATAAAACCATCTTCATTCTAGTAGCAGCAACAACAACAACACAAAAAAAAAAAAAAAAAAAACCAAAAAAAAAAAAAAAAAAACAGAGAGAAAAGAGAAATGCTACTCCATAGTAGCATTCTGAGAAGGAGAAGGATTAGGAGAAGTAACACTAGGTTCTCTCTGAACCCTATCCAAGAATCTTTCAAGTTGCCCCCGAATTTGATCCTCGAGCCCTACTAGCTCCACAACTCTGGGTTCAAGACCCCTAGTATAGGAGTCTACTAATGTGATGACCTGAATTATTTATATATATAGAGGGATCATTAGCTGAACCCACCACTTCAATTTGCTTTGGATATATATATATGTTAGAGGGATCATTAGCCGCACCCATAGCCGCACCCACCACTTGCGGTTGCTTTGGATATATATATATATGTATAGAGGAATCATTAGCTGTACCTACCACTGGCATCTGCTTTGGTTATATTTAAATGTATAGAGGGATCGAGACAGAGAGTTAGAGAAAGAGCAACAGAGAGAGAGAAATTGAGGAAGAACAGAGGAGAAAAAAAACAGAGTGGTCTGGTAGAGGTTTTTGGCTGAGTTCGTGGAGCTCTCTTAGTGAGGTAAAATCCTCACCTCCTCTATCGTTGATTTCATATATATATATATATATATATATATATATATATATATATATATATATAAATATCACGTACTGTGTATATATATATATATGTATATGCAATTTTATTTTCTTATGTTATTCTTAGAAAGGATGATCATATTTTATGTTTTTGGGACTAAGGAACACCATGGTAGTGTCAAATTTTAGAGAAATTGACTGTAGGTTGAAGTTTTAGAAATTTTAGAATTTTGGATCATGAAAACCCGAAACTTTAGGCTTAAAAACGAATATGATTTTATAGGATTCTGAATGAACAATTTATAGTCGCACGTAGTACTCCGCATGAGCTTCGATTCGACACTTGAATCACTGAAAACGGTTAAGAAACAAGGGAGATATTAATCGTCGAAGTTGGCCCGTTGAACACACGGTGTAACCCGGTTGCACAATTCAACCCGCGGGAGGTTGAAGATGACCCCATAGGTCTATGATCCTGTGTGGGTGCATCTGTGTATCTTACCGTGTTCTCACGCATTTAAAAGCCATACGATAATCATATGAACCCCAAATTTGACCGTTGGACTCGTCTTGGAGGGCCCTACCATGTGGGACCCTTAGTTGATCATTTTGACCAAGTTTGACTGTAGTTTGACTTTTTGGCCAAATTAATATTTATTAAAAATTCCAGAAAATATCAGAAAATTCCAAAAATTACAGAAAATTCCCAGAAATTATAGAGAGTGTTTTAAAAATTATTTTGATGATTTTGGGACCATAGTTTACTGTTAGAAGGCCAATAGTAATTTTTTTTAGTGTGTTATATTTATTTTGAAATTTACCTAAAGATTACGTATGCATAATTATCAGATTTTATCGGTCCTCGGGAGGACCCTAGGGAGCATTAACGCTGCATTCGCGTTGTCAGTGTCTATCACGTGGTTTTGGGTTGGTATTGCTCGCAATTGAGGTAGGAAATGTGGCTTCTTTACATTTAATATGGTGTTGTTTTATAAATGTGATTTTAAATGCTTTAATGATATTTTTGGATTTTCCCACTGATTTATAACCAAATATTTTTATTACTTGTTCAAAATTTAGGGAATCCTTCAATATATCATTTGATATGACTGTTTTATATTGTTCCTTAAAGATACATGGTTATATACTCGTTTAAATGTTATTGTGAAATATCTGTTAAATGTGTGGAATTTTCATGATACTTGGATCTTGGGAAAATGCTTTATAAATGTTGTTTACTTGGAAATGCTTTAGAAATGTTACTGAAATTCTAGAAATTTATCAAACATGTTTATGGATACTTTTGGACACTCGGATATTTATTTGAATGATGGAAAATGTTTTGGATATATGGACCTTGGGTCTTGGTATGCATCAAACGGGTGGGGGCATCACAATGAAGTGGTGTCCTGCGTTGAGAATACTCCGCGAATAGCAAGCAGGGTAAAGTGCCCTTGGGTGAAAGACCCTAAAGCCCTCGAGGAAGAACGCCGCGTAGGTGTTGGTTATTTTCGTGCTTGGCTGAGCCGGGGGTTGACGTGACGACGTAACCTGTGATTAGCGACGGTTGATGCATGGTTTGATCCCATAGTCTTGGGAATTGGAGACACTATGAGAATTTTGGGAAATTAACTCAAAACCCACATAAAGTATTGATTTGTGACTGATATTTGATTTTGAGTTATTAAATAATTTTAATTCATATACCATGTATCTACACATATATTAATTGTATAGAATCCACACATATTTCCTATTGGGCTTTGCAGCTCATCCTATTATTATTTCAGATGATCAGGTGATGAGTGAGGGTTTGCCGATGGCGGATGCCTAGTGGCATAATTTGAGGTTGGAACTTGAAGGTGGCATACTAACATAGTCATGGATGAGGATAGATGCACGTGCATTACATAGAGACTATGTTATTTTGATGTATGGACATTTCTATTATTATTATTGTTATTACCATTATTACTTAATGAACCTTGAATAGTTTGAATCCAACCTATGTGCCAGGGATGTTGGCATTATTTTGAGACCATATATTATTATGGGCATGATGTGTGAGCATAACATTTCATATTAATTATTTGGGTATTATTGATGAGCTGGCACCATTATTATTAAAAATATTTAAAAAAAAAATACACGTAGATTTGACTAAGTCTTCCGCAACTTTTATACTCTGACTTATCCACGTGTACACCTTTTTACTTTGACTTTTATCCACGTGTCGACTCTCCGAGTCGGGGCGTGACAATTTTTGGTATCAGAGCTAAGGACGACTCTGACTTTTGGATGGGAGATGATGTGGCAATAGTTTCAATAGGACCAACAGTCCCAATAGGCCCAAGATGGGTGAGGGTGAGGGTGAGGTTGAGTGAACCAACAGTCCCAACAGTCCCAATAGGCTCAATAGGGTGAGGGTGAGGTTGAGGGATGAGTCACATATTTCACATCAAAAGCGGACAAGTCCAAGATCTGGGAAAAGTGAAGGTATTGTTTTATTATGAGATGGCATGGTTAAGTTAGTACGTACCGCGTGTGGTACTATGGTTTATTTGAAATTCTTGATGAAAAAAATACAATACCTATTTTAGAAAAAAAAAAAATTGTTTTCTTGAGAATGGAAAATTTTTGTTTGATTTATGAGCTCTTTTAAAAAAAATCAGAGTTTGCAGCGGAAGCTTAGTGGTATAACCAATAAGTATTTGATCTGAGGTTATTCAAATTTCGAGGACGAAATTTCTTTTAAGGGTGGTGGAATGTAATACCCTGAATATTTATTGATTTATTTTACGTGTGTATATTTGGTGGAATTATACACAAGGTGATAAATTTAAATATTGTTGAGGTTAGTTGAATGTTGGGATATATTGCATTAAATTGCTTTGGATGGAAAGGATAATTAATTTGTGATATATATATATATATATATAGACAAAAGAATAAAAGAATTGGGAAAAAAGAGAGAGATCACGTGAAAAGAGAGAAAGAAAGAAGAAAGAAGAAAAAGAGGATAGAAAAAGTCAAAAGAAGAAATAAAAAAAAAAAAAAGGTAGCTAGTGGTGTGGGCACATAGGAAAAGAAGGAAGAAAAGAAAAAAAAGTGGGAGGTAGGTGTAGAATAAAGAAAAGAAGAAATGATGAAGAGAGAGAGAGAGAAGGAGGAAAGGACGGAAGAGAAGAAATAAATAGAGAAGAGAAGGAAAGAAATAAGAAAGGGAGAAAGAGGAAGGGAGAAACCGAGAGAGGCAGTGGCCAAACGGTTCATCGGTCGGAGTATGGGAAGTTTTAATCCGACTTATTTTATTCACTTATTTTTGAGGTAGGGGGTTTAATTCTTGTATGGTAAATGATGATTATTTTGAAGCATATGTTAAGATTTGATTTATGTAAGGTGATAATTCTTGATGGTGATATATTTGAGGTTTATGATGGTTGATTTCATAGAGATTATATTTGAGGTTTATGATTTGGAGTTCGTATTATTTGATTAATTTATATATTATTTTGAATATATAAATGCTTGTATGTGATTTTAAAACATTATTTATTGTATAGGAATTTGATTTCCTACTGGGCAGTTGTTCGCTCACCCCAATATATTTTCAGGTGATGATTGTTGGCGGCACGTAGTAGAATTGGGGTCGAGATTTGGAGAAGTTATCACGTACATTTATTTTTATTTAAAGCTGATGTAATTTTATTCATTTGGTTGGCCAATGTATATTGATGATGAGTTTTGGGTTAACCATGGCTACCCGCAGCTGCGCAATACTCTGTATTTTGAAAGGAATGTCACGCCCCGACTCGGAGAGTCGACACGTGGATAAAAGTCAAAGTAAAAAGGTGTACACGTGGATAAGTCAGAGTATAAAAGTTGCGGAAGACTTAGTCAAATCTACGTGTATTTTTTTTTTAAATATTTTTAATAATAATGGTGCCAGCTCATCAATAATACCCAAATAATTAATATGAAATGTTATGCTCACACATCATGCCCATAATAATATATGGTCTCAAAATAATGCCAACATCCCTGGCACATAGGTTGGATTCAAACTATTCAAGGTTCATTAAGTAATAATGGTAATAACAATAATAATAATAGAAATGTCCATACATCAAAATAACATAGTCTCTATGTAATGCACGTGCATCTATCCTCATCCATGACTATGTTAGTATGCCACCTTCAAGTTCCAACCTCAAATTATGCCACTAGGCATCCGCCATCGGCAAACCCTCACTCATCACCTGATCATCTGAAATAATAATAGGATGAGCTGCAAAGCCCAATAGGAAATATGTGTGGATTCTATACAATTAATATATGTGTAGATACATGGTATATGAATTAAAATTATTTAATAACTCAAAATCAAATATCAGTCACAAATCAATACTTTATGTGGGTTTTGAGTTAATTTCCCAAAATTCTCATAGTGTCTCCAATTCCCAAGACTATGGGATCAAACCATGCATCAACCGTCGCTAATCACAGGTTACGTCGTCACGTCAACCCCCGGCTCAGCCAAGCACGAAAATAACCAACACCTACGCGGCGTTCTTCCTCGAGGGCTTTAGGGTCTTTCACCCAAGGGCACTTTACCCTGCTTGCTATTCGCGGAGTATTCTCAACGCAGGACACCACTTCATTGTGATGCCCCCACCCGTTTGATGCATACCAAGACCCAAGGTCCATATATCCAAAACATTTTCCATCATTCAAATAAATATCCGAGTGTCCAAAAGTATCCATAAACATGTTTGATAAATTTCTAGAATTTCAGTAACATTTCTAAAGCATTTCCAAGTAAACAACATTTATAAAGCATTTTCCCAAGATCCAAGTATCATGAAAATTCCACACATTTAACAGATATTTCACAATAACATTTAAACGAGTATATAACCATGTATCTTTAAGGAACAATATAAAACAGTCATATCAAATGATATATTGAAGGATTCCCTAAATTTTGAACAAGTAATAAAAATATTTGGTTATAAATCAGTGGGAAAATCCAAAAATATCATTAAAGCATTTAAAATCACATTTATAAAACAACACCATATTAAATGTAAAGAAGCCACATTTCCTACCTCAATTGCGAGTAATACCAACCCAAAACCACGTGATAGACACTGACAACGCGAATGCAGCGTTAATGCTCCCTAGGGTCCTCCCGAGGACCGATAAAATCTGATAATTATGCATACGTAATCTTTAGGTAAATTTCAAAATAAATATAACACACTAAAAAAAATTACTATTGGCCTTCTAACAGTAAACTATGGTCCCAAAATCATCAAAATAATTTTTAAAACACTCTCTATAATTTCTGGGAATTTTCTGTAATTTTTGGAATTTTCTGATATTTTCTGGAATTTTTAATAAATATTAATTTGGCCAAAAAGTCAAACTACAGTCAAACTTGGTCAAAATGATCAACTAAGGGTCCCACATGGTAGGGCCCTCCAAGACGAGTCCAACGGTCAAATTTGGGGTTCATATGATTATCGTATGGCTTTTAAATGCGTGAGAACACGGTAAGATACACAGATGCACCCACACAGGATCATAGACCTATGGGGTCATCTTCAACCTCCCGCGGGTTGAATTGTGCAACCGGGTTACACCGTGTGTTCAACGGGCCAACTTCGACGATTAATATCTCCCTTGTTTCTTAACCGTTTTCAGTGATTCAAGTGTCGAATCGAAGCTCATGCGGAGTACTACGTGCGACTATAAATTGTTCATTCAGAATCCTATAAAATCATATTCGTTTTTAAGCCTAAAGTTTCGGGTTTTCATGATCCAAAATTCTAAAATTTCTAAAACTTCAACCTACAGTCAATTTCTCTAAAATTTGACACTACCATGGTGTTCCTTAGTCCCAAAAACATAAAATATGATCATCCTTTCTAAGAATAACATAAGAAAATAAAATTGCATATACATATATATATATATACACACAGTACGTGATATTATATATATATATATATATATATATATATATATATATATGAAATCAACGATAGAGGAGGTGAGGATTTTACCTCACTAAGAGAGCTCCACGAACTCAGCCAAAAACCTCTACCAGACCACTCTGTTTTTTTTCTCCTCTGTTCTTCCTCAATTTCTCTCTCTCTGTTGCTCTTTCTCTAACTCTCTGTCTCGATCCCTCTATACATATAAATATAACCAAAGCAGATGCCAGTGGTAGGTACAGCTAATGATTCCTCTATACATATATATATATATCCAAAGCAACCGCAAGTGGTGGGTGCGGCTATGGGTGCGGCTAATGATCCCTCTAACATATATATATATCCAAAGCAAATTGAAGTGGTGGGTTCAGCTAATGATCCCTCTATATATATAAATAATTCAGGTCATCACATTCTACCCCTCTAAAAAGAAATTTCGTCCTCGAAATTTGTACTAACCTCCCGAATCGAAAAGATGCGGATATTTTCCTCGAACATCTGACTCTAATTCCCAAGTTGCTTCCTCGATGCCGTGATGTTGCCAAAGAACCTTTACGAGAGAGATGACTTTATTCCTCAACACTTGTTCCTTGACGTCCAAAATCTGAATTGGTCGCTCTTCATATGTAACATTTTCTTGGAGCTGGATATCTGGTATAGATAGAACATGAGATGGATCTGGCTCGTATTTCCTAAGCATTGAGACATGAAAAACATCATGTACATTCCCCAACTGTGAAGGTAAAGCCAACTGGTAGGCCACTTCACCCTTTTTATCAATAATCTCGAAAGGACCAACATATCTCGGTGCTAGCTTGCCCTTCTTTGTCAATTTCGTCAACAGTGCAGCAATGCGAGAGAAATTATCGACGAAACGACGATAATAACTAGCTAATCCCAGAAAACTGCGAATCTCTGTAGCATGAACGAGATATTTCTTTCTCCTTTCCTTTTTTTTTTTTTTTTTTTTTTTTTTTTTTTTTTTTGGGCTTGGGTCCATTACACAACTAATAGGGCTTAAATTTAAACAACACTGGGCTTTGATTTTATTACCCATATCAACTCTAATGGTTAAGTCCAAATCCACATGCCGAGTGGGTCGGTTGGTTCAAAATAGGCCATACTATTGTTTAAACTCTTCGTTTTAAGACCCAATTATTTGTTTCAATCTTGCAATAGGTCTTAGACTTGCTAAGAAATCTATTTAATCCACTCGGGTTTCCCATTCCTGTTGACAGATGAGTATTGGGCTAGTGGCCCAATAACACATGGACGTCCAAGACTTTGGCATATCCAAACTGTTAAGCCCAAACCCAGAAGCCTATTTTCTCTCACCGACAGGGGCAGCATGACCGACAGTTCGCAATATCGAGATCTGGGCGTAATCAATAAAGCAACAGTGTTGTTGCAGACCTAAATCGCATCGGATCCCCGTTGTCAACAAAGCAATAGTGCTGTTGCAGACCATTATAGACCCCAAATCGCATCGGATCCCCACAGTGCATTGGTTTTTGCGATCTGTTCTTGGCTTGAGTGAGGGCGGTTTTTCTTTAAAAACCAGAGTTTGATTATAGGTGCTTAAACACTCTTCCCCAACCATTCAACCCTCAGAGAAAACTCTCTTCCTCTAAATCCTCTCTTACAAACTCATGGCCTCTTCCTCCTCTGCCCCACAAAACCGTCCTGACTTAAACACAACACCAACAACACAACCAGAGGTCTGGCACCCAAGGTTCCTAAATATTCAAAACCAACCCCTTACAGTTGACGATTCTGTGATTTACAATCTTGCGAACGCAACGGCAGTAGCGGAGGGACTCATCACTCCTCGTGATGAGAGAATACTGGGTGGACGGTCCGACCTGGACGTAATAAGAGACTCTATGGCTCTCAGCGCTCAGGCCACAACGTTTACTGCTAACATGGCTCGGCGTTTGCACACCAGAAATGTGCACTTGCAAAGTCTATGTGACCAGGTCACCCGTCTCCAGGGGTTGCTCGATGGAGCCTATCGAAGGATGAGGGCTTTGAGAGCGGAGAATAGAGAGTTACAAAGAATGGTGGACTCCTATTCTAACAGACTCACACCAAGGGTCGAGGCACTAGAGAGGCTCACTGATCAAATCATTGATCGAGAAAGGGTTCCGGGCAGCCCACAGAGGCAACTTCCAGCTGATCCCTCCAGTTCTACCCAAGCCCCACAAAGGCAACCCCCAACTGACCCTTCTAGTTCTACCCAAAATGCTACTATTGAGTAGCTCTCACCACGAAAAGTAGGAGGATCCATCCGCCGAAAATTCTAAAAATGTGTAGCCTTGGTTAATTGTGTGTCAGGAACTGCAGCTCTAAGAGTAGGCTGTTGAAGTATCTCGTTCTGACGTTGCAATAGGGTAGTCAACTCCCGTATAGCATCAGTCATATCGCCCCTTTCTTCAGTATGAGGAGCGGAAACTCCACCTCTAGTTCTAGCTTGTGAGGTGTGAGAAGGCTCAGGAGAAGATCTATCTCGAGCACGTGGCATCCTATAAAAATCATTTAGTAAATATTCGAAACTATCTATCAAATACTCACGTTAAAAAAAAACAACTGGGATTGTGTAAGTTACAAAAATCACGTCAAAATGTTAATAAAATCGTAATATTCCTCTAATTTCTTGATGTCTACCCACAAGCATATGTATGATGCATGAGACACTTCTAACTCACCTAACTGACACATATGAAGTGCATGTAATCCCAATTCGGATCTACTAATGAGCTCTGATACCAAATTGTAACGCCCCAAAATTTATAAACCTCAACACGTACAATTTTTTTTTATGAGCTCCGTACAAATCAATATTTTCAAAAATACATTCCTTTCAAAATACAGAGTATTGCGCAGCTGCGGGTAGCCATGGTTAACCCAAAACTCATCATCAATATACATTGGCCAACCAAATGAATAAAATTACATCAGCTTTAAATAAAAATAAATGTACGTGATAACTTCTCCAAATCTCGACCCCAATTCTACTACGTGCCGCCAACAATTATCACCTGAAAATATATTGGGGTGAGCGAACAACTGCCCAGTAGGAAATCAAATTCCTATACAATAAATAATGTTTTAAAATCACATACAAGCATTTATATATTCAAAATAATATATAAATTAATCAAATAATACGAACTCCAAATCATAAACCTCAAATATAATCTCTATGAAATCAACCATCATAAACCTCAAATATATCACCATCAAGAATTATCACCTTACATAAATCAAATCTTAACATATGCTTCAAAATAATCATCATTTACCATACAAGAATTAAACCCCCTACCTCAAAAATAAGTGAATAAAATAAGTCGGATTAAAACTTCCCATACTCCGACCGATGAACCGTTTGGCCACTGCCTCTCTCGGTTTCTCCCTTCCTCTTTCTCCCTTTCTTATTTCTTTCCTTCTCTTCTCTATTTATTTCTTCTCTTCCGTCCTTTCCTCCTTCTCTCTCTCTCTCTTCATCATTTCTTCTTTTCTTTATTCTACACCTACCTCCCACTTTTTTTTCTTTTCTTCCTTCTTTTCCTATGTGCCCACACCACTAGCTACCTTTTTTTTTTTTTTATTTCTTCTTTTGACTTTTTCTATCCTCTTTTTCTTCTTTCTTCTTTCTTTCTCTCTTTTCACGTGATCTCTCTCTTTTTTCCCAATTCTTTTATTCTTTTGTCTATATATATATATATCACAAATTAATTATCCTTTCCATCCAAAGCAATTTAATGCAATATATCCCAACATTCAACTAACCTCAACAATATTTAAATTTATCACCTTGTGTATAATTCCACCAAATATACACACGTAAAATAAATCAATAAATATTCAGGGTATTACAACTAATCTTTTCAGTTCTCTGTTCTTTGCTATCAAGATCCTCATTCTCCGATAGGACCCAGTAAACAGTTGCTGAAGGTTTAGTACTTGATCTCTTAACCCCTGCACTTCCATAGTCCTGGCGTGCAAACGCCGAGCCATGTTGGAGGTGAATGTAGCAGCTTGGACACTTAGAGTCGTAGAATCTCTCATAACGTCCATATCAGACCTTTCACTCAGAATTCTCTCGTCACGAGGACTAACGAGATTTGCAGCCACTGCTGTGGCATTTGCAAAATTATACATAAGGGAATCATTGACTGTGATAGGTTGGTTTCGGGAGTTTAGGAATGTTGGTTGCCAAACTTCTGGTTGTGGCACCACATTCAGATTATGGCGATTTTGGGAAGCAGAAGATGAAGCCATGGGATTAGTGAGAGGGAGGCTTAGAAAAAATGAGGCTTTTGAGGATTGAAGGATTGAAGGAGAGCTTTTGAATTCCTGCAGTCGATTTCTGGTTTTTAAAACCCACTTAACAAGAGTCAAAAAGCAGGGTTCAATGATCGATTCACTGTGGGAGAATTCAACACGCTATCAGACATTAAGGATTAAATAATCCTCTAAATCCTCTCGAGACCTGCAATAATCTACCATTACTGTTGCTTTATTGATAAAATGGTCACATCTCGATATTGTAGCCTTCCAATTATAGTCAGCAGTCAAAGTTTTAGGCGGTCGGGTGAGAGAGTAGGTTTTCGGGTTTGGGTTCAAAGGTTTGGGTATACCAAGTCTTGGATGTCCGTATGAGCCCATTAGCCGTTATTGGGCCACTGGCCCATTATTCGCCCACCAACAGGAATAGAAGGCCCAAGTGTATTAAAAAAAATATATATATATATATATATCAAAATGGATACCTCTAGATCATGATTTTGCATTCAAGTAATGTTCATTGAATGACTCTAAATTTTGGATTAGTATCATTCATGAAATTAAACTTTTGAACACACGTCATTAGCTTGGCAATTCTAGTTTAGTTCTTTATATTTATGTTTGCATAGAGAATTTATCACTTGTATATCTAATTGCACAATCACATTTGTTCATTTTGTGGGGCTTAAACTTGTTAATCTTTGATGAGTTGAATAAACCGCAAATAAGTGACATTGGCAACAGCTCTTAACTTTGTGTTTATCTTAAAAAAAAAAAAAAAAAATAAGAAAAAAAGAATGTGTGTTGGTATCATACTACTCACCTAGTAACCGGGCCTCTTGCCTCACTAAGCAATGAGTATTTGCGTCAAACAATGAGTAGTCTAGTAGAATTATGGGTGTAACTAGTTTGGGTTCGTAGCCTTTTTAACTTGAGTAAGTAAGCCCATAGGGGTGTCTCTACACCTAGTGCCCTAAAGCCAATTGGTTTGGGAGTCATTGGGCCAACGTTCATTACATGGGTTAATTAGAAAGCTTAATGGACCTGAACATTGTACCCAACAAAAAAAAAAAAAAAAAAAGTGTTGTTATTATTATTATTATTTGCGTGCGTATTGAGCTAAAGCCTTGGTTTACCTTGCTACGGTGAATTTAACATATTAAGGAATGCTGATATGTTGGGGGCCACACATTTGTATAAAAATTCACTTTACACCAGATGAACTTGTGATAAATTTGCTATTTGAGTACAAGCGGATTGGACTTTACTAGATTGGTAAAAATGTAGTGTTCAACTGTTTAATTTCAATAAATGAGAATTTTCGTTTGAGTTAGCAAGATATTATCTAAATGCAGAATCATGAACAGCATCTGTGATAATAAAAGATGTTTGTGGGTGTCATCACTGGAAGCCCTTACGAGACTATAACTCGTCCACTAGGGGAAACCTAGGGGTTTAAAGGCTTATTGCATACGCTAATGCAATCGCATTACCTGCGAAAATGGACTAGTTAGTTTTTGTTTTATTTTGTTTGTCTTATTTTATTTTGCTTTACTCGAGGACTAGCAAAGTGTAAGTTGGGGGGGTATTTGATAAGCACAAAATGTTCATTGAAATTACTCCCTAATTTATATTTTCTAGTTATTTTATTATATTTAATTTTGTGTGTTTAAAGTGTTCTTGATTTATTGCAGGGCTGTTGAGTTTATATCAGAAAAGATGACAATCAGGACTACTTAAGCTAATAAATGCAACTTGAAATGGGTTTCTCACTTGTCTAAAATTTCATGGAGCTGCAACAAGAGTTGGGTCAACAATTTTGAAGATTTGAGCAGCTGAAATTCAAAGATAAGCAAAGAAATTCATGATCCCAAAATTAGCAGCAAATTAGACAGATTGACCAAGTTTTGGTAATCTGGCCATAATTTGTGATTCCCATATCCAATTTGGGTGAAATTTGTGGCTTTGGAAAGAGGACTTAAAGAACTACAATTGTTTAGTTTATGGCATTTCCTAATTCAAACGTCTTCCAAATAAAAAATGAGCTGGAAGTGGACTTATTTGCAAAAATCTGAATCTGGTAGCATTTGTTAAAATGAGAACATGGGCAGCCAAGAATTCAAAGAAAGTGGGCATTACTTTTGACTTGTGGGATCAGCTAGATCCTTCCTCCATCTCCTCTAAATACCAAGGGAATTCACATAACAAGAGAGGGAAGGAGGAGAGGAGGTACAAAGACGGCAAAGGGGAGAAACTAGTTCTTGGTTATCTACATGGCCAACTAATTCTTGTCTTAGGGTGGAGATGAAGCACTAATCAAGTATTGTGTATTTTATTGTATTGTGTTGTTGATTTAATTATTTGTGTATGAGGATTGCATAACTAGGAGGATTGTATTATTGATACAATTCGTTTTAGTGTTTTTATCTCAAATTGTGTTTAATTTCTGTGATTTTAAATACAATGGTTATGCAATGGTTTTCACTGTATATATATTTGGATATTAAGATGATTCATGCTTAGACAAGATGAGTCGTGCTCACAAATTAGTTTAGAGTAGAATAGGTGAGACGGTTCATGTTATATCTTTGATGAGTTATGCCTAATTTACAAATATATGAACCTTTCTTGATGATGTCATTGGGCTTGTAGCTACAATAAGTCTTGCTCATACTAAATAATAACTTCTTGAAACACGTTACAATAAGAGCATTTTTATACAAGATTAGTGGTGGATTCGAGACCCTAAGTATTTCTTTTCTTGAAAAAAATATAAATTTATTTAGCTTGCATTACATAGAGTTCAAAACTATAAAAATCATCTTTGTGAATTATTTTAGTATTCAGTTTTCAAAATTAAAATAATCCCAGTATAGTCCCTGTGGTACGACACCCGTACTACCACTATATACAAATTTTTGCATCCTACGGGTAATTGATTTTGACACGATCACTTATCAAACTAAAACTAAACCAGATTATAAAAAAACCAAGCCAAACCAAAAAATTTCGGTTTGGTTTAGCTCGGTTTCGGTTTTAACCTATCAAGTAGCAACAAATAATTGAAAATGAAAAAAAATGGCATACCAAACTCCAAATAAAAACCTTTTTAATAAAAATAGTACATTAGCAACTAAAAAAACATTAAACATTGTATCAAAATAGAAACATATTGACATATGTCAATCTAAGTTTAAATCTCCAATTTAATATGTGTCAATATCATTAATCACTTAGTTAGTACTCACTATTCAATAGGTTTTGTACTCCAGTAAGCTTAGTACTACTATTTTGAATCTATTACCTATTCTGCCCTTATTAGAATAGGAAATTTATAAACTAAAGTTTGATATATAATATATAAAATTATATATATATATATATATATTTTTTTTTTTTATTTGGTTTTTTAAACATGAAAACCAAAACCAAACCAATTTAATTCGGTTTTTTAAAATTAGAACCAAAACCAAACCTAATGACAAAAAAACCAAACCAAACCGTTTGATTTGGTTATCAGTTTTAACCTAAACCACTAACACGCCGAACTATATATATATATATAATTTTGTTTCTTTTATAGTGATTATTTTTTATTCCAGTTTCGATCAGGTGAAGGTATGAGCTGTTGTGGTATTTTAATAAAAATAATATTTTAATAAGATATTTTATTAAAGTACATGTGACCTTTGGCATGGATGGGCTGCACATTTACTCCACTTGATTTTGTTTACTATTGTAGTCATTAAGTTGTGGAGCTTATATATATTTGGTGTTTTTAGGGTGTTTTCTTTTCTAGGGTCTTCTTTCCTTTATTGGCTGTTTTCTCGCCTTAATAAAATTAATTTTTCAGATTTTTGTGGATTGAAACAAAAAAAAATAAAAAATAAAAAAAACTATCTTGTTAGTAAAAAATTAACTGGGCGGGCACCTGGGACATTAGTTGGGAATTAGATGTTAATGGGTTATCATGAAGATGGATTTTGAACCCAGAGTATATGTTAGTGGATTTTGGTACTCGACGAGGTTTTACCGCCTACATGAGTTGGGCACTAGGCATCTTCAGCAATACTCAATCGTAAGGGAATATATATAGAGGTCGGGACAAGGGGCCTTTGTTATAAGTATGTCCCATGCCAGCTGAATATATCATTTGGACAATCATTTTACAAAAATTTGGTAGGTTTCAGTGGCATGGAGAATTGGGAATCAATCTTGTGATAAATAAAAACGGTTTATTTCAAACCACCACCAAATTCATATCCAAGTTACACACCCTGCAATGGTGTAATCTACGTACACACATTCAAGGCAATAAAAAAACAAACCGAGGATAATACATGATTTGGAACATATCACTCTATATCTAAGAAAAGATGGAGGTGGATCAAAGAGGGCGGGGGGGGGGGGGGGGGGGGGGGGGTGCATCTACGACACCCAACACCCAACCAATTCACACATAATTAATCTTTTGGGACTTGGCAAGACATGTTGAAACTTAAACCAGAGCCACTAAACTTTTCTTCAATGACCTTTTGTAGACGCTGGGCCATTGAAGGAGTAAGATAATTGGCCCAATCTCCCACTGTACCGTTTCTGAAAAAGGAACTATTCGGAGCCCCAGAAGCCTGTTTACCATTCTTGTTTGCCTCCAAATCTTTTAGGCTTTCAAAACTGCACAACCTTGATATCTCTTCTATTACACCTTGTTTCCTTTCCTCCTCAGAGAAAGGGAACCCCAAGAAGTGAGCCAACTTGTTGGTGTGGGAGATGATGTCTTCTTTCATATCTTCATACTTGAAAAATAAAACTTTGTCTGGTCTCTCTAAACTCGCCTTCCAAAATCCCAACACATGATCCCAAAACGGCCCAGGGACTCCTTTACAAAACATTTCAAAATTTTCATCTAACGTTCCCACTCCCCCATATTCATGTGGAATCTTGAGTAGGAATTGCCAGCAAGAGATGAAGTGGTCTAAAGGATTTCGACACACATACACCATGCGACACTTAGAAGAGGAATCTGCAATGGAAGCTGGAAGCGAAGTATATGGTACGTGGGTACCGAAAATTCTTGGGGGAGGAGGGTCTTGTAGATTAGGACACTGGCTTTTCAAGTAGAGGTCAAGCTCAAGAAAAGGTACAAGGTCATGAGGGGAAGTAGTGAGCAAGGGGCTCTCTTTGGGTGGGTAACGCGTACGATTCACGATGGTAAATGCGAGGGCCTTCAACCAAGTGGTGCCTGATTTTGGAAAGCTGGCCAGTATTAGATCGGTGTCGTGTGCATGGAAGTGTTGTTGAAAGGAAAGAATGGGCTTAACCAGTATGGATGGATACCAAAAGCCTTGGTATAGATGGTGACAAGTACCATTACGGTGTGATTCTTTGGGAAGGGATAAGAGCAATTCTTGGAATTCGTCCTCCCACTTCTCTTCCTCTCCAGCACTTGGAGAGCTGCTTTTAGAGAATTCTGTTTTCTCCATGAGGTTGGGAAAGAAACTGATGTAACTGGATCAAATGGTGGCCAAAGGAACTACTACATATAGGGGTGTTAGTGGTTCGGTTTTAGGGTAGATTTCAAACCAAACCATTATATTTTGGTTTTATTCTTATCAAACCAAAACTAAACCAGACTATAAAAAATCCAAACCATTATATTTCGGATTGGTTTAGCTCGGTTTCGGTTTTAACCTATCAAGTAGCAACCAATAATTGAAAATGAAAAAAATGACATACCAAACTACAAATAAAAACCTTTTTAATAAAAACATTACATTAGCAACTAAAAAAAACATTAAACATTGTATCAAAATAGAAACATATTGACATATGTCAATCCAAGTTTAAATCTCCAATTTAATAAATGCCAATATCACTAATCACTTAATCAGTACTCATTATTCAATAGGTTTTGTACTCCAGTAAGCTTAATACTACTATTTTGAATCTATTACCTATTCTGCGCTTATTAGAATAGGAAATTTATAAACCAAAGTTTGATATATAATATATAAAATTATATATATATATATATATATATATATATATATATATATATATATATATATATATATATATATATTTGATTTGGTTTTTTAAACATGAAAACCAAAACCAAACCAATTTAATTCGGTTTTTTAAAACTAGAACCAAAACCAAACCTAATGACAAAAAAAACTAAACCAAACCGTTTGGTTTGGTTCTCAGTTTTAACCTAAACCACTAACACACCGAACTATATATATATATATATATATATATAAAATTTTGTTTCTTTTATAGTGATTATTTTTTATTCCAGTTTCGATCAGGTGAAGGTATGATCTGTTGTGGTATTTTAATAAAAATAATATTTTAATAAGATATTTTATTAAAGTACGTGTGACCTTTGGCATGGATGGGCTGCACATTTACTCCACTTGATTTTGTTTACTATTGTAGTCATTAAGTTGCGGAGCTTATATATATTTGGTCGTTGGAGGCTTGAGAGCTGTGTGAGAATTGTTAGAATAATAATTAAACCCATACTAGAAACGCACATTTTGAGGCTTACTCATTAAATATCAAATGCTGGCCAAAGGAACTACTCCATATATATATATATATATATATATAATCGTTGGAGGCTTGAGAGCTGTGTGAGAATTGTTAGAATAATAATTAAACCCATACTAGAAACGCACATTTTGAGGCTTACTCATTTAATATCAAATGCTGGCCAAAGGAACTACTCTATATATATATATATATATATAGATGATGATCAGGTAAACACATGCTCATATATCAATATCTGTATTGAAAGTTATACCATGTGCATTAGTGAGATATGAGGTACATTAGACCAATGCAAGGAGTACAATTCCCAATGCATGGTACGGTGTTGATATTACTCGTATCAATACGTGCTAATGAAAACATTACTATATATATATATATATATATAGTCCCCTTCTTATGAGGTTAACCTAACCTAATTTTGCGTTAGGTCACCCTTTAAAACTCTACTTATGACTTGAATTTTGTAAAACCAACCGTTGGATTAGATAGCCTTGTCATATAAGTGATGCATGCCAAATATCAAGTTGATCCGAGGTTGATTACTATTCAATCCAAAATTCACAATTTTTTATTCAATAACAATTACTCATTTTGGACATTTATGGAAGAAGTAGTTTTTAATCTCGGATCAACTTAATTTTTATCATGTATGCTCTTCATATAAAGTAGATTTAATCGATCAAACGATTGGTTTTGCAAAATTCAAGTCATAAGTAGAGTTTTAAAAGATGACTTAAAGTAAAGTTAGATTAGATTAACCTTATAAAAAGAGGACTATATATATATATATATATTTAGCATTGCTTACTCTTTTAATTTTGTTTCTTTTATAATGATTATTTTTTATTCCAGTTTCGATAAGGTGAAGGCATGATATAACGTGCCTGTTTGGGAACACTTCCCAAGGGGTGGAAATGTGCTTTCGAGGCTTAGGACACGCTCCGCTTTGCTTAAAAATTGGAGAAGGGCTTCGTAGCTTAAACGCACCTCTGGGCCAAAGCTGCCCACGGTGCTTCTCCGCCAGCGTGAAGCGGGAAGTGGTTTCCAGTTTAATGAAAGTTTCAAAATGCCAAACACTCCCTTATCATTTCAGCATACAAATTTAAATCCCTATCATATCCCATTAATGAAGAACGGTCAAAATCTACAAATCTGAGAGATTATGAGAAGAGTTGCAGATCTCGGTCATATATGTAAATGAAAAAATATAGACTTACGCTTTGAAAGAGATGGGAAAATTTAAAATTTTATAATCATGTTATGCATGGGATTAATAAATGAATTATGTCAACAACTATCGCAGCAAAAAAAAAAAAATGTCAACAACCAAAAAAAAAAAAAAAGAAAAGAAAAAAATTGTTTGGGATTGAACTTCGCAAACATGTTCTGGGCTAGTGGTGAGGGTAGGTGGGGCAAATAATAGGAATAAGATAGGTTAAGAGTACGAATCCCTCTCATTGTATAAGAAAAAAAAGAACTTAACAAACATGTTTGTTAATAAAACTTGGGCTTACCACTACTGGTGGATGGGCATTGTGGTTAATGGTATTAAAAAAAACTTAAATTTAGTATGGGCAATAGTGTCATTTTAGGAGTATAAGCTACTTCAGGACTTATCTTGCCAAACAAGTAAAAAAGCTCTTTCAACATCTAACAACACTTCTGAAATATAGTTCCCAAACACAACACAGTAGGCAATTAGAAACACCAGCTTATATTTTTAATCAAAATAACAATTGCTCATTTATGGACATTTATGGATGAAGTATCTCTTATAAAATTTTAGATTAACTTGATTTTTGGCATGCATAACTTACATTTGAATCAACTTTAATCCAACATTTGGTTTCACTTAATACGAATTGAAAGAGGACTATAAATATTAAATTTGTAAATTAATTAAAAAGTACCACTACGATTCATGAGATGCACAAATCTTTTTATTTATTTATTTATTTTTAAATCATAGGGTAGTCTATATCGTTGCTTTTTTTTTTTTCTTATTTATTTATAATTTTTTTTATTGTTGCAACGTCTGTATCTGGCATTCGTCATTTTGTTAGTAAAACATAATGGGTGAGGGTAATGTGAGCAGGAACCTCTTTTAAATAATACTGTTAGGATTGAAGAGAACGTACCCTTAAAAAGTCAAATTTAGTTATTCAAACTAGCTCCTTTATCAGCTCATGCAACTACCCCCATGCAAAAAATAAAATATAAAAAAATAAAGTCCAGCTACTAATTTCTAACATTAATTTTGGTAGATAATCCAGTCTAATTTAATAGCCTTGGTGAGCAGTGCATAGAGCATAATATGTACCTGGAGGCCATGTTTGGTCGGTTTGATAGTCCGGATAGAATAAACATATTCTTCTTTTATAATTGGTGTGTTTTTTGAATACGAGATATATCATCGGTGAGAATGTAAGATGGTTATATATCCCCTCATATATGAGATAATAGTGGTATATTTTTATTTTGGGAGGCTTAAATTCCTATATAAAGGCCACTCATGGTTCATTTTCAAAGATCCACTATCTTGAAGACTCATAAGGACCAAGGGTATTACCACTCTCTGGATCCTCTCATCCTGCCACACCTCAAGGTTCCCTGGTTGCCTTGCTCTCCCCTTTGCGACACTCTCTTGTTATATCATCGATCAACTCATACGTCACCAACTCGAATAATTCACCTCTCGCTCTCTTACAAGAACCTACCTATCAACAAAAACAAAATTTGAGGGTTGGTTTTCCTAATTTCAATTCTACTCCGAAGCCTAACTGCAAGCAACATGAGGTCCATAATTGAGGCATCACCATTTATGCTCAAAATTAGGAGAGAGTTGGGGTTTCAGTCTTTAGCCTTGGCTAGCTAGTTCAGCCTTATTCACATTGTGTGGGACTAAATAGCTATTTTGCTGTTTGTTTTACAAAAGAATCCAAATTAGTCACTATCACCACTGTGCACTCTCCTTCGTCACATTGTGTGGGATCAGAAGACTTAATTTTTAAAATTTTTTGTTGCACTTCCTTATTAAGCCATTGGATTTAATTACAAGGTCCAATGATATCCAAAAAGCTGACATCACCAATCAATCTCCATTCACCATTTGACAAATCAGCTAGTATGAAAAACTTATGTAAAAGTTAAGTTCCTTGATGAGTTGATGCTGATCCCTATTTATTATTATTATTATTATTATTATTAGTTTATTTTTTGGGTAGATGGTGTGATCCTTGACAGTGGACCATGAGTCATTTGATGTTGCCTCTAGCAATATGGTTATATATAAGCAATTTATAACTAAGAAGAAAAGCTTCCATCCCCTTCATCCTTATCTGTAGAGATAACATTCTTAGGCAAAGAGACAAAAAGGTGATTGGGATGGAACCAAAGCACATACAATGAACACTCACTGGGCAAGAAAATGAGCACAATTGTTAGCTATCCTAGAAACAGGGCGAATCACCCACATAAGGGTATTGTTTAGCAAAATCTTAACATCCCAAATAACAGGTTGGATGGCTCAATGTGGGGTTAGACTCTAATCTTGAAGAGGATTAAACACCATGGTTATATTAAGTACATCTAAAGGATGGCTTGTCATTGCTAATTTTTTGTTCTATAAACTGTTGTACAAATGGATTATGTTATAGAGATCAAGAATCACATACCTTGTAGGCCAAGTATTATCGAATTAAAACCCACCAAGGCCATTAAAGGTTGCTTCAATTAAAAATAGTTGCATTTGAATTTGGGGGAAATTTCAGATTGGCCGGGCTATGAAAAAATAATTACAATTGAGTGTTATTTTCTACTTATAAATGACTACTAAATTAACTATCAATGATTTCCGTAGGTTGACCAATCTTCCTTACTACCAAAAAAGGGGGAGGAAAGGGGTGGAATCAAGGCAATTCTAGACTCGACTCATTGGCTCACCCACTACATCCAAATGTAAGACTAAGTTTACATTCAATAACAATTTGATGACTTATCACTTGATAGATCTTAAGTTTTTAAGATTATTTTAATTTTAATTTTTTATTTTTTGGCCAAATGATAAGAGAGCAAACACACATCTACGTGCATCCACATAAAGTTGAAATCAAAATCTTCGCAAACCTTACACCACTATTTGACCCATGTATTTTGACATATAATGAAATCTCATATGATACGATGTAATACTATATGTTGTAATAAACTAAGTCTTTTAAAATCAAATGTGACTTAAAGTCTTAAAGATATAGACATGTTGAATACTATTGCTTGAATTTTTAATCTCAACCCTAACCTCAAAGGTAGTTCAATTGACAAGGGATCATTTCGCAAGAAGCAGAAATTTTAAGTTCAACGTCTCCTAAATTCTTTAATGCTATGTTTGAAAATAGAATTTTTAAGTGAAATTTGTTTTTGAGATAAAATTTGTAAAATTTTTATAAGGTAAAATTTTTGTAAGAAAAATTCTTTATAAGACTTTTACAACTTTCATTTTCAAAACAAATCTCACTTCACAATTCTTTATCCAAACATAGCATAAATTCATCCACATTCATGATACTATGGTGGTCGTTGACATTGCTGACGATGCAAGATCACAGAGGTACCAACATCTGAGGAGAGAGAATATCCCGCAAGTATCCGAATCCGTTGGCAGAGTAGAGGGAGAGCAGTCCAAAACGTCTGTCTAACTCTGCTTGAGGTAACTCTGCTTGAGCAGTCCAATCCGTTGCAGGGAAGTTTTTCTCCATCAACAAACCCCATGTCAGAAAACCTCTTTCTTGACTTCCTGAACCGCCCTCCTAGCAAATATACTTCAAAAACTCTGCGAGCAAAGCCCATCAGCTGATCCATACCCATCTGCAACCAGTGCTGAAGGTTAGTTTCTCTCCTCAGATTCACCTTCTCCCCCTTTATCTTCCCAAAAAAACTTGGCCCATGTTAGCACATATTTTAACAGTTATAAACTTTATCACAAACAACACGATCTCTTCAATGCATTACTGTGTGTGCATTCCATTTTGATATCTGGCTATTGTTTGTATTTGCCTTTACCTTACGGAGGTGAGCAATCATTTCATTGAGAATGTTTGATTTCTGGGTATTGGTCGTATTTCATCTTTTGTTTGTTTTACTTGAAGTTATGCTCAATCATCAACATAAATGCAGGAGGGCTGTTTGAAAAAATATCGAAGTAGGAAATTTGGTTTTAGGACTCTACTCTTTGATCAGATTATGTGGTTACTAAGGGATCAGTTTGTTGTTCTTCTAGTAATGGTCAATGGGGCTCCATTTAGAGAATAAAAAGAAGGGTATTGATGCTGTTGGATGAGTTCTCGTTGTGCTTGTTTCGTTGGTGTACTATATCAATGAATGACCAGGCCTGTATACGGTTCCAACGGTAGTTCGTTAGGTTTCTGTGCCACAGGAAAATATCAGGAACCACCATCTGATAGTCCCCTTTAATGAATCAAGTTTTGAATTGGTAAGTTTTAACCTTTCAATCTGGATTTATTTCTTCGTAACATTCTATAAGTTGTTGTACCTTTCGGTTCCATGCTTGGGAACCCAATTGTTTCGACATTGATGGTTCTCTGGGTGCCTGTTTCCAGGGCTGATGCCTTCAATGCATTGGCGTGCTTGTTCTGTTCTCGGACGAGCTGGTGGACGCCAACACTTTTGAATTCGGATATCAGCTATACAAGTTAATTAGAATTAAGTGCTAATGTCATCAAATCAAGCTAATTAGTAGTCAGCATGTTTTTTGTTGCAAAACTAATGGCCTGTAGAATTTAAACTGTTGGTCAGATCCAAGTTACACGCGCTGCAATGGTGTAATCTACGTACACACATTCAAGGCAATAAAAAAACAAACCGAGGATAATACATGATTTGGAACATATCACTCTATATCTAAGAAAAGATGGAGGTGGATCAAAGAGAAGAGAGAGAGGGGGGGGGGGGGGGTGCATCTACAACACCCAACACCCAACCGATTCACACATAATTAATCTTTTGGGACTTGGCAAGACATGTTGAAACTTAAACCAGAGCCACTAAACTTTTCTTCAATGACCTTTTGTAGACGCTGGGCCGTTGAAGGAGTAAGATAGTTGGCCCAATCTCCCACTGTACCGTTTCTGAAAAAGGAACTATTCGGAGCCCCAGAAGCCTGTTTACCATTCTTGTTTGCCTCCAAGTCTTTTAGCCTTTCAAAACTGCATAACCTTGATATCTCTTCTATTACACCTTGTTTCCTTTCCTCCTCAGAGAAAGGGAACCCCAAGAAGTGAGCCAACTTGTTGGTGTGGGAGATGATGTCTTCTTTCATATCTTCATACTTGAAAAATAAAACTTTGTCTGGTCTCTCTAAACTCGCCTTCCAAAATCCCAACACATGATCCCAAAACGGCCCAGGGACTCCTTTACAAAACATTTAAAAATTTTCATCTAACGTTCCCACTCCCCCATATTCATGTGGAATCTTGAGTAGGAATTGCCAGCAAGAGATGAAGTGGTCTAAAGGATTTCGACACACATACACTATGCGACACTTAGAAGAGGAATCTGCAATGGAAGCTGGAAGCGAAGTATATGGTACGTGGGTACCGAAAATTCTTGGGGGAGGAGGGTCTTGTAGATTAGGACACTGGCTTTTCAAGTAGAGGTCAAGCTCAAGAAAAGGTACAAGCTCATGAGGGGAAATAGTGAGCAAGGGGCTCTCTTTGGGTGGGTAACGCGTACGATTCACGATGGTAAATGCGAGGGCCTTCAACCAAGTGGTGCCTGATTTTGGAAAGCTGTCCAGTATTAGATCGGTGTCGTGTGCATGGAAGTGTTGTTGAAAGGAAAGAATGGGCTTAACCAGTATGGATGGATACCAAAAGCCTTGGAATAGATGGTGACAAGTACCATTACGGTGTGATTCTTTGGGAAGGGATAGGAGCAATTCTTGGAATTCGTCCTCCCACTTCTCTTCCTCTCCAGCACGTGAAGAGCTGCTTTTAGAGAATTCTGTTTTCTCCATGAGGTTGTGAAAGAAACTGATGTAACTGGATCAAATGGTGGCGAAAGGAACTACATATACTACATATAGGGGTGTTAGTGGTTCGGTTTTAGGGTAGATTTCAAACCAAACCATTATACTTCGGTTTTGTTCTTATCAAACCAAAACTAAACTAGACTATAAAAAAACCAAACCAAACCAAAAAAACTTCGGTTCGGTTTAGTTTGGTTTCGGTTTCGGTTTTAACCTATCACGTAACAACAAATAATTGAAAATGAAAAAAATGACATACCGAACTCCAAATAAAAACATTTTTAATAAAACCATTACATTAGCAACTAAATAAAACCATTAAACATTGTATCAAAATGGAAACATATTGACATATGTCAATTCAAGTTCAAATCTCTAATTTAATACATGCTAATATTACTAATCACTTAGTCAGTACTTACTATTCAATAGGTTTTGTACTCCAGTAAGTTCAATACCACTATTTTGAATCTATTACCTATTTTGCCCTTATTAGAATAGGAAATTTACAAATTAAAGTTTAATATATAATATATAAAATTATATATATATATATATATATATATATATATATGGGTTTGATTTTGTTTTTTAAACATGAAAACCAAAACCAAACCAATTTAATTTGGTTTTCTAAAATTAGAACCAAAACCAAACCTAATGACAAAAAAATCAAACCAAACCGTTTGGTTTGGTTCTCAGTTTTAACTTAAACCGCTAACATGCCTATCTCTCTCTCTCTCTCTCTCTCTCTCTATATATATATATATATATAATTTTGTTTCTTTTATAATGATTATTTTTTATTTCAGTTTCGATCAGGTGAAGGTATGATCTGTTCTGGTATTTTAATAAAAATAATATTTTAATAAGATATTTTATTAAAGTACATGTGACCTTTGGCATGGATGGGCTGCACATTTACTCCACTTGATTTTGTTTATTATTGTAGTCATTAAGTTGTGGAGCTTATATATATTTGGTCGTTGGAGGCTTGAGAGCTGTGTGAGAAATGAGAATTGTTAGAATAATAATTAAACTTGGGCTTACCACTATTGGTGGATGAGCATTGTGGTTAATGGTATAAAAAAAAACTTAAATTTGGTATGGGCAATAGTGTCATTTCAAGAGTATAAGCCACTTCAGGACTCATCTTGCCAAACAAGTAAAAAAGCTCTTTCAATATCGAACAACATTTTTGAAATACAGTTCCCAAATACAATACAGTAGTCAATTAAAAGCACCAGCTTATATTTTTAATCAAAAAAACAATTGCTCATTTATGGACATTTATGGATAAAGTAGTTCTTACAAAATTTTAGATTAACTTGATTTTCGGCATACATAACCTACATTTGAACCAAATTTAATCCAAGATTTGGTTTCACTTAATACAAACTGAAAGAGGACTATAATTATTAAATGAGTGAGGCTATTTCCACCACATAAAATACTCAAAGCCCCTCATTAGTTTACACTTTTTGAGGTTTTATGAAAAATATAAAAGGTATTAATGAAAATTAATAGTATTGTTTTCTAGAAAACATCATTCTGAACAACTTTGTAGAAGAAATTTTTTTCAAAATTTATTATTTAAGTAGACTTTTTGGCTATTTACAATCTCTATTTCATTTTTCATGAAAAATTGATAAAAAGTCTACTTAAATGACAGATTTTAAAAAAACTTTCTTCTACAAAGTTGTTCGAAATGATATTTTCTAGTAAACTATGTGATTCGTTTTCATAATTTTTTCTTATATTTTTCATAAAACCTTAAAAATGTAAATTAAATGAGAGACTTAGAGTATTTTATGTGGTGATAATAGCCTGTCTGTATTAAATTTGTAAATTAATTAAAAAGTACCACTACGATTCATGAGATGCACAAATCTTTTTTTTAAAAAATCACAGGATAGTCTATATCGTTACTTCTTTTTTTTTTCTTCTTTTCTTATTTATTTATAATTTTTTTTATATTTTTTTATTGTTGCAAAGTCTGTATCTAGCATTCGTCATTTTGTTAGTAAAACATAATGGCTGAGGGTAATGTGAGCAGGAACCTCTTCTAAATAATACTGTTAAGGATTGAAGAGAACCCTTCAAAAGTCAAATTCAATTATTCAAACTAGCTCCTTTATCAGCTCACTTGCAAGTTGCAACAACCCCCATGCAAAATAAAATAAAATAAAATAAAGTCCAGCTATTAATTTCTTATAATAATTTTGGTAGATAATCCAATTTAATTTAATAGCCTTGGTGAGCTGTGCATAGATAATTTAGTCTTAGGCGCATAATATGTACCTCTATTCTATCAATTTAGGTTTGATTATTTTGGAGAGCATTTTAGGATTTAATTCTAAATGCATCAGGTCAATGTGAGGGAGTGTGTCCTTAAGATCGCCTGGAGAGGGATTTAGTCGAGGTGTATGCAAACTAGTCCAGACACCCTAACCGTCTAAAAAAAAAAAATAATAATATGTACCTCGAGGCCATGTTTGGTAGATATGATAGTCTGAATAGAAAAAACATATCCTTCTTTTATAGTTGGTGTGTTTTTTGAATACGAGATATACAATCCATGAGAATGTAAGATGGTTATATATCCCCTCATATGTGAGATAATAGTAGTATATGTTTATTTTGGGATCTAAAAAACCTTAAGGGACAAGCATGTTGAGATTCTTAATTGGCTGTGATATTGTTAGTCCCATTATCTGTGACATGCATATGTAAGGGTAGTATAGGTTGAGTCGGGTTGCAATCTAATGTAAGAGCCAAAAAAATTGATGGGATCAAATAAACAAAAGAGTATATGCTAATTAAGGTAATTAAAATTTAAAAATAATCAAATACGTTAATTGGACTGTAACCACAATCATGATGACATATCATAAGGCACCATGGCCACAAGTCAAAACTAAGTCCACTGGTATATTATTGGGATGTGTTAATTGTTCTCTCTAATAAAAACTATTTACATATATGACAAGCCAGATGATGAGTCCCATTGGGTTGAGAATTCAACCACTAGAATAATTCCGACACATGGGAGGCCTAAATTCCTATATAAAGGCCACTCATGGCTCATTTTCAAAGATTCACAATCTTGAAGACTCATAGGACCAAGGGTATTCTCACTCTTTGGATCCTCTCATCCTGCCACACCTCAAGGTTCCCTGGTTGCCTTGCTCTCCCCTTTGCAACACCCCTTTTGTTATATCATCAACTCATACGCCATCAACTCAAATAATTCACCTCTCGTTCTTTTACAAGACCCTACCTATCAACAAAAACAAAATTTGAGGGTTGGTTTTCCTAATTTCAATTCTACTCCGAAGCCTAACTGCAAGCAACATGAGGTCTACAATTGAGGTATATCACCGTTTATGCTCAACAGTAGGAGAGAGTTGGGGTTTCAGTCTTTGCTCTTTAGCCTTGGCTAGCTAGTTCAGCCTTATTCACATCGTGTGGGACTCAATAGCTATTTGGCTGTTTGTTTTACAAAAGAATCCAAATTAGTCACTATCACCACTATGCACTCTCCTTCGTCACATTGTGTGGGATCAGTAGACTTAATTTTTAAAATCTTTTGTTGCACTTCGTTATTAAGCCATTGGATTTAATTATAAGATCCAATGATATCCAAAAAAGTGACATGACCAATCAATCTCCATTCACTATTTGACAAATCAACTAAAAATTAAGTTCCTTGATGAGATGAAGCTGATCCCTATTTATTATTATTATTAGTTTATTTTTTGGGTAGATGGTGTGATCCTTTGAGACAGTGGACCATGAGTCATTTAATAAGCAATTCATAATTAACAAGAAAAGCTATTACTTTCATCCCTTTCATCCTTATTTGTAGAGATAGAATTCTTAGGCAAAGAGGTGATTTGGATGGAACGAAAGCACACACAATGAACACCCACTGGGTAAGAAAATGGGCACAATTGTTAGCTACCTTAGAAACTTGGCAAATCACCCACATAGGGGTATTGTTTAGCAAAACTCTAACATCACAAATAATAGGTTGGATGGCCCAATGTGGGGTTAGACTCCAATCTTGAAGAGGATTAAGCACCATTGTTATGTTAAGTACATCTAACCATTGGTAATTTTTTGTTCTATAAACTGTTATACAAATGGATTATGTTATAGAGATCAGGAATCACATTCCTTGTAGGCCAAGTATTATCGAATTAAAACCCACCAAGGCCATTAAAGGTTGCTTCAATTAAAAATAGTTGCATTTGAATTTGGGGGAAATTTTAGATTGGTTGGACTATGAGAAAATAATTACAATTGAGTGTTATTTTCTACTAACTCCTTAATAAATGACTACTAAATTAACTAACAATGATTTCCGTAGCTCCACCAATCTTTCTTACTAGCAAAAAAGGGGGAGGAAAGGGGTGGAATCAGGACAATTCTAGACTCGACTCATTGGCTCACCCACTACATCCAAATGTAAGACTGAGTTTACATTCAACAATAATTTTATCAAGACTTACCACTTGACAGATCTTAAAACTTAAGAATTTTTTTTTTTTGTTTGGCCAAACGACAGGAGAGCGAACACGCATCTGCATAGAATTGAAATCAAAACCTCGGCAAACCTCACACCCTTATTTGACCCATGTATTTTGACTTATAATGAAATCTCATATGATATGATGTAATACTATATGTTGTAATAAACTAAGTCTTTTAAGTTTTAAAATCAAATGTGACTTAAAGTCTTAAAGATATAGACATGTTGAATACTATTGCTTGAATTTTAAATCTCAACCCTAACTTCAAAGGTAGTTCAATTGACAAGGGATCATTTTGCAAGAAGTAGAAATCCTAAGTTCAACTCTCGCTAAATTCTTTAACGCTATGTTTGAAAAATGAATTTTTAAGTATAATTTGTATTTGGGATGAAATTTGTAAAAGTTTTATAAGAAATTTTTCTTATAAAAATTTTACCATGTTATTGTAAAATTTTTATAAGATAAAATTTTTATAAGAAAAATTCTTTATAAAACTTTTACAAATTTCATCTCAAAAACAAATTTTACTTACAAAATTCTTTAACCAAAGATAATATAAATTCATCCACATTCACGATACCTATGATAGTCGTTGACATTGCTGACGATGCAAGATCACAAAGGTACTAGCATCTGAGGAGAGAGAATATCCCGCAAGTATCCGAATCTGTTGGTAAACTAGAGGGAGAGCAGTCCAAAACGTCAGTGCAACTCTGCTTAAGATAACATCATTAACAAACCCCATGTCAGAAAACCTCTTTCTTGACTTCCTGAACCGCCCTCCTACTGCAAATACACTTTAAAAACTCGGCAAGCAAAGCCCATCAGCTGATCCATTCCCATCTGCAACCACCGCTGAAGGTTAGTTTCTTCCTCAGATTCACCTTCTCTCCCTTTATCTTCCCAAAAAAACTTGGCCCATGTTAGCACATATTGTAACACAGTTATAAACTTTATCACAAACAACACGATCTCTTTAATGCATTACTGTGCGTGCATTCCATTTTGATATCTGGGTATTGTTTGTATTTGCCTTTACCTTATGGAGGTGAGCAATCATATCATTGAGAATGTTTGATTTCTGGGTATTGGTCTTATTTCATCTTTTGTTTGTTTTACTTGAAGTTATGCTCAATCATCAACATAAATGCAGGAGGGCTGTTTGAAAAAATATCGAAGTAGGATATTTGGTTTTAGGACTCTACTGTTTGATCAGATTATGTGGTTACTAAGGGATCAGTTTGTTGTTCTTCTAGTAATGGTCAATGGGGCTCCATTTAGAGAATAAAAAGAAGGGTATTGATGCTGTTGGATGAGTTATCGTTGTGCTTGTTTCGTTGGTGTACTATATCATTGAATGACCTGGCCTGTATACAGTTCCAACGGTAGTTCGTTAGGTTTCTGTGCCACAGAGAAAATATCAGGAACCACCATCTGATAGTCCCCTTTAATGAATTAAGTTTCGAATTAGTAAGTTTTAATCTTTCAATTCGGATTTATTTCTTCGTAACATTCTAGAAGTAGTTGTACCAATTGGTTCTATGCTTGGGACCCCGATTGTTTTGACATTGATGGTTCTCTGGGTGCCTGTTTCCAAGGCTGATGCCAAGAAGGCTAATGCATCGGCCTGCTTGTTCTGTTCTCGGACGAGCTGGTGGACACCAACACTTTTGAATTCAGGATATCAGCTATACAAGTTAATTAGAATTAAGTGCTAATGTCATCAAATCAAGCTAATTAGTAGTCAGCATGTTTTTTGTTGCGAAACTAATGGCCTGTAGAATTTAAACTGTTGGTCAAGTCCATTAATTATCGAACTAGTCACATTATATAAAATGAGGTGTATGCATGTGGAGGCAGCTTATTTCCTGGATACGGAAAGTTAGAGAAAGAAGAAAGCTACTTTATCTTATTATGGATGTTTCAATGAATACTGAATTTTGACATTAGCAAAGAATCAATATTCCTGTGCTATGAATAGTATAATAGTATGCATTTTCTTAGAACCATTTTCCAGATCTAGTTTCATAAATAAACAGAATGAAGTTTTCTCAATCACTCTTCCTTCAAAGTCTTTTGTGCACATTCATACTTTAAGGACTATAATATCAGAAAGGATGTTATGGTTACATGTTGTGTATTGGGTTTGAGGAAAAAATCATTTTTCTGGTGGATAGTTTATTCGAGTAGTAGTCAATTGAGGAGAAGATGGGGGAAAATTGTCTAAGGTGGTTTGGTAATGTGCAACGAAGACCTATGTACGCACCTGTGCATAAAAGTGACTTGGTTCAAGTCGAAGGCCTTAGTAGAACAAGAGAAAGGTCTAAAATAAGGTGGCATAGGTGATAAAAAATGACATGTGTCAAGAATTTAATAGCAAATTCGGCCCTTGATATAACTGAATGGCGTAAGAGGATTCATGTAGCCAAACTCAAGTAGCTAGGAATAGACTTGGTTGAGTTGAGTTGATAGTTCAAGTAGTATCCTATATTAAGGGAATGTCTTCTTAATATGTTCAGATTTGCTAGTTGCTTGTTCAGAGGTAAGGAAATATATTGTGGATTTGTGGACATGATAGTTTTTGATAATGCAGCAATTTATTATTATGTTTTCCAAGCAAGCTAGAAGCCTAAAAGAGTCTTGAAGTTCCATTCCAATAGATTCAGGCTCGGGAAAAGTAGATCTGGGAAAATTTGTTCTTGCGAACTTGTAATGTTGTTTTTGCAGTTCAAGATGATTGATAATTTATTGGTAACAAATTTTATATTCCTCCAAAATGAAGGAAAGCATTTTCCTTTTTCTTTGTAGGATGCCATTTTCAGAGGAATGGGCTTGACATATAACTCATCCATTCTATATGACATTGCAAATCCTTAGATACTAGTATATACCATGTGGCATGTGCCAACATGATATTCATAATCTTACACACCTCGTCCAACATCATTGATACAGCTTGTTTCTAGTTTCTGTTTTCTTCTTAGACAGAGGGAGCCTAGTGACTTTAATCCAAACATGGTGTGTTCAACTGTATTCATAATGGGAAATGAGCATACTGTTCAGCCTTACCAATGTTATCTTTAGGCACGTAATGAGAAAATTGTGTAGTCTCAGGATACAGTAACTAATATTGTTTCATTTTGGACGAATTTTCTCATGCTTTGGCATCGCATGGAGATCTGAATATTGCAAAATGATGGATTGACCATTTTTAAATGTGGTTAAAACTCAGAATAATAAACAGAAGGATTTGTTATCTAGGAAGCAGTGCCTGCTACAGGCTATGTGCCTCCAGTGTTTGTTAGCCTGAGACTTTTACCATTGCACTAGACAATGGCTCCTAAAATATAAACTAACTTGATTGATGAAAAGGTTAAAAATCGAAAACTATTGAACTTTTTCCCTCTTGGAGGACTGCTGCTTTAAAGAATTTTATACTCTTTCAGGTTTCTAAGAAAGGTTTCTCCAATAATAGAGCCAGCCTTAACAAATACAGCGGGATAGCCAATCGGAGCTTCTACCCAAGCTTCAAAACCTTCTTTTTCATATAGCCTTCCTGTCCAGATATGTTGCCAAGGACAACTTTCTCCTACTGGGAAATAGGCCTTAACGTTTGTCTTCCCTTTGTCGAGCACAGGCACCACTAGGATCTCTGTACCAACCAAGAACTGCTGGTAACTCAAGCTATGCACCCGTTCATCATCTGGGTAGTGGAGAAATAGGTGGCGGCAAACTGGCAGGCCTGTCTGAGAAGCTTCCTGCTTTGAGAGAGAGAGAGAGAGAGAGAAATGTTAGATCCAATGTATAGAATTTGAAGTGAATAGTATCTATGAACTTCTGACATCACCTTCACAAGCTGGATTCTGTAGAACTTCCAAGCTTTATAAACTTTCGCTAAACGTGAAAAATGTGATAAAGTTTGATGGCTTGAGTAGAATTGCCTGTTGGAAGATGGTTTGTTTCCCTGTATGCAAAAGATCCATTGAAATCATTCTAACTAAACATGCAGGTTACTGTCATTATGAAGAAACCATAGAATTCTCAATTGAAATTGCTGAAATGGTGAAATTATAGCCAGTTACAACTTACAACTTTTGAACTTTGCTACTCAATGAAATTCAGGTTTTCATCATCAGGTGAAGAAATTATAGATTGGCCCTTCCAGTAGAGTATATTCAGGCAGAAATAAAATTTTCAATTCACTACTATCAATTTTTAATGGGCTTCTAGATTATGTCAGGTTTACTGGTTTCAAGCTATATATATTGAAGTAATTGTTCAAGTAAAGAGAAGCTGGTATGATTGATGATAACAATGATTATATATGTTTATGTAGTTGAGGTAGGATCATGTAACTTACTTCATGGGTTCTAAAAACAGTGGTGAAAGCATTTAGCTCCATCCATCGCATAAGCAGCTCTTCAGTTCTTCGATATTTAACAAAAGGCAGATTTACTGTGCAGTAGCCTCCAGTATCACTGTGGTTAAATGCAAATCCAGAAATTCCACTGCTAAGCAAACCAACAACAGCACTCTTTATCCCATCATTGGCCTGCCAACTGACCATTTGGTCTCCTTCCCAAAATAGCATCCCCCATTTAGGACTATCCCTAAAACCAGCCCTCATAAAGAAAACCAAGGCCTCTTCTGGGTCTTCCCTCTCCTTACCCAAACGATTAGCCTTCCATTCTTCCACAAACTCTCGGTTTATTTGGGCCCATAACTCTGGGTATCTGTTGTGAGCAGAAATGGGATCTTCGCCTAAAAAATAGTCATTATTTGTTAGCATAACTGAATTACAAACAATATCATGTCAATTATGGGAAATCTATATAGCTTTCCATTGTTGGGTCCTTCTTTGACTTTGAAACATTATTCCCACAATCTTAATACATAGTAATGTGGAAGCCATGGGAGACCAATAGGGTAAATGCAAGCTTCAAAAAGAGAAAAAGAAAGAAAAGCAAAATGCAGAATCCCTAGAGAAATTATATATAATTAATTAGTGACCAATCTGTTTGAATTGTTGTCTTCATTTTCAGGTGTATATAGTGGATCTCATTCCCCCCCCCCCCCCCCCCCTGCTTTGAGTAGATGGTAAGATTGGATATAAAGGTCATTACCCAGTTTTGGTTCTTTTAAAAAAGGGTCTTGGGAGGGGTGAGCTGCACCTTCGTGCGTGGCAGCCCAAAACTTTTACCATTGCATTAGATAATGGTCCTTATGGAGATTAGAATCAACATATACTGTTTCAAGCTGAAAGCAGGACCTAGTTCGTAGAAATTTGAACTTTCCTTGGTAACCATCTTTTCCAACATAAAACAGTTTTGGCTCCTTTATCTTCTTTAATTTTGTTTACTGAGATAGAAAATGAAAATGGAATATGTGCAAGAGGCTCCGGCTGCACAGTTCACTCATGCCACTTGGCATTACAGGAGTCCCAACATGACCTATATAGGGCCCTTGCAGGTGACATAATGATGAAAGGAGTTAAGGTCTAAAACCTGAATAGAGGGAGGCATCCACCGGCAGGCCTTCACCAAAATCAGCCATCCATCCCCTCACTCCACTATCCACCATTTCTTGTAAGATCTGCTTGAACCAGCTTGCAGTATCTGGATGGGTCAAATCCAACATCCCCACATCAAAAGCAGTATTTGGAACCATGTATGGTTCTCCATTCTTGCCTTTCACTAAGATGTCCAACTTCTTTGCCTCCTCAAAGAGGTTTCTCCTTCTGTTTGGCTTCTCATCAGCCTGTGATTGCAAGTGAAAGCTTCAAACCACAGTAACAAACTCTAAAAGTATCACCAATCACTAGCTCAATAAGTCACTGTATTAGGAGCATTGCCATCAATTTACTGTTAAAAGAAAAAGGAAGAAAAAGCAAACATGAGACCAATCATCCTTTTCTTTTACAGTGAAATATATGCCATTACCCTTTGTACAGTGATGTGGTGCAATCTGAGTGGGGACAAGGCTTGCAATTCTACAATGATACAAAAAGTGATTATAGAGGCAGTACTAGTGAGGGATAAGATAGGTACCGGAGCTAGACAAGGATTGCAGTATGTCATCACTTTAATATGCTGAGTACCAAGTTCTTTAACTAATTGTTGCCATCCCCAATATCTTGTTCTATCCACCTCCCAATTCCACCATAGTTGTGATCCAATCAGTGTTTCCCTCTGCCCGACCCAATCCTACACAGCAATTGCTACATAGTGATGTCTTATGCATATAGTCATATGGATATATGCAGTGCTTTTTATTTTCAATTTCAGATCAATATGATCCTAGTTGAAGTCAAAATCAATTCTTCAAATTTCAATGGCTCAAAATTGACACAAGTGTCATTTTTTTTTTTTTTTTTTTGAAAGTAGGAGAAAAAAAGTTATATGGACTCAAAACATGTTCCTATAATTTTTTTATTTTTTTAAAAATTTATTTAGGTACATTCATTACCTGCAACCAAAAAGCCGAAATAGGGACATCATAGGTCTGTAGTTTTTCCCAAACTTGGCGTACAGTATCTGTGCCACCCTGCATTCCAACCACAGCGCCAGATATAATCCACTCAGGGAGCTCAGGAGGCCTGCCAATTGTTTCAGTCAAGTGTTCAATAAGCTCAGTAGGTGAGTTCCCATGCAAAATTCTTCCCTGAACTGAATCTCCATGTATCTGCAAGCTTACCCAAAATACAGAAAATGGAAGACTGCAAGTTTAAAATCTGAATGAGGCCCAATCTTTACTATTTATGTGTATTATTTATTAATTTATAAATTCTTAAAAATTTTTGGCGAATAATTCATTTCATTATTCCTATTAATGCTAAAATAGCATGATGTGCTTTTTGTTTAACGTGCATTGCTTTTTCCCAAGCCAAATTCAATTTTGCTCTCTACATTTCTTGAATTCTTCTGTAGTTACCGCCAGCTACCCATAATTGTCGCAATGTTTTTGCATTTAAAATTTTAAGCTTTAAACTATTTGTGCTGCATTATGATAACCCAAATTTCAATTTGTCACCATGATTATAAGATGCAATAGTGATGGAATATTACCTGTATCTGAACCCTGTCTTGTCTTGTTAGATCAAATACAGAATAATTGTATCCTTCAAGATAAAGAGATCTCATCTTCGAAGTCATATAGAATGGTGAAGGAGCATAAGTTGTACTCCAATCTCCCCCAGCCCTGCAATACAGGACAAGATTATGGTATCAGATGCAACATAAAAATGCTTCATTAAAATTAAGTGACAGAAGAACTACCCTTTTATTTACCTGTAGCTAACCAAATTGGCTGCAAAGGTAATAGGTTGGTCTCCTCTTCCAATTCCCTGCTCCTGAACCAAAACAGGTACCCTTTTCCCTTTGAAATCCATATGAGAGAACTGCTCCCCAAAGCCATAAAATCTCTCATCTCCTTCACTTGAATAGGTAAAACAGACCCTGTTGAATTCTGTGAATTCTGCAACCTTCATGTCGTCTTCTTTTTCCCTCTCCTCTGATGAAACTCTGACAAATCCTCTTGACCTTGTAAAGGCAAAACACCAACCGAGCCTCCGTCTCTGAATTCGACGCAGGTTCTGCCGCAGACCCCGATATCTTCCTGGAGCAGTCGGAGAAGCTCTTGGGCTTTGTAATTTAAAGTTGGGTTGTCCAAACTTCACTTGAAACCCAATCTGATTGCCGGTTTTCTGATCAAACAAGACCCAATACCTGGCAGAAGTTATGGTTCCCTTTGCCCCAAACTGCAAAATTTCATGAATGCCAGAATTTCGAAGCTCTTTCTTCTGCTTGTTATTCATACTGAAAACCCATCCCGTTATTAACAAAACAGGGAGCTGGGCATCTTTCAAATCAGTTATCTGGTCTGATTCCAAATACCCAGATGGAAAATCATGATCTTCAGCCTCTAACCAGCAATCAGATTGATTGATCACCCTTATATCTTCAATAGTTTGATGATTACAGGCCAAATGAACATATCTATCTTGTACAACAAAGGATCCCCTGCTTTCTGCCACCTCTGTTTCAGCCAATGCTGCAGAGACAAAGGCTTGTCCAGGGATGGAAGACCAAATGGGTCTGGAAGGCTGAGATAGATGAGAAATTGAGATATACCCACCATTGTTGGTGCTCCAAACTAGCTGAAAATCCTTCCCAACACAGAAGGTCTGGTGCGAAGGGATTGTTTGGGAATTGAAAAACAGGTCTCCTGAATGGAAGGGAGAGATCTTGGGGTGGTGGGGAAAGGATTGTTAAGGTGTTTGTGGTGTTTTTTGGTGACTTTGATTGCCATATTGGGGTTTAAAGAAAGAGATGTCCTGTATGGAATCCTATTTATAGATTGAGAAGTGAAGATTTGTCTCTATTTTACAATTAGCTTCTTCAACATTCTATAAGCTTTTTGTTTTTCAATTTTCATATTGATGTTTCTTATTTTATTCAATTATTTAATTATCTTAATTTAATTTAAATTGTTTTTTTATTTTTTTATGGTGGAATTTTCAGGAGAGAGAAGTCCTTCTTTCAAGGCTCTGCAGTGAAGTCCAACAAAAAGTACTTCTTTGACTTTCAATATGGAGCATCGGATGTGTGTGAGCGCGTGTTGAAACATACAAGGGAAAATTCTGTCTGCCATCATAAATTGGAATTTATGATCATAAAGTAATTCTTATTTATTTATTTATTTATTTATTTTTGGGGCACTTGTGCCGCTTTTGTTGGTATGCAGCACTTGCATCCAATTGGACAATGTTTCCTGTATTTCCCACGACACTGGTAACTTTGGATATATTCCCCTCATCTTGTCCAACATTAGATTCCATTTTATCCAAAATTTATGTGTCTGAATATATACACGAAAATAATCAGGTATGGACGGTCTTAGATTTTCCGGATGAAATTGCACTGTTGACATCTGGACGGGATCGCAAAGCTGGATCTAACCTGGGCTTTGGGATGTCCTGCACTCGATCATCTCCTTATAAATATAAGATTCAGATAGAAATCTAGAATCACAAAATTTAAAGATAAAAATATTAATTCATATAATAATATAAAATGGTTTCTTATGCACTTCAAGAACTATCATAATCAGTTAATTTATTGTGATTTTTTTCAATTAATAAGCATTGCAAGTTAGAAAGCTAAACCTATGGTTAATATGACTAATTAAGAAGGTGAATTTTTTTTTTAAATAGAGTACTTCTTAACCCTGAGCCTTGCCAAGAGAATTAGGTCCATGGCTTTGAAAGTGGACCAATGGTTTTTTGTGACTTGGGCCTTGAGAAGTGAAAATTTTTGTGTGTTAATCAATGTGCAATAGGCAATGACCTCCTCGTTTCAAAAGGTTTGGATACGTCTATTGGCCGAGGTCTTTTAAGTTTAAGGTACAACCATTGTTTAAACTTTCACCAATTTTAAAATTTCATCAGTTTTAAGAAACTACTATAATTTAGATTAATTATTGATACTAAAATTAAATTAGAAATGTGTTAATAAATAATTTTAGTGGATGTTATGAGGAGTGTTTGAAAAGTTAGAGCATTTCTAATGTGAGAGTTATAGTGTGAACTAAAGTTATAAATAACTTTTACCTCTCAAGAGCCTTTTCCAATGGGAGAGCTAAATGGTGAGCTAAAATAGTTCAGAGTTAAGATGAAAACCAAATTTGGCTCTCAGTTTAGTTACGAGCTATTTGACCATGTGGGGAATGGTAGTTGAAAAGAAGGAAAATTATGTGAGCTAAAAAATAACTTTTGCTGCATTGGAGCAGCCATTTTACTGTAGAGAGCTATTTTTAAACTTTTTGCGCTAAAATAGCTCTCTTACGTTGGAGACGTTCAAAAATTTAGCCAACTTTTGAATGAAAAAATCCATTAAAAACTTAATTTACGTCAAAATTAGGCACAAAGTTTGTAGACGTTGACTAGGTTGGTCCAAGACCTTGAATTGGTCACCTTTTTGGACTTCTTTTAAGGAGTCGTTGGATGTTTGAGTTGCCATTCTATCCATGCCCCATTTGAATTTGTAGAAAATTACCAATTGAGAAATAAATTTCAGGAAAAAAGTGGAAACCCACCCCTACTCTTTTTTATTATTATTTTATTTATTATTATTATTATTTTAAGGTGCGCCCAATACTCTTGTAATTACTAAAAGATCATGGATTTGAATACGAGAGATGTTATCCACAATTGATCGAAATCGTTACATTGTGATTGGACCATGCACCACATGTGCCACGGTTGTGATTGTTGATAGTATTGACTATTTGAGACACATTCAATGAAACAAAAATCCACACCGTCAAATTAATGGACCCACTTCTAGATACAACTCTAAAACCAAATATAAAATGAGATGGTAGGGGCAAAGTGGGCCCTTGTCAGTCATATGGCAGCTTGTTCAACATGAACTAATTACATATAGCTATGTAAAAAATTAGGTAAATTACAAGAGATCCTTCTAATGTTTAGTTTTTTTTAACATAAACTCCTAAAAAAATTATTGTAATGTCTTCCTAGACAATTTATAAATTTGGTAATTAGTACCACTGTTAATTTGATTAACAGTGGACACATGACGTTTTCTATCTAATTTCATAAACAACGATTAAAGATAGTGCGAATTGCCAAATTTGTAAGTTGTTTAGGAAGATATTATAATCATTTTTTCTTTAGGAGTAACATGAAAGAAGGCTAAACATTATAGGGGTTTCTTGTAATTTACCCCAAAAAATTCTACCAACTATATATATATGCTGTGTAAAAATAGTACCAATATTCCTACCTCAATTAATCTTTTTCAATGTTTTATTCATTTTTCTATATTCCCAAAGAAAAAAGAACCAAAAAAAAAAAAAAAAAAAAAAAAAGGGGGGGGGGGGGGGGGGGGGGTGGGGGGGGGGGGTGGGGAGGGAGGGAGGCTTATGTATGTAGATGTGATTGTGGCAATGTTCACATTTCTTTTAGGTAAAAGAGGCAAAGTTCGTTTTGTCAGGATATGTAAGACTATTTCATTCTTGGCAAAAATATGAAATGCAAGACTATTTCATGAATCTTTGTGATACCGCCGTTTTTCCACCTAAAAAAAAAAAAAAAAAAAAAAGAAGGAAAAAACTCCTCATTGGCCACTTATTTGAAGACTTATTGAATTAGACTCCCCTTGGAGACAGAATTACCCATTAAAATGTGAGTATCTAAAAGGAAAAGACCATCAAGAGAGCACACCTCACCTAATATTTATTTGTAATAATTAGCTTTTTCCATTATTTCTTCTCTCTTTTTTTTCTTTCTCCCCTCTCTTGGCTGTATGTATAGATTTCTTTGATGCATGTAGGCACAAATATGTGAAATGTTGATTTGGTTGGGATACGTGAATGCATGTGCTTCTTGTCCTTGAACCTTCCCTCTATTAGGGCAATGTTCTAAGAGATGCATTTAGCCACGTGCAAGTTGCAGTAATAATATATATATATATATATATATATATATATATAATTTTTTTTTTGAACTTGCCCTTCATCAGGGTATCATTCTGAAACTACCTTCCCTATACTGCATGTAGCCGTGTTTTCAAGCCAGATTCAATCTATTCTTAATTTTTGTTTTTCTTGTACATCTTCCCTTCCTTTTTTGGATTAGTGTACTGTGTACGTCTTCCCTTCATCAGCGTGTCCCCGATAATGCATCTAGTCATGTTTTCCAACAAGATTCAATATATAACGTCTATTTGAAATATATTTTAAGATGTGTGTCTTTTAATTTAGTGTGCTTGTATTTGTTTTTGCTCAATGCTTTAGTTTAAGTAATTCCCTTGCATTATCCTTATCTATATCCCATCCTTCAATTGAGGCCCCAACACTGAACAACCCTAGGCGATTCTATGCTAATATTGAATTAAATGGATAAGATTATGCGTAAATGAACATTTTGACTCTTTTTAATTGTGCGGATGACATTTTGGAAGGGACAGTATCATCTTAGAGTAGAGATTAAATATTGATCACCAAGATCTATAGCCAGTTTGGCTGTGAACGACATTGATAATGGATGATGAGTTAAGATTTAGTGCTTGTAACAACACCGTATTGTACACAATCATATGGTTGGTATGTTGTCAACTATATATATATGCGATTTTATTGTATTGTACAATTGTACGATTGTACGATTGTGCATTGCACGATACTATTACAACACCAAATCTTAGTACGGTAGACAATGTATTCTTGCTTTCGATTCATCTTTCCAATACCTTATTAAGTTCATATTTATGTCACATTCTCCATTCTAATCTTAGTACAATAAGCAATATATGTTCTTGCTTTTGATTCATCTTTCCAATACCTTATTGAGTTTATATTTATGTCACATTCTCTACTCTTTCGTAGATATGAAGTTATATTGATGGTGAACCCTTGTATAGAATCTCTTTATCGATTTTTCGTTTCCGGTCGAGAGAGAAAATTATTCCCATCCCACCCCCATGAGTGGTACAGTTGCCAAAGATTATTTCCACAAGATGGACCAAGTTTGTCCTCGGCTAGCTTGAAACTTTCACTTAGACAAGCCATATTAGGCTATTTCATGAGTCCATGGTGATCCCTCTAGATATTTTTCTCTCTTTCATTTTTTTGGGGGTACGGTAAGGGTTGCAAAGTGTTTTCAAGTAAAAGTTCGAGAAAAACTATATGTGATCCCCTTTTTTATTATATTGACATTGTTCACCCCCCCCCCCCCCCCTTTTCTCTTTTTTTTTTTTTTTTTCTTCATTTGCCAATGAATTGAGGACCCTTTTTGAACTAGACACTGGTCCAAAAAAGGACTTATCCCTTAAAATTTGAGTATTACTACTCGTATAGTTTCATATTATCTCTTTTTAACTGTGTTGACTTATGTCTAGATCGACCTTTAAAGGATCGGATTTTGATTCGAATCTAATCTAATGAATTGTGATCAACTACTCTGTTAAGGATTCAAATATGTTAATCCATTAGTTAACAAATGGGTAAAATGCAAAAATCCCCCCCTCTATTTATACCCATTTTGCAGGATACTCTCCTCTAAAAAAAAAAAACCCAACAAAAAACCCCCTATATTGTTCCAGGGGTTACGGCGTTAATAGAAATGTTAAATGACCATTATGCCCTTGTACGAAAAAATAATAAAATATTAGTTTTTAACATTTTTAAATGATTTTTCAAAAATATATATGAATATACCATTTTACCCTTGACTTAATCCGTCCACTTTGAGCGATGCTATTTTGCATCTCTGAACCCAAAAGTTTATCCTAAATCCTTTCCCCTTGGGTGAGTCACCCATTTTCCTGCTCGAAGCTCTCAATCTCCAACTTGTGGCGCCTTGAATTTTTCTTTTTCTCCTTGTTTATGTTTGATTCTTAGATTTAGGATCCCATTTTTTTTTTAATTTGGTGTGAAAACCCCAAAATGCATCCTCGTCTCCACTGACAGAGAACCTATAGCAGCCATGGCGAACGGCTGCAAATCCACTCGACTATGGTAGCAAAACCATCGATTAGATTTGCCAAGGCTTTAGATCTGGACGAAGACTTCGTTGGATGGAGAAAAGATGTCGCCAAATCACCAATTAGATTTGCCAGCGAAGCCTTAGACAATGGCGACGATAATAGAGGTTTGTTTGGGGCACAAAAGTGAGGTGATATGGGTTTTGAGAGGTACCCAAACCCAAATTAAGTGCAGGAATACGGTGGCTGTTGTGCGTTTTGGCCTTTGAGCATAGGCAAATTAAAAATAAAATATAAAATATGGGAGTCAATCTTGACAGGCATGGCCATGGAAGCTGTTGCCATGGCTGAACTTTAATGTCGACCTCGTGGGTTCAAATTTCAGTCCCTTTTTTTTTTTTGTTTTATTTTTTAAGCTTGTTGTATGTAATCGTGTCCATATCTTGAACGTTTTGTTTTGTTCATTTATTATTATTATTATTATTTTTTCTGTTGATGAATCAATGGCCGGAAAAAATGGAGTTGATGAGGTTGGGGTGTGTGCTAGGCCGAAAAAATGCAGGGAGGGTACTGACTAGTGAGAATGCCGTTAACGTTTTCTTCTGGGATCAAAAGCGAGCAGGCCTTTGCGTCGTTTTGTTAAGTGCTTTGCTTTCAACCGTCGGATGGTCCATGCCTCCACTTGGGGAAAATGCCGACGACAACAATGGGGAAAATGCCGGCGACAACAACCTTGGGGAGGGTATCTTTGTCTTTTGGCATTGGTGGGTGAGGGTATTATAGGTTTTTCATTGTGCTTGAAGGGTATTATAGTCATTTAATTTTTAAAAACTGATCATGTGCAACTCACGTGTTCTTTTTCTGACTAACGAAGTGTGGATGGAGGGGGGTCTTCTTCAACCTGGAACAATATAGGGGGTTTCTTGTTGGGGTTTTTTTTTTTAGAGGAGGTATCTTGCAAAATGGGCATAAATAAGGAGGAGTTTTTCTGCATTTTACCCTTAACAAATTAAACAAACATATTCCTAATCTGATCCAATAATAATCCAATCTGCTACGGTATTGATTTTGGTTTTGGTTGCCTTATACCATCCCATAAAAGGGATCTTGTAATGATCCTACCCTAAGAATTCTGTGATGCATGCGGGCACAAATGTCTTAAAGTTGCCAACGTAAGTGAGTTTTTATACTCCTTTTGTCCCACAAAGATAGATTATGTTTGACAAAACACGGAGTTTAAGAAAAAGCTATCATTCCATTGGCTTGTCATTTATTAAGCACTATCTTTCTAAAAATACCCTCTTTTTTTGCATTAGTTTTGTGTTGAAAGTAATTATTGAATTAACAAGGGGTAGTGTAAGAAACTTAAAAAAATTATGATTTGATTTTTCAAAGTGGACAAACATTTTAGAACAAAAAAATTAACAAATATGGCCTATGTTTGTGGAATGAAGGAAGTATTTGATTTTCCCCGTATGACTTTCTTGGTTGCATGTATAGGATTTCTTCTGATGCATGCATGTAGGCAGAAATGTCGGAAACATTCATTCATTTTGGATACGTGAATGCTTGTACTATGTTGTATTTGAATCTTCCCTTAATCAGGGCACTGTGCCAAGAAAAGCGTTCAACCTTTCTTCATTCATTTATTTATTTTTTTGCGAGGATGCTGTTATTATTGTCATCATCTTGACTATTGTTGTTCTAGGGTATCATTTTAAACCAATGTTACCTGGAGCATGGTTCGCTCAGGTATGTGGTACGTGGTACAGGTATAGATATAGATACGATGCTTTGTTAATATATGGTATGTTAGAGGGTAAGCTTAGTTGGTTCGCTCTGGTACGTTAGGAGGTATATATGTATGTATACTTATTTATTCTCTATTTACTGAGAGAGATTCTTTCAAAATATTATGAAAATTAAAACTTTAATTAAATTTAAATTTTGAATGATTTTGGAAATCGAATTATATATATATATATATATATATATATATATATATATAATTTACTAACATTTTATAGCACTTTGAGAGTCTTGTGCAATTGCAAATAATCCTAATTTGGGAGTTAAGGTTGTAACTTTGTGAACAAAAGTATATGTGTGTGTTTATCTCCTTTATATATCTCGGGGCACTAAAATGAAGATCCGGATCGCGAATGAATTGCATTTCGAGTCAAGGACCCCAGATCGTAGTTCGAAAGGGGGACAAAAGATCCTGGTAACACTATTTTAAACTTTCTCTCCCCTACAATGCATCTAGCCGTATTTTCTAACCAAATTCAATATTTCGATCTTGTCTTATTTTGTTTGTGCATTTGGATCAAATATACATATTAAAGAGATGTATTTAATGCATTGAGGAGCCACTCGATTAGTTTTAGTTTTGCAATATTCTCGTTTTGTCTCCACTTGCAGTTTATTTTATGGGAGTTAATATTTGCACTCCTAAAAAGGCCTCCCTTACTTCTCACATTCACATGTGAGGAATGTGGAAGGCATTTTTTTTAAGAGTGTTAGTAGTATTTTCATTAGGGAGATAATTTTTCTAATATTAGTAATTGTAATTTTCAATATAATATAGGAAAGAGATGCTAGTTATTGCCACCACAAAAATTTCTAAGCACTCCCATGTATTTTAAATTTTCAAGGTTTAAGCTCTCACGAAAACTGTACGCGTTGTCCATAAGAAAATATCATTTTGAACAACTTTGTAAAAGAAAGGTTTTCCAAAATCGATCATTTAAGTTGATTTTTTTGATCATTTTTCATGAAAAATGTAAAAACTAAACAAAAACTATAGAAGGCCAAAAATTCTACTTAAACAACAGATTTTGAAAAAATTTCTCCTACGAAGTTGTTTAAAATAATGTTTTTTAGTTGACAAGGCAGCTAGTTTTTATCAAAACCTTTTATATTTTCACAAAACCTTGAAAAATTTAAAGTTAATGGGGGCTTCTTATGAATTTTTGTAGTGGCAATAGCTTCTCCTATAGTAAATGGTACGAAGTATTTTAGAAAGAGATAATCTATGGGGCACTGCCCCATCAGTATTGATGGTACAATATCATTTTATGAGAAAATAGTGGGTCTATATATTGATCAAGACCAATGAAATAGATTTAATCACATTAGATTAGAAATATATTTAATTTCATTAGAGATCAATGATGCAAAATGTTAAATGTCCTAATTTTTATTTGAATGGCCAATATGGTTGTGTAGTTGAACAAAACAAAATTAAGCTTATTTTTTAAGTGCAGAAACTGATTAATTTATTTTGTTATTACATCGATCTATAAGACGTCTTCAATCTATTTAAATATTTAGATTGTCAAATAAACCTATAATTTTGCATATAAAATGATGTTGCTCTATCATGCTTGATGGGACAGTGCCACATAATAGATTCTCTTTTTTAGAAAAGTAAAACAATTACTTTCTTTAACTTTTTTTTCTTTTTCTTTTTTCAAAGCACACAACATGGAAATATATTAACTTAAAAGAGGATTACAAAGTTGAGGATAAATCCTTTGCTACAAACCTAGCAGTCGCTACACCAACCACATACTATTTTGGCTGGGACATCCTAAAAGGACAAAAATAATTAAACAAAATGGGATATATGGAGGGAGTATATAGGTTTTTTTCTTTTTTCCTCGTCTGCCCTTTATGGGAATATCATTCCTAAGCGCATCTAGTCATGTTTCCCAGCAAGATTCAAGATACAACGTCTTACATTTTAATCATTTTCGTCAGCATATTTTTCCAAAGCACATCTAGCCATATTATGGAGATAATTTTTCTATTATTAGTGCATTTTTATTTGTTTTTTAACTATGTTGGTTTTTATAATAATTCCTTTGGATTGTCTTACCCAAACCATCAATAACCCTAATTTTATAATATTTTCCGATGGGACCGGATTTTGCAATCCCTTAATTTTGTTTGCACGCCCCATTAATTTTAATTTCTCAAGGTTTTACAAAAATATAAAAGGTTTTTTTTTTTTATTTAAAAACTGGTCGCATTATCCAATAAAAACATCATTTTAAACAACTTTTCAGTAAAAAGTTTTTTAAAATTCTTTTGTATAATTAGTCTTTTTTTTTTTTTTTTTTTGGTCAAAAATGAAATAGAGATAGTAAATAACCAAAAAGTTTACTTAAATGACATATTTTGAAAAAACTATCTTCTATAAAATTGTGTAAAATGATATTTTCTAACGCATCATGTGATCAATTTTTATAAAACCCTTTCGTGTTTTTTTGTAAAACGTTAATAAATTAAATTTAGTGAGATGTGCAAACAAAATTAGAGGGTTGCAATAACCGGTTCCTTTTCGGATTTTCTAACATTGATGGGCTTGAAAATCCATCACATGGACCTCAATGAACCCCATTCCACTAAGACGGGCAATTGAGTAGCCTGGCCCAAACAGCATTCATTGGAAAACCATGCATAGAGCCTACATATCGAATATGTATCCACAAATCTGTGAGCAGATTTAAGTGAGTAGATATCATTATTTATTATTTATTTTTTCGCAAAGCAGACCGATCAACAACACGTGTCGTAATAACACATGCATAGAGCCTACATATTAAATATGTATCCACAAATCTGTCGTTTAAGTGAATTGTTTGGCTATTAACAATCTTTGTTTCATTTTTACAGATTAATTACTGTTTGGTTACTTATAGTCTCTATTTCATTTTTACAAATGTTTTTCATAAAAATGTCTAAAAAATATACTTAAACAACTAGATTTGGAAAAATTTTATTCTATGAAATTGTCTAGAGCGAAGTTTTCTAATAGACAACGTGACTGGTTTTCATGAAAACCTTTTATATTCTTTATAAAACCTTAAAAAGTGTAAGTTAAGTGGGAATACAAAAGAATTTTTGTTGTGGCAATCAACCGCCTCAAGTTGAAATAAGTGAGGGGTGCAAAGAAAAATTAATTTGTGGCATTCACGAAATTGACTCATCATTCAAAATAAAATGGTTAATCATCAATTTTTGGACACTTTCACCGTTAGATCTTCTATCAATAAGTGGATTTATATATCTATATCTATATTACCTATAAAAAGCTGAATTTCAGAAAAAACTTTTGAACGACCAATATACCCTTATTTGTTTTTTAAAATACATATCTACCCATTCTTTAATTGAAACACATAGTAAACATTCTTATCATTTAGTAACAAATAAAGTTATATTTTAACTCAAACTCTTAACAAATTAAAATTAGATTCTTACTCAAATTCTTTTTTTTAGAGCAACTATCAAGTTGCATGATAATATATATGAATATAAACTCTTTAAATATTCCATTTTATGAAGGAAAAAAAATTCTGAATGTATTCTGAATGTATATCTAAAGAGTTTTTAATATTTCGTTGACAATTTTGATATAAAAAAAAATGTACTTTTAAATTTTAAACTTTATCGTTTATGAAAAAATATAAAATCTTTATATATTTATTATTTTGTATAACTAATATTATTTATGTAATACCCCGAATATTTATTGATTTATTTTACGTGTATATTCGGTGAAATTGTACACAAAGTGATAAATTTAAATATTTTATATAGAGAATAAAGATGAGATCAGTTGGATATTAGGAGACATTGCATTAAATTGCTTTGGGTGGAGAAGATGATTAAATTATATATATATATATATATAGATGTGTGTGTGTGTGAAGGAAAGAAAAGACAAAAAAAAAAAAAAAAAAAAAAAAAAAAAAAAAAGAAGAAGAAGAAGATTGCTTTCGGTGGAAAGAAGAAAAAAAGAGGCGGGTTAGGTGCAGAAGAAAGGAAGAAGAAATAAAGGAAGAGAGAGAAAAAGGAGATAGGGACGGGAGAAAAGAAAAGAGAAAGAGAGAAAGGCAGGGAGGAAGCCGAGAGAGTGGCAAAGGGCGGATAGTCTCAGGCCGGAGCATAGGAGCTCCAATCCATCATATATAACTATGAATCTTATATTTTTTGAGCTGATCTATGTGTCTACAGTTGTGATTTTTCATTTTATTCACTCATTTTTGAAGTAGGGGGTTTAATTCTTGTACAGTGAATAATGAGTATTTTGATCTTTATATTTGATGGTGATGCTATTTGATGTCATGGATTATGATAGTTAATTTCATTGATCGATAGTTAGATTAAATTTGAGGTTGATGATTTGGAGTTCGTATTATTTGATTTATATATTATTTTGAATATATAAATGCTTGTATGTGATATTTGAAACATTATTTATTGTATAGGAATTGAATTTCCTATTGGGCTGTTGTTTGCTCACCCCAATATATTTTCAGGTGATGACTATTTAAGGCACGAAATAGAATTGGAGTCAAGATTTTAAGAAGTTATCGCGTACATTTATTTTTATTTAGAGCTTTTATTCATTTGGTTGGTTAATGTATATTGATGAGTTTTGGGTTAATCATCGCTAACCGTAGCTATGTAATACTCTATATTTTAAAAAGGAATTTATTTTTGAAAGCATTTTATTTGTACAAAACTCATAAAAATTGTATATTTTTATTGTATATAATTTTTGAGGCGTTACAATTTAAAAATATTTATATGCAACATACGTGTGCTATATCTAGTTTCTTCAAACGAAGGAATGACGATTTTGATGTAAAGTGGTGACGGTTGATTAGACAATTGTGAAATGGTTTTGCCACCCGATATTGATTGAGTGGTTGACCTAATTCCTCTAGGAGATTTCACATCAAATAAAAAAAATTGAATCCCCATCGTTTTCAATTTAGTTGACAAACTTAGGGACTATTTGGAAAACCTTAAAATCTAACTAGTTGAAAATAAATCTAATCAATTTTGATTTCACACTGTCTGATAAATTCTTTTTTTTTACTAATTATTTCAACTTCTTTTTAAAAATAAAGTATAAATACAGTTTTTTATTATCATTATTTTTTTCAAAACCAACTTATTTAAAAACTGGATAATAATTATGGACTGTTCTAGTCTCAGTTTTTGAGTTCCCCACACAGGCCCTTACTTCAAAACATTTTGTGTAATGAAAGCAAGCGTGGATCTCCATCTAATTTTTGTTTATTTTATTTTATTTTATTTATTTCTTTGGTAGTAGACGTGCGTACTTGCAATTCACAATCACGGCCAGATTCATAAGTTTTTTTCTCATTGAATGCACATAAACGGTTGAACATCTGCACATGTCTTCTATGTTGTACTTTAATAAATTTAATCAAAATTACCCTTTTTTTTTTTTTTTTTTTTTTTGCAATGGGCCTGGGTACTTTAGCAAATTTAATAATATATATATATATATACGGTTATGTTCCCATCAGCATTTGTTGATATAAGCTATATCAGCACTATGCATTGGGAGTTGTATCTCTTGCATTGATCCAATATATATACCTCATATCCCACTAATGCACAAGGTACAACTCTCAATGCGGGTATTGATATAAGTTATATCAGCATGTGCTTACCTGATCATCATCTTTTATATATATATATATATATATATATATATGTATATATTTTAAATATTGAGAATTGAGTGGTTACACATGCATGTGTACATGCACCCTACTCCATCTGCCCCTGCTCACAATGCTGGTGAAATAAATAGAGATCTTCAGTATTTTTATTTTTTCTTCTTAATTTATTTTTCTTAGAATCTCTAACAACTAGCTCATGATTAAGAACAATGCTTGTTTAATTGCCACTAGTGGGAAAGGAAAGTCCTCATGATTCACGAGATGCGTTTATATATATATATATATATATACACACACGGAGTAATATATATTTTTTCTAATAAAAACAAGAACAACAAAAGAACCATTCAAAGAAATAAAATAAAATGAAAAGCAATGCGATCGACACTCTATACATGCATATCTAGATTGCTAGTAGTTCTGGCCAGGCTCATTTAATGCGCTGGAATGCCCTCTAGTTTGTTCCTTTGACCACCATTCCTGTCATATCAATTTACACTTTACACCACAGACTTCACAGACTCCATGGAGAAAACAGGTTTCTCTAAAAGCAGCTCTTCAACTACTGGAGAGGAAGAGAAGGAGGATCAGTTCCAAGAATTGCTCCTATCCCTTCCTAAAGAAACAAACCCTGATGGTACTTGTTTCCATCTATACCAAGGCTTTTGGTGTCGATCCATAATGATTAAGCCCGTCATTTCCTTTCAACGACACTTCCAAGCACACCACACCGATCTAATACTGGCCAGCCACCCAAAATCAGGCACCACTTGGTTGAAGGCTCTGGCCTTCACCATTGTGAATCGTACCCGTTATAACACACTCAATGACAGCCCTTTGCTCACGGCTTCCCCTCATGACCTTGTGCCTTCCTTTGAGACGACCGTTTACATGAAAAGCCAGTGTCCTAATCTAGAAGACTATCCTCGCCCAAGGATTTTCGGCACCCACATACCATTTGCTTCGCTTCCTGATTCCATCACAGATTCATCTTCTAAGTGCCGCGTTGTGTATGTGTGTCGAAACCCTTTCGATCAGTTCGTCTCCTTTTGGCACTTCATGCTCAAGTTTCCACGTGAATACGTGGAACCACTGACATTGGAGCAATATTTCGACATGTTTTGTAAGGGAGTCATTGGCTTTGGACCGTTTTGGGATCATGCGTTGGGGTTTTGGAAGGTAAGTTTAGAGAGACCAGACAAAGTCTTGTTTTTGAAATATGAAGATATGAAAGAAGACATCATTTCCCACACCAAGAGGTTGGCCGACTTCTTGGGGTTCCCTTTTTCTGAGGAGGAAGAGAAACAAGGTGCAATACAAGATATATCAAAGTTCTGCAGTCTTGAAACTCTGAAAGATTTGGAGGGAAATAAAAATGGTAAACGGCTATTCGGAGTCCCGAATAGTGCATTTTTTAGGAAAGGCAAGGTGGGAGATTGGGCCAATTATCTCACACCTTCAATGGTTGAGCGTATGGAGAAGCTCGTTGAAGAAAAGTTTGGTGGCTCTGGTTTAACTTTCAACATGTCTTCCCAAGGTCCAACAGCATGACCACGTGTGAACTGGTTGTGGTGACCCTCCCGTTTCTCTTTTCTATCTTAGAAATGGAGTAACATATGGGTTCCAAATCATGTAGCTATTTGATCTGAGTTGGTTTGTTTTTTATTTTACTGAATCTGTGTATGTCAAAAAATCGTAGGGGTGTGTAGCTTGAACTCAGGTACTGATCTTTGCAGCCGGCCTCTTGTTTCTATTCCTCTTCATTTTTTTTGTCTAATAAACAAGCATAGGCATGCAGATGATCCATAAATTGCATTGCCATTTTGAGACGTTCTAAATTACAGAGATACAATTAATCAAAGAAAGTGGGCAGAGGGAATATATAAGACGCATGTGATACCCTAATGGTGAGAGAGGGTAGGGGTAAATGGTATAGGTTGAAGTTTGAAGTTCGAACCCCTTCCCATTGTACCAATAAAAAAAAATGTAAAATGAAAAAAAGAATATCATTCCAAAGATGCCTTCCACTATATACTAGATTTATGGTAGTACACATGATGCATGTGCATGTATTAGACCTTAGATATCTCATTATAATATCAGAAAGAACCATGAGTAACGATGAGTAGAATTGAGTTTAAATTAATATGATATTACTATTTTATCCTTCTTTATTTATAGTTATAATGCAATGGCAGGGGATTATGGGAAATAAATTGGGAACACATTAAGGATTTTCTCAGAGACATTTTTTTTAAAAAGGGGAATGCTATGTATAACACTTTATGTACAGTACCAAAATATAGCACTTTATGTGACACTATGTGTATGGACCAAAAATTCTTCAATTTATTTACCAAATCTCTTTTTTCCTAATGTTGATTGGGTGCTACACAAGATGCTATACGAAGGGTGCTTCGTATGATACTGCCTTTTCTTTTAATATAGTTTTCTACATAATTCTTAACCGGCCCTTTGGACTCATCATATTCAACAGTTTTCAAAAAATGCCTTTGCAACTGTTAATGGCTTTTACGAAGAATCTTTTTTTTTTTAATTGTTGTGGTTTTCTAGCTATGATAATGTTAGCAAACCTTCCTTTGTTAGCAAACCAACCTTTTTTTTAGATCTGTGATGGAAGCTAGAGAAATGAACTGAGAGACAAGAGAGAAGACTAACCCATGGCAGGATCTGTGATGGAGTGAGAGGCGAGAGAGAGGTGAGGGATGCAGAGAGCAAGGCGAGAGTCGAGAGTTCGGATCAAATCTGGTAAATTCCACGACTCACGAGATGGGTTTTTCCAAATTCCCGTTTAAGTGGAATTTGCCAAACACAACGTTAAGCTTTAAAGGTTCTTCTTTTAGTACTTGTATATGTTTAATGTACTTAGTACTAAGCTTTTTGCTATTAATACAAATTTTACTTCATAAAAAAAAAAATAAAAAAAAAAAAAACTATTAATGGCTTTTACTCTTGGATTGAGACTCCACTGAAGTCACGCTTGAGGAATCCAATGTCACCGAGAGTGGATCCCATCTCTCCATGAGTCGGTCGATCAGTACCTTCCCAGCAGTTGTTATTGCACATTTGCACGTTCACCTGAGAAGCATAATCAGCTAGTGGCTTGAAAACTGGATTGATCAAAGAAATTCAATTGGATCAAATGATTTTTCAAAGTCCTTCAGTTTATTCAGTGGGCCCAGTTATGGGATTTTCCAACATTAATGGGCTTGGAATCCTATTTCAAAAGGGAGGCCTCTATTGGCACCCAAAAACTTGCCCTTTATCCCCCACTTATTTTATATTTTTAGGTTTTATGAAAAATATAGAAGGTTTTCATAAAAACCGATCACATATTTTATTAGAAAACATCATTTTGAACAACTTTTTATGAGAAAGTTTTTCAAAAATCTATCGTTTAAGTATACTTTTTTGTCATTTATAGTATTCGCTCCATAAATGACTAAAAAGTCCACTTAAACGATAGATTTTGAAAAAACTTTCTTCTAAAAAGTTATTCAAAATGATGTTTTATAATAGACAGTGCGATCAGTTTTTATGAAAATCTTACATATTTTTCATAAAATCTTAAAATATAAAATAAGTGGGGGATGAAAAGTAAGTTTTTGGGTGCCAATAGAGACCTTCTTTCAAAAGACAGGCAATTGAGTAGCCTTGGCCTAAGCATGCATACACTGAACATTTTTACTGGCCCATACCTACCTTGAACTAACTTTAGGCCATAGTTGTTAAACCCGGACCGGTCATTGACCTGGTCTGGAAGTCAGGTCATTGGTTCAACTATCGGGTCATCGGTTGGACCGATCATATAATTAAAATAATACCAAAAAATCAAATGTATACATTTACACTTTAAATAATATGTGTTGTGAAGTTTTTCACATAAGCACTACGTGGTCTAGTCGTTAAGAACTCCTTTAGGATGCGTAGATCCATGTTTCTACTCTCTATACATGCAAATTGTTAGAATTTTTTAGTATTAGTACTGGTCCAACCGGATTGGTTTGCATCTGGTTCTCACAAAAAACTAGTGGTTTAGATCGGTTTAATCCGATTTGTTCGGTTCATAAGCATTTCCGATCCAATTAAGAACCCTGGACCGGCCTAGTGTCTGGTTCACCGATCCGACCGGCCGGTTCGGTCTGGGTTTAATAACACTGCTTCAGGCCTAATTAGTTTGCTTTCATGATGTTCAATAGCATTTTCTATTTTCAAAAACCACATGGTTCCTTATTTAATCACATTTTTTTAGTTAAACGATAAAAGAATTCACACCCACACATGCAGTTACACAGAGTCGAAACTAAGATCTCCGCAAACCCTACACCCCAATGACTTTGTATATTATATATGGTATGTTTTTTTTTTTTTTTAATGTAATGACTTTGTAAATGCAATATATAATATACCCATTTTTTCTTTTTTTATTTTTCAAATGATTTAAAAAATAAATAAAAATTGTTGTATCCACAGTAGTGGTGGAACGGGCCAAAACTTTATTTTGATGGGGCAATGTTTAATGGCTTTTCTTAATGTGTACCCATAGGGCACATGTTAAGCTACAATTAATAACCTAATAATTGCACTGGAAATGATGAAAATGCATTGTAAATTATGAAAGTTGCTTGAAAAAAATGTGAAAATGCTTGAAAAACTGTGAAAACACATTTTTTTCATGCAATGATTGGGGTTATTAATTGTAGGCTTGCAGCTTAACATGTGCCCTTACGGCACATGTTAAGAAAACCCATGTTTAATTAGTTGTTAATATTTTATCTTTTTTTTTATAAAAAAAAAAAAAAAATTATGAAAGAGACTTCTAAGCATCAAAGAGCAATCCAGAATCCCAACTAAGTTGGCACCCAAGGCACTCCTAATTATATGCTCAATAACTCAATAATTTATTAGATCAACAAAAGAGAATAAGTATAAGGAAATAAGAAATATGGTCATGATGACTTATAAAAGTCACAAGCCAACTAACAAAAAGAATCAATACCAAAATCTATAGGAAGGCATACAATACATGTCATGGCATAAAAGAGCGCGCCAAGAGATCAGGAGGCATAAAACACCACCAACGAAAACTAGAGATGGCAATTTTGCCCCGATCCATAGGGTCCCGACTCGATCCATACCTATATGGGTAGGGATTTTTTTATTTTTCGGGTATCGGGTCGAGTAGTGGTATAAATCTAAAAATTATTTCAAGTACGAGTCGGGCATGGATCCCAAATGAAAAAAACCCGACGACCCGACCCGATGCTTTTACAATATATATATATATATATATGTATATATAGCTAACTTAATAAACCCTAAGTCCTATTCACTTTTAGTATTCCCTAATCCCTAACCAGCACCCTTAGCTCTCAGCCCCTTACGTTGCCCTTAGTCCCTCACGCTCAGCTCATACCCTCCACCGTCACCGCCCTTTGCCGTTATCGGTTCGTTGGCTCACCGTCACGCCTCCACTCTTCAAGCCTTTCAACGCCGTGACACCGTCTCACCTAGTCAGGCACTCAGGCAGTCACCTTATGGACCACGGTCATAGCCTCACGGCTTTAGCCCCTTATGGCCTCACGCCTCACCCATCCCCATCCCTCAAACATTTTGCCATCGGCCTGCCGTTGCTTCACCCTCACCGTCAACCCAAGACCGCCCCCCAAATTCCAGATCTACATTACTACACATCCCAAATTCCAGATCTGACCAGGTCTACGCCAGATTGAGTGGTTCAGTTTCTTACTCTCCCCATCTCTTAGCTCTTTATCTATCTCCTTTCACCACTGTAAGTCCGTAAGCCACTCAAGCATCTTTCTTTCTTTTCTTTTCTTTTTTTTCATTTTTTCTAGGGTTTGAATTTCATGCACTGAATTATATTTTCAAGTTGTAATAATTAATATTAATCTTAAAAAGTAAATGTTTAAAGATTGTTCTTATAAATTGTCATATATGTTTGGCTGAAATGTCCACTTGTAAAAATGGTAACTCTCAATTATCACCTCTAGTTGAAAGCTCACACATTGTTACCAGATGAGGGTTCTCATCCATCGTCAACTCCAACTGATAACTCTCCAGTTCCCATTGAAAATGAAGATAGTGTCAAGGCAGAAGATTCTAATTCTAATTCCGATAATAGTAGACTAAGGAGTGATGTGTAAGAGCATTTTGTGAGGAATTTTGAGAAAGGAGAGTGGAAAGCAACTTGTAATCATTGTAAGAAGAAACTTTCAGGTGCTCGTACAAGTGTAACTTCTCACTTACGTTATCATCCCTTAAGGTGTTCAAAGCTTCAAAAACTAGACATAAGACAAAAGGTTTTAACAAATTTCCATAACAAAGCGGAAGGCAAAATTAAGCTTAATGGATATTCATTTGATCAATCCATTGCTAAGAGAGAGCTTGCCCATATGATAATAATACATGAATACCCTCTCTCTATGGTTGATCATGTTGGATTTCGGAAGTATTCAGTTGCGCTTCAACCTTTGTTCAAGATGGTTTCAAGAAACACCATAAAGTGTGATATCACAAAAATATATGATTATGAGAAGGTTTAGACAATGAAGTTGGTGGAGAAGAATCAAAGTAGAGTTGCTATAACAATTGATATTTGGACTTCAAGCAATCAGAAGAGAAGATTTATGGTTATCACAACACATTTTATTGACGATGCTTAGAAAATGTAAAGTCGTATTTTAAGGTAGTTTATTACATATGTTTATGCTTTCTTAAAAAAATTATATTTTTATTTGTTTATTATCATTGATAGATAATTATTTGTTATGTTTCATAATTTTAATTTCATTATAGGTTTGTTTATGTGCCATGTCCACATACAAATGAAGTTTTAGTTGAGATATTGATTGAATGCTTGTTGGATTGGAATGTAGATATAAAATTATCTACTGTCACTTTTGATAACTGTTCTACCAATGATGCAATGGCTATAATTGTTGTGGATAATGTGGACCTGCGAAAGTGGCCCACATGAAATCAAAAGAGAGTCGCCACCTCATTTTTTAAGGAAAAGAGGAAAACCTAAAAATGTTTTATTTTCCAAAACAAGTGACTCTATGTTTAAAAATGGAAAAGGCAAAAGATCTTTGAAAACCAAAGATTATGAATTCGGAGGCTAGGTTACGATATGGGAAGGTTCTAGGCAAAGCCTATAGGCACCCGTATCGCCTTAATCGGTCTCTTAATTTAATTGGGCTAAATCAAAGTCTTAATCATGCAAAAATCAACAATTATCATCACAAGATAGCATGCATATCATCATTCCATCCATCCACATAAGCAAATAAATAAATTTTTTTTTTAAAAAAAAAAGGAAAGAAAGATAAAGAAAGAAACCTAGGATACTTAGTATCCTAGGGCAGACATAAACATCAAAGAGCGCCTATGTACCTTGTATTGAACATACAAAGATCAAAATCCATGTAGTTCGTTAAAAATAGGGCTATAACCTAATAATGACTTATGGTAAACCCCAAGTTTCCTTTCAAGAAAATATCGGAAGTTTTCAAAGATAAATGATTCTCAAAAAGATCTTTGAAAATATAGTATTTCAATAAAGATAGAAAATTTTTTAGTAACAGGAATCTTTTTAAGGAAGGAAAACCTAAAAGATTTACCATATCTCTTTATTAGGAAATAACCCAAGGAGACAGAAGGGAAAAAATAAGGAAGAAAAAGGTGTTTTCCATACGTACTTACCATTTGCAATATTCTCTAAGCGATAGCCAAAAATGCCAAATAACCATCCTATTTTCAGTAGGGCAATTACCATGCTCACAAGCACCCTTACACGTGCTAAAAAAAATACTATAATAACAATAAAGAAATCTAGATAGAAACTATTAATGTAATACCCGTGTCATTTAATTAGGATAATCTCACCTTTAATGCATAATTGGCATGTACTTTAGTTGATTTGTCGAGTATTGTCACGCGTGGGTATTGCATATGTGTGATGTTGTTGTGTTTACGATTTCACACTTTTAGACTGCTAAAATTTGGTTAAGTGTTGGGAAAAAATGAATTTTCATAAAACTTCATTTTTAAAGATATTTTTTGGCGGTAATGGAAGTTTATAATATTATAAGACATCTGTGATTTTATGGGATTTTATTACCACGATTTGAACGGGTTCCTCGTACGTTTGTTTTTGAAAAATCTGTCAGGAGTCGGATTTTGTACTAAAACTTGAAAATGAGATTTTGATATACTTGGAATTTGATTTTTTTGATATTTTATTTAGACTCAAATGGGGGGTTATTTGCTTATTTTCATTAAATAACTTAAAGTAATTACTTAAATGTTTTGAATGAAAATAAGGCAAAAGGGTGTATTCTGTCTGATTCAGTAGACTGAAGTGTGATTCAGTCGACTGAATTACACAGAAGCTGGATTATTTCAATTCTGGGATCTTCAGTCGCCTGAATCCTCAATTCAGTCGACTGAATCCTCAATTCAGTCGACTGAATTGTCATTTAAGTCAACTGAATCTTTAATTCAGTCGACTGAATTGGCCTGATGGTTTTAATGTGCGTCAAAAGACGCATGTGCCCCTCACCCTTTTTAAAACCCTTCAAGCACGACTTGTAACTCCCATTTTGGCTGCACTTTGAAGACTAAGAGCTTGAGAGAGAAGGAGAGAGAGAAGAGAAGGAGGGGAGAGAAAGGGCTTGCTTGGAGGGAGAAAATCACATTTTTCTCTTGCATGCATGGGTTTTTTACTCTCTCACCTCATTTCAATGCTTGGACTCACGTTCTAAGGGCTGGATTTGAAGATCTACACGTGCTTTGAGAGGATTCAAGCCCGATCTGTAGAGTTTGGAGCTTATTCTTGCTTTTTAGGCTCAGATCTGACCCTCCTAACACCTTTTCTCTACGTTTGGTGCAACATATTTGAGGTAGGTGTAATTTTCATGGGTTTTAACCGTAGGGATGGTAATGGGTTAGTAAATAAGCCCATATATGTTGGATAAAAATGTATTTTGATGTTATTTAGTAGTTTACATGATATTTGGGTGTATTATCATGTATATTTTGTAATGCACGTACTAAGGGGTCTAGTTTACATAACCCTATATTTAGGAATATTACATTGGGAGTATATGGGTTGATATACTTGTTATATTTTGGTTTACTTTGGATGTATATGCTATGTAAATTCTAGTTGGTCTATATTTCACATATTTTACATAGCTCCCACATATTATATAATTATGGAATAATTATATACTGTTGATTTCTGGAATAACTGACACGTGTAAGGGGTTTTTTTTTAGCTTTTCATGGCATTCATTGGCATAAAATGCATGAAATGGACTAAATTAATTACTTGGTAAAAGTATATTAAAGGGTCATTGGATTTGGACTACTAGCGGTCAAGGGACTTAGCGGTGTTTTCCATTCCTTTGGTCTTGGGTACTTTCCGGTTCCAGGTAGGAACCCTTGTATTCCCGAATCAGAGGCTACTTTCCGGTTCCAGATAGAAACCCTTGTGTTGTCCTCTTGGAGGTGGGTTTAAATCCTTCGTTTCCGCGCGAAAACTCCTACGGGAGTGGTCGGTAATTATGGACTATGTTAAAAGGACATGATTCGCATATCATTCATGACATTGCATGGGTTTTAATTATTTTAAGCATGGTTTTAACTAGGTATATTATCATGCTTTGGTTACTTCTATATGAAAATTATATCTACTGAGTTTTAGACTCACTCCTATGTTTTATAAATCCTTTTCAGATGATTTCATAGCTGGGGAGACCTCGCCTTGAGCTGTTACGCTTTAATGGGAATAATTTTAATATTATGGTTATGTATTAGTTAAACACTTTTGTATTCGGCCAATGGGCGTTAGGCACGTAACAACTTATGGTTTGTAATATTTTAATTTCATAGGTCTCTTTATATAGTTTATTTAGCATGTGATGATACCAATGATGGATGACAAGAACTTTTATAACTATTTTATACAGGATTTTGTTACGGTATGTTCCATTTATGAATGGGTCATACCGAAATTTTTATTGAAATTACCGGTTTTCTAACACGTGCCATTCACGTGCTTTCTAAATGATTTTCTTAATTAAACTGGATTTATTAATATTGATTTCGACTTAAGAAATTTGGGTCGTGACAATTAAGGCACTAAATCATCCTAATAATGATGCCAAAGACAAAAATCAAAGAACAATAAAACCCTAATATGTTCCTACATGCAATGACCTAGCCTATATGCATAAGAAATTAGAAAAAACAAGCAAAAGACTCTTATACTATCATGGAAACATCATGTGACAACTAAAAATATGCAAAAAAAAAAAAAAACTAAAAGAGAAAACTTTATACAAAACAAACCCTAAACATGAATAAAAAGGATAATTATCCTTAGAAAGGATAACTTCTCCAAAACCCTAGAAAATCCATTACATAAATAGAAATCCTAACATGATTCCACCATGAATGACATATATTAATTGACCATGATGAAGGAAAATTCAAATAATTAAACTAAACATGCTACATGCAAAATGCATTACTTAATAAGGATGATGCACCAAACCTTAAACTAAGGACCATGCACACTAACCCATGAATGAACTCTAAAACATGCACACTAATCCATGAAAAATCTCAATATTATGCATATGATATCATGAAAGCATAAAAATTTAACAATAATCATAACAAAAGCATGCATTAGAACTTACGTAAGAGAGAAATCCTAATCTTCTAGATTTTTGGGTTATGAGCTTTACCTCTTGTAGAACCTCCTCTTAACGTAGAGAGCTCTTCCTTCTCCTTTGCTAGGGTTAGTGAAACCCTCCTTGTACTTCTCTCTCTCACAGAAAACTCTTTCTTTTAGGGTTTAGGTCCTTAGTGTCTCAATTTCCTCCCTTTTGGGTTGAACATAACTAGGTATTTATAGGGATCAGCTCTCATAAATCAATGGACAAGATTAAAAGCCTAAATAATGATCCAAAGGCTATTAGAGACTCTCTTGGAGCTCAAGGCACTCAAACCTACCAAAAAATTAGAAGGAAAGACTTGTGGAGGTGGAAAAATAAGAAAAAAATGGAAGAAAATCGCAAAAACCCTAAAAAATGGTGGAGTGCTCGGGTGACCACCCAAGGCTGGGTGTCTAGCCAATTGGGCTTGGGCGGCTAGCTGCCTAGCCCTAGGTGGTCACCCGAGCGTGCCGTCAACAATTGCCATTTTTACATTCTTTCGCCCTCCAAAAGTGTTTAGGGGGTCAAACGAAGTCCGATTTTGACGAAATAAAAGCCAAAACGACCGTGCTTTGAAAAGGAACACATTTTTAAACATTTTAGGAAAAAAAAATCATTAACCATGGGTGCATGGTTAGGTTTTACAAAAATGGTTAACCGTTATGTACCATCGTCGTAAAGCTTAGGTTTGCACACAGGGTTGCATCAAGTGCTTTCCAAATTAAAATTCAATATTCTAAAACATATTTTGGAATGAAATTAAGACTAATTAAAGTCTAATGAGGGAGAATTAAGTGAAAATTATGAGCCAACTTGAGCGAACCAAAAGAGGGTCTTTTAGCCAACTTGAACCATTATGAGTCAAATTAATCCTAAACCATCAATTCATCAAATTGAGCCTATAAATACCTCCTATGTATCAATATGAACTCCAATTGACAACTTGGAGATCATTTCAAGGTCAAACAGAAAAGATACGACTTAAATGACAATAATACCCTTCAAGTCGCAAAAGCTCTAATTGACTATTGAGATCAACTTCAAATTGAACCAAAATTCATATACATCATCCTTAAACCCTAAAAACTCAATGCAAAAAACTAGACTAAAAAATGAAACAAAAAGCTACATGAAATGACGACCTCTAATTAGGGTGACAAAAATGGGGTGTGACAGATAAGTTAGATCATAATACACTTTTGTTGGATGGCAAGTTGTTTCACATGCGTTGTTGTGCCCATATTTTGAATTTGATTGTGAAGGATGGAATAGATGTTATTAAAGAAGGCATTGAGAAAATTCGTGATAGTGTGGGGTATTGGACAGCAACTCCAAAGAGGGAAGAAAAATTCAGGAAAACGGCCACCCAATTGCACATTTTGAGTACCAAGAAATTGGGACTTGATTGTGCAATTAGGTGGAACTCCACCTATTTGATGCTTCAAACTGCCATCTTGTACAAAGAAGTCTTTTTTTCATTTGAAACAACGTGATAACCAATATAAGACTTTGCCATCTAAACAAGATTGGGAGTTTGCAAAAGAAATTTGTGGGAGGTTAAAATTGTTTTATAATGTCACAGAGTTATTCTTTGGGACTAAATATCCCATTGCTAACTTATACTTCCTAAAAATTTGTGAGATCAGAATGGCATTGTCTCAGTGGTGTGCGTGTTCAGTTGATGTAATTAAGCTGATGGCTAAAAATATGGTAGCCAAGTTTGATAAATATTGGTTGGTGATTCATGGAATCATGGGAATTATTGCTGTGTTGGATCCACGGTATAAGATGGACTTATTAGAGTTCTATTTCCCAAAACTTTATGGAGATGGGTATTTGGAAGAGGTTGAGAGGGTGCGCTAACTTTGTTATGATTTGCTTCTTGAGTACCAAACTAGACATAAACAAAGTTTGGATAGATGAGTTAATTGCGAGTCTTCATATAGTTCATATGCATACCCCTTGGGGCCTACTGATGCTGTGGATGTGGATATTCTTAGTGACTATGATTTATTTATTAGTGGGAAAAAAATAAAAAGAACTACGAATGTAAAATTAGAGTTGGATCACTATTTGAAAGAGGATGTCTTACCTAGAACCCCAGATTTTGATATTTTGTCTTGGTGGAAATCAAATGGGCTCAAGTATCCAAACTTGCAAGCAATTGCTAAGGATGTATTAGCCATTCCTGTATCCACTGTTACTTCAGAGTCTGCCTTTAGCATTAGTGGTAGATTAATGGTGAGTCCATATCCTAATAGACTCCATCTAAAGACATTGGAAGCATTGATGTGTGCTCAAAATTGGTTGTGGGCTGCTGAGTTGCAAGGTAACAATAATATAAATACTTTAATTTGCAATTTTTTTTTTGGATTTCTTCATTTTTTTAGCAATTTTAATATTTATTTTGTGTGCTGGTTTTGTTTTTAGATAATTCCACAGTAGAATCTATTGGTTATGCTACAATATACAATGACATGGAAGTAGATAAACCATATTGTATTACTGTGGTATGTGGTATGTGTTATTTATTTGGCTCATATATTTTAACTTGATAACAATTAGAATAACAATTAGTTTTTGAATGGTTATAATAATGAACCCACGATCCTGTCACTAATTGAAAGCCTTTTTCTTTTATTATTTTGTTTACCAGGAATAGGTTGTGGAGGACAAGAGGAGTGGAAGACCAACTTGTGTTGATGGAAATAATGAATGGCTTGAGATTGCTTTGCAAATTTGGATGTGGTTGTGTGGGGAATTTAATTACTATTGCTTTTTTATTTTCCTAGTGGATTTTAAGATGAGAACTGATGAATTGATGTTTTTTAATGTCCTATGTTTGGAATTTATGTATGGTTTTATGAATATTTGAAACCTATCTTGGTAGAGGCATATGAAGTCCATTAGAAGGCTCATTATGTTTTTTATTATTTCTTAATTCTTATGTTTGTGTATAATATTTGTGTGCTCATATTAGGTATGATCTTATTTGAACAAGATCATATTGAGTGCAAAAACATGCATAGGCTTGGTATATGATTATATGAATAACATGTAACAAGTGGTAAATAGCAAAAAAATGAATTTAGGGAAAAAAATTGTTGGGAACAAGCTGGTCAGGCATGGATGGCCCAAGGTGATAGTGGATTGGGGATAGAGTTCAATTCCCCTGCCCCATCGGGTATCGGGTTGGGCATGGGCATAGGAGTTCAAAGTCGGGGTCGGGCATGGGGCATAGCGCCGATCTACATCCGACCCGACCCGACTCGACCCATTGCCATCCCTAACGAAAACCATTAGAAAGAAGAGCCAAATTAGCACATTTATTCGCTACCGCATTGCCTTCTCTAAAACCATGAGAACATTGAAATTGCATAGACTTCAAAGAAATCCTGATGGTACTTGTTTCTATCTATACCAAGGCTTTTAGTGTCGATCCATGATGATTAAGCCCATCATTTCCTTTCAATGACACTTCCAAGCACACGACATCGATCTAATACTGGCCAGCAACCCAAAATTAGGCACCACTTGGTTAAAGGCTCTCACGTTTGCTATCGTGAATCATACCCATTATAACATACTCGATGACAGCCCCTTGCTCAAGGCTTCGCCTTACGACCTTGTACCTTTCCTTAAGTTGACCCTTTACAGAAAAAGCCAGTGTCCTAATCTAGAAGACTATCCTCGCCCAAGAATTTTCAGGTCCCACATACCACATGCTTCGCTTCCAGGTTCCATCATAGATTCGTCTTCTAAATGCCGAATTGTGTATGTGTGTCGAAACCCTTTCAACCAGTTCATCTCCTTTTGGCACTTCTTACTCAAGACTTTACCTGAACACATGAAACCACTAACATTCGATGAATATTTCGACATGTTTTGTAAGGGAGTTATGCACTATGGATCGTTTTGGGATAATGTGTCGGGGTATTGGAGAGCAAGTTTAAAGGGACCAAATAAAGTCCTATTTTTGAAATATGAAGACATAAAAGAAGACATCATCTCCCACACCAAGAGGTTGGCCGATTTCTTGGGCTTCCCTTTGTCTGAGGAGGAAGAGAAACAAGGTGTCATACAAGAGATATCAAGGTTATGCAGTCTTGAAACTCTCAAAGATGTAGAGACAGATAAAAATGGTAAATGGCTTTTTGGAATTCCGTATAGTGCCTTTTTTAGGAAAGGCAAGGTGGGAGATTGGGCCAATTATCTAACTCCTTCCATAGCCGAGCATATGAAGAAGCTCATTGAAGAAAAGTTTGGTGGCTCCGGTTTAACTTTCAATGTGTCTTGCCAGGTCCAACAGGATGTCCATGTGTGAACCGGTTGGGTATTGTAGATGCACTCTAGACCGTTCCTCTTTTCTATCTTAGAAATGGAGTAATATATAGGATGTCAAAAAATTACAAGGGTGTTTAGCTTGCACGTACGTACTCAGGTGTTGTTCTTTGCAGCCTTTTGTTTCTGTTCCTCTTCTACTTCTTTGTGTAGTAAAGGAGTTTGGATTCATTGTTAAAGTTAATAAAACTCAGTAGACAGTGTTGAGTTCATCCACACTATTGGATGAAGGGTTTGATGGTTTAGATGAAAAGTTGAAAAAGTTGCGTATTGAGATCAAATTATTCATGCTATAAACTTCATTGTTACTTTGTATGTGACATCCTAAAAGAGTAATACGTACATACAATCAAACAAAGTGGGCAGAGGGAGTATAAAGGTTTTTTTTTTTTTTTAGCCTCTCTTTCTCCTCATTTCCCTTCATCATAATATCATTCCAAAACCCCTAAGCTTGTAAGTGGGGTGATTCGAGCTCAGCCCTTCAAACAAATTTTCAAGGTTTGAGTCTTCCTGTTAGGTGGGGTGAAGCAGGCCATAGCTTGAAGTTTATGCCCTTGTGTCTAGCTCACATGTAGGGACGCTCATACAGCATTCCAGGGACACTATAATCTCCTCTCAATGTTTTTTTGTTCAAAAAAATAAAAAATAATAATAATAATAATAATAATAATATCATTCCAAATGTTCCTTCCATTATATACTAGATATATGGCGGCACACACACGCATGTGCAAGTATAACACCTTAGATATCTCATTATAATACCATAGAGAATCATGGGTAATGGGTAAAATTTTCAAGGGGCCGATTATTTTCACCCCTTAATTTGATATGCATCCCCCATTTATTTTAGTTTTCGAAGATTTTATTAAAGATATAAAACATTTTTATGGAAACTAATCACATTGCTTACTAATAAACATTGTTTTGAACAACCTTCTAGAAGAAAGTTTTTCTAAAATCTATTGTTTAAGTAGATACTGTAAATTACCAAACTGTCCACTTAAATAACAAATTTTGAAAAAACTTTCTTATACGAAGTTTTTCAAAAATACGTTTTTTGAATAACTCTATTCTTAATTGACTATCCCCTTTGAAAAAAATATGCTTTTTAAAGGAACTCTATTAAATTCTTTCATCTATATATATATATATATATATATATATATAATATATATATGTTTTGACATTCCAATTTTTTTCCCAAGTGTACAAAACATTGGAAAAATAGAAAATACATTTTTAAGAGTATTTTAAGAAATGAAATAAATAAAAAATCGTTAGACCTTTAGAATGTGATAATAATTTTGAAACATCCCAAAAATAAGAGAAGACCAATAATTTAAGAACGAAGGGAGTAATAGATAAATTATCTAATTTTCATAAAAATCCTTTTATATTTTTTATAAAACTTAAAAAAATTAAAATAAGTGAAGGCACTGATTTAATGACTTAGATTAAAACATCCAATAGCTCCAAAAATCCAGTACCGTGCCAAATTTTGGGAACTCAGCACCAAATCCAAACTCCTCTCCCTCCTTGTAATTTGGCTAATAAGTTGCTGCTTACCCCCGATATGGCCCCAATAACTGCTTTCTAGTTTTAAAAACATGTCAATACCGGATCGATATCTTTGATACTATGCTTTTCATTTTCCTTTGAAAACAAAAAATCAAAAAAAGAGGTCAGTAATGGCCTGCGTGATGTGATTTCGCAGCTCAAGCCGAATAGTTCCAGCAGACACGAATAATCATGGAAGATTATTCAAAGTATTTTTAATTTTTTTTTTTAAAAAATGTCCACGTTATAGGATCTATCTTATCCCCTCCAGAAGAGGCAACTATGACTCTGCAGGGTTGTATAATTTATTACCCACGTGGGCAATGGGACGCCTTTCTTTGACTCCATAAAGTCAATTTTGTCAATTTCCGTTTGCTTTGGACCCAGGTCTTCTCCAACTCCGACTCGGTCAACTCACTGAGTCATAGAGTTCTTTTAAAAAGAGAACACATTCTCCTCTAAAAAATTTGAACACTACTTATCTCCACCCAAGATAGAGGAACTCTTTCCTACTTTCATTCATTTTTTGTCTCGCGTCATAAATATTTTACAAAAATATGAATTTGAAAACGTTAGCGAAAAGATATACGAATATGGGCACGTGAACTCGCATTTATGTTAATATAAATATGTAAGACGCAAATAAAGACTTACAGACATGTATTCATAATTATGTAAACATGAGAATGTATATATATATAATCAATTCTCCTCATTCATTTGGACAAGTGATGAAATATGAGTGAGAGAAGAGGAAGAACTCTTCCACCCTTGGGTGGAGGCAAGTATTTTCCTAAAAATTTTAATACTAGAGTACCGGTGGAAGGAAAACATGATTTATTTTGGGGGAATTACAAAATTGTCCGGTTATGGGCAAATAGCTACAAATCAAATGTACTCCAAATAGATAACTACTAACTTAACCAAGAACTACATTGATTTGTAATTATTTGCCCATAACGGGGCCATTCTCTAACTCCCCCATTTATTTTCATCAATCTCACTTCAATGGAGGTCTGGATTGACCCATCTGAGTCAACTCAGCCATATGTCATTTCTTGACATCAAGCTGAATGTTTTAGAGGAAGCTAGATGCCGACATATTGAATCTTTCTTTATCATTTAATGGTCAAATACCTTCAAACACGCTTTGAATGAAAAGCATTAAAAAATAAATAAAAACCAAAAACCATTTCACATCTCCACATATAAATACATCCATCCTTTGCCTCCAAAAACCTACAACCCATCCAACTTCTCACAAATTTCTCTTTCAATCTTGTTTTCCCAACCAAGTAGATTGGCCAAAAATAAAAATAAAAATAAAAAATGGGCAGAGGAAAATGCTTAGCATATGTGGCAGCCTTTGTGGTATTTCAGACCATAATCATCCTAGTCTTTGCACTAACCGTGATGCGTATCAAGAATCCGAAAGTAAGGCTAGGCGTGGTCGCCGTCGAGGATTTCAGCACCACCAACTCCACCTCTATCAACATGAGATTGGTGGCCCAAGTGACAGTGAAGAACACAAACTTTGGTCACTTCAAGTACGAAAACAGCACGGCCACTATCTCATACGGTGGCATGGCAGTTGGTGAGGCCTTCATTCCAAAGGGGCGCGCCAGGGCTCGGCAGACTAAGAGATTCAATGTCACCGTCGACGTTACTACTGACCGGCTGTCGTCGAGCAGTTCGAACCTAGTGAACGATATTAATTCAGGGGTTTTGGCGATGAGTGGCGAGGCCAAGTTGAGTGGGAAGGTGCATTTGATGAAGGTGATCAAGAAGAAGAAATCTGGCGAAATGAATTGCACCATGGCAGTCAATTTGGCCACGCGTGCTGTTCAGGATTTGAAGTGCGAGTGAGACATAGCAAGAATGCATTTTTTTTTTTTCTGGCAAATTCCCAGCTATTGTTTTAGTGTGCATTCATTTTAGCAGGGAGACAATTTAAATTAATCAGAAGGCTAGATTAGACTCTCATTTCTCTATTCTTTGTATTGTGTTTTATGTTACAGGTTTTGGGACTGAAATATATTTTTAGACCATCTACTGTTCAAAATTTTTGTTTTCAAGTACTCCCCCCCGTTCCCAATTTTGTTTGATAACAATTTTCATTTTGAAAAATCCCAAAAATGTTGGTTTGTTCCATTTTAGATGTCAAAATAAATAATTATTTTACTTTCCTAAATTACTCTTTTTATGTTTAAAATTACAATTACTTAACCTATAACGCATAATAATAAGAGGGTAAAATTAAAAAGTTACTCTGTAAAATATACGAACGACATGACAATTCATCAAATAAATCATCTTAATTTGCAAGCTTAGAGTCAAAGTGACTCAAATAATTTGGGACCGAAAGAATATTTTATTTCACTTTCCCTCCAACTTTCTTAGATCCAAATAAGTTTAAAAGCTAGAAAAAGGTTTGCAAACTGGTCAATGTCTGTAGAATGGTGGACGAATCATGAATGGGAGATGTGAATGCATAAGAATTGAAAATTAAGGAGGAGAGACCCAGGGAACCTCAGCATACTGCATTTTTTGTATAACAGTAAAAATTAGGAGAACCTGCTTTTCCTAATCTTCAGGGTGTTTAAGGTTGAACAAGATAACCACCAGCATGCATCTGTTGTAAGTATTATTTTATTTTATTTTTTTGGGTAAATTACAGAAAACTACCCTCAAGTTTAGGTTAGGTTTCAGTTTGGTACCCTCAAGTTTAAATGTAGTCAATTTAGTATCTAAATTATTAATTATGTTCCAATTGGAGGCCTACAGTTAGTAACCGTCTGTTAACTAGACGGTAAAAAAGCATGTGAGGTGCACATGACTTTGTTTGTCTCCAATATGCCTAGTTTGCCCTTGTACATAATTTTCAGCACTCAAAACGGCATAGTTTGACTTGTTGAGAAAAAAAAAAAAGAAAGAAAAAAAAGAAAAGAAAAAGGAAGAAAAAGAAGAAAAGAGGACGAGCGGTGTTGTTGGTTCATCTTTTCCCGTGAAGCTAGTAGGCAATGCAAAAAAGGGAGGGTTTTTTGCTTGAATCCATGATGCATCACTAGAAGCTCGATCCGTCGGCGGTAAGACATCGCCATACGAACCCAAGATGTAGCCACCATGGAGATTCAAACCAAAGAAATGGGTTTTTTTTTTTTTTTTTTTTTTTTCCGTTGGTGAACAAAGGGAATGGAACAATGGTCGAGCTTCAGATTAGAAAAAAATGGAGTTTTCTCCATCGGTAGGTGAGCTTCAGATCATAAAAAATGGGTTTTTTATTTTTATTTTCCCTATGAATGAAAGGAAAAATGGTTGATCTTCTGATCAGAAAAATTGGAGTTTTTTTCATTGATGGTCAGGTCAAGCTTCAGATCTAAAAAGAAATGGGTTTTTTTTGTTCTTTTTGTTCCTTCCCGCTGTTGAATAAAGGGAATCATCGTGGAGCTTCAGATCAGAGAAAATGAAGTTATTTTTGTCGCTAGTCGACCTTCAGATCAACCAAAAAAAAGGAGTTTTTCCAGCTAGTAATTTCTCCTTCGTTTTCATCGATTTTTTTTTTTTTTTTTTCTGCTACCGTAGAGTTTCAGAAAGGAAGAAATTGTGAGTATTTTCTGCTGGCACTGTCTCCTCCATCTTCATGTTGGGTAGATGACTGATGCAATGGTTTGTCATGGATGTCGGTGAGATGGGTGAAATGGATTTCACTAGTTGTCGGCACCGGACTTCGCCGGAAAAAGCCTCTGTTGGATCACACAATATTTTCCTTATTTTAAAAAACCTTTTTAGATTTCTGGTATTATTTTATTAAAAAAATAATAAGGGCAAAATAGTCTTTTCACATTGTTAACACCGTTATCAATTTAGAATCCATGCACAACCACAAACCGGGTACTAAATTGACTACATTCAAACTTGAGGGTACCAAACTGAAATCTGATCTAAACTTGAGGGTAGTTTTCTGTAATTTACCCTATTTTTTTCTTTGGCCATCAACGTATCATTCACAGAAGACTGTGATCATCTGAGATATTCCACTTGAACTGCCCTCTCTATATATATGTATGTGGATGTAGTCAACCCCAACCACCCTCCCCCGCCTCTTCTCTCTCCCTAAATCACTCCAAAACAAAAAAACAAAACAAAACAAAACAAAACAAAACGACAAAAAACAAAATGGCCTTGTCCCTGATAGATCGCCAGCCAAGTGTGACCTGGTAGGCAGACTGCGACTTGCAACTTGAAGCTTGCAGCTGCCACTGGTTCCTGGAGAACTGCATGTGTCAACAACGGTAGCTTTGAAGAAGTCGACTAGTGGAGAGAGAAAAATCATGAGAGAGAAATAATGCTTGATTAAGCTTTGGAAAATATTATTAAGCTGATTAGCTGAAACTTCCACAAGAGAAAGAATTTGATTGATAATGAATGGCTAGCTAATAATCATCCCATTTTACTATTCCCCAAACAAATCGAACATTGAGGGTGCATTCCAACGGACATCCCCTAAAATATTTCATTGCCCCTTGAGTTATGGGAACAGGCATTGCAACCCCTTAATTTTATTTGCACACCCCACTAATTTTAATTTAACAAGATTTTAATAAAAAATATAAAAAACCTTCATGAAAATTGCTATGTGTTCCATTATAAAACATTATTTTAAACAACTTTGTAAAAGAAAATTTTTTTTAAATTTGTAATTTAAGTACTTTTTGGCCATTTACCAACTTACCGTCTCTATTTTTTTGGCCAAAAAATCCACTTAAACGAAAGATTTTGAAAAAAAATTTCTTTTACAAAGTAATTCAAAATGATTTACTAGTGAGGACTTCATGGCCATTTTTCATAAAAACCTTTTATATTTTTCGTAAAACCTTGAGAAATTAAAATTAGTAGGTTGTGCAAATAAAGTTAAGGGGTTGCAATAACTGATCCATTGAGTTATATGTAAGAATGTAAGATGAACAACACTTCTCCCCTTCATTCCAAAACAAAATGCCTTACGTTGTCGTAAACAAAATTGATAGGGAAAAATTAGAAGAGTGTCATTGCATTGCATGAACCTGATCTTCTGCCATCAGTGGGTTTGATAGCTCTTATCTCCACAGCCAACCCCATTCTAAATCAAAGATTTGTACCTTAAAAAGCTATTAAAACACGATGGAGCTATTCAATCTGACGTCCAAACACATCCTAAGGGGTAATGCAATTAATAACTTTTGAAGAATGAAGCATATTCCTTAAGATGACAATTATTATAATCAAAGTGTTCTAGTAAGTGCAGTCATACAAACTAAATCCTTCTACAAACTTTCGACAATGAGAGATCATTATAATGGAAAACCATTTCTGAAAATCTTAAATTCCAAGAACAGGCATTTAATGAAACCAAAGTCTTCAACACCAAAATTAATCATCAGTAGTATCTATATACTTAAAGAGAGATATTCCAACAACAATTTCTACATTAACAAGTCATAAACCTGAAAACATATTACCACAAAATAATTGTAATGCATATATATGCATATCTAAAATGATTTACACTAGCTATTACCAACTACTACAATAAACAAATAACACCACAAAGAAAGTAAGCATCAAAGGTCATCCGAGAATTTAATGAATTTGCTAATTTTATGTGATTCTATTCCACAATTTAAGAAAGTAATTTTTATATCCATTTAAACAATGACTTGGTAATGTAGTAAAGCGAAAACAACTAAAATACAACTAAAAGTGAACCCAGTGGCCTATCATTAGTAAGTATCAAGGAAGATTTTCCTTCATTTTGTTTAAAACCGTATGAAAGTTTTGAGTAACTGGCTTCTTATTTATTAACAGACATATCGGCTATTGGTTTTTAAAATAAATAATAATAATAATAATGAATTAACACAGTATATTTTGTTAGCAGATGATAAATATCAGGTCCTTATTTTGTAGTACGAAAATCTAATGTGCTTCATTCTTCATAGCCTCTTCCTCTAAAGAATCATCCCCATTATTCAGGGATCAGAAAATACCTTTTTGAACTTATTCATTGGTCACCACTTTTTTTTTTCTCAAAATGAGAGTCATAAGAGGGCAGAGCCTCAAATAAAGCTTTCATCACCATTTTCAGCCAATAAGTTACAAATCTAGGTCCAAAAAAATATTTGTCCTAGCTCTTCCATGTCTTCTAAGTTCTGTCAACCCTCCTCTGAAGTGGAGATATTACTATGATACTGGATAACCAATCACTAACAAGTTCTTTTGTTTTATCTTTAAATGGATGTTCCCAGAGAGAGAGAGAGAGAGAGAGACGGTTGGCATCTCCCCTGATAGGGACGGGAACACCTTCGGGCTTACCTGTTACCACACATCCTGTTTAGGCTACCCACTTCAGTGGATCTTCTAACCCAATTCTATAACTAAAAAAAAAAAAAAAAAGAAAAGAGACAGAGAGAGAGAGAGACAAAGAGACAGAGAGAGAGGAAGGAACGAACTTGTCAAGTCAATCAATATACTAATATCAATGGTCGAAAGGCCTGACTGCCTAATACATCTAAAAGAATTAGACTCGCATTTGAATAGTTAGAACTATGTGGGAAAGGGCCACAAAAGTCAAGTTCCTTATAAGATTTGCAGGAAGTTAACTGGGGGCAATATGCAGGAGAATTCCTAACAGCCTGACAATTAGAAAATTATAAGATCACTCTTCTATTTTATTCATTTGTTTATATTACATAAATAATCTTCTTCTTTTTTGAAGTCCCAAAGCAAGGCATTGAATACACTTTTGGAACTAAACACTCATCCAATTCTTAGAATGACAAAGTAGACCTACCGACTAGACCATATATCCCTAGTCTGTTAGACTGTTAGGCCTGCAAGAGTATTTTCAGAATTCTAAGTCTAAAATAGGTAATAATTTAGCAGACTGCTCTAATTTGGACATTGGGTTATGAAATAAGCACTAAGGCTTCAATAATGGCATGGAGGAGGATAACAAATTTGTAATAAAATGGAAGTAATTCTTTTTTCTTTTTGCCTCTTCTTTCAAACGTTGGATATTCAGGGTATCATTAACCTCACTAAAGTTCCTCCCTATATTGTTCATTATGATACAAACTGATTCTTATTGAACTTCCTGTGTCACTACCTCATACATGCTTGTTCTAAAACAATATCACCTCATATAATTAAGAAAATCAAACATGAAATCCATTCATTATCTCATGGAGGATAGTCCAAAAACTCAAAACCAGGCTCACCCTGACTCCAGTCCCAAGAGCTGCCACCAGCATAAACATTATTACTGTTGCATTGCTGTCACATCCAAGTTTGTCAAAATCTTAAAGATACAAAATCCAATACATTTTTCATATGAAACAATACAAATCTCCCGTACCACTAAAAAACCAAAACAGATCTCCTGACTGTATCTTACACAAACAATACACAATACAATAAATACAATACATAACACATGATATATGATCTGTTCACACTTTAACAATCATGGTAGTTTCTAAGAAAAGTCAATTATAAATCTTAATCCCTACAAAAATTATAATACAATCCTTTGAAATGTAATTTAATGTTAAAAGAAATCATGAAGCATTTAAAGGGCATTGCATACTTTCTTTAACTTCTTTCACTGAAATGTTTTTCCATAGTGCTCAGAATTTATTTATGCTCTATACATTATAACCTTAATAATTATAACTTTTTAAATTTTGAAAGCGACACAGAGAATTTTCCACTGAAGCTAAACTTTTAAAAAATTAGAACTTGTAAATTGAAACTTGGAACCCAGAATACATAATAAAACATCACATAAGTTAATCTTTATTATATAGACATTTGGGCACGTACATGTTTTATTTATTTAATAACAGTGGAACCATCCCACAACAAAGCCCTTTAGACCCACCCATGGAACCTAAATCCCCGAGGAGACTTGTGCAGCAACCCACCGCCACGAGCCCCCACTTAAATCTTGGGTTGTCTCCTTGCAGGGAATTGAACCCGTGACCGTGCGCCTGACCACACAATCACAACTTCGCCCTTACCAACCAGACTACCCAAAGGTGGGTTATATGTATGCCTTTATATATATATATATATATATATATATTAAGTAAACTATTGGAAAAATCAGTATGCTTTATTAGTATAGAGTTTTATCCACACTTCATTAATCAATGCAATGCCACACAACAAATAGTCATAAGAAATATATCTTATAAGAAGGGACAAGTACTTTATATTATTCAATTTATTTTGATTAATTTCAAAAAATTTAGTGCATCTAACAATACATGACACGACCATGGCTCCACCACTACCACCAAATCATTGGTGTTGCAACCTCCACTATTTTGGCATTGCTTCTAACACAACAACACCACTACCATCACAACCCAATAATGACACTATTGTCACCATCTCCACCAGCACTACCAACAACATCATTATTTTAGGAATTTTCTATAATGATCAATGCACCTCTATGAATCATATTTTTGAATTAAATGATTGATAATAAGATTTTACCTATACCACATGCCAATTTGGTTACAAAATACATTATTAATTAATGCAATGACTTTTTAGTAATGTCTATACCAAGTGCTACCGTCAAAAAACATTCTATAATTAGATAATTCATTCATGAATTATAAAAATTCATTTTTAAGATTTCATGATTTGATCCAAACAGAAACTAATTGGATGGAGATAACCTTGATTATATAATAAATGGACTTTTAACTCTATCTTGAAACCTAAGCCTATGAGCATGAATTTCATACATTGAGATTGGCTGAAGCCTAAAAGCAAGCCATGCATGCTAAAGAGGTCACATACACAAATTGTTATTTAACTTAAGAGTTCTATAGATCGTGTAATCAAGTTCCTCTTCAAAAAAAATTATTGTGCAATCAGGTTGATAATTGTTTTAGTATTTTTATTTTTATTTATAAGAACAATTGGTTAAGTATCAATTCTTCCATAGGGTCTCCTATTAAAAGTAAAGAAGATGAAAGTCCAACTTGTACTAATTGAACAGAGAATCTAGGAAGCATGATGCATACATTAGTTAGCAGAGATATAGAGAGAGAACACTACACTATGTATGCATATAGAAGATATAACTGAATTTTGTCTTTACTTTACTTCAAATTTTAAAGCTAAAATTCAGACCATAACACAATGTTTCAGAGTAACTTCAAAACCACCACACACTAAGAAGCACGGACACGGACATGGGACATGGGTACGACACAACACAGACACTCCGACACGGCAAATCCTAAAAAAGCTAGGACATGACACGGCAGGGATACAGCAATAAATAAATAAATATTTATAATTATATATATAATTCCATTATACATATCAAAAAAGTATTCAAATGCATGGAAATAAAAAGACATAATCATTAATCACAAAGACAACCAAGACATCAAAAAGCTTTGAACAATGGCATTTAACTTGAAGTATAGTAATTAGTAAGTAGTAACATTTTCCAAAATAACATTATGTACCCCGTTTTTTAAAATAATATTACAAAAATGCCCCTGCCGTGTCGCTTGAGTGTCCCAAACGTGTCCATGGAGTGTCCCCCCCCCCCTCCCCATGTCTTGACTGTGTCAGGACCAAAAACGAACAGTGAAATTGACCGGACACCTCCCGGGAGTGTCGGACATGTGCCAAAGGAGTGTCGGACACATGTCCTTGTCCGACACATGTCCGACACTGCATTTCCTCAATTTTTGCCATGTCCATGCAACATAGATCTTATTTTTCTTGTAATATGTGTGGACCACGCATATTACAAGAAAGGTCCACACATATTACAAGAAAAATAAGATCACTGTTGAATAAAAAAGTAGCAATGCACAAATATAGAAGATATCAGTGAATTTTCATCTCAACTTTACTTTTAAATTTTAAATGTTAAAATTCAAACCACAAATACAATGTTACAGTACCTTATATAAATGTATTTTCCAGGACAAATTACATCATTATTGAATAAATTACATAAAATTAATATGTATCTTTACCTACTAAGTGAACAATAAACTCTGTTTGGTAACTAAGGAGAATGAAAAAAAAAAATTGAAACCTAACAACTATTTTCTAGACTCTAGTAATATGACTGACGTAAAAATCCGATATTTGTTTTCATTTTTTTTACCATCTTCTCCACAATGGAGAAAGGGTATCGATTAAATTGGACTAATACATTACAAACAAGTGAAACAACCACTATGATAAAGCAGGCATCACCCAAATAGGACAAGAATAATAAGAAGGAGAATCTACACCCGAGTAGAGGTTCTTAATGGACTTATCTGCCATGTTGTAGATACCCATATCTCGTCCGGTCTGTTTCACTTCATATATCCACCACCGTTTCAACTTATCAACAGTAAAGTAGATGCTATTGGGTTGGCAATTGACAATATTGGATGTGGAAAGGGACATGGAACAACAATGACCGACAAATAATGCACGATCCCCCAAGTCTTTCACTTCCGTCCAATTCCCAGTATCAAAATTAAACTTGTAAACTGTGAAATCTACTGTCTCATAATAATATTCCGTCCAAATATCATAATCATGTCGTATAACCATCAAAAGATCTCCTGATGATTCCACCAAATATAATTGATCCCAACGACCCAAATCATAGCCCAGAGGTGAACCAATCTGTACTGCTCTCGGGGCATCGGGTCCATCAATTTCGCAAAGCAGAAGGCTACCCATTTCACAGAGCGCAAAAATACAACCCTCAAAGTACGCAACATCTCTGAAAGAAGCACAGGACGAATTTTTAACAGCGACCCACGAATTATACCCGGGTCTAGCAAAAGCCAAACGCCTCTCCAAACCATAAATTGCCATAACAACATACTCATCGTCGATTTTACGCGAATCAAGCAGCCTCTTGATCACAATGGCCTTGTACACAAATCGAGACCAATCCAAAACCATACCCATCTTAGGCTGCTTGGGAAATTCAAACTGTGGAGGGAGAGCGATTCGAACTCGGGTAACTGGATTGAACAGTTCGATTTCAAGATCAAAACCAGCGGTTACAAGCCAACCATGAGAAGAACCCCAACACCGCCTACCCCGAATCTCGGGTAAGGCTAATTCGTAAAGCTTACTCTGATCGAAACTGAAGAAACCTCTGGTTTCATCGTTTCGCTTCTCGGAGAGCATCAACCATGGGAATTGGGGACCAGGGGTCCAGTTTTTATTCGAATAAACGGATCGCCATGAGCGACAGACACTAGAAAAGGCAAGGAAATCTTCCACAGAGGTCAAATAATTCGCAATCGTCGTGATCAGATCGTAAGGAAGTTGGGTCCAATCGGCCATTGAACATCGCCGATTACTGAACGAAAACGCAGAAAGAATCAGCCTTGGAAGCAGATTGTATGGGTAAATATATATGTATATATATATATATAAAGCCAATTTCAACCGTGAATTACACCTTACAAGCAGATTCTATAGGAAAATCGTCCCAATGACCCAATCGTTACATATAAATCAACAAACATAGAAAGAGAGAGAGTTTTGGGGGTTTACCTGAGAGAACGAGCGAGGAAGATCATAGGTAGGCGATCGGAGCGCTAGCAACGGTAGAGTGGACGGTGGAGATAGGAGGAAGAGGAGAGGAGGAGGAGGAGGAATTTGAGGGTTTGGTGGGTCGCAGGCTGAAAAGTCCGGAGGAGGCAATTATATACCGGAGGAGTGTGGCACGTGCATTTCGCGTGCTTTTCTCATCCCACTTTATTCTTCTTTATCCAGTTTGATTATTTTTCCATTTTTTACCAAAGGAGATTTTTTTTTGTTTTTTAACCAAAGGAGGTAAAAGAAGCCGCCTATCCAATGCCCAAAACCAACCCATAGATTGGGTGAAACCTGTTTTTTATTTTTATTTTTGGTTTGATGGGTCTTCTTTGTTGTTTGGTGGTGGCTTTCTAGTTGTTTGTTTCCTGCTTTTGATTTGTTGTAGTGGTCTTCTGCATCGGTAGGTCTATGTGCCAAAAAGGAATGATGATGAGTCCTCTTTCATTTAATTGGATTAAAAAATAAAAATAAAAAATTGTCTTTGTGCACTTCCTCAGTCTCTTCAATCCGTTTATATTAATTGCTAATTGAAACGTTATTGGTTGGTTAACTCTTGATAATAATGGAGAATTTGAACCTTTTTTCCCTGTAAGGATATTTAAGAGCATGAATTTAGTACTGGGTATAAAGAACTCAATTGGATCATGCTCTGGACGGCTCAAATTAAAAGTTGAAAAAATTGCCAGTGAAATGACCAAAATGACCTCAATAAGCGACTTTTTCAATTTTTAATTTGAGCCGTCGATGTGATCCAACAATGTGAATCACCTCGGTGCTGGTGCTGAGTTTTGATGACTCAATACCAAATCCTTGCTGGTATATAGATCTCATGCAAGACTAATTTATTCTAATACTATAATTAAGAGTTTTGCTGATTTCATCAATGGGTGACATGGCAAACTCATAGCCGTTCCTTCCAAAATCTCATTCTCTCATTCACTTTGGGCCCACACGATAATGTTAACATAAATTTTTTTTTTCCTTCCTTTCTTGTACGGCCCCCCTCTTCTCTCTCTCTCTCTCTCTCTCTCACATCAGATACACTCCTTCTCTCATATTGCTCTCTCTCCCTCTCTCCCCCTCACACCCATATGAAACCCATTCAAATTTCAAAATCCACTGCCCCATCCCCCTTACACCCATAAGAGAGCTTAGTTCATTATAGAAACAATTATTGTGTTTTGATGGGTTTTTGAAAGTGTATTTGACAAAAGTTCAGTCAATGATTAAATATTTTTCCTTCAACTTATATTCTTTTAGATTTTCGCCTTTATTTAAATAAGTTGTCACGTTTCACTAAGCATTTGAGATGACGATATTTATTTGTGATTCCCACACATTACACGGGTCTTTGCTGGTTATATTATGGATCACTAGCATTTTCTTAAGATATTCATGCTTTTGAACACATGAGTTGCCCTCATTTCTTTTGGCCAACAGGGTATAACTTTCATTCGATATCAACTAACGCCCAAATTAAATGTAACTAGTGATGGTCCTAATAGGGAGTGAGAAGTTAAACCTGCAACATTGTCCCAAAGTTTGCGATTCCCGCGCATCCCGCGGGTTCCTTCTAGTATTGAATATACAGCAGACAACTTTTTACTTTATTTTAGAAATAATTACAGTTCAATATAGATTATTACTAAATGACTACTGACTTAACTAAAAATGACTACTAATTGTAATTATTTTCTCCTAACCTAACGAATCTACAATTCCACCTAATATCAATTAATAGCTAGTAGTGTTTCTTCCCCTGTACTGCCTATTAAGATAAGAACCCTACAAGCAATGACAGTCAAATCATAGGCACAAAAAGGATGTTAAGGCTCTATTTGGTTTGCGAAAATTGTGAGGGAAAGAAAAAGAAAAGGAAAAAAAATGTAAAGGAAAAAAAAGGAAAGGAAAATATAATTTTTTCTTGTGCTTGGTCATCTAGGGGAAAATGAGAGGAAAGAAAGTACAAAATACTAGTACATACAAATATTATTTTTTTTTCCAACAAATTTATCAAGATGTTTGACTAATTGACTCAATTAATAATTTTAAAAATAAATAAATAGAGCATTAGGACCATTGCCTAATCAGCCATCAGTTAACTTTGAAAAAACATTAGGACTATTGGGTAAGTTCCAGGGTAATGATCAAAATGCGGTATTGTGTTGAGGTGTGTGTGTGTGTTCATAAATATATACATACAAGTACTTCGATCATATGGTTATTAGGCGTGGTATATTGTGATTCTGAAATATTCAAGGTGGAAGTTTCCTTTAGTTATCTTTGCCCATTTATTTTTGAATTTTCTGTTTGTTTTCTTGTTTAATGGTGCTATCACCTTGAGATTTGTCGTTCTGCATCCGCATAAGCACAGAGCACTACCTAAAAGCCAATGGTGTTATACTTGGGCTTCTTCTTCTAGGTTTTCTTATCAGATAGAGACTTCACCTCATCACTTTTCATATTCAGATGGTACCAATTGAATTCAAGTAATCTAACAGCCTTGGCTTTGTCGTCAATGTGCTCAGTTCAATCAATGCTTTGTAAGTAAGCTTGCATAAATGAGTCCTTATTTGTAACCATTGTTCTACATAGTTAAGAATTCTTTGGTCTTCAATGGCGCCAGCATCAACTCATATTTGCAGATAAATATTCCACTTTTGGAGAATCGATATCATTCTTAATGGCAGATTACCAGCATTGGATGATACCTTGAGAATCTTACTTCAATCTTTCCTCTGCAGAGGATATAAAGTTGCCCTGATAAGCTCTAGCATATTAGCAGGAGGAGAGGCGCAAGGTGGTAACCAGAATTTTTTTTAGAAGCTTATCTAAGGGAATCTGTCTCCATGGAGTCAATTATTTCTCAACCTGATCGAAAAAGAATATTGCTTAAACACTTGTGGTATTATGCATTTCGAATTTTCAAATTTTCTTTGGTATAAAGCTACAATGGTTTAAAGGTTTTTGGTTGTTCATGTAGGCTTCCTCAATATAATGTTACCCCATGGCCACACCAGTTCAACAAGCCCAAGATATGTGGAGAAGATTGGTCCATCATAACACAAAGCAATAATTTCCTTGGATTTATTTTACATTATAAGGTCTCATGCAAGACCCCAAAGCAATCTCAAACAAAGCAAATTTGAATTAGGGAGATTTCACCCTCAAAGAATCACCTGCAGTTTTGCAGAAGAAAATACAAGATTAATTTAAAGATTTAACAAAGGGAGACACAAAATAAACTGCTGTTCCCTGCCAAGAAAGAATGTTCGTTCTTCGATCAGTTCCTTGCATTGCAATATCTAGCAGGTGGAAGGTCTTTTGGCGGTGGTAGAATGGATTCTTCGGTCGATTTTCCATTCTCAACGACGAAAGCCATCTTTAACCCCCACATAGTGTGTAGCTCCAAATGACAGTGCATGAACCAAACACCTAATATAGAAGTTTAGATGCCTTACATGAATGCTTTACAAAACAATAAAATTAAAAAAAAAATTAAAAAAAAATTTGAAAAAAAAAAAATGCAATTGCATAATCTATTGCTTATATAGAGTAGTTTCAATATGGATATGATATTCATATAACATGTATCTATATTTGTGTATAAAATATGAACGTAGTACTTTTGCATTGGAATACCTGGATTGTCAGCTCTAAATCTGATAGCAGTCCAACCTCCGGTTGGTACACCGACTGTATTTCTCTCAGGAGGATCAACCAAATTAAATTTAGCAGGGTCTTTGGCAGGATCAAAGTTTCCAGCCCCACTCCCAACAATAAAGAAATTGAAACCATGAAGATGGAAAGGGTGTGACTCAACTGTGAGAAGATTGGTGTCTTGCAACACTAATTCAACGGTTGAATTGAAAGCCAACTTACTAAGCCTGGTTCCTAAGGAAGTACCTAGATTAGCCGTCAGTGGAGCACCCGTATAATTAAATGGAACAGGAGGGCGGTCTGGGAAGTTCGTTGAAAAAACTCCTTTGATGTTGAAATAATGAGCCTGCAAAAGCCCAATCTTGGGCATCACAAAGGTTATGTTGTTCAATGAAGCTGTGAGTTGTGTTCCATTTTGGCAAGTGGGACATGGGTTTTGTCCTAAACCGATTGTGTAGAAAAGATGGCGATTGATTTGAAGGGGAACATTGGCAGGGAATTGTGGGGTGTTTAAACTTTTAAGTTTAGTATTGTAACTCAATGCGAATTGGGTGTTGTTGGGAGCGGGTAATTGGGGCAAGATTGGGAGGACTGTGTTTGGGATGCCTTTGTATTGCAGAATTGCTGTGACAGTCTTGTTGTCTATGGGAATTGGTACATCCATGAAAGGCCTAGCCGCCATGAAGTACCGGCTTGGAGGTTGGTCAGCTTTAACAAGAACATTTGTGGTTTGGCCTGGTGCTATTAATAGAGCTTGGGTTGTGAAGGGCTTGGTGTAGACTGCATCAATCTCTACAACTGTCATGTTATGACCAGCAATGGCGAAGAAGAGCTCATCATCGAGCGCAGCATTGATGATCCTTAGGAGGTAGGTTTTTCCTGACTCAACCTCCAAGGCAAAAGTATCTGAAACAGGAAAAAGACAGGTAATGGTGAACAAAAGCAGAGGAAAAATCTGTATAATCAAATGGGCATCTCTTTTTCAATTTTCTTATAGCTTGTGCATCATTATGCAAGAAATATGCCATTTGTACAATAATACACAAGCGAGGTGCAAGGTTAAAGACCACAAATGGCGCTGCCATAATTGTTTTTGCACATTAAGCCAAAAAAAAAAAAAAAACAAAAAAAAACACCACATTTCATCAATGTATTCCTTTCACCATATTATCATAATTTTTTTTTTTTTTCTTTTGAATAAGATAGAGCATGAAGCTAGGTTTTTACGTTTCTCAGAACATGGGAAGAGTGGCCCTGGTTTCCCATTTATGGTATGAGCATCCGACATTTGTGGTGGCAACCCCAACTTATTAGCTTGGTTAACGATCGTTTCAACGTCTGTATTCCACCATTCTCCTGTACCAAAAAAGGAAAAAAAAAATTCCATGTTAAAATATCCACTAAAACATCCAATTCCAAAAATTTTGGCAATTTTTTTATCAATAATACTGACCTAAGATTATATTAGCCTCACTATATGGTTGAGGAAATGGAAATGGAGTTCCTTCTTTGGGCATAATGACAATGGCTCCATAAACTGTTGCTCTTAGCCACAAAATATGAGCATGCCACCATAGTGTTCCTCGTTGACCCGTAACATTAAAATCATGAGTGTAGCTCTGCCCAGTCTTAATTGGGCATTGTGTTATATAAGCTGGTCCATCTGCCCAACCATTGCGGAATTGTTTCAAGCCATGCCTGCGTAAACAATCCCATATATATGAAGTCACATATTTGTGTTTGCATGTACAATGTGTGCTTATGTATCTATATCTGAATGAAAGGCAATGGTTTATACCAATGAATGGACATGTTATATTGCGCGTAGTTGGTGACATTGACAAGAACTCGATCTCCTTCTCGAGCATAAATGGTTGGTCCTGGAAACATCCCATTGACAGTAACAATGGGTTTGGCATGGCATAGCCTGCTCACATTCTTCACTTGAATCTTTGATCCAGAAGAAACAAATTAAAGAAGAAGAAGAGCTTGTATTCAAAAAATGCAAGAAAGATTGTGAATGAAATAAACTAGCTACTAGTTAAGGAATGAAAACCCACATCAAATTGATACTTCTTCACCGCGGCTTCAGCTGAAAAAGAAAGAAGCCCCACAATGCAAATGGTAAGCAAGAGCGATGCTGGGTGCCAACCACAATGCATTGCCATCTTTCTTACTTCAAAATTGATACGTCTTCAGGTTAATTTGAATGGTGTGTTTGGATGACAATGGAGGAGGGACTAATGGTTCTTATAGTAGTAGAATAGGCTGAGGTAGGTTGATGGTTTGTTAAAGAAGAGCTGGCAGTGTAGTTTCATTAGGTAAAGCAAATGTACAAGAGTTATACAAAGCTTGGAAGCAACTGTTATTAGATGTTGAGACATCCATTTTCTGTCTGGTGCTCATATAAAATTAATATACATATTACAAATGCATATTTTTATCTCTATGTATGTATGTACATACAGACATTGACATATAACATATATATATATATATATATATATATATATAGTAATCTTCTTGTTCAGGATCCCAAGATGGAATTCTCGTCCGGGCTTCTATTTCAAGCCGTTGGATCAGGATCCCTTAAATCATTATTCTACATGGATCACGATCCAACGGTTTCAAAAAGAAGGTCCGAACAAAATTCCAGTCTGGGATCTCGAACTAGAAGTTTTAATCTACATGATCAAGTGAGCAAATGCTGATATAACTTATACCAATATCATGCATTGGGAGTTATACCTCATGCATTAGTGGGTTATAGGATACACATTAGGCCAATACACGAGGTACAACCCCCAACGCATGGTGCTGATATAACTAATATCAACACGTGCTGAGCTGATTGAGACTATATATATAAATATATACTGGAAAATGGAGTACCGTGAAAGGTGATATATATATAAGGGTAACCATCTTTACGTTTTATTATTGTAACAAAATGCTGGTAACATTGACTATGATTTGCTTTGCAATAACATCTTGCTTTGCTGTTTGGTTTGCCTATAAGCTTTTAGAGTGATGTTGGGTGAGTGAAAGAGAACTAACATGCCCATCTCAATTACATTTAAATAGCTCCTTGAACATGAACCGGTGAGAAGCACACAAGATGGATGCCTTTGTAAGCATATTTGGAGTGAGAACATTTTCTGCATTTTACCCAAGTTTACATTTAAATGCAAATTCGAAGTTATAACTTCAAAGAGTCAGAACTGTGCTTTTGAGCCATTCTCTGTTTATCTGGGTTTAAACCCCTCTCTCCTCAATTAGCACGGCCATCTTCCATACCTGGATGTTACCGCATGGATCAGAAGTGGACTTAGGCACCCAACTTAATGCTTAGAGAGCTGCCAGTAAATCAGAAAATAGCCGAAGCAAAGATGGAAAGTGAGCTTAAAAGATTGGCACAATGCAAGAACCAAGAAGCAAGTGGGATATATATATTGAGGAAGAAGAAAGTAGTAGTGGAAGAAATGTGGTGAAAACACTAGCAATTATATTCCAACAGGGGCATCGGTTTTCAGCTGTTTACGGAAAACCACTGTTCTACCCTTCATTCCTTCAAGCAAAAATGCTTGCTTAAAGGCCTGTAAAAGAATGTCTGGAATTATTTTTTTGATGAAGAAGAAAGTCTGGGATAATTGTACTGGGGACAGAATCAATCCCTCTGGGAAAAGAATATTGGACACCCTGGATTTTGGTAACACTAGTCTTTGACAACTCCAGTGTTTATGGGGTGTGTAGGAAATTAAATCTCTATATGCTTTATACGTTTGGGAGACACAAGCACTACAAGGTAGATTAAATCCTTATGTGATTGAACATTTTGGTGGATACAAGGCAAATTAAATCACCTTCTGTATGGGCTATGAACCGCAACTCTCTCTCTCTCTCTCTCTCTCTCTCTCTCTCTCACTAAAGCTCAGGATAAATAATATCCTGCTAAGAACGTCAACAAAATTTTTCTCATACTAAATAAACAGCATGTCAACACATGAACTCAAGGATGGGAATGTTTGGAAATCAATAAAAATAGAAATGTCAACACATGAACTCATAATTTTAAACCTACAAGTAACTGATAATAGTAGTGTATAAATGTAGTTAACTAGCAACAGCAACCTTCTTCTCTCAGTCTCTTGGGACCAGATCATCCCGAAGTATCAGAATCTTCAATCAAGCAAGTCCGATACTGCAGTCTTCCTAAACGCATCTACCTGAGCCAACTGTCCTGCCATCGATTTATTCGGGAATATATTATCCGCCCTCATCCTCTCCCTCATCCCATAAGCTGGGGCCTTGGCATTTATATAAGCCTGAACTAGTGTTTGGAATTGACGAAGCCGAGAAAAGTACCCAGCCTGTCTCATCCTATGAAACATTTTTTCAGAATTATGGATGTCACCCCTCTTTGCATACTGATCCATAATAGTCATGTAAGAAGTAAACAACGGCTTCATCTGCCTCTGTTGGGCTGCCTTCTGCAAAATCGAGTCGGCCTTTTCCACATCCCCTGCTTCCACATAAAGCTTCACGAGTGCATCCCAAGTCAAAGGGCCAATCTGAACTCCACTATCTCCCATCCGCTTCACAAGATCCTTCCCTTTGGTCAGCATCTTATTGTTTGCATAAACTTTCAAGAGTGGAGAGTAGTTCCTCGAAGAGAGCTTCCACATTTTCGACATCCTATCAAAGACTGCCTCTGCTTCTTCAATTTTCTTCAGTTTTCCCCAAGCTTCAATGGCAGCCATGCACTCTTCAATCCGAGGATTTGACTCGCAACACTTCCAAACCCTCCCCACTTCATCAGCCTTTCCAATGGCTGCATAAAGAGGAAGCAAAGCCCGGCAAGCCCAACGGTTCTCTTTTAAGCTGCCTCCTTCCATCTCCTTCAAAACCGCCTCGGCTTTTTCTTTGAGCCCTCCGGAGACATAGTGCCTAGCCAAGATGGCTTGTGTTCTGATGTCAGGTTCAATCCCTTCAGCCTTCATAGTCTCGACAATTTGGTCCATCCCAGTTATGTCATTGGATTGACCTTTGGTGTCTATTAAGATGCTGTAAGTGAAAGCAGAGGGCTTGACGTTTTCTTTCTCCATTAATAATAGCACATCAGCTATTTTCTTCTTGTCCAGCCTCTTGTAGAGGAGGAGCAACTGGTTGCAAGCAAATGATGAGATTGGGAAATTTAGGTCTTTCATTTTGTTGAACACTTCCTCTGCTTTCTTCACATTGTTTGCCACAACACAGTTAGCCAAGAGGGTTCGGTAGATTACTTCTCCTCTGAAGGATACTGGAATCTTCTCAATGTAGTGCTCCGCCTTGTAGAGGCCACGTACCTTGGCAATCAAATCAAGGCGAGAAGCATAATCTCTCTCCACAAAGTCAAGCCGCTTATTTGCCTCCAGCCACTCCGAGAGCTGCAAAACCAAAGAAGCATTACAAAAAAATTACAGAAATGCCAAAAGTATAATCGTGCCTTTAAAAAACTTGGAATCAAACAGAAGGCAGCAAAAATGTACCACTGTACCAGGTGTACCAATAGCCACTAGCCCACTACTAATGAACATTAGCAGCTTTTATTTACACATAATATCAAATCAAATTAGAGCACATGTGACAACATTTAAAATTTTTGGAGTCCAACTTGTACGCTTGCAAAAGGTGGACCAATGAGAGCTGAAGATGCCCAAATAAAAGTAGTCAAGACATCTAATCTGATATAAATACATGAAGAAGCTGTTCAAAGTAACGTCCACATGGCACTGACATGGCTGATACCATAGATGTTTAAGGTCGACTCTGTGGGAGTTCCCCTCTAAACAAGTTGCCTTTCTCCACAACCTACTCAATATTTTCCATTAGATGAGCTCACACCTCAAAACATCATGTGCTATTTGCTAATCCTGAGAACCCTAAAATGCAAATCCATTAGATGCTACATCGATTCTAAATCAATTCTGCATATAAAATATAAAAATCCCCGAATTCTCCATATTCGTAATTTGGTTTCTTCACAATTTCAATCATTTAAGCACAAGTCCAGCAATTTCCATAACACTAACAATTTCTATAAATTTTTATGGACGATATACAATGATCTAGGTGAAACGCACCAGTGGGCAGAGGGAGGGGGTAGAGAAAGGCCATTGCACCACCCCCCCCCCCCCCCAAAAAAAAAAAAAAACACAAAACAAATAATAATAATAATTGCAAGTCACTTTTATATGTCTTGTATTATATATTATGAAAGCCCCTCAAAATCAGTTCTGCATATAAAATATACAAATTCTCCAGACTTGTAGTTTGGTTTCCTCGCAATTTCAATCACTTAAGCACAAGTCAAGTAATTTCCAAGACACAAACAATTTCTGTAAATTTTTGTGGACGTATAATGATCTAGGTGCAAAGCACCAGTGGGCAGAGGGAGGGGGGTAGGCAAGGGCCATTGCACACCCACACACCCAAACCCCCCCCCCCCCCCCCAAAACCCACCCAAAAAAAAAAAAACAAAACAAAACAAAACAAATAAATAAAAAATAATGATAATTGCAAGTCACTTGTATATGTCTTGTATAATATATTATGAAAGCGTCTCAAAAATCAACTTTTCTACACTGACCCCTTAAAAATTACGTATTAGCCACCCTCCCCAACTAAATAAATAAAGAATTAAAGATACCCATATAGCATGTCATCACTTTGGTCCTTTCAATGTTTTTTATCTACATTCACATGTACAACCCACATTTCTTGTCTTTACATTATAAAATCCAGAGATTGCTTCTCCCGCTTGTTGGGCCTCATTACAAGCAATTTAGATTACACTAGTCATTAGGTGCCCTTTTTTTTTTTTTTTTTTGGATTAAGTAAAATATATTATAAACAATGGTGCAAAAGCGCATATACAAAAAACAAATACCAGCCCCTGTACACTAGTGGTATACAGATAATCTAAAGGGCTAGGCTATCCAAAGAAGCTAAACGAGGCAAACGCAAACAAAAATTAGATGTATCGCCCCAAGCAAAAAGAAGGTCAGCAATATGATTTTCTAAATCTAACACTCTGCTTTCTCTATCGTTAAAAGTTCTATTCTTACGCTCTGACCAAACAACCCAGAAGATGGCATCTAGGTGCCAATTTAAATAATGTCATCTTCGCATAAAGGAAAATATTTGGAGCCACATATGATTATTTTCATCTAGTGTGTCAAGTGTACATAATTCTAACTTAGTGTAATGGTTTCATCAGTTTTCTCTATCAACAAAAGAAAAAAAAATAATTCAATCAGATGCATAGCGAAAATAGTCTAAGAAAAGGATGATAAAATCAAATGGTTGAATCTAATTACTCAAGGAATTTAAGCTTGTGAAACTTAGCAGTAACTCTACTGAGAATAGACTATATGTAAGAATTACAACGACCGGGATGAAAAAAACTATGAAAAGGGTGTGAAAAGAAAAAGCTACAGGGCCAACGAAATTCTGATTAAGACTCAAAAGTATATGGGTGATGATGGTATAGTTTGGTTGACTATAATTTTGAAAATAGATAAATAAATAAATAATCAGAAAAGAAGTCTAATGAATGGAGGAAAAGCATTTTGATAACTACATATAAGAACAAAAGTGATATTTAAAAAAGCACAAACTACTACAGTATCAAGCTCATGAGTCACACAATAAAGTTTGGAAGAAAGTGAATAAGCAAAGACTAAGACATGAAACAATGGTGTCAAACAATTTGAGGGCATAGGGTAAACTGAGGGCCAACAGAAACCTAAAAGTGACCTGTTTCAATGGATTGCATCAATTATACATAAAGATTAAGGATTGGGGAGAATGTTGCCCATAAAATTAGAGATGAAGTGGATGAAGTGGAGAAGTGCATTTGAAGTGTTGTGTGACAATGGAATATCCATCAAGTTAGAGGGAAAATTTTATAAGACAACTGTAAGATCGGCTATGCTTTATGGTCCAAAATATTGGGAAAATAATAAACATATTCAAAAAATAAAAATAGAAATAATTTTGAGTTTAACAAAGATGAGGATGTTAAGATAGATTTCCTCCACCACCTTAATCATGCATCCTGCATATAATTGGGCCCATCTTCACCATACTATTATTGGGACACACCAAATAATAGGTTTTACTAAATAAATAATGTCCTCCCAAAATCAGCTCTATTGAATGATCTTACCTGTTTGATTAGTTCAATTTTAATAGTACTATTGGTACAGTGGTGAAACATTTGATAATGTCCCACAGAGAAAAAATTTGTTTCCACAAAATGGTCAAAACCATTTGAATGGATTAATCTTTTAAAAACAAGAGCCAATAAGCACGACCCATCATTTGGCAGGTCCTGCTGTAATTTTTATGATGCTAACATGGCCCAATCATGCAAAGGAGGCATGAAAGGAGGCATGAAGGAAGAGGTAGAGAATCTCCGTTCTGTTGAATATGGATAAGTAGTAATAAGAGGAATAATGAAATAGCCAATGAATGCATTTGCAGTAAGGTAGGAATGGCACCAATTGAGGGGGAGATGTGAGAAATCATTCAAGGTGGTTTGGTCATGGGCAACAAAAACTTAGGAATGCACCAGTACAAAGGACAAACTAGATTTAGGTTGAAGGTTTTTTTTTTTTTTTTTTTTGATGAAGTAAATATGTATTAAAGCAAAAAAAAAAAGAGAGAGAAGAAGGGGGGGGGGGGGGGGGGGGGGGGGGGAGGCTTAGCCCAAGTACATGAAACATACACAAGAACAAGCCATAAACCCCTTTACAGCTTAGAGCTTAAGTGACTCTACTAAACATACAAATGAGAGGTTATGAGGACAAGGGGAGGCCCAAAACAATGTCATTAGAGGTAATGAGAAAGGACAAAAGTACCAAAGATATAACGGACTATAAACCCCCTCTTTTTTTCTTTTCTTTTTTTTGATAAGGATAACGGACTTTAAACCCCTTGATACAACTGAATGGCAAAAAAGGATTCATGCAGCCAAACCCACATAGTTAAGATTATGGTTTTGATGGGTCAAAATCCTGAATTGAGTTCAGATGTAGAGTTGAGTTGTTGGGTGCTGGATAAAAAAGAAAACTAACTAATGGTAGCAATCTAGTAACAACGAATCATTGCACCAATGGCAATAAAATTTCCTTCCATAAAGTGAGTCAAACATGAGCACCATAACAGTAAAAGTGTTTCCAACAAATAAATAAATGAAAAAAAAAATCTAATAAAAAAATTTCTAAATTATGATTTTTTATTATTACTAATTAATGGAGGCTAACTACAAATCAACTCACCAAAAAAAAAAAAGAAAAAATTTGATGTGAACAAGTGAATTAGACTAAAGTCATTAATACTTATTTAAGATGGTCAATCAATAAACTAATATGAAAGATCAAATACAGAATAAAAATGAAGTGTCAACTATGGATCCAAAATAATATGAATCATGCAGCGAGATGTGAAAATGCATGCAAAATTTTCAACAATAAGAAGGTGGACCCAAAATCAATTGGGACAGATGATGTTCTCTTGAATGGTCCTTGAACCGAAGGAACTGTAACAATGGCATGGGCACACCACACTAAAAGGTAGTAAAAAGATTAATTAGATTAAGCATTGCTTCAATGTCGCCCAAAAAAAAAAAAAAAAAAAAAAAAAAACCAGGACATAGTGAAGAGGAAATTTTTTCAGATAATATCCAAGAGCCCACTCTAAAAACTAAAATGAAGGAAACAAAAAAACAAAAAAAAAGGGGGGCGGGGGGGGTGCTGAATCTAATAGAACTAATAGAATTCTTATGCTTGACGTGCTGCTACCTCATACTGAAAATGTTTTACCCCTGGGTTCTTTTAGATAGAAAGTTTCTAGTCACGACTTTTTCTGGAAAGTCATAAACTTCTGCTTCATTCTTCTTTTTCTTTTTCTTTTTCTTTTTTTCCTCTATGCTTCTTAGCAACAAATTTAAGAAGGAAAAAATGTGTAGAACTACACATAGCCCATTAACCATATGCATATGCAAATACCAACTCATGAAAATGAATCAATTGACAATTAAAATTTATTAGCATAAGGTGCTGAGGCCTAAAAATACAAGCTGTATTAAATTAAATGAAATATATCTCAAGAAAGGATTAAGTCAAGACACCTGCAAGGCCCTTCCGTACATCCGACGTCTCCGAAGATTAAGCATGGCCAACGAGATCTCTGACCGACCCAAATCTTTTCCTTCTTCAACCCACTTATCGAGAGCACTATGAACAGACAGACCTGAAGTAGCCATAATAGCCTTGAACAGTTCAGAAAGAGCCCTTCTTTTTGGCAATCTTTTCTCACTTGGATCTGTTTCAGTATCCGACAATTCCAGCTCATTCTGCAAAGGCTCCTGTATATCATCACCATCAGAGAGATCCAGTTCAGAAATCAATCCGTCTTCGTCTCCATCCTCTGCATTGCTGTCTTGAATCGAACCAGCACTAGCTGGAGTCTCTAGCTCAGAAAACCCATCTTCCAAGTCATCTTCCTCTCCACTGCTTTCGGCACCAGCTTGCGAAGAAAGACTTCGATTCCCAATATATAATTTTGAAGACACATGTGTGGTCTGATAAAATCGCCGTGCGGTCTGATGGAATCTCTCTATAGATAGAAATCTATCAGATATTACTTGAGGATGCTCACAATCAACCGCTTTGTCTTGTAAATAACTACTTGGTATTTCTGATTTAGCACAACAAGCACGAGAAGTTCCTACGCTAAATCCCTGGTACCTGAAAACATATCAACAATAAATTACAACAAAAAAATAGCAGACCACATAAAATTACAAAACCATATTATTTATTTATATCAGTTTTACCCACCAATTTCTAAAAGATAATAAATAATTAATAAATATATCTATCATAAAGAATGAGATTTTTGAAAGATACATAGCAACACTTCCTATGGAATCCATATAACAGCCATTTGGACTGTGATTAACAGAAAATCAAATTGTTTGAACTTTGAAACAAATAATAACAATGAAACAATAGCTTGTACAATAAATAAATCATAAAAAAGAAATAAAGAAACAGCAGTCGTTGTATTTCCAACTGCTATTTTTCATATGGCATAATGGTCCCCAATCTACTACTATTAATGACAGCTGTCAATAAAATCATGTCCAAAGAACAGTTTAATCTCCAAAGTTAATAAACAGAAGTATTTAAGACAAAATCAACAAAAGGGGTAACATTTGCACTAATAAGAAGCTCATGCTTGTACACAAAAATATAATTATAATAATAAATAAAGAAATAAAGAAACTCATATAATTAAAATACAGATTAAAGGCACCACAATTAGTGCTTGCTACTTAAGTATGAACAATGAAATAGCGACCAGTGATTGTCGCAATAACATGTACTGTCAAATGAAACAGTATCAAAGTTGTGAAATTTAGTACGATGCCTTCTTCATGGCCACATTTTGGTATGAAATACAAAGTTGGTGGCCGAATCGTCTACAAAAGAATGTTGCACAAGTTTGAAAAAAAAACACAGAAGAAATACAAGACACATATGAAGTAATAATAAAAACATCACAGAAATCAGACAGTACATGTTTGAAAAAGAAAATAAACAAGGGCCTGCTTGGTTGTCCAGATATGAAATAAATTATTATAGTGTATTTTACATAGGATTGAAGGCACAAATCCATCATCTTGAATGGAAAAATTCAAGAGAGTGATCCCCATCATAACGAATGAGAATCAAACTTTCAAAATACAAGCATTTCATGATTTTTTAGAAATTCAAAATAGAGGCATTTCATAATAACAAATGAGAGTCAAAACCTCAAAATTCAAAATGGTACCATTTCATGAATTTTTGGAAATTCAAAATAGAGGCGTTTCGTGAATATTTTAAACTATGGTGATGACTCCAACTTTTTAAATAGTCCCATTCAAGATGATGGATTTGTGACTTCGATACTATGTAAAATACAATAATAAAAAAAATTGCCTTTGATTCTATGTAAAATACACTATAATCATTTAATTTCTACTTGGATGACCAAACAGGGCCTAAGTAATTAAACAATAGTAATAACTAAGGGCCTATTTGGGATGAGTTGATATTCAGTTTCACTGATTGTTGGCACTTTTTCAATTCTATTAAACCAAGCAGATGCCAGTACCATGTTTTAATTTTATAAATAAGGGCCCATTTGAATGTGTCCTGTGAATTTCCATTTCCTTTTCTAGAGCCTCTCTATTTTCCCAAATGTGATTTCTGTTTTACCTACCTTTGTCTTGATTTTGGTTTCTCAAAATTTGCAGATACCAAGCAGTCATTTTTTTCCTTGTTGACATTTCTGGATCTTTTTTCTTTTCTCTTCTTTATTTATTTATTTATTTATTTATTTTATTTACAAATATAAAACCCGAAGACATATTGTTAAAAATGTATCCAAATGGACTCTAAGATAATGCATACTTCACAGCATGCAAAAATTACAAAACCTGTGCGCGCACATACACAACACATTTCTCATAAGCCCATTCAAATATTTCTTTTTAAAATAAAAGCACCACCCAAAATATGGCTATGCTCTCTTTGGTTGCTGAGGAAACGTAGGCATAAAAAAGAAAAGAAAAATTTGAATCCAGGAAAACAAAAACAAAAAAACAAACAAGTAAACAAATATATCGCTTTGAAACATATGCATTACCCAAATCTTTTAATCTTCTGTTCAGTTGCTAAGAAAACAAAATAAAATTCAACCCGGGAAAACAAAACAAAACCCTTCACTCAACTGAGCCTCAGCAATTCGGCTGAATTGAATTGGGTTTTCATTTCCTTAAAAACCAAAACAGAAAGAACCATAAAACCCAAAAAATTTCACTTTCTTTTCTTTTCCTCCACTTTCTGAGCAACCAAACGGAGAGCAAACAATCGGCTAAAACTGTATGTGTTACTAACCCTGATGAGAGAGAGAGAGTGAGAGTTAGAGAGATAGAGAGAGGATTACCTGAGAGGATTAGAAGCTCGGCGAAGGGCCCACATAGTGATTCGAACTCTTGATGTGGAAGTCCAAAACCCTAAGAAGTAAGAACGGAAGTGAGATGGGAAAATGGTGGTGGTGGTGGAGGTGATAAACCCTAGTTGTTCTGTTTGCGAGGAGAACTCACGAAGAGTGACTCAGTGAGACCTACACGCCCTTAAACCCCAAAACCTAATGGGAACAGAAGTTAAAATTATAGAAACCTCCCCTAAACTCCTAATAATGTCAGTATGTCACTGGCCATCAGTTGGAGTGTGAATTTTATCTCCATATCTCTTTTAGGTAAATTATACAAAGCCCCACTAAACCATGGGGTTCTATTGTCCATTGCATGGGACTAGTTTGCACCCAAAACTTGATAGGTAGTGGTGTAAATGGGTTGGGTTGGACCGGGTTGAGTTGCTCTTCATGCGGGCTAAACTAGACTCGAGCTAGGCTTAGTCGGGCTTTAGTATTATTTGAGCTAGACTCGAGTTGGGCCAAAGACAAAAAAACCTAAGCTCGAGCCTGGTCACAGGCTTAAGACATGCTTTGGCCTTATGTTGGGCCTTGGGCTAGGCCTAATTTGGGCTAATGTCTTTTTAAAATTTCTTATTAAATAACATTTAAACTGTATAAAATTTCGATACATAAAATGTTTATAATTTATAAAGACATTTGTAAACATTATGTTAATGTTTATATGATTTAATAACTTTTGTTATTTATAATAAGATTTTTGCAAATGAATCATTAGCTAAAATATATTCATTATGTTAATTGATGAAAAAAAATGAAAGACATAAATATAGTTATTGGGTATTTTTTTTATTTTTTTTGTTTGTAACATTTGTATATTTTATTTCATTATTTTTTAATCTCATGTGAATCTAGGGCTGTATATTGGGCTGGGCTTTAGGTTTGGGTTGGGCTACAAATCCCGAGCCCAAATCTGTCTCATCTTTAGGATTGGGCTGGACCTAAACGAGCTTTGGATTGGGCTTAGTCTAATTTTTTTTCTGAATGGGTTGGGGCGGGCCATAGGCCGATGGGCCAATTTTACACCCCTAGACTGCCTGCATAGAAACGGCTATTACAACCCCACTTTTTTATCAAACCCTCCTTTCGTTTTGGTTTTTAATATTTTGTATAAAATATAAAAGGTTTTTACGAAAACTAACCACTTTTCCACTAGAAAACATCATTTTGAACAATTTTGTAGAAGAAATTTTTTCCAAAATCTATCATTTAAGTAAATTTTTTGGTCAAAAATGTTATAAATGGCTAAAAAGTCTATTTAAACGATAGATTTTGGAAAAAAAAAATTATTCTACAAAGTTTTTCAAAATGATGTTTTCTATTGGACAATGTGGCCCGTTTTAATTAAAAAAACAAGGGCAAACTACATATTAGTGTCACTAACTTTACCCCAAATTTCAATGTGGTGTATGAACTTTTAATTTGCACAATTTAGTGCACTAACTTTGCATTCGTGTTTCAATGTGGGAAAACGTAGAACGGCCGTTTGGTTCTAACGGAGAAAGCTTACGTGGCGGCCAGCTGGTGCTAACATGGCATCTCCTGACCCATTTTTCCCCCTTTTCATCTCACGTGTGCAGCACGTGAGGATAATTTACCCAAATAACCCATTTTTTTAGTGTGCATTTAAAAAAATAACCTTCGTCACATGATTAACCCTCCCCTCCACGATCTGCCTATTCCTTCCCTCTTAACCCCCATTCCGGCGATCTCCATTTTTTCCGACCATCACCGTCACCAACATCCAACCAAAACCCCATCTCCGACTCCTTCTCCAACCCCCAACAAAAAGCCCATCGTCAAGAATAGAGGTGTTCTTTACACAAATTTGCGCACACAAAAAACAAAGGTGCTAAATTTAATAGATCTGAACTAAAACCCTCAAAAATTGCAAAAGAAAATTTGCTGCAAAACAACTCCCAGTACAGCACCCACCACCGTCACCTATTTCAGCACCTGCCATCACTGTCACCAACACCCACTAAACTCCATCTTTGGCTCCTTCTGATTGGACACCCGTCGCCGACTCTCCGACAATATACCGTCGCCGACGCTACGACTGCACACGGCCGACGCTCCGACAGCTTGTATTGCCTCCCGTCGCCACCTTTTCATTTTGGTTCAAGCTCCGTAGCTAATGATCCAGCACCCAGATCTAGCCTCCATCGACAATCCCGTAGCTTGATTTGAACAGAAGCAAACCTCCATTGACGATCCGGCACCTAGATCTGAAACTGAAGCAAGCCTCCATCGACGATCCGGCAACTAGATCTGAACTGAAGCAACCCTCCATCGACGATCCGGCAACTAGATCTGAACTGAAGCAACCCTCCATCGACAATCCAGCATATTCCCAACGGCCGACGCTCCAACAGCTAGCTCAACCTCCCGTCGCCACCCTTTCATTTTGGTTCAAGCTCCATGGCTAATGATCCAACACCTAGATCTAGCCTCCATCGACAATCTAGCACCAGCAAGCCTCCATCGACGATCCCGTAGCTTGATTTGAACAGAAGCAAACCTCCATTGACGATCCGGCACCTAGATCTGAACTGAAGCAAGCCTCTATCGACGATTCGGCAACTAGAACTGAACTGAAGCAACCCTCCATCGACGATTCGGCATATTCCCAACGGCTTATGTGCCTTTGTAATTTTTTCTGCATGGAGTAGCTTCGAGACAGGGGAGACAGAAATCATCGTCCTCCTTCGATATCCTCATCCCTCCGACAGCTTGTATTGTGGAAATGGTTTATGAGGGGTGGTTTTGGTTACCTTGGACGGTGACAATTGCTGTAACGATGAGGTGCTGTCCTTAATGCACGAAACCTGACTAGGGTTATTTTTGTAAATGCACACTATAAAATAGGTTATTGAAAATAAAGATGGGTAAATTATCCTCACGTGCTGCACACGTGAAATGAAAATAGGGAAAAATAGGTCAGGAGATGCCACGTCAGCACCAGCTGGCCGCCACGTAAGCTTTCTCCGTTAGAACCAAACGGCCGTTCTACGTTTTCCCACATTGAAACACGAATGCAAAGTCAGTGCACTAAATTGTGCAAATTAAAAGTTCATACACCACATTGAAATTTGGGGTAAAGTTAGTGACACTAATATGTAGTTTGCCCAAAAAACAAAGGGCCTATTTGAGAACTTCAAAAATTGGATTAGACTAGATCTAGTCCATAACTGTTATCTAGTTTTTAAATAAACCAACTCACAGTTGGTTTGAAAAAAATCATATTTATACTTTATTTTCAAAACAAAGCTGAACTGTTTAACAAGAAAAAGAAACTTATCAAATAATGTAAAATCAAAATTGGTCAGATTTATTCTCAGCAGGTTTTCAAGTTTGCCAAATAGTCCCAAAATATTTTCCATAAAACCTTAAAAACCTGAGGATGGGGGGTAAGATAAAAAAGTTGGGGTTGCAATAGCCGTTCCCGCCTGCGTATGAGAAGTTGATTAACGTTTTGCAACTTCCAGTCGAATGCTAATTTGGAGGGTTTGAAAGAAAGATATCTGAATCCGTATCGTTTACATTGAAGCCGTGGTTAAAGCATTGAAGGATGTAAGTTTAACGTTGCTCATAACATACTTGAAATTCTGCGGTGTAGGATCATAAATCTCGTTGGCTCCCTTTGGTTGCCGAGAAAATTTCAAAATTTTGTTGAAAGCAATAGGAAGAAAGTTTCGTTTCTATTCTTCATTCGTTTTCTCAGCAACCAAACGGTGGGTTTATTTTGAGATTTTCCTGATTTATGTTTTTTTTTATCCCCATTACTTAGGGGTGCTGTTAAATTGGAACTTCGTTGTCCCAAAACGGCCAATGGAGTCACAATTGATCCCGAGCCGGATTGGAGTTTCGACTCGCTTTTATCAGAACTCAAACCATTAGAATTGAAGCTCAATGCAGGCCATGCTTCTTCAATCGTTCTTATGCCTTATGCCAAAATAAAATTGCGGTACCTTGTTCTCTTTGTGGGTTATATTTTCAATGTACTTAATGCTCAGGGAATGTATCAGTTTGTGTGTGCGCCCATGCGCCTACGCGTATAATCATATTTTGAAGTGGAATTTCCTGAGTTCACTGCTGAGTAGAACTGAGATTATATATTATATTAGTCATTGCTTTTTAATTGTCTCTTTATGTTCTGAAAGCTTACATACTTTGTGTACTTGACCATATTGCTATGCATGGCATGCTTTATCTCTCTTGATATCCCTCTCAATAAGACATATTTTCTAGAGCTGGGTTCAAGGGTTACGTGTATACCTGTCTATTATTATTATTATTTTTAATGTAGTGATCTGTTTCCCCCTCATAATAGTAAATTTAAGTTTCAGCACTTCCAACGCAGAAGGAGTGACCAAGAAGCCTCCAGAATCTGCCTTTCCATCTCCCCACTGATCTGATTTTTGTTTATTTATTTAATATTTTACTTACCCAAGACCCAAGTAGTTAACACCACACACAAGATTAGGTCAGCCCATAAGGAGGGAAGCCCAACATAAAGTGGGATTACTAGAAGGTGCGTTTTTGGAGCCAACAGATGAATATTAGCGTTGAGTTAAGGTGTGTTGCTGTGATGATTTGTTTTATTATTTGTTCCATTTGTGATAGCCATGGAAGTATGGAGGGAACAATTTATCCGATTTAGTTGATATTTGGTAAGCATGATGAGTAAGGATAGGACACCCATCAATGAGCTGAAAGAAATGTGAATCTTACGAAAAGTTTTTAAGGGGTTCTTTATCAAAAATAAATAAATAAATAAAATAAATGTTATTAAGGAGTGTTAGAATAAGAAGTTTTACATTAGGGCCATGTTTGTTTGGTTGGAATGGAATGGGTGGGAATGGAATCTGATTTCATGTTCAAAATAGTCTAGAATAGAATGAGATTGAAATCAACATTGTGGAATGAATATCATTATAATTCACTATTACTGTTTGATTCCATCTCCATTTAATTACTTCATCCAAACATGTTGTTTGGAAAAAATTGAAATGGGATTCCATTCCATCTATTTCATTCCAACCAAACAAACATGGCCTAGGTGTAATTTGAGCGTGACTTTTAAAAAGAACTGCTAAGCTTTCATTATTGCTATTGATTTTAAAAGTTATGCTATATGAAGAAATTTCCTCGTATGTGTAGTTCTATTGATTTTAAAAGGTACATGAGATATACGGTCCTCTCCATTTGATGACTCTGCCAGGCGAGTTGCACACCACCTCAAATTGAGCCCAACTCTTGCGCAATGCCTCGACTCAAGCGCAATTATTAGTTTGAAAATCCTGCTGGGTTGGGAGTCAGGAAGGGAAACCGTCCCAAGTTGCAACCCTTGTATGTAAAGTACATTTTATTTATTTTTGGCTGTGTAGAACCAAAAAAAAAAAAAAACAAACAAAACAAAACCAACCAAACAACCAAAAGGAACAAAACGAAACAACAAAAAACTAGCAGGGGACTAGCACAACCCTTGTCAATTAACGGCATATCATTTTACTAATCCTGATCACCGAGCTGTAGTTGATTTTATATCTTGAGGGTTTCCCTAATGGCTTTAGGATTATAGGTCTGGAGTTTAAGCAAACTGAGGTAGACTATGGTCATTTATACTAATTTTGAAATGTTATAATGTGCTAGTGTTCTTTTATGCCCTCCCCCTCCCCCCTAGGGGCGGAGCCAAGATTTATTTCCAATGAGGGCATTGTGCTATGATTCTGCGAAGTGAGAATTGGGAACTAAAAGCCCTAGAAAGCCATTTTTTTTTATAAAAAAAAAATTACTTTTTACTAATCATTTTTCAATTTAATACCAAAAAAAGGATTTCTTTGTTAACTTATTACAAATTGACTGTAAATATACTTTAAAATGACTACCATCTTCATCTTTTTGGTATTACTAGTTATTGCACACGTGCGTTGCACGTGGATTTTGTGTCAACAATAAAATGATTTAAAGATTATCAATTTTTTTTCCTAAATAAACATATAAAAGATCGATGCTTCCCAAGATCTTTTTTGCTTGAATAGGGATTGATCATTTTCATGTAGCATTGCCCCTCATCTAATGGTAATTATCTCTTCAATATTGTCCATATCGATTAAATATAAACTTTATTTACTTAAAGAAGGTTATGTGGCCATTTCTTCTTTAACATTTAATCCATATCAAGTGTGAAGATTTAAAATGTTAATAAATTATTTATTACTCCGTAGAAGGTTTTAGTCCATATACATGAAATAATCTGGAAAGAAATGCTAATACATAATAACATGTAACTATCAAGAATCTTGACAAATAACTTATTCATTGTCTACCAATTTTTTACACATCTACAATAAGAAACATATCAATGAAGAAGTAAAAATGAGAATAATTAGAACCAAAATAAATGGAAAAAGTATATACTTAATCTCTAGAGAGAATTTAATTTGGTTGAATTGCTAACCATATGACAAGTTCATTGTGGAAAAAGTATATACTTAATCTCTAGAGAGAATTTAATTTGGTTGAATTGCTAACCATATGACAAGTTCATTGTATCGTAGAAATTATATACAAAAGAATAGACTAAATTTATTAATGAATTAGTAGTTTATATAATGTGACTTACACATCAACAAATTCTAATACATTTTGAATCACTTAAAAAATAAGTGCCTGCTCAAAAAGATAAGAGTCCTAACACCACATTACTATCATGGGATATTATTCCACTTTATCCAAATGAAACTTTACTACTACCTCTTTTCAACTTCTTTGTATTTTTTTATTATTGTTATTTATTTTTTGGCTGAAGAATCTATAGATCCCCACTTTGTAACAAGACATTCCACAATGCATCATTGGAGCTCAACATCCCATTAATTAAAACAACCAAAGATAACATAGCACGAAAACTAATCTTAGGATTCAAAAAATGGGAAAAATTACAAATAAAAAAATAAGGCAAGATGCCTCATCAAGAACATTTAGAAACCTAAGGCCCTTGTTCTTCAGCCCACTCCTCAAATCACCCATAAACAGTATAGTCTTGAAAAGGGAATTTTAATCTCCAAGAAAAAATCAAAAAGACAACTTAGAGATTGAGCATTTAAAAAATAATAATAAAATAAAATACATACCTCTTACAAGAGATTTTTTATCAGCAAGAAAAAATTAGAAAGAGAATGAGCATATAAAAATAACTTTTTAATTCCCATCGGATATTTCCAAAAGCAATTTTTCATTAAAAGAAAAAATATAATTAGATGATTTACCACGTAAAATAAAGGGTTTAGCATTCAAACACAAAAGCATTTTAGCAAATTGCTTATGAAACTCCACCAATCAAATTAAAAGTAAATGAAAATACTCACAGCAAAAATAAAAAATACAAAACCAAAAACTTGAATAAAAAAAAAAAACTCTAGGAAAGATATATAGAATTTAAATGAAGTATGATTGCATAAAATTAATTTCTCAGAGGAACAAAATTAAATAAAACTTAATGTTATTATTAGCATTCAAACTAAAACCCAACTCAACAAATTTCAAGCACAGTACCATATATATATATATATATATTATAATTTGCAGAGCAAAACTTATCAGAGAAGGGAGAAGTCGCTATTAATAGAAAAAGTGAAAAGAAGGTTGAAGCTACTTTTGATGGAGAAAGTGGAATTTACAATCCGGCTGTTTATTTATTATATGCAAATTATAGTTTCTGTTTCCTTAGAATTCCTATTTGGGTTTGGTTTTATTTAATTATTATACGAATTATAGTTTTCTTAGAATTCTTATTAAGGTATATGTTTTATATTGCTATATTTCCTATATATGAAGAATGATAGTTGTGTAATTTCCTTAGAATTCTTATTAAGGTTTGTGTTTTATATTGCTATATTTCTCATATATGCAGAAGGGTAATTGTGTATTTAAAAATTAAAATAAAGGTATATTAGTCAATCAAAAGTTTTTCTCACATTCATCTTTTTATAGGTAGTATAGATATAGATGTTGAGAAATAATCATCAAATAGTAATATCTCTCCAAAAAAAAAAAAAAACTTGATTGAGCCAGTGGGAGCACGTGCCCAAAAGGCCCCCTAGCTCCGCCCATCCCCCCCCCCAAAAAAAAAAAAAAAAAAAAGCCACTATATATCGGCTAATTCTATGGATTGGTCTGATTATTGACATATTTTCACAATTTATGAATCAGGTCCCATATGCAATGGATATTCTTCTCGCTGAATTCCATCAAGCTTGCATCTACACAGTCCCGAAGTATGTATCTTACTCAAAGGTGACTTAATTTGCAACTCACACCAGCAATCATTAATGTTTTTTTGGGCCATACAATTACATCATTATGTTGAATATAGCAGAACCTTGCCTCCTGACTCCCTTATTCTCCCTGATTAACCAGGTTGCTCAATGCATGGATGGTTTGGAGTGCAAAAGGGTGGGAATTTTTTTATTGGCGTGTTGTTTCTTGTTTCCTGTTGCTGCTGCTGTTGATGTTATATGGATTCTGAAATAATATTTGCTACTTCAGTCGGCATTTGAATCAAAAGAGGCTTACGACAAAATCATAGGCTACCGAGAAGACAATGGGAAGATTTGAGAGTGACAAGGATAACTTGACACGGTTAGAATCCTCCATGAGGTTAGTCACTATCATCTTACACTGCAGAGGAGCTTAAAATTCTAAACATTTTTGTTACGAACAATCTAAAGTTGTAGTTCTGACAATTTGCCTTTCTTGACATATCATCACGCCTACTTTTAGCCTCACTAATTCTTAAATACAAACATCGGAGCAAGAATCTTTGTTTTTGGCAGACGGAAGTTGTGGGTGTTAGAAACCCACATGGCCTTGAAGAAAGTTGGGCATGGCTTGCAAGGCTATTACATGCTCTCCCTGCAAATACATATACTGCAGTTGCGCTGGAGGCATTCCTGAAAGTTGGTTTACAAACTTACCTCAATTTACTCTTTAATCTGATTTTTAAATACCTTTGACCCAAAAGAGTTTATGTTTTCCAGATGGCAGGGTTTGGTCTCTCCAAAAAATACAAATCTCAGTTCAAGAATATGCTGGACGTCATCTCCAACCACTGTCTAAATGCACTAAAAGCACAAGACCCTGAGCTGAATGTTGTCATCGAAAAGCTTAATGTAGTCATCACAATGATTCGGTCTTACATAGGAGACAAGTTCCTTCAGGAACCAGAAGGTTTGAGGCTAAAGGGTTCTTTGTTATCTAGTTCTATGGTTCTCGATCCAGATAACTGACAATCTACTATTGATTGAAAAGTAAAAATTGCGGTTTAACCCAGTTGCTGCAGTAAGACAAAATGTGTCACTGCAAGGCCATGTTTGTTTGGTTGGAATGGAATGGATGGAATGGAATCACATTCCAATTCATTCCCAACAATATGTTTGGATGAGGTAGTTAAACTGGAATGGAATAAAAAAAAGGATGAATGAACCATTCCACTCCATTCCAGGTTATTTTAAGTATGGAATCAGATTCCATTCCCACTCATTCCATTCTAGCCAAACAAACATGGCACAAGTGTTGTTGTATTGTCTTATATCTTGTTTAATTATATTTGTAAAGGTTGGTAATTGTTAAGAAGAAAAAGAATATGTATGGAATTACATGCAGTTCAATTTTGCTCCTATGGGGCGCTAGAAATTGATCTAGTTTATAAATCAAGTCATTCTTGTATTGTCAATATACCCAAGGTTGATGTACACTTGTTGTTTTTCATTACATTTATAGTGACACCTAAAATTTGTCAAAAACACTCCCAATTTGAGTGATATAAGGTTATGTTTGTTTGGTTAAAATGGAATAAGCGGGAATGAAATCCGATTCCATACTTAAATGGAATGAAATTGAAATAAAGAGGGCTGAGATTTTGAAAGAGGAGTTTCACACCTAACGCCTAAGCCGTCTGCTGGAAAATGCCCAAACGCTGCACACCCATTCACTGGCGGCACCGATCCTCTCCTCCGTCAAATGTCCTTCAAGCATGGACATCTCATCGTCGATAAGCATCCGCTTCTCGATCTCTCTCTCTGTCCTGATCTGTCTCTCTCATCCACTCTCAGATCCACTCACCGGTGGCGACGGCACTCCCTTCACCCTCGGCACCTCCGCTCCTGCTCGTTCACATGCCCTCGGCACCTCTCGTTGTGTCCCTGCTCCTACTCGTTCATGCCCCTGCCCCTGCCCCTGCTCCTGCTCCTGCTCGTTCACCTCCCAGGTATGTTGAATTTTTTTACATTTTTTTTTTCTTTTTGGGGTCGCCTCGAAAGTCCCGATCCAGCGACCTCCCACTCCTCATTTTGCCCTAATCTCTCTTCCTGCACCATCACATTTGCATTTCACCCAAATTTCAATGCCAAAATCACAACTATATATATATATAAAAGGATATAAGGGAGATCAAACCTATTGATTCCACCGATTCTGTGTAGGGTGAGTAATCTGTTGATCCTCATCCTCCTCCCCAGACACCACTTGCGCAATTCATCATCAACCAGACACTGGGTTTTGTCACTGAGATCAGAGAGAGAAAAAGGGGGCGTGAAAAAGGGGAAATGGGGATGTGCTAAGTGTGCAGCGTTTGGGCGTTTTCCAGCAAATGCTAGATGGACAGTCGACGGAAGCAAGGATCGACGCCGCCAGTGAGTGGGTGTGCAGTATTTGGGCGTGAAACTCCTCTCTCAAAATCCCAGCCCTCCATTTCTCCCCTTGCCACGTGTCATTGATCGCGCAGCTACTGCACCGTGCAGTTGAAAACGCCAACTGCAGCAAATCCGAATCCAGACGGGTGGTGGTGAAAATGGACTTGTTTTGTTGATAAAAATTCAGCTTTGATTAAGGCTACGTGAAAACTTTGGAGATTGGTGGGTTCTCGAAGGAGCTTGATTCTTTCCCCAATTTTGAGGATATCATTGTAAAGAAGATCTACGATTGTGGGGCTAGCCTAAGCTCAAGTTTCTGCCTGACCAACTTCAACACCTCACTGCTCTAACTGATTTGTCCATATGTGTATTTGATGGGATGGACGAAGGCTTTGGCGGAGTGCTTGGGGAACCTTTCTTCGATCTCTTGAAGACTTGTATATTTGCAAATGCAAGAACTTGGTTGATCTGCCTCCACCCATAGCTATGTGACGCCTCACCAAATTACAAAATCTGACAATTCATGGATGTCCCCACTTAGAGGAAATATGTGCCAACGAAAGTGGCCCAGAGTGCTCCAAGATTTTCGGTCTTCCATCCTATAAAGACCCAATTCATGATTCAGAATATGGTACGCTAAAATCAGAAAGTTTTCTCAAATCAATCATTCCTGATTTGTTCTCTGATTTTGAAGTTGTTCTAAAACTACCATTTTCTTTTCTTCTCTGTTTTCTTAAATATATTTTAGAAGGATTTGTGTGGGACATTATGAAAAGCAAATGAAACCGCGACACGTGTATGTTCTCGGTAATGAGTTCGGGCTACCCTATTCCCTCAATTACTCGTAACCGCCCTCGGGCAAGCACGTCCTCGGAGCATCCGAGCCCTCGGACCTGCCTGCTCTCGGGCAAATGGGTCCTCGGGCCTTGGTGCCCTCGATTCGTGTCAACCTCGGGCTGGTACCCTCTCGGTCAAATGAACCCCTTCGGGCCGCATGAACACGTGCCCCTTCACGTGCGTCAGATTTGTCTTACATCCCAGATCCAACAGAGGATATCAGACCGGGAGCAGAGCACGCTCCTGGAAACCGACTCAGGGGTACGGCTGTCAACGGTCAGGCCTGTGACCCCGAAAGATCCGCGATTTGGTCTGAAGCCCCTATCTAACCATGGTTAGCTCAGGACCCTAACTTGACCACGGTCAGGTCAGGGCATCGAATCAATCCGAAACCTAGCACTTGCCTATAAAAGGAACACTATTCATGCCAAGAAAGGTAAGCTTCTTAGCACAAAACCCTAGAAATTCTCTCTCTCTCTCGCCTCTCTCTCTCTTCCTTTCGGAGATTGATTTGAGCGTCGGAGGGTTTTAGACCGGGAAACCCCCGGTCTCCCTTGACGACCTTCTTTGTTTTCAGGCCCTTGTTCTACGCAACACCTAGCTCTCCTATTCATCGAGAAGGCCCCACATTTCCCCGCTACCGCGAGCCATCTCAGTCCTTACAACCCAATCGGGCCATAGTCGTGTGGCGTTCCGAATCTCCGGACCACTCTTTCAAAGCGCTCCGCCGACTGTCCGGACTTTTCCCCGTACAGTTTGGCGCCGTCTGTGGGAAAACGAGCAAGAAGCCTTTGTGCTCGCCTTCGCTTGAGCTTGTGTTCCCTTTCTTACAAATGGTGGGGCGAACTAGGTCCGGGGCAACGTACGCTGGGCCAGAAATGAATGGAGCAAGTGTAGTGCTGCCACCACCACCGGCCGGGCGTCCCCCGGCGAGCGCTACCTTCATCGGGGAGACCAGTAGGCCGGTGGAGCAAACCCAGATGCAAGAAGTCCAGGCCGCGTATGAGCGGGCAGTCGCGGAGCACTCCAACCCGGAAGCGGTCACCGCTGTAGTCGCAATGCTCCAAGCACAGTTAGACGAAGCGAATCGCGAGAAACTCGCCCCAGAGCAGGAGTATCTCAATCTCAAAGAGCGTAGCCGCCATCAAGCCTCCCCCCACTACGGCCGAATGACAACGGAGGACGGTGGCGACAAGCAAAGCTACACCTCTTACCCTGCCGAATCCCGGCCACGACGGCGTAGAGTACTCGCCTAAGAGAGGCGGTTTGAAAGAGGTGAGGATCAAAGCTACAGGAAGTTGAAGAGTAAGGTGGAGCGCCAAAGAACTGATAGAGGGCGGGTGCATGACTCTTTCTCCAAGGTCGTCACTGGAGCGAGTTCTAGTCGAGTTAGGCAGACCCCCCGGGAAGATAACCAAGGTCAGAGAGGAAACGAGCGGCGCTCCGAGATGTCGGCTCTGAAGGCCAACCGGAGGGATAGAGAGCGTTACGAGGCAGTCGAGGGCTCGGCAGAGCCAAGTCGATATGGGAGAAGCTCTCGAGAGGAGAGGAGAAGGAGGGTTGGAGATTTAACCTCGGACGAATTCGCAAGGAAGATCCGAGAGGAGATCAAGATAATGAGGGAGCCGGTGCGACCGACGCCGAATTATCTGCTAGTAGGGAAGTCTCCCTTCGCAAGCTGGATCCAAACCACACCAACCCCAAAGAATTATAGTGCCGTCACTTTCACTCCTTACTCCCCTGTAACGGATCCCGACTACCATTTGACGTACTATGTCCAAAAGATGTCCCTCTATATTGACAATAAGGGCTTTATGTGTAAAATCTTCCCAATGAGCCTTGGGGAGATTGCCCTAAGGTGGTGGGCAAAGATTCCGGAGAAATCGATCCGAAGGTGGGAAGATTTGGTCAAGCTCTTTCGGGATCAATTTATAACAAGCAAGAAGTACGCTAAGACCATGCAAAACCTGTACGAAATGAGGCAGGGGACGGAGGAGCCCTTGCGAGACTATTCCCAGAGATTCTGGGAACTTTACACCGAGATCGAGGAACCAGATGAGCGAAGCGCTCTCGACATTTTCAGACGAGGACTGATTCGATCCTCTCAGTTATTCGAGCAGCTCACCCTCGACCCGCCGTCCAGCATTGGAAAGCTGCTTGATCGAGTACAGAGGTACATACGACTCGATGATGCCTTTCAGGTGGCCAAGCAAACCGAACAGGTGGATAAGAAGAAAGATAAGAACCCCCGAGCGGACCGAGCAAGGGATGACCGAGCAAAACACGAACCAACAAGAGACAAGGCACCAACAAATCCAAATCAAGCAGTCCTCACTGTTTTCACTATGCCAATCTACAAACTCTTGCGAATCGTCGAAAATAAAGACTTTTTCGAAAAACCAAGGCCGATGGGCGGAGACCCCGAAAGGAGGAGCAAAAAATGGTTTTGCGAATACCATAAAGATCACGGCCATAAAACTGAAGACTGCAAAACCCTAAAGCATAACCTGGAGACCTGGGCAAAAGCCGGACACCTGAGTGAGTTCATAGTCAAGAACGATGATTGGAAAAAGCCCAAGGATAAAAAAATCGAGAAACCAAGAACTGAGGCCGAGGGATATACCGTCTTGGGAGCCATCGACGTAATTAGCGGAGCATATGACAGGGCTTCGGTCTCCATAAACGCTCTTCGGGCGCAATACCAGAAAGCCTCCCACCTTCGGGAGGTGTTCGAAGTAAAGTCAGAGCCAACGCTCGTGGCTGAAAGAGTGAAGGATGATTTGAGCTCCGCCTTATTCTTCGGGAGAGATTATCCTACCACGGAAACACACCATCCCCACAATGACGCCCTGATAGTCCGAATGATGATCGCGAACTACTACGTAAGGAAGGTCTATGTCGACAACGGAGCCTCGGTTAATGTCATGTTCAAAAAACTCTTCGACCAGTTAGGGTTGAAAAAGGACGATCTCTTCCCGAGTAATTTGAGCTTGAAAGCATTTAACGGGAATCTTTCTTACCCCCTCAGGCAGGTCGCCCTAGCCGTCCGAACCGGCCCAGTCCAGACCATTCAGCACTTTGTCGTTCTAGAAGAACGATCAGCATACAACGTGATAATGGGAAGGCCTTGGCTCCACGCCATCGAAGCGGTCCCCTCCACTTACCACAAGTCCGTCCGCTTCCCGGGACTGAAGGCATAATGGAACTCCGCGGAAACCAAGCTGTAGCCCGAGAATGTTTTATGTATGAACTTACAGGTCACACTCCGTCGTCGGCGACTAAGAAGAAGGAAAAGAGCAACGTTCGGATCGAGATGATGGAGGACTGTTCCGTCGAGCCGAAAAAATCTAAAAGGGACATCGACCCGTTATAGCAATTAAAGCACGGTCGGCTCGGGGTTGAAGATACTCTACTCGAGCCCGATAACCGAACGGGCGAAGAGCTCCGTAAGATGATCATTGATGAGAAATGCCCCGAACGATACTTTCTTCTCGGGAGCTCTCTCTCAGAGGAGGAAGCGTCGGAGTTGTTTCAGTTCTTGAAGAAAAACGCTGATGTGTTTGCCTGGTCGCCACATGAGATGCCAGGAATCGATCCGAGCATAGTCCAACACAGGCTTAGAGTGAATCCGAGCTCCAAGCCCGTCACACAGAAGCAAAGGAGGTTGTCCGATGACCGAGCTCGAGCCATAAACGAGGAAGTAAAGAAACTTTTGAAAGCCGGATTCATACGGGAAGTAATGTACCCGACATGGCTCGCCAACCCAGTATGTGTCATGAAGAAAAGTGGCGAATGGAGAATATGTGTTGATTTCATGGACCTAAACAAAGCCTGCCCGAAGGATAGTTTCCCACTACCAAAAATCGACCAAGTCATAGACTCGATTGCCGGGTACGCTCGGTTAAGCATCTTCGACGCATTTTTCGGATACCATCAAGTGCCAATGGCGAAAGAGGATCAAGAGAAAACAGCATTTATCACCCCCACCGGCACCTATTGCTACAAAGTGATGCCCTTCGGTCTCAAGAACGCCGGGGTAACATATCAACGACTTGTCTCTCGGATGTTCGAGGGACTAATTGGGAAGAATTTGGAAGCCTACGTCGATGACACCATCGTAAAAAGCTTGGCTGAGTGCGACCACATCGCTGACCTTGCCGAGGCTTTTGGGAGACTGCGGCGATTCGGGATGAAACTCAATGCTAAGAAAAGCTCTTTCGGGGTGCGGTCAGGAAAGTTCCTCGGACATTTGGTTACTCGACGAGGGATTGAGGCAAACCCCACGAAGATAGAGGCATTGCGATCACTAAAGGAACCGAGTACATACCGAGAGGTTTAACGGTTGAACGGAATGATCGCAGCACTCGGGCGCTTTATCTCACGATCCTCAGACAAGTGCCAACCCTTCTTCTAGGCTCTAAAGAAGAAGAAAACAAAGCACATTTGGACGGAAGAATGCCGAGTCGCCTTGAAGAGTTTAATAATACATTTGGAAAGCCCTCTTGTCTTGTCGAAACCAAGACACGGAGAACCATTGTTCTTATACCTAGCAGTTTCCCAACACGTGATCCGAGAAGATGGAAAAGAGCAAAGACCTGTGTACTACGTAAGTAAGACCTTACTTGATGCCGAAACACGGTACTTGCCTCTCGAAAAGATTGCCCTAGCACTCCGAACAGCTTCGAGAAAGCTCCGACACTATTTTCAAGCACACACCATCATTGTCCTAATAAACCAACCCCTAAAAGATGTACTTCGGAAGCCCGACCTTTCCGGAAGAATCTCTAAATGGGGAATCGAGCTAGCGGCATTTGATATACAGTTCAGACCAAGGACGGCAATAAAAGGGCAAATCTTAGCCGATTTCGTTGCTGAGTTTACCGATTGTAATAGCGAGCAAGATGAGTCAAGCCAAAGTTCGCCCAAACATTCGGATACCTCTTCTTTGGCCGAACTCAGGGGCGAGGATAACAAGAGATGGGAGCTGTATGTCGACGGGGCCTCGAACAATCGAGGGGCAGGAATCGGGATTGTCCTCCGATACCCGACAGGTGAAGTTCTAGAATGCGCCATCAGATTGCAGTTCTCTGCTTCAAACAACGAGGCCGAGTACGAGGCTACTCTAGCAGGACTGAAGCTTGCCCTAGCATTATCGGCAACCAAATTAAATCTTTTCAGTGATTCTCAATTGGTGGTTCGGCAGCTGAACGGTGAGTATGAGGCCCGGGACGAAAGGATGAAAGCTTACGCCGAGCTCACCAAGAAGCTTATTTCGAATCCAACAACTTGTCCGAGAACGGAACAAGCACGTAGACGCGCTAGCATCTCTCGCGTCCGCATTGGAAACAGAATCCCGAAGAACAATTAATATTGAAACTATCCATGCCCCAAGCATAGAATCGAGCCCGGAAGTTAACGAAATTGTCGAACTTGGTCCAAGCTGGATGGACGAAATAATTGAATATCTCAAAAATGATGTCCTTCTTGAAGACCACCATCAGAAACACCGGATCAGGGTCAAATCGGCACGATTCTGACTCTCCCCAAAAGGCTTGCTATACAGGCGATCTTTCACCGGAGCATATTTGAGGTGCGTTCATCCGAATGAAGTGGAAGGAGTCTTGCAAAAACTCCATGATGGAAGTTGTGGAGGTCACGCTGGGGGACGCTCGCTGGCGCATCGAGCAATAACGCACGGCTACTGGTGGTCGTACATACAAAAGGATGCCCTTAAGTACACCCGGAAATGTCCGAACTGTCAATTCTTCTCGGATAAAATCCACCGACCGGCAGGAAACCTGCATCCTTTATCAAGCCCTTGGCCCTTTGCAAAATGGGGCCTTGATTTGGTCGGATCGCTCCCCCGAGCGAGCGGCAATAGGAGATACCTCGTCGTCGCAACCGACTACTTCACAAAGTGGGTGGAGGCCGCTGCCCTAGCCTCCATCAGGGACTCGGATATTATCAGTTTCCTTTGGGAAAACATCTTCACGAGATTTGGGGTTCCCCAAGCGTTCATCTCGGATAACGGCACTCAATTTGAGAGTCGAAGAACTCAAGAGTTCTGCGCACAATTCGGAACAAAGTTCTTCTATGCTAGTCCGAGTTATCCACAATCAAATGGGCAAGCAGAGGCGACAAACAAAGTAATTGTAAAAGGAATCAAGAAAAGGCTAAAGAAAGCAAAAGGGAGGTGGCCCGAGGAGCTTCATGCGGTCCTATGGGCATACAAAACGACCTTCCGGAGGTCGACAAACGAAACCCATTTTGCACTTGCTTTCGGGACAGAGGCAGTCATCCCAGCAGAAATGGGGTACCCGACTCTAAGAACAGAAGAACTCAGTCAGGAACAGGACGAAGAGAACATGGCGCGCGAGCTTGACCTAGCCGAAGAAAGAAGAGGCGAAGCAATGATCCGAATGGTGATCTATCAACAAGAACTCCGGAAGTATTATGAGAAGAAGATTAGCCCTCGAGAGTTTAAAGTCGGTGATCTCGTCCTCAGAAAAGTAAACTCGGGAACTCGGGACCCAAAGGAAGGAAAACTCGGGGCAACCTGGGAAGGGCCCTATGAAGTCATCGCTGTCGGAGAGAAAGGTTCTTATGATCTAAAGCATTGTGAAGACAATAGAGACCTACCAAGGTCGGTAAACGTGTCCAACCTTAGAATATTCCACAAATGAAGGAAGATGTAATACGGGCCTGGTCGGCAAAACACCAGCTCGATCCAATCAATGAAGTCTTTTTGTTCAATGAAAATACTGCCATTATTAGAAACGCCTAGTCTTGTCATGATGATGAGGACCGATCACCCTAGCCTCACCATGATAACAAGGAAGTGCATACAGAAAACCTTAGTCTCGCTAAGGTGGTGAGGGCCGATCACCCTAGCCCCACCTGGGCGACAAAGGGATACTTACTAAAGTCTCGGATTCCGAGTAGCAACGACTTGCAAACACAAAATGAAAAGCGCGAACTAAATGGCATCTAAAAGAGGGAAATGTCCGAAGAAAAATAAATTCTAGCGCTTAGAACATACAATGAAATAACCAAACACAAAATGAAAAGCCCATCGGGCCAAAAAAAAAAAGCATATGTATTCAAACCAAGCATACAATGGGAGCCCATCGGGCCAAAAAAGGACCATATATTCACAAATGAGAATTTTTTACAAAAAATGATCAAGTACATACTGTGCACCTCAGGCGCCAAAAAAAAAAAAAAAAAAAAAAGGTACAATAAACCGAGTCAGGCATCCTCGATGACCAGAACCTTGGAGTCCTCGGCTTCGGGGGGCTGCAGGGCGGCAGAGGCTGGAGTCTCGGTCGGGGGATGCTCGCTGGAAGGCCGCTCGGCGGGAGCATCCTCTGTCGGGAGAGGCCTCTCAGATATCTCATTAACCCTCTCGGCTACCTCTCCTTCGGCGGGATCTTCAGCTTCGTTTCCCTCGGGTGGGGCCTCCCCGTCATCGATTTCATCTCCGTCTTCTTCTTCACCCTCATCATCCGAGAGGGGCAGAATGGCTCTCTCGAAAGGAATTCGTTCCAAGTCAACCTCGGGGAAGGCCTCTTTCACCCGAGCACCGAGGGTGTCCCAACCGAGCTTGTATTGACGGTCCATGTACGGCTCCATCCGCTCCACGTACTCGTCAGCAGCCTTGTCTTCAGCCTGTTTGATCAAGGTGGCTCAAGATTCCACCTCGATTTGCCACTGATCGTACCATTCCTCGGCCTACTTCTTCCAGTGCGAAGCATCACCCCAAGACTCGTCAAGCTTGGTCCTCAAGTCCTCGGTCAGAGCTTGAGACTTCGCTAGCTCGTCTTGAGATAACCGAGCAGCCTCTCGGATGCACTCCAGCTCCGAGCTCACCTTCGCGACCTCCTCCTGTAGCCGGGTCACCTCGGTCTTGAGGTCAGACCTCTCGGAAGACCACTCGACCACCTTTCTCTTATACCTATCCTCAGTTTTGAGGAGGCGCTCGGTCAGAAGCATTGTTTGTTGGGCGGCCTGCATTCACTGAGCACAATTAGAAGTTGAAAACTTAAAGAAAATTTTCTAAGTGTTTGAGCTAGTACTTACCAAGAATTGGTGAATAAGGGCCTCATAGCCCAGGTCCACCGATTTGTGCTTCCGGTGGCTCGACATGTCCGAGGGGAATTTTAGCAGATTCCCGATCGAGTGGTAGGTGAATTCCGGATCAGTCATAACCGAGAGACGCCTGTCGGTCGGGAGAGGAAACTGAGGCAGGTCCCTCATTATTTCTCGGCGCCCTCGGTCGATGGTCAGCAGCTGGTAGTCCGAGGAAGCAAAAGGGAAGCCCTCCATCTCCTCCCTCTTCCTCTTCTTTGCCTGCTCGGGCCCAAGGTCCTCGGCCGTCGTTACAGGCTCTGGCCTATCTGACGTCACCGCTCCCCGAGAGGGCTGCGGAGCAGTGCTCGGATCGGTGGACCAAGAAGGGATCCGAGCCCTAAGCTCGGTGACTTTTGTGGTCGGAGCCTTCTCTGTGGGCTTCTCGGTCAGGGCAATCAAGGAGGCCTTTCCCTGTTGTTTCCTGCGCATCGCCTCCTTGATCGGGTCAAGACCCCTCTGTTTGCTCGGGCCTGCCCCCTTCTTTTTGGGCGCTGAAACCTTGATTGAAACATTGGCTCGGTCAGCCATGTTTTCAGAGGACCCCCCTTGGGTAGAATTTGAACCTTCGCCCTCTGCTCGACCCTGCGTACCGAGAGCAACGATTATGCTCGGTTCCTATACGGTAGCCCTCTTCCTCTTTGCTTGACCAAAGGATGGGTACCCTTTGGGAACACTCATCGCTTGAAAGCTCCGGTACCGAGGTGGGTATTTGAGAAGGACGTGGGCTGCCCGACCAAAGCCGTCCTCCCCTCGATAGTTCAGCGCCCTCTGGATCTCGTCCTCCTTAACTTCAAGAGGAAGCTCGAAGGCAGCTTCAGCTGTGGAAAAAAGAACCAAGTCATGAACCGAGCAGATGAAAAAGGGAAAGAAATGAATAATCAAGTATTGAAACTCTAAAAACTTACGAGGCTCCCCGAGCGCCCGAGGGACCCTTCGCCCTTCTCTCCCGAGCAAGGGAGGCTCAAAGTCACCATAGACAAACACTATGTCCGATTGGTACCCCTGGCTACTGTCGGGGATGTGTGTGACAAGCACCCGCTCGGGGTCTCGGGATCTTAGATAGAACCCGCTCGGCGACCGAGACAGCTGGTAGCAGCTGAATATCTCTTCAACACCTAGGTTGGTGCCGAGAATTCTATTGAGCTCTACAACCCCGAGCACTACTTTGTATGTGTTCGGTTTCAACTGGATGGGCGCCAAGTTGATGAAGTTTAGGAAGTCCACTAAGAGCTCGGGGAAAGGGACCCGATCACCACCCTCGAAGAAGTTGATGTTGTGGATGGGCACTCCCCCTCGGTCGTCGGTAGAACTGATTTCTTCACCGACCTTAGCAGACCGAAACGTAATCCCAGTCCCGAAACCGAACTTCTCCCCAAAGTCCCTCTCCTTGTTCGGGTTCCCTCGGATTTGATGAGTCATCTATTAAGTACAGAGCTTGGTAAGGATAAAATGTCCTAGGACGCATGGAACAGTTAATAATCCTATCTTTAAGGGAATCCCCAAACAATCCTAGGTAAGTTAGTCTCTCGGTTTGAAACCTAGTCTTAACCGAGCGCATATATTGTGCTCGGTTCAAACACATTGCAAGAAATCGAGCACATGTGATATGCTCGGTTCACGCGTTTCACAAACAACCGAGCACACAACTTGGTTTTTACGAACGGATTGAAAAACGGAGATCACAGACAAATGCATGGAGAAAATGAAGAACACCAAGAACAGATGAAGAACTTACCGGAAAACTCAAGGAAGGCGATTTCCAGCAGCTGTCGACGGTCGGATTTCCTTTCTCTGGCGAAGTCTCTTCGGTTGGCAAGGCTCTGGCTCTGGGAGTGAAAGTGGGAAAATAAGGGAGGCAAAACCCTTATATACCTAGCCTCCCGAGGATGACGTCACCCCCTCGTGTTTTGTGCCCAACAGCTGCCTCGGGCATACGAAACGGCGCTTGATTGAAAGGCAGTACCACCATGTCAGAACCATCACATCCTCGGTAACCGAGTGACTGAGGACATGATGGCTCGGGGGAAGTTGTGTGGGACATTATAAAAAGCAAATGAAACCGCGACACGTGTATGTTCTCGGTAATGAGGTTGGGCTACCCTATTCCCTCAATTACTCGTAACCGCCCTCGGGCACGCACGTCCTCAGAGCATCCGAGCCCTCGGACCTGCCCGCTCTCGGGCAAATGGGCCCTCGGGCCTTGGTGCCCTCGATTCATGTCAACCTCGGGCTGGTACCTTCTCGGTCAAATGAACCCCTTCGGGCCGCATGAGCACGTGCCCCTTCACGTGCGTCGGATTTGTCTTACATCCCAGATCCGACAGAGGATATCAGATCGGGAGCAGAGCACGCTCCTGGAAACCGACTCAAGGGTACGGCTGTCAACGGTCAGGCCTGTGACCCCGAAAGATCCACGATTTGGTCTGAAGCCCCTATTTAACCATGGTTAGCTCAGGACCCTAACTTGACCACGGTCAGGTCAGGGCATCGGATCAATTCGAAACCTAGCACTTGCCTATAAAAGGAACACTATTCATGCCAAGAAAGGTAAGCTCCTTAGCACAAAACCCTAGAAATTCTCTCTCTCTCTCGCCTCTCTCTCTCTTCCTTTCGGAGACTGATTTGAGCATCGGAGGGTTTTAGACCGGGAAACCCCCGGTCTCCCTTGACGACCTTCTTTGTTTTCAGGCCCCTGTTCTACGCAACACCTAGCTCTCCTATTCATCGAGAAGGCCCCACATTTCCGCGCTACCGCGAGCCATCTCAGTCCTTACAACCCAATCGGGCCATAGTCGTGTGGCGTTCTGAATCTCTGGACCACTCTTTCAAAGCGCTCCGCCGACTGTCCGGACTTTTCCCCGTACAGGATTAAACTTGTTTAGCCTTTGCCCTTCTTTGTTCCCTGCATTAACTTTATTTTTATATTTTTCAAACCCGTCTCTTGAGACAGGTGTTCTGCAATCTGTTTGTGATTCAGAAGGTTTATAAAAATTCTCTATCTTCTACGTCAATGAGGTGTTGTGAAAAATGGACTTCTTTGCTGGAGGGTCTGCACTGCCTCACCTGCTTGCATACGTTGGAGATTACTGGGTTCTCAATGGATCTTAATTATTTCCCAGGTTTGAAGGATATCTAGCACATGTGCCCCTTCTATGGCTATTGTTATATCCCTGGAAAGCCTCAACACTTGACTGAAACTTTGTATATATGGGTATCTGAAGTACTGGAAGCTTTGCCATATGGTTGGGGAACTTGAAGTTAGGCAACTTTTCAATTTCAATTAAATTGAAAAGTTGCCTAACTTGTAACACGTGTGGGCTCTCCTGATTATGATGGCTGCTCATGCTGCAAATACAGCATGATTGCAAGAAATCAGGTAAAAGAATTTTCAGTTGAGATTCTAGATAAAAGTTTTAAGCTTTTTATCATTATTTGAAAATTTTTGAGTTGCTTTATCATTTGTTTTTTTTAAGAAGTCTTGGTTGTGAAATTAGTTTTTTCATTTGAAGTAACACAGTTTGTTAAAGAATCTACTTTTCAAGGAAGCAAAATATTCTGGTGTTCATTTGACTATGCAGGGTTTGCAACTCATTGTCCGAGTTTTGAGCACATGTGCTACCATGATAGCTTCTCGATCATAATCTTTGATTATGGACAAATTAGTAAGTTATGATTCTTTCGATTACATTGACCATTTTATTGGCATTGATCAATAAATCTAGTCGCGTACTTATGAGTTCATGTCACAGGGTCAACTTCTTATTCCAACATCCTTTAGCAAACCTCCATGGTTCACATTTAGCGCCATAAAAAACAGCTGGCTCTTTTTATTACTCTATCCTCAAAGATTTGTCCTTATTAAAAAAATTGTAAGAGCTTGGAATCATTTGGATCAGTGCCAGACTTTCAGTAATCTGCTATGCTGGCTGTTTATTTGTCATCAATTTGTATAATTCATTTTAAGGTAGTCTGGGTTGTGTAGTATCTCATGTAGATTAGTGAAATTCCTGAACAAAGGGATGCATTGCCCCCATTCCTCAACCCCTTGATTGCTCCTCCGTTTTTTTTTTTTTTTTTTTTTTTTTTTTTTTTTTTTTTTTTTTTCATGAGAGAACACTTTTTCTATGCTTTTACTAATGAGGAATGACAGCATATAAGCTGAGGCAGATTGATGTGATTTCTCATTTCTTGATTGTGTGCTCTCTATTTTATTCTCTTAATTCGGTTCATGAATTAACACAGCTGGAGAGGTTCAAACTTGAGGGTATGTTCAATCGATCCGAAGTTCATAAGGAAATTTATTTGAGTTTTTGAGAGAAGTTGTATCCAAAACTAAGATTCTCATTTAAAAGATGTGGGGAGATTATCTGTTGTGACTAATAGCAAACTAGGACACAAATAGCAAAGAGATGATAGATGAGAAAAATAATAAATGGCAGTACATTCACATAATGCATACACAAATATATGTGGTAAGGCTTAAATGACTATTAATTAGAGCTTTACTAATGAAGTACGTACTGCTGAATATGGAAGTTAGCACCCACAGGTCTAAAATCCTAATCACATGACCCAACTCCCAATTTTGACATGATAAAAACACTCTTAAATCATTGCTCTGGGGCACCTGAAATAGTTTTGCTGTTTGAATTCTTACTTTAGATGCAAAGTAGACCATTTTTTTTTTTTTTTTTGGGATAATTGATGCGAAGTAGACTTGTTAAGGATTAAAACTGTCTTTGAACTAAATAAATTGACAAGGATGATTTTTTATGAGAAAATGTTATTAGATGAAACTTCTCATCCGAAGTTTTTAGGATGATTGACAGCTTTTAGGTAGGTCAATCTATATTAACAATTGTGTTAGTTGGAAAATCATTAGAGACATTATGATGTAGGTTCATATATTGTCCATGAGTCATTGTTTTTATGCCGATTTGATGAACTAGAAGCTTTGCCAGAGTGGTTGGGAGACCTTTCATCTCTTCAACAACTAGGTCTTTCCTGTTCCGTGAAAATGCCTAAGATTGAAGCTGTGTGAAGCTTAACCAAATTATCAGTGCTGGATTTTGCGATTGTCCTCTTTTAAGAGGAAGATGTCCCAGGGGAATTGGTGCAGTGGTGTACAAGATTGCGTATTTTTCAATAATCATGATGGACATTGATGAGTACATTCAAGTCCAAATTGCTTGAGTTTCTTATTAAAATCAAGGGTAAATTTTTCCCAAACCATACCACTTCCTCTTCTCTACTCTGATTTTTCTTTATTTATTTACTTCTCTTGTTGTTGGCCCAATCCTTATTTTTATTTTGGCATGATCTTTAGGGTTTTCAGAAGGCTATAATTTAACTGGAGGAGCAACTAATATGCACTGTGGCAAAACTGAGTCCAGTTACTTCAGCTTTCTCTCCCCTGCATGGTTATTATTTTCATTTTTTTTTTTGAAGAAAATGCATGAGATATTTGGTTACATTAATGCATGAGAAATACTCTACTGAATACTGATGATCGTGTGTATCTCTCTCTAACCATAATAGTTGACTCACATTCTAGCATGGAGTATTTAATTAAATTAATAACTGGAGCTATTTGGATATTTATATCTATATTCATGAAATCTTGATTTGTATGGTACTATTTCTTCGTCTTTAGCCCATGTTTATAATGCTCTGTTTATGTGTTTATACTGCTTTGTCTCCAAAAAAGAAGGTCGATGCAGTGGGTGGCAATAGTTTTGACTATTAACAAATTTGAAGGTCAGGGGCTACTCTAGACACCATTCCTGAAGATTTAGACACATCAAGTGTCACAAACATATTGATCAGAGACTACCACTTCCCACACATTGGTTTCTCAGTCCAATCTCAACTATCCATGACAGCAAACATGTTGATCGTTCAAGTGCTTACCATATCTAATCCAGGAACCTGCTGATTTTCTTAAAGTTGGTGAAGATGGACTCTTTTTCTTTTTTCTCCTTCTATTAGGTATCTAAGCAATGTCCTCTTTCCTTCCCACTGGTGTCCACTCCCCTGTTCAGAGTATACCATTAATTTGTAAATTGTTTCTTTGTCCATGATCTTTCTTGTTGAAATGGGTGTGGTGTGCTTGAAGAGGAGAAGAGTAGCCTAAACATAACCCCAAAAACTAAAATTGAAATAAACAGATACTTCATTAACAATAGAACTATCACCCTCCTTGATTATCAGAAAAAAAAAAAAAAGAAAAATCAAAAAAGGTCTAGCTTTTGCTCTGAATTGGCAAACCATGGACAAACCAAGCGCAATCCATTAAAAAAAAAAAATTGTAGTTGTAGACATCCCATTTTGTCCCTACATTTTGATGGTGAGTTCCCGATAATGAGATCTGTGATGTTTATTGTTAACTTGTGTTTATTTTCTGCGAGCGAAGCAAATAAGTGGGGTTTGTCGGTTTATAAAAGAGAATTGTGGAAAAGGTTTTTAAAAAGTAGAGTCCACTTTATTTTTGTAAAAAGAAATAATCACGGAGAAGTTCAGATGGGATCCCCATTTTTTGTTTAATAAAAAAAAAGGGAAGTGGGATGGTAGGTGAGGGAAGGAAAGAAAGAAGAGGACGGTTGACCTCTCATCACAGCTGAAAGGTTGGTCTCCTGTGGGACAGATAATCTGCTGGCAGGCACTACGCTTCGTTTATAATGAAGAGTAGAGTGAGAAGTGAGATCAGGGTTGACGATTTTAGAATGAGAATTTTGCCTAAATAGAGAGAGCTTTGAGGAGCTTGGGAGGAGGATTCCGATATTAAGGGGAGGGAGAAAATAACAGAGATTTGACTGGTGAGAAAGGGAAAAAGCTTGCTGAGTTGAAAGGAAGGGATGTTGCCAAGTTGATAGTGGACCTAAGGGATAGTTTGAACACCAATCTGCTCTATTTGTAAGAGGTATAAGCATATTTTTTATATATAGTAGAATTGCATAGGTTGTTTAGATAGTAATTTTACTACATATAAAATCTGTTTGGCCTAACCCCTCTGTAAGGATGGTTTAATCACGGGGAAGGTAAACTAGTGTGTACGTGTGGTCATTTTGTTCTCCGGTTTTTTGTTATTTGGTTAGTTTAACCGTTACTCTTCATAAACCTGAATCATTATTTTCATTATTATTTTTTATTAATGTAATCATTATCTTCATTTTATCTTACTATTCTATATTCTAATTTGGGAATGTACGCATAACATTGTTGGTTTTAATTTGTGTTTGGTTATTTCATCATCATTACTTTTTCTTTTATCAACACTTTCATCATTACCTTTTTTTTTCTTCATCATTACTTTTTTTATATCTTACTATTCTATATTCTAATATGGGAATGTACGCATGACATTATTTATTTTAATTTGTGTTCGGTTATTTCGTCATCATTACTTTTTCTTTTATCAACACTTTCATCATTACCTTTTTTTTTTTTCATCATTACTTTTTTTATATCTTACTATTCTATATTCTAATATGGGAATGTACGCATGATATTATTGATTTTAATTTGTGTTCGGTTATTTCATCATCATTACTTTTTCTTTTATCAATACTTTTATCATTACTTTTTTTTTTCATCATTACCTTCGTTATATTTTACTATTCTATATTCTAATTTGGGAATGTACGCATGACATTGTTGGTTTTAATTTGTGTTTGGCTATTTTGTGATTTCATATGTTTCTTATTGACCTTTGTTTTATATGCTTTATTTATATATTTTCTTATTGCTTTATGTGTGTTTAACTATTGCATGATATAAAGTGATCCAGATTAAATCAAAATATTAAATATGGTTAATGAATGCAAAATGAGGGCTGGTTTATTACCGAACATTGTTGAGTGCCTAACACTTTCCCAATATGTATCTTAGCTCCGAACCTTTCTCTAGTCAACAAAATTGGTCCTAGCCCTTCTAGGTGGCAACTCTTATTCATATGATAATCCCTCCGGGTTAGCACTACCATCAGAAGTAAAAAGCAGGTAAAAAAAGAGCGTGTGGTGAAAACAGGTGCGCTCACAGTAGTATTTGAAAAGTAACAAAGAAATGAAAAGAAAAGGAATAATAATGGGGGTAATAATCCTTGTATGTTCCATTGTTTCCCTTTATCTATCCCACTTATTGATTTTGCGAAGCTTGTAGCATGGACCCAATGCCAGAGTAAGGTCTCTTCAGGGAGCATCGATGATTCGAACATTGGAGTTTGGCCCGGCTATATCTACTTTGGCTTGGAGTTAAGAGAAAATGAATAATCAAGCCCTAACCCACCTGTTTAGTTGCTGAGAAAACAGAAGAATGAAAACAAAACAAAACTTTACTCGAAGAGGAATTAGAGGGTTGATGAGCAAATTAGAATCCTCAAAACCATGGTCCCTGAACTTGAGAGATAACTCATAGGAAAACTGAACGGAGAAGAGGGAATGTGATACGGATCTTCTAACCAAAAAGACCAAAAGACCGATGATAAAAAATTGGCCGAAGACAAACCAATAAGGGCAAAAACGTAACCAAGAGCAAAAGGTGCATTAAAATACATGAATACATGGGTATTTGGTGGTTGATGTAAATTTATTAAAATATTAGAGGGTGGGATGATGCATTTCTCAATTGGGTAGCAAAAGGACAACTAGTTTGGTTTAGTTGAGATAACCGTGATTAAATATTAGAGGGTGGGATGATGCATTTTCCCAGTGGGTTGCAAAAGGACAAGAAGTTTGGTCTAGTTGTGATAAATGTGGTTAGTGTTGAATAAATAAAATTGATTAAAGTTAAATATATTAATTCATGCTAAACAAAATAAAAGTTTTCTTGCCTACGGTTGATGGGGTTATGTTATCTTGTTATAGAAGAAAATCTGTCTACTGACGTTTGAATTGAATTTCACATGGAAATAATAACTTTTAGTTGGGGCCCGGCCAATGTGGATCTCCATAAATCTCCTAGTCGTTTGTCTTGACCAACTACGCTAAACAAATACAAAAATGGAGCGTGGGATCATCACAAGCAAAAGAGGTGCCCTTCTGTATAGTTTGTTCCTCCCAATAATTGGGCACACTCTGTTTTTCTTATGCTTCCAAATGTGTTATGTTTTTCTTATCCTTCCATTGGTCAGGCTCGGCTGATTGACCAATTGGAGCTAGCTAGAGTAGATAGGAGACCATAAAAAATTCCGACAACTTTGAGTAAAACACGTGGTTAACATGTAATAAATCCATACAAGCTCCCCTAACCAGAAATATATATAAAAAGGAAATAATTTAGTAAATTAACAATATAAAATTGTGACATGAAAGCATAGCTTTCATCACAAGCACTGTGATTGTCTCCCTATATATTGAAGCTTCAACCTGTACTGTTTTCACAGATTATAGATAGATAAGTTTCAATTTGTGAGGGAGAAAGAGAGAAAGGGAAGGAGATGGGAGACACGAAAAAAGAGGCAAAAAGTGAAGAGCAAGAAGAAGCACAAGCAGAAGTTGATATATGGAAGTACGTATTCGGGTTTGTGGAAATGGCAGTGGTGAAGTGTGCTATTGAGCTTGGGATAGCTGATGCTATTAAAAGCCATGGAAACCCCATGACGCTATCTGAGCTATCATCTGCTCTTGAGTGCGCATCGTCTCCCCTCTACCGCATCATGAGGTTCCTGGTGCACCGCAAAATATTCAAGGAGGAATCCACGACCCAAGGTTCTGTTGGTTATGTCCAAACACCCCTATCTCGCCATTTGATGAGTCGTGGAGAAAAGAGCATGGCTGCTTTAGTGTTGTTCCTGAGCAGCCCAGTGCTTCTGGCACCATAGCATCATCTAAGTACACGTGTTCTAGCCCAACGAACTCCAGCATTTGAGGCCGCTCACGGACAGGATATATGGAGCCATGCATTAGAAAATCCTTCTCAAAGTGAGCTCATCAATGAGGCAATGGCATGTGATGCTAAGGTGGCAGTGCCCGCGATAATTACTGGTTGTCCAGAGGTATTCGAAGGGCTGAACACTTTGGTGGATGTTGGTGGGGGTAATGGGACTTCTCTGCGCTTGTTGGTCAAGGCCTGTCCTTGGATTCGAGGCATCAACTTTGATATTCCTCATGTTGTGTCTGTTGCGCCGGAAGTGCGATGGTGTTGAGCACATCGGAGGGAACCTGTTTGAGATTGTTCCAAAGGCTAATGCTGTTTTCCTCAAGGTTAGTATAGTTTGGCTTTAAAAAATTTTCCTTCTAGGTTACCTAGTATTCTTTACTTTGGAAATGTTTGGAAGACGAGGGGAATTTTTCAAGCTAAAATTTTAAATAAGTACAATAGGAACAAATTTAACTGAAAATTCTCTGGAAAGTCATTCCCTTTAGTTCTTCGAGTGCTTTCACCCTTGAAATTATTCCTGAAAGAAGTAGGTACCTTTTCTATTTACCTACTAGGACTAGTTAGGATGGATTGTGGGATTAAGAGGATGTGTTTATTTGAAGTTGCACTAAATATTCACCTTTACTCCTCAACTCTCTCCTTGAAATAGGCAATTTGAAATAGGCCACTAATGGTAGTACTGGTTCCAATAGATGTCATTCTACGTTGAAGTTTTTCTTCTTTTTTTTTTCTTTTTTGGCCTCATTTCTAAATAAGCTAAATGATTGATAGCTACCTCTTTTGATTGATGGTTTTGGTATGGCAAATTGTAGTGGATTTTGCATGACTGGGGTGATGACGAGTGCATCCAAATCTTGAGAAAATGTAGAGAAGCTATTCCAAAGGACAAAGGGAAAGTGATCATCATAGAAGCTGTGCTTGAAGGAGAGGAAGAAGACAAGCTTGAGGATGTGAGGCTAAGGTCAGACATGGTGATGTTGGCTCTTACTAACAAGGGCAAAGAGAGGACCTTGAAGGAATGGGCATACGTTCTTGGGGAAGCGGCATTTAATCGATACACTGTAAAAGCAATTTGTACTGTGCAATCCGTTATAGAAGCTTATCCTTGATTGATGGGGCTTTTTACTATTTTACAAATAAGGATCTGTTTGTGTTCCATTGTGTGGCCCCAATTGTCTATGTGGCCTAATTTCTGATGTTTTGTAGTGACAATGGATCATACAAGCAGTGGAACCTTATGGGCCAAAGGTGCATAGGCATTTTATTGTGTATTCTATGTTTAATCTATGTATTTGATAGTCAAAACTAGTTTCAAGTTAGTATTCTCTCGCTTGTATTTTTGTGTTGTCTAATGGCGTGTATTTCTAAGGATATGAATGGAAGTCTCTAAATAAGTTCAGTTTTGTCTAAACCAGTTGTACTATCTCTCTATGTGTATATATATATGTATATATATATGTATATTGTGTGTGTGTATAACATGTATTTGTTTATGAATGCAGGCCTATAAGATTAAGAGCATAGGTTGCTGAGAGCTTACTAATTTGGATGTCCTATAAGGATTGAGAGGCTCCATTCTCTTCACTGTTGCATTTGAACTAACAAATTCCTTTGTAAAAAAGGAAGCCATCAAAGAGAATTGGAGCCATCATCAGAATTCAAGGCATAAGATCAATTTTGGGATTTCATGAAATGTTGCTCTTTCAAATGTGTAGTTTTCACACTTCCAGTAATGACTGAATTATATAGAAAACACAAATGACTACCATGGAGCAATCTTACACGGGACATCCAAACACACCCTACCATGAGCCATGTTAACTCCATCCCAAGTTGTAGGCTTTGTCTCTTTGATTAGGGTTGAGGTTTTATAATCATTCATTTTAGGCTAAAGGTCTCAACTCTCAAGGAAGCATTGGGCTAAAGCCTGAACTAATCAAAACATGCACAAACCCATCTTATTGTCAGCTCATCTTTTCCAGCCATTTTAGAGTTAAATCAAGGATCTCTTGTTTTTCATTTTTTCCCTTAATTTAAATGTAGCATAGGCTTTGTCTCTTTGATTAGGGTTGAGGTTTTATAATCATTCATTTTAGGCTAAAGGTCTCAACTCTCAAGGAAGCATTGGGCTAAAGCCTGAACTAATCAAAACATGCACAAACCCATCTTATTGTCGGCTCATCTTTTCCAGCCATTTTAGAGTTAAATCAAGGATCTCTTGTTTTTCATTTTTTCCCTTAATTTAAATGTAGCATATACCATACCACAATGTCACTTTAGAGTTGAATCAAGGACTTCTAAGTTTTCCCATGTTCCCCTAATCAAGAAATGAACCGGCTGATATAGGCTTCAATATCTGCTCACTCAGTCTAGAGGAAATAATGCTAACAAATAGTAGAGGTGCAAGTCAGTACAAATACGTCCCGAATTGAGTCCCGATTTGAGATCGAAAAGACCATTTTGATCTTTTCAAACCAGTTAATACCAACCCGGTTGATTGTCTTATAAATTTATAATATTAAGTTCTTAAAACTATCATAGCATGTTTTAAATGTTTTAGTTACTAAAATCTGTTTTGCATGTTTATGTAATATAAATGCTTAACATGTTTTCTGTTGAATTGTTCTCCCATAGCTAGTTAGAGTTATATGTTTTGATAATAAATTTTAAAAAAAAAAAAAGAAAAAAAAAAAGGCTTAAGGTCCTGTACTACTGTGTGTAGTTTTGTTAATTGTATCTGAGCATCAGTATGTTAGGAATTTATAGCTTTTTAGTAATCTGTTTGAAATTCAACTTGAAGAATTACTTAAGAAAGGATTAATTGAAGAATTAGGTGTAACATGTGTATAGTATTTATTAGGTTTTTTTATTTTATCTTGAATAGTTTAGACTCAAGTTCAAGTCCATAACATATGTAAAGACTCTCCTATTTAAAGACAAATTTGTACACATGTTACGGACTTGAACTTAAGTCTAAACTATTCAAGATAAAATCAAAAAACCTAATAAATACTATACACATGTTACACATTTGTCTTTAGTCAAAAAGTATCATTATTACTTTTCAACTACCCATGTTTACAAGTCTTTTGAACCTTGGGAACGGTGATTTCCTTCCCTTCATGTGATACTGTCAGGGATTGTGACTGAGCCTTCAAAAGTTTTTGTCTTCTTTTTTAAAAGAGTCAGGCTTAATGAATGCTGCATACCACGTCATGCCTTTGGTTGTTGAATCTTGGACGTATTTGTTATACGTGTCCAATTCTGCAAAAATCCTGGATATTGCCTGGCTGGCCCTATCCTTCCATCATATTCTTGATGTTGTGAAGTGTTTCCTCATCGAGAAAGTTCCAAAAGCTATCGCTATTGTCTTCTTGACTCGGTTTGACAATATTTTCATAGTAACGTTTTGCGCCCACCAGCTCTTCTGCATCCATTGTTAGTTGAATAGGATCGGTGACTTGGCCATGGAAAATATTATTAAGAAAATTGTTAGCTGTCATCCTTTGGACAACTGTCTCCACATAAGAAGTAATCAGATTTGTGCAAAACAATCCCCTCCCATCGCTGATCATGAATTTGTAAGAGTAATAGTTGATGATGTTTTGTGCGTCCTCTTTTTAGAGCAATATAATTACTAATATAGTAAGAGGATAAATCGAGATTTTCTGCTTTATCCAAAAATTTAAGATCTTCATTTTTTTTATGAAGTCTTTATCTGTTGCAAGGTTTTAGGCTCCAAATTTGATAAGGTTGAAAAAACAATTCTCTCTGGTACCATCCTGCATGACTAAAAATTTTAAACTTTAAATATCTACTCCATTTGTAGTGGTTTTTTTTTTTTTTTTTGGTAAGTATTTGTAGTGTTTCACGACATTGTAGATCATTGTTTTGATTATGGCGGGAAAGTCAACAAATGCAGTGGATACTAAGGAGTCGAAAAGGATTGTTCCAACAACTCCCCATTCAACAACTTGCATATTCCAAATCTCATGATTGATAATAAAACTTAATTTTGGAATATCTTTTTCAAGATAAATATTTTCAGCAAACTCAATGAGAAGAAGTTTAATCTCATTGTATTCAATATGGTCATTAATATCTGAAAATATTTCTTTGGGTAAAGCTGTTTTAGCTTTATTAAACAAACATATTCTTAAAGCTTTATTGAGATATGAATTTTCCTGTTGCTCAGTAGAATTCATCAAATTAATAATAGTATTAATTTTTTCTTTAGAAAAATCTTTAAGCCAATCCACTTGTTTAATGTACTTGGCAAATTCAGCATGAATAAAATTTTGCTTTTCTTCTTGTGATTTCAAGAATTCAGCAAGTTGGGACATATTTTTTCTAAACTTAGCTTTATGGTTTAAGCAATAAATTTTGCAAATATTATTTAAAAGGTGATAGGTTTTTGGATTTAAACCGGGGTTATAAAAATCTTTTATATCCTAATTTGTTTCAGGACGATTTTGAAAATTCATTTGGTTAAAACTTTGAGACATTTCATCCATTTGTTTATAGTTGACTAGCATCACATAAATTGGAACATTGGGTTGGTTACCCATGATCTGAGAAAGTTTGGGAAAGCTGCTCTGGTTTGAGCTTCCTTCACCTTTGTAGAATCAGGATCGGTTTCCCTTAATTCTTTCGTTGAGAATTTGAGGGTTTTTTCCCTTTGTCCGGATTCTGATTATTCATTGTAACTTTTGGACAGATAATTAGCAAGAAAATTGTTAGTACCTTTAATATGTATTATATCAAAAGTATATTGACAAATAAAATTATACCATCTAACTCGTCTTGCATTTTCTTCTCCTTTTTTGGATTTGATAAAGTCACGAACTGATTTATTATCAGTACGAATTAAAATTTAACAGGTGCCAAATAAATATGAAATCTTTTTATTCCATTTTTTATGACTAATAAATCTTTTTCATAAGTTATATATTTTATTTCATTTGGTTTAAATTTTCCCTGATTCATATCCACAGATTTCTTCATGATTAGAATTTTCTGGGATTGCTTTTAATACTGCCCCCCAAAATTTATCACTAGCATCGGTTTCTAGAATTAATTGTTCATTTTCTTTTGGAAAATAAACCTTTGGGGTTTCTTTAAACATATTTTTAATTTCTTGAACTAAATTAGAGTCTTCTTTAGTTCATTCTATTTTCACATATGAATTTCCTTTTTTAGGAAGATTCTTAAGTTTTTCAATTAAAGGTTTTTCATTTTTGGATAAATTCTTTGCGAATTTTCTTCCATAATTTAATAAACCTAAAAAACTCTGCAGTTCTTTGAGAGTTCTTATCTCATTTGGAAAATCTCTTATTTTCACAATAATATGATTTTGGAGTTGCATACCTTATTGGTTTAGAATTACTCCTAAATACTCAATCTCTTCTTTTTCTATTTCCATTTTCTTAGGACTTAGAATTACTCAATGTTTTAGGAATATATATGAAACTATTTCAAGATGCTTTTTATGTTCTTCTTTAGTTTTAGAGAATACTAAAACATCATCTATGTATACTAAACAAAATTTATGAAGATGTTTGAACATGTTGTCCATCCATCTCTGAAATATTTGTGGTGCATTACAAATTCCAAATGGCATAACCATCCATTGGTAATGTCTATATGGTGCACTAAATGCAGTCAATGGTTTTGACTCATCTGTTAACTTTACTTGCCAAAAGCCTGATTTGTAATCGAATTTGCTAAACCATTTAGAGTTCATAGTCTGTTTAACTAGAACATCTTTTCTAGGAATAAAGTATCCATCAAATTCAAAATTTTGGTTTAATCTTTTATAATTAATTACCATTCTAGCTTTTCCTCATTTTATCTCATCATGGTTCATTACTATAAAGGCAGGATTAGAATGTGGACTTTTTGTTTCTTCAATTAATCATTTCTTAAGTAATTCTTCAAGTTGAATTTCAAATTCATCTATATCTTTTTTAGTATAGACCATTGGTTTAATTCTAATTATTTTATTAGAATTAATAAGTTTTAATTCACAAAATCTAAGAGATTTTTCCCAAAGTTTTAATGGGTCTTCAGAAAAGTTTGGATGTAATGTTTTATAAATCTAATGGTTTTCTTCTAAAGATTTAATTATTAATGTCATTTCACCATGCTTGACTGTCGCAAATTCTTTTTCACAAGCATGTTTATGATGTTGCAAAAGAGGAATTCTAACAAGTTCTTGTTTACAAGTTAGAATAACATGGTCACAATTGACGATAAAAGGCATGTAATTTTCAATAAAATTATTTCCTAATATCACATCATTGTGCATATCGGGGAAACAAAGTATTTTAGGGGTAGAGAATTTTTTATCTTCTAACCAAAGCGTAACATTTTTAGCTTTGAGAATGATTAAAGTTTTATTTCCATCAATACCTCTTGCAGCTATTGGATTTTTCATTTCTATCCATAAATGCTCAGGTAAAGCATTATACCTAGCAGCGCTGGTTGTTGCTCCGGTATCTAATAGGATAGATAAGACATATGGTTTATAGTTTTGAAATTGAATTTTCCAAGAACATACATATATCTTTTCTTACCTTGTTGGTAACTAAAGATTAATTGTTCTGGGTATTTACCATCAATTTTAATCTGTTGAAATACTACAGATTTTTGTTCTTCAAGGTAGGTTGTAACCTGGAAGTATAGGTATTTGCACATTTTTTATTGCAATTGCTTTTCCCTTTTCATCTTGTTCATCTTTTTTAGATATTGATGTTGATCCATCGTCTAATAGTTTTATATTATTTCGATGATTATCAGTGAAATAAAGATTATTTTCTGATGCTTGAAATTCTATTGGTTTATAAAATTTTGGCTTAGGGTTTTCTGTAAATTTTTTTATTAACCAGCTTTTTGGTATTTCTAAATCTTTCCAATTTATTAACCTTGGTTGGATTTCAGTATCGAATACTCGTGGTTCGATTAATTCGATCATATTCTTATCAATTTCTTTAATTGATGTTTTTGTAAAATTGGTTAGTTCATGAATTGCTTTCCACTGAACTGATTAATTATAACTATTTTTCTTCATATCAATTCATCTAGTTTGGATACGAATTTTTATCAGTGTCACAAATATTAGGATCTTCAATTGATATAAAATAATTTGGTTTGATTTTAAACCAAACTTGTCCATAAACAAGATTTGATTGTATACCACCTATTAGTGTTTTAATAGGATCTTCAAATCTTTTATCCAAGACTACTACTAAAATAGGAATGTCTAATCCTACTCTAAATAGAGTTGTGATTTCTATTTGAATTATTCCGATATGAATATACCGAATCTTTAGATGCTTTTGCTTAAGTCTTTTAATTTTATTTTTATCAAATAGTGGTATTTCCACCATTTCATCCTCAGTAGCTTTAGCAAATGTATTTCCACTAAATTGCCCAAATAATCTAATTTGCCAAATATTAAATTTTGATATTTGATAAAGTTCTTTTTTTTTTTTTTTAACTTCTTTAATTTTATCAAATTTCTCAAAATTAGATTTGTCTATAGATGCTTCTTCACCTATGACATCTCCTAATTTTATGAGTTGAAGTTCCTCATTTGGAATAGCTTCAAATATTTCTTTATTTTCATGTCTTTCAAACATCATGAATATCATGTCTGATTCATCTTCACTTTCACTTTCAGATTCTGATTGAACCTCATATATAATTAAATCAGTATTTCTTCTCCAACTAAAATTTCTAATTATTTTTCCTCTAGAAATTTTATCATTTGTCTACCACTCTTTCTTTTCTTAGGACATTGTGGTGCTATGTGACCTTCTTCATTACAGATATAACATTTACATTTAGATTTTCTTCTAAACATAGTGTTTCTATTTTTATTTCTTTTTCTTACATATTTTTTATTAGGATTAGGTTTTTTACCTTTCCACTTGACAAATTTATATTTTCTAAATTTTCTCTTTTTCCTATAAGGGGTCGATTTTTTACAACCAAATTCCCATTGTTGTCGCATTACTTTGCTACAACACTTATCATTTAATTGATTTTTCACTTGCTTAACAGCTTTTGTATTATGCAGTGTTTAGTGATAATTCTTTCAGCATATTGAATTCTTGCTCCTAACGTGTCTTTTGCACCATTAGAACTACTCAAGAATTCTTTATATCTATTATTACAAAGTTCAACGCATGGTGAGGGTAACTTATGAAAAAATTGACTTAACCAAAACTCAGTTTTTGGATGGGTTAAGTTTATGGTAATATTCCTGATAAAATTTTGAAAATGATTTAAATTCACATATATTATATATTCTGCATTTTGTTAGTATATATTCATTGTGAATTTCTTCCTGTTCTTCAAATCTAGTTCCACAAAATTCTCTTCTTGGAATTTGTGCGAATTCATTTAATATTTTATCAAATGTATTAAATTCATTAAGTAAACTAGCTTTTTCATATTACCTTCATCAGAAGGCTTCCCAGTCTTCTTAGGAAGTTTAAGCAATCTCCTTGAAGAGTTGCACATATGTCGTCTAAAAATCTTTCTTTAGACCAACTACTTTTATATGTATTTATGACAATAGACATTGATTGTGCCCATTCTTTTAATGCTTAATCACAATTTTTAAATTCGACATTTTTCAAGTCGAGATAAACTCCTCCTGTAGTAACAAGGGATTTTGTTTAAATCCGTTCTTATGCTTGTTGAAGGTGCAGGTTCTGATGTAGAACCTTCATCTTTTAAAGGTTTTAAATCTTCAACTTGCATCGGGTCATCATCATAAGGGTCATCATATATGGGTGATTCCTAATCAGTCCTTTGACCTCTAGGAAGTATTTTATCTTCCTCATCCGTCTCGATCTCTTTTCCTTTTTTAGAGTCTTAAGGGTCATTATTATTATTTGTGTCATCATTGTTTTCTTTTTCAGAATCAATGATTATGTCTTTATCTAGCGAAGTACTACTTGTACTTTCAGTATTGTTATCACTGGATGACAAACCAAATTTTCTACCTTTTGGTTCATCTACTTCATCATCTGAACTTTCTTCTTTTACGCTATTTGGCATAAAAGATATATCAGATTCATTATCTGATTCACTCGACTATTCTAGTTGAAGGGTTAAGTCATAATTATACTCCGTCATTAATTCTTCATTGGCTGAATACAATTCTTGCATTGTTTTAGAAGTTTATTACGTTCTTCGTAATCTTCTTCTTTAATATATCGGGTTTTCCAATATTCTAGTATTTCTTTGATTGCTTCAAAGTCTTTACGATGTTTATCAATTTTAAACATTAGAATTTCTGTTTCAAAATATAATCTTGGAATTTCTTCATAAGTACTTTCTTTTAGTACTATTGTAGTATCTGAATTGTCTTTCAGATTATTTTCTAGACTTTGGATTAAACTTTTTGTTTCATCCTTTAAGTCTTTATTCTGTATCTCACCTAACATATTAACTTTATCATATATTTTTTCTTTATTTTTTTCAATATTTACTAATTTACTAAACATACCAAATAAATTATCTACAACATAATTTAATGTTCTGCTAATATTGCCTATATTAGCGTCTTTATCTTGTACATGTGCTAAATGTTTATAATCATTAAGTTGGTTATTCAACTTACCTACGCACCCTAGATCTTCCACGACTAGGTTTTCCTACAAAGTTGCCAACTTACATGAAAGGATAAACGCTCTACTGGCTACCTTTCAAGAAGTCAAGGCCTTGGTACTCCCTAATCAAAGTTGTCTTAAGGTTTATAGATAAATCAAAATAACTTAACTAATAATTAAAACACTTAACAAATAAACTAACAACGGGCTCAAACAGATTACTAAAAAGCTATTAATTCCTAACATACTTGATGCTCTAATACCATTAACAAAACTACACATAGTAGTATAAGACCTTAAGCTTCTTTTTTTTTTTTTTTTTAAATCAAAACATATAACTCTAACTAGCTACGGGAGAACAATTCAACAGAAAACATGTTAAGCATTTATATTACATAAACATGCAAAACAGGTTTTAGTAACTAAAACATTTAAAACATGCTATGATAGTTTTAAGAACTTAATATTATAAATTTATAAGACAATCAACTGGGTTGGTATTAACTGGTTTGAAAAGATCAAAATGGTCTTTTCAATCTTAAATCGGGACTCAATTCAGGACGTATTTGTATCGACTTGCACCCCTAACAAGTAGTACCTTATTTGCAGAAATAGGCGCCCTTGTAGGCAGATTTGGCCCAACTTTGAAATAGGCAGCCTTGTAAGCAGACCTGGCCCAACTTCTGTACTGTAACATGGGCTTGGCGCTCACTTGTTACAACTGTTTAAAATAGCCTTCAGCCCAAATCGAACACCTGTGAAGAAGAGAGCTCGTATTGAATATAATCCCACATCTGTTGCGAGAGAAAGCCCACATGAATTGCCTCTATACATAAGATTATACTAGATATAGCACACGTGCATTGCACGTGAATATTTTTAAATAATATTAGTTATACAAAATAATAAATGCATAAAAATTTTATATTTTTTTTCATAAAAGATAAAGTTTAAAATTCAAAAGTACATTTTTTTTTTTTTATAATCAAAATTGTCAACGAAAAATTAAAAACTTTTTAGATATACATTCAGAATTTTTTTTTTCTTCATAAAATGGGATATTTAAAGAGTTTACACTCATATATATTATTATGCAACTTGATAGTTACTCTAGAAAAAGGAATTTGAGTAAAATTCTAACTTTAATTTGTTAAAGTTTGAATTAAAATCTAACTTTCATTTATTACCAAATGATAAGAATGTTTATTATGTGTTTCAATTAAAGGAAAGATAGATATGTATTTTTTTATATTTAAAGTGAGGGTATATTGGTCATTCAAAAGTTTTTTTAAATTCAGCCTTTTATAGGTAGTATAGATATAGATATACGAATTATAGTTTCTGTTTCCTTAGAATTTCTATTTGGGTTTGGTATTATTTAATTATTATACGAATTATAGGTTTTTTAGAATTCTTATTAAGGTATGTGTTTTATATTATTATATTTCCTATATATGCAAAAGGGTAGTTGTGTATTTAAAAATTAAAATAAGGGTATCTTAGTCAATCAAAAGTTTTTCTCACATTCATCTTTTTATAAGTAGTATAGATAAACTTCAATTTCAAAGCACTGCAGCTGCGCCGTGAGAACAGAGCGAACTATTCTTTTGCCTTTTACTAAAGAATACCGTGTGCTCGCCGCAAATAGCGGCATACGCCACTTTTTGGAGGGACTTCTCCTTAAATGGTGAAGTTCCTTACAAATCTAGTTGAAGTTTTTGGTGCAGATGGTGAATTTTTTCCATGATTTTGCTCTCAAGTAACTTGTTCTTAAAAACCAAACTGAATCTCATCTGTGTTGTACCTTATAACTGGGTAGAAAGCCAAACCCAGTCTTTGGGATGGAAAAAAAAATGTATTTGTCCTTTAGTCTAATCAGGCTATGGTTTCTAATTCACATATGGACTCATAAATTTATTTTGGGAAAACGATTTGTGAATTCCAAAACCTAGTCGTCTTCATCCTTAGGGAGGAGCCATGGATGCATTGACGTTTCATCTTTGCAGATGAAAGAGATGTTAGGGAAAGCTTTTATTTCCCAAATAGCTCCTCCTACATTTATACATAAGAAAATCACTTTGAATTGTTGATTCATCGCCGAAGATGGCTTAAAACTAACGGTTCATTATCTAACCCAACCCTCAGTCATCAATGCAAAGATGGGAAACTCACATATTGATTTTTGATTCATCATCCTCCTCCACTTAGTCACTTTATATGAAAACATCATTAACCTAATATTTTTTGGGCAATCCATCCTTAGCATTTAAGACATAGGAATTAGGGGATTTTTTTTTTTGTTTGGCTCCTTTTTTTGGTTGTGGAGCCTTGGGCTTTCTTATTCTTGTATATGTCTTGTTTACATAGGTTTTAGGGCCTTTTGGCCCTTCTTATTTCAATACATATCATTATTTCATGAAGAAAAGGAAAAAAAAATTAACACATAGGAATGGTTACCTAAAATCGACACATGATTAACTCAAGAGGCTTGTATACTGTGCATCAATCAAAATATAATTTTCGAAAGCTACAACATAAAACATTTGTTGAAGCCCAACCCACCTATGATTTCTTTTATTTCTCGTATATTTTTGTATGACAATTGAAATACAATCAGCTCCATTAATCAACAATATAGATCGATTCGAATGAGTTAACTAATGAAAGTCAAATTAGTATTGAGAAATTGAGTGTATATATGTTGAGGAATGTTCGAGGTAGGAGTCATAATCCCACATCAATTAGGGATGAGATATTAAGCTAATTGAGTTGATTATAAAAGGAGAGCTAAACCATTATTTAGAATTGCCTTTGCGCTTGGGGCAATGACGCAGCTAGTGAGGTTCTAACCGAGGCACGTCAATTGCTGGTTGAAAACTATTTCCAAACCCCCTCTTTGGCTTAGGCCACTGAGAATTTTTGGAAGGGCTCCCTCTAACCCAGTGTAAAGCCCTACAATTCCAAGTTAAAATTTTTTGCTATCATAGCATCAATAATTTTTTGTTTGTTGAGTTTAATGTGGCTCTGTAATAATAAGGGGGAATTTAAGATTCATCGTGTAACGACCCGAAATGGGGACCATTAATTATATAGTAAGAAAATCAATTTTTAAAGTTAATTTTGGTGGATGTTTAATAAAAATAATTCTTTTGAAAACATTTTTAGAAAATCCGGCATGGTCCCGTTTGTAAATAGGACATACCAAGTTATCGACTAATTATAAAACCTGTAAAAAAAACCATTTATAATCATTTTCAACCATCCACACAATATTTCGAAAATAAATAAAACTACAAGCCGTATCGTAGTCACATGGGTCTCATCCACATCTACGTCCACTACTTATCCATTTATTACAAGCCATGAATTAAAATTAATACATGCCTACGCTCATAGCCGAAATAAAATACAATAATCTTCTTTATGAATGCACACATGTTGATGTGCTTCCCAACCCCAGGTCAAGCTTTATTTTGAAAATATGACCTGCAAGAAAAACTGTGGGGGTATGAGCTACACGCTTAGTAGGAAAACATTTTCCCAAAATAATCCAAGGTTTTAAAAACCATAATTTATATACTTTTCCAAAGCCCTGCAAAACCATTGATTAGTTTGCAATATAATTTTTCGGTTAATAAAACTGATACAAGTATAACGAAATAACTGCAGGAAGTTAAATCATTAAATACCAACACCCCTTTTTCTTTTTAAAGAGGTAAGAAATAACTCAAGTTATTTGTTATCAAAATCATCATTTTACAAATGAATTTAACCATCATTTTCTGATATCATATCACGGCCTTATAAGCCAATAACCAACATCCGCCATATCTGGCAATCCATAACATCAGTCTTTCAAACTGATAAATCCTCCCCAAGTCATACGGGGCCCTCGCGCGCGGAATAAGAGGAAATACGGCAAGACATCCCTATCTGGGACCGCAGTAACCTCAAGAGGAAACACGGCAAGACATCCCTACATGGGACCGCAGTAACCTCTATTCGGGCACATAGCCCAGGACTAAAGGATAGGAAAACACGGCAAGACGTCCCGTTCCTTTGGGACCGCAGTAATCCTGTCTCCAGTAGCCCTCATCACCGTATCATCATCACTTTTTCTTTTCATTTATTAATTTCCATAATTCTCACATAAACCGGAGAATTATATATAAATTTTCCAAGAAAACCATATAACATTTTTGTGCATTTAAATCATATGAAATAACCCCATAATTCATATAAATCATTTCCTAACCATTTTTCAAAATAATGGTTTCAAAAACATTTATATAAAAAATGACCCCCAATATTCTGACCACACAAAATAGTCCTAATAGGTTTTAAAACCAACCCATTAAACCCTTAACATATAAGAGTTTTAGAAATAACCAGAATATAACAAATGGGGTATGTAAATCAACCCATTGTATCCCAAATCATGTGAAGGTTTAAAATATAACATGCATAAATCCAAATAGGGTGTAATACAAAACCCTAGATTTTCCAAAATTTATTAAAACCCATAAAATATGCCCACATGCATGATATTTATGCACAAAATGCCAAATACATGTGTTTTTACATGATTTAAACCCAAAACCCCCATGCATCAATGGTTTAAGATGAGAAAATGCCCCTACCTCAAAAATAGAGTGAAGAAATCTAAATCCACAACCCTACGTGTGTAGATCAAGCCAAAATACACTAGATCCTAGCTCGCCGGCGTCGGATCGAGGCTACCGTGCTCCGGCAAGCCACCGTCGAGCATCTCCCTTTTTCTCCTTCTCTTCCTCTCTCTCTTTCTCTCTCGGCTGGAAAGGATGGGTGAGAACCCTCTAAAAGTTGGGTTTATAAAGGGAGTATAAGTGAGGGGTATAATGGTCTTTTTACCCCATTAAAATCTAGCCCAAAAACTGAAATTCGTGCGTTATAGTCGACTATAATAAGTTATAGTAGTCGACTAAAACTCCCCAAATGGAGTATTATAACATTCTGCCTGACAACATAGCTGACTATAAATAATTATAGTCAACTAAATTGCTCAGCATGCACAAAAGAGGTTCTGCCTGACAATATAGTCAACTATAAGCCATTACAGTCAACTAAATTATTCAATATACATAAAAAGAAGTGTGGCTCATTCTGCCTAACAATATAGTTGACTATAAGTCTCTACAGTCAACCAAATTGTTCAATATGCACAAAAAGAAATTCTGCCTAGCAATATAGTCAACTATCAGTCACTGTAGTCAACTATATTGCTCAACATAGACAAAAAGAAGTGCTAGGCTCACGAAAACCTACCTTAGCACATCCTAACCCAAAATTCTCATAAATCAAGCCTTGGGTCCTCACACATCGGGTTACGGGAAAATAATTATAGTTCAGTGTAAAAAGTTCTACTAACTTCCTAATAAATTACTGCTAACTTAACTAACAATGAGTACTAACTTAAATTATTTTCCGGTAAGCCGACTATTCTAAAATTCCCCCAAAATAAAATTTCTTGAAGGGCACTATTCTCTTCGCCACTGCATATGAAGTAACAAATTCCTTTGTAACAAACGGAGCCATCAGATAGATTAGCTGCAATCACTATACCTCAACGAAAATCCCAATTTCAAACTTGGCTGCAAAAATTTAGCATTGATACCTGTAAGTAGTAGAATCTCAAGATGGAGTGGGTGCAGCTGATAGTCTTCAATCTCTGTTCTCACTCTGTATGATGGAAGCAAAATCAACAAGTAATACCCTTTTTGGGCTGAAATAGGTGGCCTTGTAAATACAGACTTAGCCCAATTTCGGCCAGTCCAGATAATGAACCTTTTTTAAATGCCCAAATTAGACTTAAAAGCCAGACATTGAAAATCGGCTTTGCACCTTGTTTCAAGAGAAGGCCAAGGCTAGACCATTTACAATTTATTAACCTGGGTAATGTAGCTTGGGCTGGCTTGGCACTTGATTGTTGCTACTGTTTAATATGGCCATCAACCCAAACAGAAGACATTGAGAAGAAGAGAGTCTTGCATATAGTCCCACATTCGCCGCGAGAGAAAACCGACACGAATTGCCTTTGTATATAAGATTTCATATGCTACCTTGTACAAGCATGCAGCCGCGCGGTGAGCACAGAGCGAACTATCTTTCGCCTTTTACTAAAGAATACCGTGTGCTCGTCACAAATAGTGGCATACGCCACTTTTTGGAGGGGCTTTCCTGAAAGGGTGAAGTTCCCTTACAAATCTAGTTCAAGTTTTAATTCACATGTTAGATTTCGTTATTCTATTTTGGGTACAATGATTAGTTGAATCAAACTTAATGAACAGTTGGAAAAATCGCACATCAAATCTTTTGTCTGAGTTCGGACCCCAAGAAATCCCTTCATAGATCATACCACCACATATGAGCGGCTTGATCCCCTAAACTTAATTGTCATTGAGTTCCCATTGGTGTATCAAAAATTGTATTGTTGTGATAATTTTGACTTCTAGAAATGTTAATGACAAGTTTGACTTATGATTTAGATGGATTTGCAATGGCATACAAAATAAGTTAAAATGTCTTGAACCTTGATAAACAAAAATAACGAGGCATAATGGCATATAGTCAAAGTAATGTTGTGAAACATGTAACACATGGAGCTAGTCTAGGTTCCAAGCGCCTAAGAAGTATGGACAGTTTTTTAAAGGTGCTATGTCTCTATCGGATATGGACACGACACACCTCTAACACCTCTAACATGACATCTTTCTCTATTATTATCTTTCTTCTCCTTCTTCTTCTTCTATTTTTTTTTTTCTTTTTGATCTATCTTATCAATAAATAACTCTACTAGAGTTTCCAAAAATAATACAATAGTTACATTTTAAATGATAGATGTGATGCTACACATGCAGTATTATGTAGTTATATATATAAAATATATATTTTTATTAATGACATGTCTTTGTCATATCATGTTCTAAATTTTGAAGATTTGCTGTATCTGCGTGTCTACGTCGTATTGTAATCATGTCACGTATCGATGTTGTGAGCGCACCAGTTTTCACCACACACTCGTTCTTCTTTTACCTGCATTTTACCTACTCTTTGCTTCTGATGATGGTACTAATTCCGAGGGATTAGCATATGAGTAAGAGTCGCCACCTGGAAAAACCCAGGACCAATTTTGTTGACCAGAGAAAGGTTTAGAACTAAGTTACATATTGGGAAGGTATTAGGCACCCAACAATACCCGGTAATAAACCGGTCCCTCATTTTGTATTCATTGACTATATTTAATATTTTGATTTAACTTGGATCACCATATATCATGCAATAATTAAAAACAGACACAAATGATATGTTCATAGCATAAAACAATAAGAAAATATATAAATAAGACATATATAAGATAGACGAGAAGCATATGGAATCACGAAATAAACAAATATAAAACAAACAATGATGTACACATATTTATGGTTAATAATCAGATGAATGGTAAGATAAAAGCAATGATGAAGAAAACAAAAGGTAATGATGAAAGTAATCATGAGGCATAAAATATGAAACGAACAATAACGTACACATATTTATGGTTAATAATCAAATGAATGGTAAGATAAAAGCAATGATGAAAAAAACAAAAAGTAATGATGAAAGTATTGATTAAAGAAAAAAGTAATGATGACGAAATAACCAAACACAAATTAAGATCAACAATGTTATGCGAACATTCCCAAATCAGAATATAGAATAGTAAGATATAATGAAGGTAATGATTAAAAAAAAAAGTAATAATGAAAGTAATGATTACATTAATAAAAAAATAATAATGAAAATAATAATTCAGGTTTATGAAGAGTAACGGTTAAACTAATAAAATAACAAAAATCCAGGGAATAAAATGACCACACGTACACATCCGTTTACCTTCCCCGTGATTAAACCGACTTTCCTACAGAGGTGTTAGTCCAAAAAGATTTTATATGTAGTAAAATTACTATCTAAACAACTTATGCAATTCTACTATATATATATATATACTTCTTACAAATAGAGCAGATTGGTGTTCAAACTGTCCCTCAGGTCCACTATCAACTTGGTAGTGTCCCTTCCTTTGAGCTCAGCAAGCTTTTTTCTTTTCTCACCTAGTCAAATCTCTGTTATTTTCTCCATCCCCTTAATTTCAGGAATCCTCCTCCGTCTGAGCTCCTCAAAGCTTTCTCTATTTATAGAGAAAATTCTCAATCTAAAATCGTCACCCCTAACCTCACTTCTCACTCCCCTCTTCATTACAAACGAGGCGTAGTGCCTGCCAAAAAATCATTTGCCCCACAGGAGACCAACCTTTTGGCTGTGATGAGAGGTAAGCCGTTCTCTTCTTTGTTTCCTTCCCCTACCTACCATCCCACTTCCCTTTTTTTAAACAAAAAGTGGGGATTCCATCCGTGATTCTTCATTTTTTACAAAAAACAAAGTGGACTCTACCTTTTTTAAAAAACTTTTTCATAATTCTCTTTTATAAACCGATAAACCCCACTTGCTTGTTTTGCTCGCAGAAAATAGACCCAAGTTGAGAATAAACATCACAAACCTCATCATCGAGAACTCACCATCAAAGTGTAGGGACAAAATGGGATGTCTACAGGTGTTTAAGTTTCTTAACGTCATAGCTCATTGGGACTAGGTGTGACCGTCTGAGATACTCATGTTTGGTACTAAAATCCACCTATCTTATATAAGTCTATACTATTAGAAAGTTATTGAAATGCTTACGTCTAATTTCTTTTATTTTCTTGTATATTTTTGTATGTCAATTGAAATACAATCAACCCCTTAATCAACGATATAAGATCGATTCGAAGGAATTTACTAATGAAAGTCAAATCAGTTTTGACAAACTGAGTGTATATATGCTACAGACTAATGTTCAAGTTATGAGGAGTCGTAGTCTCACATCGATTAAGGATGAGATATTGAGCTGATCGAGTTGATTATAAAAGGAGAGCCAAATCATTATTTAGAATTGCCTTTGCTCTTGGGGCAATGACGTAGCTAGTGAGGTTCTAACTGAGGCGCTTCAATTGCTGGTTGAAAACTATTTCCAAACCCCTTCTTTGGCTTAGGTCATTGAGAATTTTTGGAAGGGCTCCCTCTAACCCAGGGTAAAGCCCTACAATTCCAAGTTAAAATTTTTTTGCCACATGGAGCTAGTTTAGGCTCAAAGCTCATTGGAGAGTACACGTGACTATATAGAAAGTGATCGAAAGGGTTTCGCTTCTCCCTTGACATTTATATTTTCTTTATTGTTAAATCTCAAAATATCTCTATTATTATTTTCAAAATTAAAAATAATAATATCATATTAATTTGAACTTAACTATTATTGTTTAGTCTTTTTTTTTTCTTTTCATATACATTATAAAATAAATAAATTAGATTATTCTGTGCACACAATCTTTTACTATATATTATATGAAGTGCACAAGGGGATCAGAGTCTTGGTCCTATTATCTCCTATTTGGAATAGAAAACATCAAATTAAATTCTACCGTAGGTGTCAAACCATATGGGAAGAAGTGCAAAGCAATGGGATAGAAAACTGATGGAGATAATTCAGAGATTAATAGTGGATCCAGATTTCCATTCCTATGTTGGAGGGTCGGCTCTGCCTCACCCGCTTGAAGACGTTGGAGATTGCTGGGTTCTCAAAGGATCTCAATTATTTCCCAAGTTTGAAGGATATCTAGCACATCCATGTGCCCCTTCTACGGCTATTGATGTTTTATCCCTGGAAAGATGTGGGTATCTGAAAGTACTGGAAGCTTTGCCAGATGGTTGGGAACTTCAACCGTGTGGGCTCTTCTTATTTTGTTCATTGATGGCTGCTCTTGCTGCTGTCACAGCATGATTGCAAGAAATCAGGTAAACGAATTTTCAGTTGAGATTTTGGATAAAAGTTCTAAGCTTTTTATCATTATTTGAAAATTTTTGAGTTGCTTTATCCATTTTTTTTTTCCCCTTTCTTTTTAAAGACTTGGTTGTGAAATTAGTTTTTGCATTGGAAGTAACACAGTTTGTTAAAGAATCTACTTTCCAAGTAAGCAAAATATTGTGGTGTGTATTTGACTATGCAAGGCTAGCAACTCATTGTTGGAGTTTTGAGCGCATGTGCAACCATGATGGCTTCTCGATCGGAATCTTTGATTATGGACAAATTAGTAAGTTATGATTCTTTCAATTACGCTGACCATTTATTGGCATTGATCACTAAATCTAGTTGCATACTTATGAGTTCATGTCACAGGGTCAGCTTCATTCTTCTTCCAACATCCTCTAGCAACTACCTCCCATGGTTCACATTTAGCGCCATAAAAAACAGCTGGTTCTTTATATTATTCTCTATCCTCAGGGATTTGTCCTTGTTAAAAAAAAAATTGTAAGAGCTTATAAGCATTTGGATCTATGATAGATTTTCAGTAATCTGCTATGCTGGCTGTTTGTTTGTCTTCAATTTGTATAATTCATTTCAAGATAGTCTGGGTTTTGTAGTATCTTATGTAGATTAGTGAAATTCCTGAACAAATGGAAGCATTGCCCCCATCCCTCACCCCTTTTTTTCCTCTTTTTCTATGCTTTTAGTAATGAGGAATGACAGCATATAAGCTGAGGGATGTGATTGCTCATTTCTCAATTGTGTGCTCTCGATCTTAACCTCTTAATTTGGTTCATGAATTAACACTACTGGAGAGGTTCAAACTTAAGGGCATGTTCAATCGATCCGAAGTTCATGAGGAAATTTATTTTTCGAGCTTTTGAGAGAAGTTGTATCCAAAACTAAGATTCTCATTTAAAAGAGGGCAGGGAGATTCTGTTGTGACTAATAGCGAACTAGGACACAACTAGCAAAGAGATAATAGATGAGAAAAAAAATAAATGGTAGTACATTCACATAAGGCATACACAAATATTAGGTATCTAAGCAATGTCCTCTTTCCTTCCCATCGGTGTCCGCTCCTCTGTTCAGAGTGTACCATTAATTTGTAAATTGCTTCTTTGTCGATGATCTTACTCATTGAAATGGGTGTGGTGTGCTTGAAGAGGAGACGAGTAGCCTGAACATAACCCCTAAAACTAAAATTGAAATTAACAGATACTTCATTAACAATAGAACTTGTCATCCTCCCTGATTGTCAGAAAAATAAGAAAATAAAAAGGTCCTTTTGCTTTGCATTGGCAAACCATGGACAAACCAAGCGCAATCCATTAAATAAAAATAAAAAATAAATAAATAAATAAAAGGGTAAATTGTACTTAAGGTCTAGAGTTTGGGGTAAATTTCATTAAAGGGTCCCAAATTTTAATTGCGTCAATTTGATACCCAAATTATTAGTTGGATTTCAATTTGGGGTCCACCATCATAACCGTTTGTTGACCAAATGGTTCAGCCTTTAATTTTGCACATGCCATGCATGTGACCTATATTATCCCTATTTTGCCCTTTTGATCAGTATAAAAACCCTATTTTACCCCAACATGGCTTAGATCTGAAAATCAAAGTTGATCAATCTATAATCAAGATGGTCAACCAAGGGTCCTACGTGATAGGTCTCATCAAAATGAATCTACCCGTCAAATTTAAAGTCAATTGGTTCGGCCTCTAATTTTTCACATGCCGTGCATGTGACCTATATTATCCCTATTTTGCCCTTTTGATCGTTATGAAAACCCTATTCTACCCCAACATGGCTCGGATCTGAAAATCAAAGTTGATCAATCTATAATCAAAATGGTCAACCAAGGGTCTTACATGATAATGGTAGGTTTCATCAAAACGAATCTACCGGTCAAATTTAAAGTCAATTGGGTCAACCTAAGGTTTTCAAATGCTGGGGAACACGGTATGTCTGGGTGAGTGCACCCAAACTAGATCACAATCCACTTCACCTTCAACCTCAGCATTGAAGGAGAAAATATCAGTGCCCGCAATAATTACTGGTTATCTAGAGGTGTTCAAAGGGCTGGACTCTTTGGTGGATGTTGGTGGGGGTAATGGGACTTCTCTACGCTTGTTGGTCAAGGCCTGTCCTTGGATTCGAGGCATCAATTTTAATCTTCCTCATGTTGTGTCTATTGCACCGGAGTGTGATGGTGTTGAGCACATCGGAGGGAACATATTTGAGAGTGTTCCAAAGGCTAATGCTGTTTTCCTCAAGGTTAGTATAGTTTAGCTTTAAAAAATTTGCCTTGAGGGATACCCTGTATTCTTTACTTTGGAAATGTTTGGAAGACACTTGAGGGAATTTTTCAAGCTAAAATTTTTAATGAGTACAATAGGAACAAATTTTACTTAAAATTCTCTGGAAAGTCATTCCTTTAGGCCATGTTTGTTTCATTGGAATGGAATGGTGGGAATAGAATTTGATTCCATGATCAAAATAGTCGGAAATAGAATGAGATTGAAATAAACATTGTGAAATGAATATCATTGTAATTCAATGCTACTTTTTTATTTCATTCCCATTTAACTACCTTATTCAAACATATTGTTTGGAATGAATTGGAATAAGATTCCATTCCATCCATTCCATTCCTACCAAACAAACATGGCTTTAGTTCTTCAAGTACTTTAACCCTTAAAATAATTCCTAAAAGAAATAGGTACCTTTTCCATTTACATACTGGGACAAGTTAGAATGGGTTGTGGGATTAAGAGGATGTGTTTATTTGAAGTTAAACTGAATATTCATTTTTACTCCTCAACTCTCTACTTGAAATAAGCAAATTTGAAACAGGCCACTAATGGTAGTACTGGTTCCAATAGATGTCACTCTACCAAATGATTGATAGCTACCTCCTTTGATTGATGGTTTTGGTATGGCAAATGTAGTCGATTTTGCATGACGGGGGTGATGACGATTGCATCCAAATCTTGAGAAAATGTAGAGAAGCTATTCCAAAGGACAAAGGGAGAGTGATCATCGTAGGAGCTGTGATTGAAGGAGAGGAAGAAGACAAGCTTGAGGATGTGAGGCTAAGGTCAGACATGGTGATGTTGGCTTGTCTAACAAGGGCAAAGAGAGGACCTTGAAGGAATATATGGGCATACATTATTGGGGAAGCGGGATTTAATCGATACACTGTAAAACCAATTTGTACTGTGCGATCCGTTATCGAGGCTTATCCTTGATTGATGGGGCCTTTTTATTATTTTACGAATAAGGATCTGTTTGTATTCCATTGTGTGGCTCCAATTGTCTCTATGGCCTAATTTCTGATGTTCTGTAGTGACAATGGATCATACAAATTCCTTCATAAAAAAGGAAGCCATGGAAGAGATTGGAGCCATCATCAGAATTCAAGGCATAAGATCAGTTTTGGGATTTCATGAAATGTTGCTCTTTCAAATGTGTATAGTTTTCATCGTTCCAGTAATGACTGAATTATATAGAAAACACAAATGACTACCACAGAGCAATCTTACATGGGACATCCAAACACACCCTAACATGAGCCGGTTTAATTTGGGGCATTAATCAAACTTTGTGCTCGTAAAAACACAATTTTAAACTTTACCGCAGCTATTCAACCCTGATATTAGGTACCTGCTAGTTGAGAGAGGGTCAAGATAATCATAGATAGATTAAGTGCACAAAATTAGGACTTTATAAAGAATATAGATTCCTTTCTAAAATTTTTAACTCCATCCCAGGTTGTAGTCTTTGTATCTTTGATTAGGGTTGAGGTTCTATAACCATTCATTTTAGGATATAAGGTCTCCAACTCTCAAGGAAGCATTGGGCCAGAGCATGAACTAATCAAAACATGCACAAACCCATCTTGTTGCTGGCTTATCTTTTCCAGCCATTTTAGAGTTGAAACGAGGACCTCAAATTTTTCCCATTTTCCCCTAATCAAGAAATGGACCAGCTGATATAGGCTTCAATCTCTGCTCACTTAGTATAGAGGAAACAATGCTAACAATTGTACCTTTTATGCAGAAATAGGCGGCCTTGTAAGTAGACTTGGCCAACTTTGAAATAGGTAGGCTTGTAAGCAGACGTGGCCCAACTTCTATACTATAATTATAATTCACTACTAGTATTTGATTCCATTTCTATTTAATTACTTCATTCAAACATATTGTTTGAAATGAATTGGAATGTGATTCCATTTCATCTATTCCATTCCAAGCAAACAAACACGGCCTAGATGTTAGCCTTTTTGATAAGAAAAAAAAAAATGAAAAAAGTTTTGGAACTCATTAGTAATATTACTCCATATTCCATTAATGTTATTGGCTGAGTGGTAGCTTCTGACCATATTGGGGCTAGGGCATAAGAAATTAAGAATGAGAACATGGGTTCATATTCTCTCCATTTACTGTTTTCTTTAATCAACTTTATATGAAGGGGTCTTTGTTTGTTTTTTTTAGCCCTATATATAATGGTATCTGGTCGCTAGTAAAGTTCATACATAAATGCATTTTCAGATCAGCCTCAACAGGGGTGGTTACTGGTTAGTACTGCCATAGTTCGCTTCCTCTCCAGTGAAAATCTTTCCAGTTATGGTTCTGGAATTCTGGTGCCACACTGCCACCACATTAACTTCGATAAATAATAAAATCAAAAAGGTCAAAAAGGAATTAGGGCCATCGATTTGGTGGATCCTCGTTAGGAAAACTGTCAAGTAGATTGAATATTTTTCTCTCATCTATTTTGCCTGATCACTTCATATCTTTCTTTCTTTTTTTTTCGTTTTTTTTTTTTCGGAGTTCCAACATTCATAAGTGTTCTTTATTGCTATTATTATTATGTTCATCATTTGCTCCTATTAAATAATTTGATTGAAATTGAAATGCCTTTTAAAATATATATATATATATATATATATATATATATATATTAACAATTAAACCTCTAATGGTCCATGTAAAACACCTCATGCCTATACAAATAACTATAAAGAGTTGAAATGATAATCTTCAAGAAACACACTTAGACCTAACTATTCAACCAATCTCTGCCCTCTCTCTCTCCCTCCCTCCCTCCCTCTCACAGTCTAAAATCTCAGGCCCTAATTCATGGCCATGGTTGGGGCAATCATTTCTCCTGCTTCATCTAATGATCGTTTTGCCATGCACGTGAAGATGGTATTTTTAGAAAGATGGAGTTTAATAAGTGATAAGAGCATCTCCATTGGAGATGTTAAATTTTCTTATGTCAAATACAAAGTGAAAGCTTTTGTGGCAATTTGAAAGTTTAATCAAAATTGGCTACTTCACTCGGTATAGCAAATTTGAAGGTTCACTCAAAACAAACTACCACCTGATATGTCAAATGCAAAAATGAAATGAATAAAATGTTACATTGGTTAAATTTGGAATTAAATAATTAAAAATAAAAAATAAAAAGACATATCACTTAAAGGATGTCAAATTTGGCATCAGGAGATGAGCTTCAATTTTAACTCAACAATAACATTTTGGTTGGAGGTAAATTTGAAGCTTGATAATGTTTTTTTATAATTATTTCTTATGCTGACAGAGAATTTGGCATCTCCAAACCCTAAATCAATATAATAATAATTTTTGTTAAATTAGGGTGTTTTGTCAAACATAACCTATTTTTATGGGATGGGAGGGAGATTCCCTTAAGGAGGAAGGGAAAAAAAAAAAAACAAAGAAATAAAGGAAGACGAGGGAAAAAAGGCTTATAGAGGTGTTTAAAAATTGACGAGGGATGGATATGGTACTGTTGGGGTCAAAGTACAGGGTGCAACTTGTAATTTCCTTCTTTTTTCATCTTCATCCAAATCAGAGATGCACATTTGCCACGTAAAAAGCTTATGATGGGCTAGAGCACCCCCAATCACCACTCCTCTGATTTCTATTATTGCTTCACTTCGAAGCGTAATGGCAACGAGAGAGGGGAGAGCGTTTCGCAAACCCTAGAACGTACGAACCGGAAACCACCAGAGACAAATCTCTCATCAAATGAATCAATCTTTCTTCTGTTGAATTTCTCAATCTCCAAGGTTTGAATCCCTCTCTTCTCTCCTTCAAATTCGTATTTTTTTTTTCCCTTTTTTTTTTTGGTCTTGGTTAAAAGTTGTTTTATTAATGTGTGTATGATTGCTGAAAACCTAGATTTGTTTTTGCTCCGTTTGGTTGCCGAGAAAATGTAGGAAAATAAAAGAAAAGAAAAGGAAATGGAAGCCTCTACTTAACTGAGCTTAAATACCCTAATACGAGTATTTGGCTTAGGTTAAGGTATTTTATTTTATTTATTTATTTTTTGAAACCAAGACTATATAATGCTTGAAATTCTGAATTTTCTTGGCAAACAAGCAGGGTTTTACGTTTTAGATGTTGGAAGCTGGGGGCGAATTTGAAATTTATAGGGATTTATTATGGGTATTCTAGTTAGGGTTTGTTGCTTTCGGCTTTGAGAGGTTTAGGGTTGGAGTCGCTGCTTGTTGTATGATTCTAAGGTTTATTTTCGTTTTTTTTTTTTTTTTTTTTTCTATGAAGTTTATTCGTTTTGTACGAAAACAAAATTTAGGTTATATGTTTTATACAGTGTTGAGTCAGAAACTTTTATCAAATATTGCTTTTATACCTCTTAGTTTTGTTTGTTTGCTGACTGCTGAGAAAATGAACCATAGATAACTATATGTCATAGTTCAACTCCACCACCCCTTTTTTTAAAGGAAGTTGAAGCATAAACTCAACTTAATTCAACGAAGCCTCAGATTCTAATGACTAGGGGATGGTTAGAAAAGCCTTATTTTTCCATTTAGCTATATGTAGGGCCATATAAATTTTAGGCCATCATGTCTATGCTCGTTGGCTCTACCCATTTTTTTCTTTGTTTTGTCCTTGTAACACAAACCTTGTTGCTCTTCCAAAACAATAAGGAAAAACAGTGGTAAAATTCTATGTTATTTTATTTTCCTCAGCTTTCTTAGGAGCCAAATGCAGGTACTGGAATGGGATGGGAAAAATTATCATCTACTTATTTTGAAGCATTTTTCGGGTTTTTTTATTTATTTAAAAATTAAAGATGTGGGTTTTTTTTCCCCTAGCAATTCAGTGGTTCTGTAATACATAAATAAATCTTGTTGTCTGTTATGGATTCTTTGCTTCCCCTCTTGCAATTATGAAAATAATTAAATGAGCTAAACTGAACTCTCATTAGGCCACCTTCTCGTCATTGAGAAAAAAGGTCATCTTCTCTATTTGAAGCCTGTTGAGGTTTCATGAAAGCTGATTTCTGAATAAAAGAGAACATTAAGGCCTTATGGGTAAAGTCCAGTTTTTCAAATATGAACGTAATGGAATTCTTATGCTAATTTCATTATAAAAAAAAATGGTGATCTGATGCAATGTAATGGAAGTCTTTTGCTACCTTCATAAAAAAAAATGATCTGATATTCTGATGCTAAATCTAGACATTGTTGCTGTCAGGTGGTTGGCATCATGGATTCAAAAAAGCAATCTCCATCCCCAGATAACGCTGATGCGAAAACTGCATTTCGTAAGCCTTCAAATGATACAGCTAATAGGAAGTACAGGCGCCACTCTCCAGTTAGTGGATCATCTTCATCTGATGGTTAGTTCTTCAATTTGTGTTCTATTTTTTAGGTTTTTTCATTGGTATTCTAATGGTATTTTATGATGGTGCTGAGAATGTGGTGAAGATTGACAATCTTTTGTATTTATAGTACTCCTAAAATGTGATGGTTTAATTCATGTTATTTTATCTTAAGTATTATCTGTAAGGACTTTGAAAATTTTCGGCTTCTGTTTTCATTTTAGTGGTTACAAGATGACAAGGCATGGGAACACCTATTGCTATTCCTTGATTAATTTGGGATAGAACATCTGTTCATCAAATTATTGTCTTTTTGGTAATGATATACTTATAGACTTATAGTCAGGTAACTCAGGTTGTATTGTTGTGCACTTGTATGGATGTGTATATGTACGTACATGTGTGGATGTGTATATGTACATGCACGTGCGGATGTGTGTATCAGTGTATGTACATACACATGTGCGTATGTGTGTATGTACATACACAGACTTACATACACAGTTACAGTGTGCAATGTACTTTATCTTTCATTGCTTTTATTTTCTGTGTCATTTTTTTTTTCTACTGATGTTATTTGGGAGTATACTAATTTTGTTTGTAGACGTTTTTGTGGTGTTATGTGGGCAATTTTTTTTTTTTTTTTTTTTTTTTGATAAGGTAAATGATTGTATTATAAGAGAAAGAAAGGGATTAGACCCTCGTACATAAGACATATACAAGAGCAAAAAGTAGCTCGTAATAAAAAAGAGCCAACAAAAAACTCGACCCCCTTAACTATTAGATACACAAGGAGTCAACAAAATCTATAAAAGAAGGGTAATTCCCACCCATATAGCTACATGACCACTAAAAAAGGGTTTTGACCAAAGAAGATTTGAGCTCCGCAAAAGATGATTCTTCTTCTTCAAAAGTTCTCAAGTTACGTTCTCTCCAATAAAGCATGAGGAACCATCCTCCAAACTATTATGATATCTTTCCGAATACCTTTAATCCACCAACCCAAAATCAACTCATAAGTAGAAGAAGGCAAAACCCATTTGATACCAAAAAGATGAAATATAAGTTCCCATAAACCCCTCGCTACCCCACAATGAATGAATAGATGGTCCACCGATTCCGCCGCTTTTTTACACATTATGCATCTATTAGGTAGCTCCCACCTCAATCTAACCAAGTTGTCAATAGTAAGACACTTCTTATGAGCCACAAGCCAAGCAAAAAAAAAAAAACCACCTTAGAAGGCACCGAAGATATCCAAATGTTTTTGGCCGGTGAAAAAACATTCAAGTTGTGAGCCAAAGAAGAATACAAAGATTTCACCGAGAATAAACCTTTAGGATTTTTGCTCCATCTTAAGGTATCATTCCCTTCCAAAGAAATCTTACATCCATAAAGCTCTTGGAAAAAATTTAACACAACTTCCAACATCCCAATCATTAAAACTACAATAAAAAATGACATTCCAATGAACTCCACTCCCTCTCTCCACAAGATAGTCCATGATCCAAGCATCCTTGTTAACCGCCAACTCGAACAAGCAAGGACAAACCTCCATGAGAGTTCTATTACCGCACCACACATCTTTCCAAAATTTTATCCTATTTCCTCTTCTCACTTTAAAATTAACATCTTTGAGAAAATTTTCCATTCCTAACATAATTGCTTTCCATAAACCGGTACCAGTGTGATCTTCTACTATTATTAGGCCATCAACCCCCTTCCTTTACACCATATTTCCAAGTAATCACATCCCTCCATAAACCTTGATCCCCAATGCCAAACCTCCAAATCCACTTTCCAAGGAGAGCAAGATTCATATTATGAACGGATTTAATACCCAAACCCCCATGCTCCTTAGGCAAACACACCGTTTGCCAATTAACAAGATGAAATTTGGTCTCTCCATTCAAACCATTCCAAAGGAAATCTCTCTGAAGCTTTTCAATTCTTAGAGCAACCGACTTGGGAATTTTGAGGATGGACATGAAATAAATAGGTATGCTTGCAAGAGAGCTATGAACAAGAGTAAGTTTACCTCCTTTAGAGAGATATCCTTTTTTCCACCTACTTAATCTTTTCTAAAATTTTCTCAATACCGGGTCCCAAGCTTTTACATCGCTATATTTTGCCCCAAGAGGGAGGCCAAGGTAAGTGGTAGGCAAACTTCCAACGTTGCAATTTAAATTGATAGCAAGATCATTGATGTTGTTGATGTTCGCTAATGGGGATAATTTCACTTTTCCCAAGATTAACTTTCAAGCCCGAAACCGCTTCAAAGAAAAGTAGGACCATCCTAAGATGTCTAAGTTGCTCACTATTAGCACCACAAAAAAACAAGGCATCATCTGCAAAAAGCAAGTGGGAAATAATCCCTTCCTCCCCCCCACCACCATTAACCATAAAACCCTCCAAAAAATGTTCCGCATAAGCTTTTTGAGTAAGCTTACTCAAAGCTTCCATAACAAGAATGAAAAGAAGAGGGGAAAGAGGTTCACCTTGTCGAAGACCTCTAGAGCTATGGAAAAAACCATAAGAGGAACCATTAACAAGCACCGAAAATGAAGGAGAAGAAATGCACCAAGCAATCCATCTTCGCCACTTGAGACTAAAACCTATCTGCCCAGGAAGGTAAATGAGAAAATTCCAATTAACATGATCGTAAGCTTTTTCCAAATCAATTTTGCACAATATACCCAGCTCACCACATCTCTTTCTTGAATCCACACATTCATTTGCTACTAACACCGCATCAAGAATTTGTCTACCTTTAATAAAAGCAAATTGGGAAGATGAGATAAGATTCCCCACCACTTTACTAAGCCTACTGGCAAGAGTCTTTGCAATGATCTTATAAACTCCTCCTGAAAGAGAAATAGGGCGAAAGTCACAAACATCAACAACCTTCTTCCCTTCTTAGGAATAAGAGCAATAAAAGTAGCATTAAGGCTTTTTTCAATTTTGGCTCTTTGAAAGAACTCTTCAAACACTTTCAAAACATCCCCTTTGATTACACTCCAACACTTTTTGAAAAAAGCTATAGTCATACCATCCGGCCCGGGTGCCTTATCACCATTTAGAGAACACAAAGCGTCCCAAATTTCTTTTTCCTCAAAAGCTCCATCCAAGCTATCGACTTCAATTTGATTCAAAACTTTGAAATCCACACCATCTAGAGAAGGCCTTATGTCCTCTTCTTCGCAAAAAAGCTTTTCAAAATAGTCAACAATTTCTTTGGAAAAAATTGATTTATCATCCACCAACTCCCCTTGAACCTTTAAAGTTCCAATAAATTCCTCCTTTTATGACCATTAGCAATTCGATGGAAGAACTTAGTATTTCTATCACCTTCTTTCGACCATAAGGCTCTAGATTTTTGCCTCTAACTAATTTTTTCAAGCCTTGCTATTCTAGAAAATTCCGCTTTAGCCTCCATCCTTCTAAACTTATCCTCCTCCGAAAGTCCATCAACCCCTTCTTGTTCATCCAAAGCTTGAATAGTCCCAAGAATATTATTCTTAAGAAAATCCAAGTTCCCAAAAACTTCCTTATTCCACTTTTTCAATTCCTCCTTTAAAGCTTTTAATTTTTTTGCAAATATAAAGCTTGGAGAGCCATCAAAGTTGAAAGAATTCCACCAATTGTTAACAAGATCAACAAAACCCTCTACTTCAAGCCACATGTTTTCAAATCTAAAAGGACCTACCCCATGTCTCACCCCCTCACTATCAAGAACCAAAGGTATGTGGTCGGATAAAGGTCTAGGTAAAGCTGCTTGCATCACCCTAGGAAAATGTTCCTCCCAAGATGCCGAGAAAAGAAATCTGTCAAGACGGGAAAGCGATAGCTCCTCATGATTGTTGGACCAAGTGAACCAACCCCCCACTAAAGGAGGATCAATCAATTCATTGGACTATAAAATCCGAAAACAACCTCATCGCCGCATTAGAGAACAAGCACCCCTTTCTTTCATTTGGAGCTCTTACAGTGTTAAAGTCACCAGTGATACACCAAGCATCCACCCATTTATGTTTAACCTCTTCTAATTCCAGCCCACAAATCCCTTCTCAAGGAATCATCATTTGGTCCATAGACCCCCGACAAAACCCAATCAAAGCCATCCACAACATTCTTGAAAAAACAGGAGATAGGAAAAACCCCTATAGTGCTAGCAATCTTTGACACCACTCTACGGTCCCATAAAATAATTACCCCTCCAGCCGTACCTGTAGCATCCAAAGAGAGCCATTCAACAAAATTACCAGGCCAAATATCTCTAATCACCTCCCTACTTGAACTATCAATTTTCGATTCTTGAAGAACTACAGTATCAACCCTCCATTTTTTTAGAGCAGACTTGATTCTTCTTCTACTTTCACTACTATTAAGTCCTCTGACATTCCAGGTAAGGATTCGAATCTTCATAAAGCAACGATTTCAAGATTCTTGTCCTTCCTTGTCCCTCACTGACGACTCTCCTATTCTTTCTTTGCCCTCATAATTAACAGCAAACTCCAATTTTTTTAACTCCCTCCTCCTTCTATCAACGGGGCTGATGAGATTCTTCCTAGGAGTAGATATACCAGTAAATTTTCTTCTTTTTTCAATGTCAGATAGAAGATTTATGAAATTTTCTTCAAACTCACCTGTAGTAGATACCCAAGATTCTACTCAACCTTTTTCTTTTAGATTTAACCCAATCAGACATCTCAACTTCACTTTCACTTTCCTCAGTTAGCAAAAAATTCGAATCCCCAACATTAGAATTTTGAGCTAACAACTCACCTGGATTCAAAGTTGCAACTGGAACACATACCAATGGTTCCAATAAATTAGAATCTTCCGACCAACTCTTAATCGTCTCCTCATCACTTCCTTCTATTCTCTAAGTGATCTGCCTTGTATTCGTAGTGTCCACTACCCCTTCCAACCTGTGGGAAAATTCTGCTGAAACGTCAGCCCACTGCTCAGCCCCTTCGTGAGAATCCCCTTCTATATCTAACGCACTAACCACAACATTGCTATATACATCAGCATAATCCCTATCATCATACAGAGGCCCAACACTAGAAGAAGAGAAAGGGCTACACTCCGTAACAGGCGTGGACTTTCGGATACAATCCATATCTCCCCCCTTACCTACTAATAACGGATCTGTAATAAGTCTATTATTAGAAGGCCCAATAAAAGCATCCCTATCTTGGGCCTGAACCAAAGGAGGACAAGAGTCTACAAGCCCAACACTGGAAGGCCCACTCTTAACCAACACCCCGTCACAAGCATTAGCATCAGCAATATTTTCAAAATTCAAACCCTGATATCTAGATGTTGACAGCTCACCAACTACCCCTCTCCCCACCACTACTATACAGCCACGTGTCCACTGCCCACCAACCACAATTTTTTTCCCCACTTTCCTCCACCGCGTGTGACTCTCCACCCATCGTCTACCTTTCGCCCTTCGACCACCTCCCTGAATCTATAAATCACGAATGCTAACATCCTCCATTAAGACCCTCTTTCCTTTATCTTCCACCTGACTGCGTATTACTCCTTCGTGATGTTCTAGTAAAATCATCGGTTCTATTTCGTTCACCACTTGCACTCTGTAACATACTCCATGAGCCTATACATCTACAAACTTTGGAATGGCAGCTGCATTTGTCACTGAAATCCTAACTCTTGTCCCTAGCGCCCTTCTAGATTAATATCTGCGTCTATGAAGCCTCCACAAAAGTCACCAATAGATCTGAAAAGGTCCCAACTCCAGAGGTGAATAGGCATACCTACAATCTGAATCCATCGTGATCCAATACTCTTATTAATTCCAGTACAACCTGCTTTGTAACCCCATCTATCCAATTGTAGCAAAGCATCTCCCTTATGTCGGCTACCTTCATTCAAGACTCTAAGGCTTTCCTCTTCTGATGGTAGGCAAAACAAGAGCAGATCATCAATGATATAGTGTATCTTTACACCTGTAGTAACTCCCCGAGCTTTCATAGCCCAACTTTCCATATCAAGCAGAGAACCCCCAAAACCCTCAAACCTCCCCACCAAGCAAGCTTTTAAGAATTTGGCACGAACCTCAACATCTTGGGTGTTTGGCTTAAATATAATACGGTTAGCCTGAGCTTCCACTAAGCATTATCCTCTCAAAGAGAGCTCTGGGCACTTGGCAGCTTGTAAATACGATTTATTTTTAACATCATCCACTCCAGCAGACACCTTCACACCACACTTCCCCATGGAGTTAAAACAGAAGTTCAATGCATCATACAGAGATTTCCACCCACATGCACCAAAGCCCTCTGGAATGATCACCATAAATTTTCTGCCCTTATAAAGGAATTCAGAAATAAAAATAGCTTTGCCTCTATTGTTGGATCTCCTCATCGCCACAACTTCTCTGTATGATCCTTGCTCTTGTCAATATACCTTCCTGCCATGGCGGTGAATAATAGAAAAAATGGAATCCCTAAACTTTTGCACAAAAACCCTCTCGAGGAAGATACTGTTGGTAAAACCTCTTCCCCTTTTGGTGATGCGTAAAAACCTACCCCTGTTTTCATCTTCAACCACAACCTCAAAAGTTTTATCTTCCACCTGGAAGACTCTCTTCGCACTCATGTCTGTAATTACAGAGGATCGGCTAGGGTTTGCTCCTCTAAACTGAGGAAAATTGATGATTTAGATCCCCATGGTATCTCATGAGAGCCTCATACATGGTGAACAGGGCGTAGTGTCTGTCATGATTACTAGATCGACAATCCAAAATCGATGATCGACGAAAAACGAAAATCGGCAAAATGATGAGTATCGTAGATGGCGTACGAGAACCCTCAACCAAAGATCGCAAGAACTGTAAACAGTTACCAAACCGGCAAAACGAAAACCTGGCAAAATGATGAGTGTCGTAGATGGCATGCGAGAACCCTCAACCAGAGATCGCGAGAACTGTAAACAGTTACCAAACCCTAGCACTAGAAATGGGTAGAGAAAACCAGTCCCCTCTGAGGGAGGAGAGCGGAGGAAGAGAGGCGGCGCACGATAATCTAGTAGATCTGATCGAAAATTCAGGCAAAAAGAAACGAGGCATATGATAGCAAACTACACTAGCCTAACTTGCGCCAAGAGCTTCTCTCTCTAGACCCACCAAAGCATGATCCATTTCTGGGAAAATTTTTAATGAACCAGATAATTATGTACTTGTCATGGCTATTGGTGTTTTAAATCTTAACAAATATGTTATTGAGGTCAATACCGAAGTTTGTTGCATACTTGATTAACTACAATGTAACTAGTATAACTTTTAAAATATTTTAAAACCCAGTGTGAAACAGAATTTTCGTCGTGTTAAGTTTGCAATTCAATAAGGATGCTTTTTTGTGATTTTGACATTATCAATGTTGTAGTTGAAATTGAGAAGGGTTTTTGAACTAAAAAGAATCAATATGTGTTTTATGATTTAAAGAATCATTTAATATCTATTAATTTCTTGATGTTACATATGTGATGAGTGAGTAAACAATGGAGAAGAGGAGGAAAAGATGAGTGAATGACAAAAGCTAATTTGAGAAAAGAAGAAAAGTCTAATTTATAAGGAATCAACCTTTTTGAAGATCTTAATAAAAAAGGCATTGGATAAAATTGTTATTAACCCAATAATGGGGTCCCTTTGCTTCTTATTAGGGTTGATTGGAGGGCTGTTTGTGGTGTTTAGAGTTTCCTTTTTGTGCCTCCTGCTTTATTTTATTTTATTATTTTATTATAGGACAAGGAGTCCTCATAATTTATTTTTATCAAATAGTTTTTTCTGCTGCCTACAAAAAAAAAAAAATGGTTTATTAAAGAAAAAACTAGTCCAGCACTTCAGCTGTCCATGAGCTTGGCCATTAATCAAAAAACGTGTAAGGTGAAGTGGAAGATTGATTCTTCTAGGAACAATGGTTTATGGATTCTCGTTACAGGAAATTAAACTCAACTCAACAGCTCGTAAAACTATTAGGAAAATATGTTTCTTGTCAACAAACTAGTAGTCCTTGCTTTCATATACTAGGTTTCATGTGGTATTTTTGTCAATTGGAACATCTTTGATAGGTATAACTCTTAATTGGTTTGAGAAGATGAAGACGTACCCTATTTGGAAGCTGAAGCATAAGATTATGGGCCTTAGAAGATGAAGACGTCCCTCATGCTCTGATGTGGTCTTTGTGGTTGGAGAGGAAAATAAGGACATTTGATGGGAAAGAGCTCTCTGCGGAGCAGATCTTAGATAGGTTTCTAGGCTTTCTTTTTGCCCGGGAAACTCCATCAATACAGTTCATAGGATTACTTTTGAAACTTTTTTTGGGCCATTTGAAATTTTGAGGACTGGATTCGTCTTGGTCCTTTTCTTTCTTTTTCTTGTATACGCCCTGTGTACTTATGTTTTAATATAAATTTTGCTTCATAAAAAAAAAGGAAAAAAAGCAAAAAAGATTATGGGCCTTCAAAGCACGAAGTGAGAACTTACTCGAAAAAAGAAGCATGAAGCGGGAGTAGGGCCAAGAGTGGTGTTGGGGAAGCGGGGGCATGTAGATGAGTCAAAGGTTTGGAGTGTATATGAGGTGCTTGTGTAAAATATATATGAATGAATGTATATAATATACAAGGGGTTAATTTAATAAGGGATAAATTTGAAAAATCTATGGCTCCTTGGGACTCTGTTAGAATAACTTATATGGGAGCTATATAAAATTGAAACTTGTTCTTTTGAAAATAAGAAAGAGTATGAGGACATAATAGAAAAGTAAAACATTATATAGAAAAGGGTTTCATTCATTTGGTTGAAACCCTTGAGCGTCTGATGGTGACCTACTCCCCTGCTGCTGGAGTTGCCTGACACCCCCTGGCTGCCCAATCTCTTCTGGCAGCATCTCTGTCACCCTTTTGGCATCACCTTTAGGAAGAAGGTGCATCGTGTTCTCCTCTTCTTTTTCTTCTCTTCCTTTCTCTAGGTAGCACCTCTGACAACAAGAAGGTTCAGTCACACTTAGGATTGCTAGTCTTTTGTTGCTGAATTGCAGTTCTGACAAGATTCCCTTAGAGAGCTGCAAATCGTGGTTCTAGAGTGGGGTTGATACCCTTGACTGATAGGTCCTACTTTTAAGTTATGGCCGCCATGACAAGCAAGATCTTTTGATCTTGGAAAAAGTGCACTTGCCAGATGTTTAGAAATGGCATTTTGGTCTTTTTGAGTTTTTTAGTTGGGTTTTAATTTTTGTTTAGGATTCATTTGATTCAAGGACTAGGATTTTTTGTATTAGGGTTCTAGCCTATGAAAGAGTTGTAATATTCTCTTTTCAGTACACTGAATATTGAATTGAAAATTTGCAGCTTTTGAAGGTTTGGATGCCAAATGTAAAATTCCGGTTATACTAATCCTACAATACCTAGAAGGGGGGTTGAATAGGTATTATGTGTAATCTTACCCAGTTTTAATTATCAACACAAAAATTCTCTTTTAATACAATCAAAGCAATCACATAACAGATATAAAAGCAAGTAAAGAGTGCACAAAAGATTTTTATGTGGAAAACCCTAGATGGGAAAAACCACGGGACCTAGTCTAGTTGAAGCAAATCCATTATGAACTCAATGAGTACAAGACACACTTGTAGACAAGGACTCATGTAGTTGTCTTCACTCTCATGATCACACACGATCAATCTCCGTCTTCACGGCTTTGGTCGCAACCAACCTCTTTACAGCGATTCGTTCAATCACGAACTTGCAAGTTCGATCACTGTCAGTAACGACTCACAATCATTCAAGGTTGTGAAAGGTGTGTGGTTTGAAGATCTCTAAGCATGTATGTGAAAACCTAGGTTAAAGTACTCTAGAGAGGCTTTTAGAAGATGATGAATGTTAGGCCTCGGCATCAGGTCGGGCTTGGGCCCTTTTTCTTGGGTTGGGCCAGGCCTCAGGTTGGGCTTTTCGGGCTTGCATTATTCATCAAGCCGGGCCATGAAGGAAATGTGAAGCCCAGCCCAGCCCACAAGGGTTGGGCTTTTTCGGGCCTCGGCCTAAGCCATATTACCTACTGTTAATGTGTAACAAAATTAAAAAAAAAAGGGTGAAAAAATTACATTTTGGTGATCACTTCCCATCATAATACCAAAACAGAGGACATTTGTAGTCACTTTGTACTAAGTTGACTGTCTATTTGTAGTAAGTTAACATCAAATGCTCTTTTATTGGTATTAATCTGGGAAGTTTTACCAAAAAGTAATTTTTCGAAAAACTAGAAAACATTCATATTGGCTACAGTGTCAGGCTTCAGGTTGGGCTCAGGCTTCAACTAAAGGCCCAGGCCTAGCCCAAGGGTATCTGGGCTGCGCTTTTTTCCTTCGGGCTTCGGGCTGCCCATGGGCCTTGGGCTTTTGATGAGGCCTAATGAATGTAAAACCTAATTGGGAGAGGCTTGCTTAGCCCTTTCAATGATAAAAGACTATAGTCTAAGAAACCCCAAGTGACTGAGCCACGTTTTTAAATCAAATAGGAAAGTTTTGAGAACTTTAAAATATGATTTTTATGAACCCCTGATCAATCTAGGTCCATGCTTGATCGATCGGAGGGTCACAAAGTCAAAAACCACTTTCTAGAGGAGCACCGATCGATCGGGCTCTCAACCCCGATCGATTGGGGTATGGTAGTGTAGATGTTGCATTTCTACAATAGTAACGATCGATTGCCACAAGACCCCGATCGATCACCCTACCCAATAAAACTTAGAAAAGTTTCAAAATACTTCTAAAATCAATCCTAAAATAAACGAAAACGTTTTGAATGATTTTTAAATAATTAACAACCTATCGAATGGGCATCTAAGGATATTTGCCTTGCCTAAGAACGAGTGTGAGTCACGATGACTCGAAATCTTCACTTTGGCACATCTTTGCAACTTTATAAATCTTCAAGACTCAAAGACACAAACAAACCTTTGACATGGAATTTGCCAACTCTAAAAACATGGACTTAACAAAATGATGTGGGTAGAATTTAGAAAATTTGCAAAGGTTACTTGGGCTCCACCAATGCAACAATCACCCCACCATAGGTGCCACATGAAGAGTATATCTCGTGGGGGTATAGTTGACTAAAATGGTAACCAAACACTTACTAACTTTGACACCAAACAAACCTGAATCTGTAAAATTACTATAATACCCCTAAACATGGACTTTTACACAAGTCTTCAAATTCAAGGAGGCTTGAACCAACATGGGTCAACCTTTCACCCACAAGAGAGACTCTTTTTCATGTCCACCTATGGTGGGGTAATTGTTTCATTGATGGGGCACATAACCTTTTCAAATCTTCTAAATTTCATTTGCATCAAAATGGCTCATGCCTCGGCCTCATTTGAGTTTTTTCAACCCCCTTGCAGTGATGATCTTTTTTTAAAATTTTGGAAACATGTTTGCCTATGCTTGAGATGTCTTTTGGTGTGTTTCATAACTGCATGTGGTTTGTGATTTCTGTCAACTCATCACTTCTATTGAAGACAAGACTTGGATTGTTTGAAGTAATTATGCAATTGTGTTGTCAAATTTATCAGATTTGGGGCACCAATTTTGATGATTGGTGCTCAATCAGGGAACCAGTGTTGCTCTGGATTTGAACTGGTACCAAGAATATGATTATTTGGGAGTGTAAATATTGATGGATATAATACATTAATGGATCTTGAAGTCCAGTTGTTGTTGATTCCTTACTGCTAATGGTGTTGGGTTTGGGGCTGAATTTTTTAAAACCTCATTTGTATGTTTTGTATGATCAACCTATGATTAATATCTTAGACAGAAGTATGAACAAGAACACTCTTTGAAGCTGATGGTCTTAAATCCTTTTAAAGATCTCAAAGCAATTTGAAATTGGATTGGTTGCTCAGTTTCTTCATTGCTTATTCTGGTACTTATCTATGACCTTCGTGTATATGCAGGGAGTCCTAAGCGTGAGCATGGTTCTAGTCCAATCTTTTCGAGGGAAGATCCGAGAAGAGTCTCTGATATTCGGCATAGAAGGAAGGATGATGGAAGGGAATTAGATAGGGACTCTGGTCGGAATCAGTATGGCAGAAGTGGTGATTCATACAGACATTCTGATCGACAGTCCTCCAGGAGTTCTCATGGTTATCGTAGACATGATGACTATAGACACGACAAGCACACAGGATGAAGAAGAGAGAAATTATCATAGGTTATCCTCTAGGTCTGGTCGAGAGTTGAGGGATGGCACTCGTTCCGATCCTATGAGACAAGAAAGTGAGCCTACTAGGTCGAGAGACTATGTGCGACATGTGGACAAGTATTCCCGAGAAAAATATGACAGTGCAGGTCATAGAAGCAAGGATAAGGAGAGGGAAACCTTATCTCTGGAGGATCAGAAATATAAAGATAGGGATTTATCATCTGATAGAGGTGGATCTGGTAGGAGGCACACTAACTCAAATTTTGAAGAGATTAAGTCCAGTGAATGGGATAGGCATATGAGGGACGGAGATGGTCGAGATGAGAAAAGGGATCATCGTAGGAGTATGGGAGATTGCAAAAGTGATCGTGCACTCTATGAAGAATCAAGAGGGCATCGAAGTGACTCTACTTTGAGAAGAGACAATGGTGGGCATCGCCTGAAAGAAGCTTATAAAAGTGACCCTAAGGAACTGGACGGTCAAAAACACACGAAAGAGGAAAGGAAAACATATGAGGACACTGAAAGTAACAGGCACATGGACCGATATGTGAGAAAACCAGGGGAGCATTCTGAAGATAAAACTATTATTGTGAATGAAAATGAGGAATCTCTGGCCAAGAAGCCAAAGCTATTCAGCTTGGACAAGGGCATTGATCATGGGAAAGATGGTATTCATTTTATTATGGCCCTGTGTGGTATTCTTTTGTAATGTTTTTGTCTTCAATTATTATTTTTTTATTTATAAATATATTGTAATAGTTTAATCATTGTCTTGATTATTGTGCCATTTCTGTTGGTCAATTAGTTCTGAAATTGTCCACAGCTGTAGCTGATGAACGACAATCTTCAAGTTCAAAGCAAGCGCATGGGATTGTTGGTAAAGTGACTCCAGACAAGGTCTGTGCTAATGATTCTGAGCCTGCTAATGATCTAAATGCTGCCAAAGTTGCTGCAATGAAAGCTGCTGAATTAGGTATACAAAATGTCCATTATTATATAGGCTTGATAAGACACCATAAGTTTTTATGACAGGTAGCATTTTTATATATTTTGTCCTACATTAGTGATGTGTTTTCTCTAAATTCCCTTTCTTAAATTTTTCTTATGAAAGTTTGCCTAGTATTTGCATTTGTAAAGCATAATATTTTATCATTAGGATACTATTATGGTGAATTGTTGAGGGGTTTTGAGTTGTGATCTCCCTGTCTATTCACTGGTGCAAGTGAAATACCAACTTATTTTTCTCCTAACTAATTGCTTTGAGTGCCTTTATTACGACTTTCTGGTATTTGAAGGAGGATTTTTGTCCCAAAAAAAAAAATGGTTTCTTAAAAGTTGTCATTTTCAGTTGAAAGTGTACTGATCATAGATCTGTTATTACCAGACTGGTTTATTCTGATTAATACAAGCCAATATATGATAAACCTTCAGCTTTGTTATTTCTTTTCTTGTTGCCTTACCTCTTCTTGGAAGTGAAACCCTTTTTAAAATTGTTTTTATTACCTAAGGTTTAGCTCATTGATTTTATTAATTTGGATTGTTATTGTGCCTTCACTATTTCTACCCTATTTCTACTTCGTGAAACTTAGCTTTAGAGAAAATTCAGTATGCATCTTGACATTTCACCTTATAATTCCAGGCGATATATAGTTTTTAGGAGTTTCCCAAAGAAAATGTCCGACTAGCTCTATGTCTTTTGGTAGTGACTCGGCATCTAGTGGATCTTGGAGAACCCAAGAATTTGATGACCATCTTTCTTTTTTGGTCTTGGTTTATTTTTTTTTATTGTGTGTTTTGTGTGGTTGTCTTTGTTTTGTGTTGTTTTTTATTTTTTGGTTTTTGTTTTTTGTGCTTTGTGTGTGTATTTCAAATGCGATTCGGACTAGAATCTTGCTGGGTTCTCTTCTTAAACAAGTGATAGTTTCTTTAACAATCATTAAAAACATTGCTCACCCTCTGACGAATTTGTGATGAAATTGTGATACAACAATGCTAGAAGGGTCTTTCCTTAATTCTTATTCAAGTGAGAGTATATTTAAGGAGTTGAGGACCATTAGAAGCATTGCTCTCCCATGTTATCACTGAGACCAAATCGTATTGTATTTGAATCCTCGTGACTATTTGGATTTAGCTTCTTTTTGACAACAAATGAGAGTAGAAGTTTGGCCTTGCGAGATAGATCTCTAATACTTGACTGACTACAAAGGTAAAAGATCAATTTTTAAAATTAAAATTTACCCTTCTTACTTTATCTTTGATGTGAAGCAATGTAGGAGAAAAAAAGTTTGAAATATGTTGTTTCTTGTCATCTTTTATTTGGAGTTTCATGGTCTTATGTATGCCGGTATTTTAATTAGTTGGCTTTCATCTCTTAGCTTTTGTCTTGTAGTCGTGTTTCATATTGTTCTAAATTCTGTTCTGATAAATTTCTCTTACCCTCTATTTGGTTCATGGATTCTACCAAGGAAAAAAAAAAAAGAAGGGAAAAAAAATGAGGAGGAAAGAAAATGAAAAGAAAAGATAAAATCATATCAAGCCAAAATTATTCTAACTCTTCTTCTTCTTCCAATTTTCCATTGCAACCAAATAAAGAAAATTATAATTCCTTACATTTTATTTTTATTCCTTGATAAAATCCACGAACCAAATAGAGCCTTAATGATAAAGCAGTTTATCTTCATTTAAACATTTGCCCGCAATCTTAGATGCCTTTTCAACATAAAAGTTCTAGATAGTTGCTCACTTGCTAACTAGTTGTCCTATTATCATAGCCATGTAGCCCACATTGGCACTTGGTCATCTGCTTATCACATTGTAAAAGTTGGACAAGTACATGGTCACATGCTTACATTGCGAAGGAAAAAAATCAAAACTGTTAGAATTACCTTACTGTAAAAAAATTCAAAATACATTGGGAATTTAAAATGAAAGCTATGTAAATAGGTAAGTTTGATATCTTTGTTGATGCATTTCTAAATTTGTCCTAAAATATATTTAATAAATTTGATACTTATGCTTTGCACTTGAGGTTTTCACCTCACCCTATAGAAGGAAGAGGTTGCACCTTACCGCCTTCCTTTTTGAAAGTGTGGTTGTGAATAAGTGCACTGCATTTATGGACTAGGCTATGATGCATCAGCTGATATATATATATTTTGTGTGTGTGTGTGTGTGTACTGCCCCATTTTGTCATATATTAGTTCGAAAATATATAGTTTTCTCTCTTTCAAACGAATTAGTTGCCCCTCAATTCTCTTTTGCCATATTTTTGTACAATTTCTTAATTCATATATTTCCAATTTGAGGGAATAGTGTTATTAAGTATTTAGTGTTTGGTCAGGTTCCCCCTTACTGAATACTTCAGTCACTTTTTAAGTAATTAGTGTGTGCTATAAAATTTACCAAATGGAGGTACCATTGAGCAGTGTTCAGTTTTCAGCACTTATTATGGTTATCAAACAGGCCCTTAGTCTGTACACATGAATAGTCTATGAAGGTTGCTTTCCACTTAATTGCCTGATACAGTGGTACTTCTGTGGCATGATGAAAGTTTTAGGTCTAAACTTTGGTGGCAGCCCAAGTATGATTGAGTGGGTTGCTTGAATGGAAACTGTGTTGATTTCTTAAATATTTACTTTGATTGTTATTATTATTATCATTATTGGGTATTTGATTGTTATTTACTGACTAATGAAGCTATCCCAAAGTCATTTCTGATCTTGTTTGTCACAGATTAATTGGAATAATTCAGTTATTTTTTAATAATTCAAGAAGTGCATGTTTGGAAGTCACTTGGAAAAATCCTCCCTTCAGTATTTGAATTGATTCCTTTTTCTTACCTTCTTCATCATATTTTAGAAATAAGTTCATTTGCCATGTATAAGGAGGACTATATTAAGAAATTTCTTGGAATGACATGTCAATTTTTTTAGTGGTTGAAAAGTATGCTTTCAGTATTTTACCTTCATTTATGGCGACTGTAGCTCCATTCTAAGTTCTAAAGGATGTATTTGCCTTCAAATTCTATTGAAAACAAAATAGAAAGGTTCACTCTAGACATTGTTCCAATAAATATTACATTTTAATAGTCTTGAGCCTCATTGAAATTGTACTCATTTGGAAGCTTTTTTTACAAAATACAGTTAATAAGAACCTTATTGGGGTGGGATACATGTCTACTGATCAAAAGAAGAAGTTGCTATGGGGGAGCAAAAAGAGCACTGCTGCAGAAGAGGTATTTCTGAATATTTACTTCTATGTCATTTTCTGATTATGTTCACTTCTGCATTCTGGAAACTTTTCTTAGTAGTCCGGCCCTTGAGCACCGCAGATGTGTACACTTGCATTTAGAGGGCATGGAGACCCAACAACTGATAGGTCCCACATATGAGACTTTTATAAAGTGTGCGTCTGTATGTGTGTGTGGGTGTGAGATAGATATCTTACAGCATCTGATTTTGCTCTGTTCCTTCATATGGTGGCAATATTTTTGGTAAGAGCATTAAAGATACTTTAAAAACCAGATGTTCAAAAGTTAATTAGACAATTTTCTAGGTTGCACTCTGCATAAGGGCCTGCTCACAAGGATTTTCTTTCAAATTATGATGCTGGAGATATAATGATGAATGCTATTGACCATTATTTTGCACCTTTATCTATATTTGTTCAATGTCCTTTTCCAATTTTAGCAGTCTGGCCACCATTGGGATACCGGCACTGTTTTCTGATCGTGAAAGACAAGAAAAATTCAACAAACTCATGGTAATTTCCAATTCCTTTTATTTGTTCTATTGTTATACTAGTCGGTAAACATTGAAATCAGACAACCTTTTGTTGTTTGTTCCTCTGACTCGTTCTCAGTTAGAATTTCTTCACCCTTTACTAACACAGTTTTAGAGTCTGAGGTTGCCTTGGTACATATGGCCAATTGTAGGGTGTGAAGGGCGACCTGAAAGTGGATCACAAACCCGACAGCCAAGATGGAAGCAGTCTCCTCCACGCCGAGAAGCAGAAGGAACTCCAGCTGGATTTAGAGAAGCAATACACTGCTGGACTCCGACGAAGAGATGGCCGCACTGTTGGTCTAGGTCTTTAAGAGTTCACCTTGGATTTTATTGTACACTTCCAATATTCTGTGACATTTTGCTGTACTCCTGTGAAAGAATTATGTTTCTTATTATCCTGAACTTATGGCATGTCAGGGAGCATGTACTTTCATTGGAAATTTCAGATATTTACAGAAGATTGTTGCAAGATATATTTGCTGGTCAAGCTATATGTGGATTTGCAGGTAGTTTGAGTTATTAGAAGGCGCGTCTGGAGTCTCTTTACTATAGATTGGTGCCAAATCCAATGGCTGCATTTTAGATGCCTTGGCAGCGAATGGTTCTAACCCAAGCTCTGTTTGATTGTGGTTCTTGTGGCAAATTGTTAGCCTGTTCGAAATGTCACGTTATATGCTTATTTCTTATCTTCTCTTACGCAAACAGCCACTTTAGGATTACCCTTAATCCAGAAATTTGCGTTATGGGACCTCTGATTATGCATAATATCCGTGGTAAAATGACTCTCATGGAGTATTGAGAGGCATATTCCTTATCCCCCCAGAGTATACAATCAGGCAAGTCATCAAACCTGCAGTGACACCATTCAACATGATGGGTGAGAAGTCTATCATGCCTTACGGCTCCACCAACAAATGCCAAAGTCCCCACTATCCTCTGATTTTTCCAAATAGCATTCCATTTTGATTTATTTGCCCCATTATTCGACGTAGTGTGTAGGAGATGAAAACCCGATTTGACCGTGTATTTACTATTGGAAGAGAACCCATTATCTTCAACAAGTGTTTTAACCTTTGATTATTTCTTAAGAGCCACTTTTCAAATATTTATTTTTCATAAAACAAAATATAAAAAATAATTGGGCTGCCATGTGGATTTTAAAGTGAATAGTATAATCGCATGCAGCCATTCAGGTGTCTCTTATTGCCGAGCTTAATTATAAGTGTATCAAGCAACTTGCCATTTCCAATGCCACAAGAAAGGGGAAAACGAAAAACAAAAAACAAAAGGTGGGGGTTAGTAATACTCGCAGCTGTTGAATTGGCAAGATTTAAGAAGCTATCCTCAAAGTTAGTCCAGTGGCAAGTTGAGTTTTAATAAGTGTTTGGGGAAGCATAGATCGAGTGTTTGAAACCTTATGAAAGCATTGATCCTTCTTAGGCCTACTCTTATGTTTAGTAATTGCTCGGTATGCGTGGGACTAAATCAACTTAGGTTCAATGCTAGGTATAAAACCCTCAATCCAAGTTTAGCCCAACCTGTGATTTGGGTTGAGCTTCCTCAGCCCATGCTTAACCCATGCTTGGGTTGAAATCGGGGTACACGGGTTGAGGTCAGATAAGAAGGGTTGAGTAGGGTTAGCATTTTTTATTTTTAAAAAACCTTTTTTTGGTAAAATTTTTAGAAACCCTTCAATGAATAAAAATACATTATTGCATATGCCCACAAATCTCAATCATCACACACACACATACGCCCATATGAGATTATACCCGCGTGTTCACTTAAAATAGTTACCTTTTAATCTCAAACGTAGAATTATAATGAATGGTGAGATGAGGGGTGACATGATATAAGCTTATATTAGGTTGACGTCAAGAGAAATGGACTATATATATATATAATATAAAACTACGAAGAGATACAACCATGTTAAACAATATTATTCAATATATTTAAAAAGTTATATATATTACATTTCAAGTTCGGGTTGTCCTACCCCTTTGCCGCCCAAGCCCAACTTGAATTGCAATGGGTTGGGATTTTCAAATCCAAACCCCAACCCAATGGTATAAAAAACTATTGCCCAAACTTGTCTGTTGGTCGGGTTGAGTTCAAGTTGGGCGGGCTCAAGTTGCCCAAGTTGCAGCTCAATATGAGACGGGAGGATTGCACATGTCCAAAGGATTAATTAGCGCCAAAGCCTTTGACACCTTTATTATCTAAATAAATAATAAATAGGGTCTGGATATTGCAACCTCTTTAGATGATCTCTCCACCCCACTATTTTTTTTTTTTTAAGATTTAGGAAAAATATAAAAGGTTTGTATGAAAAGTGATCTCGTAGTCCACTAGAAAATATCATTTTTCTAAAATCTATCATTTAAGGAGACTTTTTGGCTATTTATAGTTCCTATTTCATTTTTGGCCAAAGAGTCTACTTAAACTATAGATTTTAGCAAAACTTTGTTTTACAAAGTTGTTCAAAATGATGTTTTCTAGAACTTTAAAAAATTAGAATTAATGAGGTGGGGAGATGACTTGAAAGAGTTGTAATATCTGGATAAATAAAGGACAAGTAACTTAAAAAGCTTAAGAAACTAAAAGGTCTTTAAATCAGCCCCACCTACACCCAACCTAAGAAAGAAAAAGGGAATCAAAGGAATGAAAAAAATGGAAAAATGCTAGCTTCACCCTCACTGTGTTAGAAGTGTACAAGTGAAAGTAATCATGAAAGGTCTAATATAAAATAACAAAAAATTGTCACTAGAATGAGAGAACATGGGTGAAATAGCATAGCCCTAAAAAATGTTGAGAAGGTTAATATGATCTATATTAGGACTAGTATGTGGACAAGGATGACAATCACCAACTTTGTAGAAACCAAAAAAAAAAAAAAAATTGATGCGGATGTGATAAGAAGAGAACAATATTTGAGGTTTTATAGATTGTGAATTGATAGTGCATGGACAAGGGACAATGACCCCCAATAAAATAAACTTCGTAGAAATCAATTTTGAAGCTGATGTGATAAAACAAAAACTATATTCGAGGATTTCAGTGATCAATTGATACTACTGCATGATAACGACCGCCCACTTCGTAAAAATCAATTTGACGCCGATGTGATCAAAGAAGACAGGTTTTTTTTTTTTTTTTTTGGGCCGGCGGGGGGGGGGGGGGGGGGGGGGGGGGGGGGGGGTGTTGGAGCCGGGGGATTTTAGTGATCAATTTGAAAATGCACTATTTTAGATTTTATTTCAGGATTTTAGTGAACAAAGTCGACTTCAAAATTGTGGTTGAATCTGGCAAGTTCATTGCATATGAGAGCAAGTGATATTGCCAAAAATTCGTTACTTTTTTAATTCCCGAATCGAGAACCTCCTTTCACATGGAAGGGAGAAGTGTCAACAGGTCACAAGGTTATTGGTTTTTCTCTTTTAATACCCCTAGTTTTTTATCAATAATACAAAATGAATTATACCTATAAAACTTTGTTTGCTCGAGGAAAGTTGTAGTTTCAACTCCTCTTAGGTGCATGTGTAAAGAAAAAGAGTTATCAAAAGAGGATGCACAATAGTCTAAGGGTCCATTGGGCTCCATCTAAGCCCAATTTTTTGGAAAAAGCCTTGCATGGCATTTCACCATCTCTGTTTTTTTTTTTTTTTTGGGATAACCAAGGATCCCATAGTAGGACTTTTTTGGATTTACCCATAGAACTTAAATCCTCAGAGAGATTAGTACAATAACCTATCAACCGCCATAGTTTTCTATTTAAATTTTGAATTGTCCTAATAGAGAATCAAATCTGTAATTGTACACATAACCGCACATTCACAAATTCATCATTAACAGCTGCACTACCCAAAGGTGGGTATTTTACCATCTCTTTTAATTACCCATGACTAAAATACTCTCCTTTCTTTAACTGTCACATATAGTGAATGTTGACAGGTAATTGATTTTGGTATAACAAAATTGCTTGGTACACAAACAAAACAAAACCTGTTTGTTAAAAGAATGAAGGACCCACATGTCTGCATGTTCACAAGCTAACTGGACCATTTCCATTTTTATTTATTTTTTTATCATTTTTTAAGAGTTGGGGGGTTTGGTTTGGTGAAGCACGAACATTTATTGTGGTTTGATTGTTTTTATTTATGGTGGAGAAAGCTTATTCTCTCATCACTTGGCCGGGGGACGGATTTATTGCCATCGCTTACCAAGCAACCTACTTGATCTTAAAGTCTAGCTCATTGATAAATAGTGGCCCCATCCAGCAAACTGGCATATATAGAAAGAAGAAGACCCTTTATTAGGGCATTCAATGGCTTAATTTCTTTATGTGGTGGACCGCCATTTAGACAAATAGTTAGGTTGACAACTCAACATTTGTTCATCACACACACCTGTCCACTGCCCACGATGATGGTGGATTCCCTTAGAAAGGCGGTGGCATTGTTCAAATGGTTAACCACAATCCCAAGTGCACCAAAGATTTTGGGGTGTGGGATCAAAATCACACACTTTTTTGCTAGACCAAGATTCCATTAAGACTGTAGCAGCGTCACATTAGTCCACATTTAAAAAAAAAAAAAAAACGAATTTTAGGGAAAAGAAAAAGGAAAAAGGGTAGTGAATCATGCTTCTAATTTTCAGATGGAGGAGAATGTGTGCCAACTTCTGAAAGTTCTTGTTTAGTAGGAAGCTAGTGATGTCATCTCACTGCAAAGGTTGCATCATTTATGAAAAGAATCTGACGAAGCACTATCCTTTAATAATTAAAAAAAAAAAAAAAAAGGGTAAAAAAAATTTGCCACTCTTTGAAACCCCTTTTTAAAGTTTGCTTACCTTAGCATTTAGTATAGAGGTTGGTGCTGTGGTTTTGAGTGCAGTAAGGGATTTAGTAATTGTACAAATACACCCCAAGAATCTAACTTATATATACATGAAAAAGTTCAAGTGCTAGATATGGCAGATCGGCAATGTTAATTTGAACTGTTCTTGATAATCACGTATGGGTGCATGATAAATATAAATGATTACGATTGACGCCGTTAAAGAGAGAGAAAGAGTGTTTTACCAATTTTCCTTTGCAACCAAATAAGAAAAAATACGATTCCTCATATTTTATTTTTTCTTCCTTGATAAAATCCATGAACCAAATAAAGTCTTAGTGAAAGTGTAAAAATGCTTTACTTTAGAGGTTTTTATTTTTATTTTTTTATTATATATATAAAATATGTACCCGATTAATCCTTTTGGGCATATGCAGTCCTCCCATCTTACATGATCTAACTAACACTTTGAATACATGTAAAGGCCAACATTCACCCATATCAATTAATGTTTAAGATAAATGTGATTGGTGAATGACTCCAAGAGATTGAAAAATCGATCCCATGATTTTCTGCCTTTTTTACTATAAATATGAAAATAGAAACCACCAATCCATAGCTTAAGGTTTCTTATTTTAGAGATTAGATGATTAAGAAAATGGCATTTGAAAGTGTCGTTGTCATGTATTGGAGAACCATAAATTTAATAAAAAATGAAGGTGGCAAAGGTAACATTTTAAAACTTAAAAAAAAAAAAAAAAAAAATCTTTTCGAGCCTTTCTTTTTGTCCAATCTACAACGGTTGGATATATTATTAGGAATTTCTATCATAAATAAATTATAACATAATAAACATACACATGAATTTAATCAATAACAATGAACAATAATAATATTACAAGATATAAAGTTTAGAATAGCCTGTAATTGGATCAAGGTACGCTGCAAAGCGTTATAACAAGTACATAAAATATATTCATAAAACATATGAAATGAAATCAAAGTTTATAACAAGCATGAAGAGATAGGTGTTGAAAATTTCAGCATGAACAAGCTCTTCTTCAATATCCCTTCATCTCTACACATAACTCATATATAAATAAAGAGAAAATTGGCAATTAGTCCACTTTTTGGTAAAATATTGGCAATTAATCAAGTAAGAGTTTTTCTAAGTCAATTAATCAAGGGGACTGAACTTATTTATCAATTAGTCACACTTTTTTTAAAAATACCAGGTTTACCCTTATTATTACTAAGGGCACTCCCTTTTTTGTTATTAAGGGCACCCTATGTAACTAACTTAACCTTTTAGTATTATAATTTTTAAAAGCTTATAACTTATAATATACATATCCATTTTTTTTTTATAAAAAAAAAAATCATATTTTTGGAACCTACTCGTTGGCATCTTTGAAAAAAGATCCATATTGATCAGGTAATTATTAAAAAAATTAAAACCGTAAAATTTTACTACTTGACGAATTAATAAATTTTATAGTGAAGTAGTAAAATTTTACTACTTTACAAAGTAGTAAAATATTAGAGTGAAATAGTAAAATTTTACTACTTTACGAAGTAAATTTTACAATGAAGTAGTAAAATTTTACTACTTTACCAAGTCTTTTACAACTAGTGGATTGGATGAGATGGGGATGAGTCCGTTAGCTCTCAATTCATAATTGATGTTAATGCCTACTTGTTCTACACCACCTATGTCGCCCTCCACAACAGCTTTATTGCCTAAGGGTGGAACCATGTGGCAGAATAAGGTTAACCTCACAACACCTTTGCTGTAACTCCCTAATAGTAGGTTGAAAATTGTTTTGAGTGCTAGGGATTTGGAATTGGAATTGTTTAGATTGGAAAACCAACATAGACAGCAGCAACAATAGCAGTAATTGATGTTTTAGATGAAAAAGTTTCCAGTCTCCCTTTGGAATGTTGCATTAGGATAATGCACACAGATTGTAGGCGTCCTTGTCATTGGTGATAATGGTTGTTGCCAACGGTAGAAGAAATCACTAGACAAGAAGAAACTCTTGTTGAGTTTCAGATTTGGAATAGAAAGAGAGAGAAAGGGAGGGAAGATAGAAAATCAACAATGAGAATTCAGATCTGGGAGTTTCAGATCTGGTTCGGCATCGGAGGGGACATATGTTCAAATCTAGTGGTCGTTGGAGGAGGTCGATACCAATGAGCTTCAGATCTGGCTGGTCATCGTTGCCGGAGGTCATCACTGTTTGGTGGTTCTCTTATGGCCGTAAGGTAAGTGGAGAGGGAGGGAGAAAGAGATAAGGGTGAGGGTGAGGATATTTTCCTCGTTCTCTTATTGCTGTTGGATAGGTGGAAAAGAAGGGAAAAAGAAATGAAGTTGAGGGTATTTTGGTCAGTAATGACTTAAAGGGACTAAGTAAGTTGAAAAAACAGTTGGCCGACTATTTGCTAAATAAGTGTTATTTGGTAGACTGATGGCCAAATCCCCCATAAATAAATAAAATGAGTAACCTTCAACCATAATGGTATAATGAGTTAGTGGTGCACGTGGGAGTTACCTCCACCCACTAACTCACCACCATAAAGTAGAATAAAGTAGGGAAATAAAACACCAATGTAGGTTACACCTACACTAATCAAATACAATAAACAAAAATAAAAATCACAAATAACAATAAATAAAAATCAAGTAATTTTAAATCAAATATTTACAACAACAACTAGTTACTAGGGTTTTGAATGTGGGTGGGGGACAGAACAAAACTACTGACAATATAAATATTTAAATATGTAGTGATGTACTGATGTTGGGGACTCCATCAATCTTCATGATTCTTCTCCCGTTTCTTATACATGGGCTTTTACTTATATAATGCAAACTTGTTAGGGCCAGGAAAAGGCTGATTGATCCCAACAAGAAATAAAAACTAAAATGCTGTTAGGTTGGTGTGGAAACCTATTCTAGGTACCAAGGGTTTCTTGTAACTTTCTTTCATCAATTTTGCTTTAACTTTATCTCCACTTCAAAAAAAAAAAAAAAAAAAAAATTACAAAAATGGAGATAAAGATGGGTAAACAGTATGCACTTTTACTTTTGAAAAATAATTTTTTTTAAAAAAAATTGTTACATGGAGCTAGCAATAGCAAAGCAACAGTTGGTTAAATCCCAATAGATAATATAATAGAGATGATATATTTGGGGATATATAATGTTGTCCTTGTGAATTTCTATCTAGAAAAAAAATTTTATATGCGCTGAAGGAAAATGGATAGTTTTAAAATTGGTGACATATGGATGTCATGTGTTTGGAAAAAAATGTTGCAATCCTGAAATAGATGAGATACCCATGGTCATTTGATCTTTGAAATGAAAGGATAAAGAGATGTTTTTTTATTAGCATTGGTCATGCATGCGGTGAGTCCTACTTTAACCCTTAATTATTTGGATCTCAGAAGGTGTGAAGGAAAAAACGTAAGGAAAACAATTAAATAATAATTTTTTTTAAATTTTAAAAAAAGAATTCATTCTTCAGCAATCTTTTGGCATTTCACTTTCCATTTTTCTATTCTTTCCAAAATCCAAACAAAGCCTAACAGTAAGGGTACGGTATACTTGTAACAAAAGTAGGTTAATAGCCTAGCAGGATAATAATGGATTGGGGTGGGCTAGGGTTGAATCTAATTAGCATGGGTAGTATATCGGGTATCGCCAACCCTATTTCATTAGGTTTAGTTGTGTCCTCTTACTTATATACCTCTTCTAACACTCTTGCAAATATAATGTTTTGTGTGTCTTATGAGCTACTTTATGATGTGTGATCATAAAGTAGCACAAAATATAGTTGGATGTGACTTATGTCCCTCCCCATTTCACTCATATCATATAAGAAAACAAAAAATAAAAAAGGTAATAGAAGAAGTAGTTGGTTTGAAAATTCTCAACCCTTTAGAAAGATTAATATCAAATTTAATTATATAAGTCCCAAGTTTAAAATTATGACATTTATTCTTTGATTCCAGTCTATGACCCAAGCCCAACTTAGCTATTAGTAGATGGGGAACCCTTCTCCATCAAATAAATAATTTTGTTGGGTCCCATTTTAGTATTTTGGTTGCACAAATCAGTTAATTGGGTCAAAAATTGACCCTCATATTAAAGGAATGTCAATGGGAGAAATGCTAATATGTTGAAACAAATTTTCTTTTCTTTTCTTTTCTTTTCTTTTGCAATTTCACAGATGATGCTAAACAAATTTTCTTTTCTTTGGCAATTTCAAAGGGCACCCAAGTTTGGTGAGGGGGGAGAACCTAGTCAATAGTGGGTTTGGACCCAAAAACTTGCCAAATCCGGGTGGGGTGGGGTCAAGAAGACCGACCCATGTGTGTTATTTTTTAGGGGAAATTAGTAATAACCCCTATTAAGGGACTGCTTTTAACCAAAACGCCAACATAAGATTTTTTTTAATCTCCATAACCCCTTTTTAAACATTTGTGTGTGTGTGTGTGTGTGTGTGTGTGTGTGAGTGATAAGGTAAATAACAATTTTCGTATACCTATTTTACCCATTTTTTTACTTTTCAATAGTGTTTATACCAAAATTTTAGGAAGGGCGGATTCTATGGAAGATATGTAATGGTTTGGAGGGAGGGTTTCCATTCGTGGGAGAGAAATCTTAGAAAGATTATCTTTCTCTCTCTTCAACTCAGCATTAATTGGTTGGGGGGTGGTTTCCATTCGTAGGAAAGGAATCTTAGGAAGATTGTCTTTATCTCTCTTCAACTCAGCATTAATTGGTGTGTTGCATTCAAATTCAAATTTGTATTTTCTCTCTCCTATCGTATTCCACATCTCCTTCCCCTTCCCCTAAATCTATATTTTTTTCTCTGATGAAGCCAGGGACAGTATAAGTTGAATGAGAATGATCCAATGATGGCCATGTTACTTGGATCGCGACCTTAGTCGACCTCGTCATCGCACACAACTCCTACTTCTTCTTCTTCTTCTTCTTTTCTTCCTTTTGTTTTTAAAAAAAAAAATTTTTTTTTTAGCCCTAAAACTTCATTGTTCTAGTATGTTTTCAACTAGTATTCAGACTTTTTTTTCATTTCATAGAATCATATCCCCATATTTTGTTTTCATTTTCTTCTTTTATATGTGTTTTTGGTTGATTTTCTATACAACTCGATGAATAGATTCAATCATTTTGAGTTTTGATGCATATTTTCGTTTAATTTTTTACAAATGATGTTCTTTGGAGCTCTTTGATATGTCTTTGTTCCATTTCCAAACTTGATATCAACCTCATAATTTCCAACAAAAAACATGATAGCAAAAGTATAGTGTTGCAAATATAATATAAGGCAAACTACATATTAGTGTCACTAACTTTACCCCAAATTTCAATGTGGTGTATAAACTTTTAATTTGTCCAATTTAGTGCACTAACTATACATTAGTGTTTCAATGTGGGTAAACAAGGGACGGCCGTTTAGTTTACTAACGGAGACCTCACGTGGCGCTGACGTGGCGATCCACGTGGCGCTGACGTGCATCCCTGGTGGAGTTTCCCCAGGAGAAATTACATATTAGTGTCACTAACTTTACCCCAAATTTCAATGTGGTGCATAAACTTTTAATTTGTCCAATTTAATGCACTAACTATACATTAATGTTTCAATGTGGACAAACATGGGACGACTGTTTAATTTACTAACGAGGACCTTATGTGCGCTTACGTGGTAGCCCATCTGCCATCGATGTGGCATCCCTGATGGAGTCTCCATCAAAACTGTTTCGACGAACCCATTCATAGTCAGAAATGATAGAGCATAGGAAACCCCACCTTCCCTCCCATTTCCATTTTCCATTTTCCATTTCCCTTTTCCATTTCCCAACATATGTAATTACAATCCCTTCTATCTGAAGAGAAGAAAGGCTACTATTGAAAGTGGGAAGATATTCACCATGTCTTCCACTACTGCCATCACCACCACTATTGCCACCATGGAAAGACAGACACACTTGTGCCACTTATGTGATATGAGAATCTCCCTCTTCCTCCATTCTTCTCCACCCTTATTGCCACATTAACGACTTCCTCAACGAAATGGAGTTTTCCCTCTCCTCTTCTCCCTAACCCTAATTCCACCTTCTATCCTTTCTCTATTCTCTCCCCTCCCCAAACCCGCGCATCGTCCCCCACCCCTACCACCATTCTCGAAGATAATCTTTACCATTCTTCAGATCAGTTCGCAGTCGATGTGGAAGCAAAGTAGCTCCTTGCGTCCCCCATTCCCACTACCATTCTCACTCTTGGGTTAGAAGCCCTAGATCATAAGGAGTTATCAATGTAAGTAATCTCTCAGATGCTGCGCACGTGAGATGCAAATGGTAGGAAAAAATGGGGAGACTCCACCAGGGATGCCACATCAGTGCAAGATGGGCCACCACGTGAGGGCACATGAGGTCCCTATTAGTGAAGTAAATGGTCGTCCTATGTTTACCCACATTGAAACACTAATGTATAGTTAGTGCATTAAATTGGACAAATTAAAAGTTTATGCACCACATTAAAATTTGGGGTAAAGTTAGTGACACTAATATGTAATTTCTCCTGGGGAGACTTCACCAGGGATGCCACGTCAGCGCTACGTGGATCGCCACGTCAGCGCCACGTGAGGTCTCCGTTAGTAAACTAAACGGCCGTCCCTTATTTACCCACATTGAAACACTAATGTATAGTTAGTGCACTAAATTAGACAAATTAAAAGTTTATACACCACATTGAAATTTGGGGTAAAGTTAGTGACACTAATATGTAGTTTGCCCTATAATATATTATAGAAACACCATATTGTTGGAAACAAAAAACATGATAGCAAAGGCATACTGATGCAAATTATTGTACTCAATACTAATTGCATACTATTGGGAAACAAAAACATAATAGCAGGAGCATACCACTGCAAAATATTATGTGAAACAGTAACAGCATACCGTCAGATGCAAAAACCATGATAGCAAAAGCGTACTAATGCAAAAATCATGTTCAACAGCAATTGTTGCAAACAAAAACAGGATACTAATAGTGTACCCAAAGTAATCATAGTCAAATAAACTACACATTTTAACATATGTCAAGGTTATCAAACGGATTCCTAAAAATATAAACATGACGATAAGTAATAAATACCCAAAATAAAATGAAAATTCTAAAATTCTAAAATACTCCAAATCAAATGAGTTAGTATCATGTTACTTTCGGCATTCAAAAATTTCCAAAACATGTAAGTAGAAACCCCAATTATTATCAATTTATTGTTTAACAGCAAGAAATCAAAATGAAGCATTCTAAAATTTCAAAAATAAAATATCCAAAATAAAATGAAGTAGTACCGATTTACTATTTCACAATACAAAATCCACAACTAATATCTTGTTACTATCGAACATTCAAAATGTAAATCGAAATCAAAAGTTCCAAAAAACTGTCCAAACGGAAAAACAAAACCCAAAGAGTACCGATTTACTATTGGCTATTAACAAAATAATTCGATCTTCCTAAAATCTAAAAAATGGAAACAAAACAACCCAAAGCATACCGATTTACTCTTCCCAACCAAACCAAAAAAAAAAAAAAACATGAATCACAATTAAATGGAAGCATTAGACTCGCTCCTCTTTGCCATTGTACTTCTTGAAACGAAATCGAATAGTCTTCAAAGGAACTCGAATCACATGAATAGTGGAATGGTCTTCAAATAAAATCCAAACATTTTCAAATGGCCTTCAAACAACAATTTGTTATGTGCGAATTGAGAGAATGGAACCCTAAAATCGCTTCTTCAAACGTTTGGAAGGAGTTTTTGCATCATTAGGAGGTGTAAATGCTTTAGATTTTCCTTCTATATCGTCGCTGGAAACAATGGTAAACAAAATCCCTAGTTTTTTGGTTTTTGAATAGTAATTCCTGATTTTTTGGGTTTGAATAGTAAAATGGCACGTTTGTAAATAGATGGAAGCTTATGATTAGGGTTTTTTTAGTCCATATAGTGTCAAAAGGGGGTTTCGCAAAATCTATTTTGTTTTGAAGTCTCTTGTAAAAGGAGTCTTATACATAGGGGTTTTGACCAAAATTCCCTATTTTTTAAGCTAATTTAAATTATTACCATTAAGTGTTGTGTCGATCTATAATTCCAAAATAGTCGTGTTTATAAGACGCGTTTGATCAATGTGCCTTATGATTGTTTTGGAGAGTCACCATTGAGTCTATATAAACCTCACACCATTAGAATAATAATTAAGAGTTTATTTTCGCATCATTCTGAGTTTTCATTAGAAAGAGTAAAGACAATGGGTTCGCCAAACGCATGTATTGTAGTGCTTCGTTTGTGCTTACAGATCATTGTATCTTGAAAGACAGACATCTGAGAGACTCAAAGCACCAAGTGAGGGGCGAAATCTATCTTGAGGACATAGTGTCAAACGCTAGCCTTGAACAATCCATTTCTGTTTCAATCATTTTCTGGGTACTATAAGTTTGTTAAATTTCAGAATTCATTTCATTTTGTTTGTGATTTATGTTCTTACTGTTTTGATAGAATTATAAAAGTAACACATCTTTCCAACAAAATCAATGCATAAAATTTGTTTGAGAACATGTTTTTCAAAACTATGTTTTAGATTTCATTTTTCCTCCCAAAATAAATAGTCCATTTTCAGGAACATTAAAATGATGTTCTTGATTTTGTTTTCTATTTCATCTACTAGAAAAATAAAGCCATTAAGAACAATATGTTCTCAATGTACCATTTTCTGAAAGTACATTTAAAAAAAAAAATTAATGAAGAGCATGGCCAAATAGGCCCTATAGTTTTTATATGGCTTTTAAGCTTTGTATACGCAAACTTTTTTTACAAAAATCTAGAGTGACTCAAACTTGGCCCCCATCTATTGTGGCCATAAATATCAAATTTTATGTTGACTCTATGAGGCCTCTTTCCTCTACTTAGCCTTAACATTTGCATAACCCTCTTAGTTATCTTCACGATTTATTACTAAAATAAGCATTGTAATCATTTTCTTTTCCTTTCCTTGAGACCTGCTTTCACACCCAGACATAATAACCAACATGTGGGCCGCATAATTTTTCATGGACACACGCTCTCGTGTCTCAAAAAGTGGTGGGGTCCGTGTTTTTGTGTTCGCATAAGGATTTTCCAAACAAGAAAGTTTCATATTTAAACAAAGGCTGAACGCATTGGTTTGGTTTATGAAAAACTTATGCAGGAAAGTGAAATGTGAGAAAATAAAGGAAAATGATCATATTAGAATTGATTTTCCCCTATACGTTTGTTGGTATTTGGATCGGGTTTTGACCCGACCCACAACCCATGGATCGTCCACATGGGTTAGTTGGATTAAATGGGTTATGTCTGTTGGGAACAGACATAAGATATACCCATATATATATGTGTGTCTGTTGAAAACAGACGTAATGAAAATATTCTAGCCCTTTCTTCTCTCTGTTTCATCTCTCTGGCAACCATCACCATAGCCATTGAACTTGGAGTGTGGATATTATTGGGGAGACTCTGGTAGCCTTCTCTATTGACGAGTGGATGCGTCTTCAAAGTTCGTGATTGCGTGAGGCTTGTAATCCAAGTACAAAGATCCGAATTGTTTCCGCTGAGGTATTCCGTATACCCATATTCTTGTAGTAATCTTACATTGGTATCAGAGCATGTGATTACTTGTTTTCGCTCCTGTGATCATTGAGAATATGATTTGCATCATACATGAGTTTTTCTTCAAAACACAATTTTTGGGATTATTAAATTCGTTTTTAAAACTGGTGTTTTTATCCAAAATTTTTTATAGGGTTTTGTTCCTCTATGTGTTAGGAACTTCCCTCTAAAATTTCGTGAAAAACCGTTGTGTGTTTTGGAAGAAAAATCAAAATTTTGTTTTCTGAAATTATGTTTTTTCAGAAACTTTGAGTCAATTTTCGATACACTTGGACAAGTTTATAATGTATGGTGTTTATATATTGCGAATCTATGTCGCATGGGCTTTCCAACGATGTATCGTATGTGTAATTTGGACTTAAATTGAATGAGATATGGCCATTCAAAGATTGAGAGGTGAACATGTAAAAAATCTGGGTTTTCTGTGTGACCAAAGGTTGAAGATGAAGTGCACGGCTTGACTTTACACGTGGCTCGGCTCGGCTCGGCTAGGCACATAATGGTGCATGGCTTGGCTTGGCCTAGAGTGCGGCTTGGCTTGGCTTGGCTTGACTGATTATAAAAATAAAATAAAAAAAAAAAAAAAAAAAGGTGCTGTTTTTTTTTCCTTTTATTTTTGTCAGCGCCCACGTGGCTTGGATTGAGCTTGGTGTACGTGGTACACAAGCCAACCACGTTAATGGCCATCCACTATCACTTCCTATGTTGAATTAAGTCTCCAACCAAGATTATAAACCCAACGTAATGGTACGTGTGGGCTCTTTTGAACCCCAATTTTTTTATATGGCCATTAAATATTTTATTTAAAGTCCATTTATGCACTATTTTGGCCTAAAAATAAAAGAAAAATTCATTTCTTTTTTAATTCATGCATATTAATTAGCCTAATCAATTTGCATAATTTTGTATTATGTTTTATTATTGTGATTGGGTTATTTTTTTGTATAATGTGTCCTAGGCTTTAATGACCTTAAACCCTTTCCATAGATGGAAGTGTGGTTATTCCTCCATTTATTTAACACAATTTATATTGTTTATTGTTTATTATTTATTGTGTGAATGGTTTATGTATGGATGGAGGCTTGGCATTGGTATTTTTGTTGTGCTCATGGTTGGTGTTATTTATTTATTTATTTTGTGGATGGATTAAGGCACACGTCAAATATATTGGTGAAGTGGCATCCCCATTTATTTTTATTAGATTCTTTGTAATAGGGAATTTTGGATTTGTAATATTTGAGATGTATTATTTATTCATGGCTTTGTAAGGGGATGTGTTTCATTTTCACCAATATGTTTTGGAGGTTGCCTTGACATGATGCACCAAAATACCAAAGGGTTTCAAGTGGAGCCCGTGCCTAAATATTGTGGACACATGGATATATATGCATGATTTGACTTGTGGAATTAGAGAGATTAAGTCCTCTATTATTTTATTCGAAATCAATTGGATATGTTGTTCTAGCTTACGTAGTGGGAGATGATTACTAGCCTCGCGAAATTTTCGATCTTGCTAGGTAGGTGGGGACATCATATGCTAATTGGGTTTCTGAGATAAAATTAAAATGTGTGCTAATGTCAACCCTGTGCAATAAATGTAGTGAAATGGCCTCTAAGAATGTTGTTGCTGATCTCACCAAAGGAGAGAAATTAGATGGAACTAATTATGATATGTGGCATAGGAAAATCCGATACTTGTTTAATGAACACACTGACCAAGACATGTGGGGCCAATTGAAATTTTCCAAGATAAAGTGTTATAACTGTGAAAAGGCGGGTCACTTTGCTCGTGAATGCACTGAGTCAAAGAAGATAGACCTTCAACACAACTCTCTCATTACTTATGTGTGTTCACATATATTTGTTGCTCATTCTCTCCACGGTTGGATTGTAGACACAGGAGCAACCAGGCATGTAGCTAGAGATAGAGTTGGGTTTGTAGATTATAGAAAGATACCTGCAGGAACACAGTACGTTACTTTAGGTAATGGAACTCGAGAGGATGTTCTTGGTGTTGGTACTTATCAACTCAAGATGCGTCTGGGGCGCACATTACTCCTCCATGATGTGCTTTATGCACCTGGTGTCCAATGTAATCTACTATCAGTTATTGCTTTGTTAGAACTTGGATTTACTTTTCATTTTGATGGTACACAGTTGGATTTCTATTTAGATGGGATTCTGTTTGGACATGGATATCTATCTAATGGTTTCTTTATGTTAGATTTGGATTTTTCCTCATATTCTTATGTGGCTTGTGATGATAATGCTTTTGATTCTGTGAAATGGCATGCTAGACTTGGACACATAGGAAAAGATAGAATGGCTAGACTAGCTAGAGAAGGCTTTTTGGGGTCTCTCACTAAAGTAAGCCTACCTATGTGTAAGTGTTGTTTAGCAGGGAAAGCCTGTAGGAAGCCTTTTGGAAAGGTACCTAGGGCATTATATCCTTTAGAGCTAGTTCATTCTGACATTTGTGGACCTATGAATGTGAAGGCACGCCATGGCGCTTCTTATTTTCTCACCTTTATAGACGATTATTCGCGTTTTAGTTATGTTTATCTGATCTCCTACCGTTTTGAGGCATTGGATTGCTTTAAACGCTTTGTAGCAGAGGTAGAGAATCAGAAAGAGAGGAATTTAAAAATTCTTCGCATTGATCGTGGTCGCGAATATCTGTCTAATCAATTTCAAGAATTATGTAAGGAAAAAGGGATACGCAGGCAATTAACGATTCCTGGCACACCGCAACAAAATGGTGTAGCGGAAAGGAGGAATCGTACTTTATTAGATATGGTTAGGTCGATGATGGCGCAAGCTAACCTCCCAATATCATTTTGGGGGGATGCTCTTTTAACTGCAGCCTATATCCTTAATCGTGTGCCTTCTAAGTCAGTTCCTACAACCCCATATGAGTTATGGAATGGCGCAAAGCCTAATTTAGAGCATATGCGACCTTGGGGTTGTGCAGGTTATGTTCACAATTCTTCCCACAAGTATGGGAAACTTGGCCCTAGAGCAAATAAACAAATTTTTATTCGATATTCTGATTGCTCTAAGGGTTATGTGATGTATGGTGAACATCCTAATGGTGGAATGACTGAAATAGAGTCTCGAGATGTTAATTTTATGGAAAATGATTTTCCCAGCATTGGTGAAGTGAAGAAAGATCTTGAACTTTATGAGTTACAAGAATCTGAGGAAGTTACACCATCTTTGGGCGAAGGTGGGGAATTAGAAACTCATCCTGAAATCGCCAAAGATAGTGGGAGTAACTTGATTCCTAGTGGGAGTGTACCACTAGAAATTGGCTTAGAAGGGTCTCAGTTACGTAGAAGCGAACGTGGAGTGATTCCTCGTCGTCGTTTTGAGATTGAAGGGGAATCCTTTATGTGTGCTCCGTTGGACCCTGATGATATTGATGAGCCTGCTTCTTACGAAAAAGCTTTAGCTTCACCTAACTCTACAGAATGGTTAGCTGCTATGGAGGATGAAATGAATTCTATGGCTAAAAATCAAGTTTGGGAATTGGTTGATCTTCCGCCTGGGCGCAAGGCTATTGGAAACAAATGGGTTTTAAAAGTCAAGCGTAAAGCAGATGGATCGATCGATAAGTATAAGGCCCGTCTCGTGGCGAAGGGTTATACTCAAAAGGAGGGTATAGACTATGAAGAGACATTCTCCCCAGTGGTGAGATTTGCCTCTATTCGCTTCATTCTAGCTATTGTCGCACATTTAGATTTGGAACTTTTCCAAATGGATGTGAAGACTGCATTTCTCAATGGAGAACTAGACGAGGAGATCTATATGGATCAACCTATTGGCTTTGAGGTCAATGGACAAGAGCGCAGTGTATGCCGCCTTAAACGTTCCATTTATGGCCTAAAGCAATCGTCTAGACAGTGGTATTTCAAATTCCAACAAGCTATTGTTACGATTGGCTTTGAGATAATGGAAGAAGACCATTGTGTATATGTCAAAAGATCAGGAAAGAGTTTCCTTATTTTGTCTTTGTATGTTGATGACATATTATTAGCTGGGAATGACATGGAGATAATTGTCGCCACTAAAGAGTGGTTGTCCTCTACTTTTGAAATGAAGGACATGGGGGAGGCAGATTATGTGCTCGGAGTTAAGATTTATAGAGATCGCTCTAGAAGACTTCTTGGTTTGTCCCAAGAGACTTACATTAAGAAGATTTTAGAACGATTTCGTATGCACAATTCCAAACCCATGGACACTCCAATTAAGAAGGAACATAAGTTGAGCCTAGAATTCTGCCCTAAAACTAATGAGGAAAAGAAGAAAATGGAAACGGTTCCCTATGCGAGTGCAGTTGGTAGTCTGATGTACGCTATGTTGTGTACTCGACCGGATATATGCTTCGCAGTGGGTATGGTCAGTCGTTACCAAAGTAACCCAGGACGTGTTCATTGGGAAGCAGTTAAAAGGATTTTCCGTTATCTTCGTGGGACAACAGATCTCGTTCTTTGCTATCAGGGTGGAGACATGAGATTGAAAGGATATAGTGATGCAGATTGGGCTAGTCATACAGATCAGCGTAAATCCACATCGGGTTACGCATTTATACTTAGTGGAGCAGCTATTTCTTGGTGTAGTAAGAAACAATCGTGTATTGCTTTGTCCACGATGGAATCAGAATATGTTGCATGTTCAGCAGCAGTACAGGAGGCTGTTTGGTTGAGGAGATTCTTCCAGCGTCTTGGGATCTCGGATCTTTCAGATGAGGCCGTAATGATTTATATTGATAGTATGGCAGCCTTAGCTTACACCAAAGATCCCAAATATCATGGAAGAACCAAACACATAGACATTCGTTTTCACTACATTCGTGATATTGTTGCACGAGGGGAGGTGGTCCTACAGCATATCTCCACCAATAGGATGGTGGCTGATCCTCTAACTAAAGCCATTGCTAGAGATGCATTTCAGACCCATAGGAGAAGTATGGGACTACGTAGGCTTTGATGTATTTTGGACACTGTATTGACTTTGATGTATATGACATCTATATTTATGAGTATCTTATGCATATAAGTTTATATTATGGCGTAATTGATACTATAATCAAGCACACATTTTATGTTGATGTCACCTGGCTTAGATCGGCCCACTCACACGGGCGATCGCCTTGGCGCTTAGATAGCGAGCAAGATGAGACAATAATCTTGGCACTAAGAGAGTGAACAAGATATAGATATTTTGCTGGCGCTTGTAGAGCGAACAAAATATTATTTTTTTGGAAATGTCGCCTTAGTTGAGCTAAGATGAGACTTATTAAAGTCGCATGAAGTAATTCCACAACTTCATGAAGCCTGAATAGAGCCGAATGTGAGATCTTAGACAGGCGCTTGATAAGTGACTGGGTTAAGAAACTCAAGTTAGACGCTTGTATAGCGACTAGACTAAGATTCGTACGGTGTTGGAGTGTGACAGGCCCAAACCTAGTGGGAGCTCCGCCGTAGCATACATATCATACTGTATGTGCTATAAACGACCATTTAAGGGAATGGCTGGATAAATCCCTGCTCCAGCATTGTGTGAGCCCTAATAGATCAAATCGTGATCTATACTGTGCCCTTTGAACCTGGGACTATGCCATGAAATAAGGACTTGGTGTTGCTACTTTAGCATGAAATCCAAGGGCCACGAAAAAATACGGTCCAGCGGACCATGTCTAGGAAAGCGGTCAAGTCTAAATTAATTGGCATGAGTAGCTAGGGAAGATTGTTTGATATTGCACCCTTGTCTTGTAGCTCATAGTCCGGACAGTTATGTCAAATTTGTTTTGATATAATTATGAGTACGAGTACATTGTTTGAGGTTGAGCATGATTTTTTGGTTTATAACCATGAGGGGTTAAAATATGCTCGATATGGTGTGATAGAATAATCTGGGGCATAGACGAGATTTTTCGAGTGATGTGCTATGTTAGTTAGATGGTAACTTAATGTAGCACTCCTACCTTACACCTTCTCGTTAGGTTGCACGCTCCATTTTCTGTATGAGAAGAGAATTGGAAACGAGATAGATAAGAAACCATTTAATGGACATGTTACCCAAAGTGGACGAGTGGGAGATGTTGGTATTTGGATCGGGTTTTGACCCGACCCACAACCCATGGATCGTCCACATGGGTTAGTTGGATTAAATGGGTTATGTCTGTTGGGAACAGACATAAGATATACCCATATATATATGTGTGTCTGTTGAAAACAGGCGTAATGAAAATATTCCAGCCCTTTCTTCTCTCTGTTTCATCTCTCTGGCAACCATCACCATAGCCATTGAACTTGGAGTGTGGATATTATTGGGGAGACTCTGGTAGCCTTCTCCATTGACGAGTGGATGCGTCTTCAAAGTTCGTGATTGCGTGGGGCTTGTAATCCAAGTACAAAGATCCGAATTGTTTCCGCTGAGGTATTCCGTATACCCATATTCTTGTAGTAATCTTACAACGTTTAATTTACAATAAAGCCATTAGAAAATATAAAGTGTTAACTTTTCTACAATGCTTTTTCTTATTAAAAATATAAGATGCATGTGTTTTTATGGGAAAGCTTTACCTGTAGGAAAATGTTATGAGAGTGGTTATTTATGTTTTCCACAAAATATCCATTAATGAATCGCATGAAAGATGTAAGAAAGTTTATTTTACTTTCTTTTTCTTTTCTTTCCTTTCCTTTTCTTTCCTTTTCTCGTCAATTAAACAGAAAAGGAATTAGATTCAGAGTTTCAGATAACTTTAAGAGGTGAAGCTTTCCATTTTTGTTTGTGGTCCATCTATTTTTTTGTTGTTTTAAGAGGTGGTCCGGATATTGCAACCCCCTTAGGTGATCTCTCCACCCTATTGATTTTAATTTTTTTTAAGATTTAAGAAAAATATGAAACGTTTTTATGAAAAGTGGTCACGTAATCTATTAGAAAATATCATTTTGAACAACTTTTCAGAATAAAGTTTTTCCAAAATATGTCATTTAAGTAGATTTTTTGGCCATTTGTAGTCCCTCTTTCATTTTTGGCCAAAGAGTCCACTTAAACTATATATTTTAGAAAAACTTTGTTCTGCAAAGTTGTTCAAAATGATGTTTTCTAGTAAATTAAGCAGCCACTTTTCATAAAAATCTTTTATATTTTTCTAAAACTTAAAAAAAATTAAAATTAATAGGGTGGGATGATCACTTGAAGGGGTTGCGATATCCGGATAAATAAAGGACAAGAACTTAAAAAACTTAAGAAACTAGAAAGTTCCTAAATCAGCCCACCTACACCCAACCCGGCCAAGAAAGAAAAAAAAGGAAACAAAGGAATAAAAAATGGAAAAATGCTACTTAATCCTTATGTGTTAGAAGTGTACAAGTTAAAGTAAGCATGTGAGATCCAATATAAAATAAAAAAAAATTGTCGCTGAGTGAGAGAACGTTGGTGAAATAATATAGCCCTAAGAAATGTTGAGAAGGTTAGTATGATCTATATTAGGACAAGTATGTCGACAAGGATGACAACCACCAACTTTGTAGAAATCAAAAGTTTGATGCGGCTGTGATAAGAAGAGGACAATATTTGAGGTTTTATAGATGTGAATTGATAGTGCATGGACAAGGGACAATGACCCCCAATAAAATAAACTTCGTAGAAATCAATTTTGAAGCTGATGTGATAAAACAAAATCTATATTTGAGGATTTCAGTGATCAATTGATACTACTGCATGATAATGACCGCCCACTTCGTAAAAATCAATTTGACGCCGATGTGATCAAAGAAGACAGGTTTTTTTTTTTTTTTTTTTTTTGGGGGGGGGGGGGGGGGGGGCGGGGGCCGGGGATTTTAGTGATCAATTTGAAAATGCACTATTTTAGATTTTATTTCAGGATTTTAGTGAACAAAGTCGACTTCAAAATTGTGGTTGAATCCGGCAAGTTCATGGCATATGAGAGAAAGTGATATTGCCAAAAACTCGTTACTTTCTTAATTCCAGAACCGAGAACCTTCCTTCACATGGGAGGGAGAAGTGCCATCAGGTCACAAGGTCATTGGTTTTTCTCTTTTAATACCCCTAATATTTTGTCAATAATACAAAACGAATTATACCTATGAGACTTTGTTTGGTCGAGGAAAGCTGTAATTTTAACTCTTCCTAAGTGCGTGTGTAGAGAAAAAAGAGTTATCAAAAGGGGATGCACAATAGCCTAAAGGTCCATTGGGCTCCATCTGAGCCCAATTTTTTGGAAAAGCCTTGCATGGCATTTCACCATTTATTTATTTATTATTATTATTTTGTTTTAATGATAACCACGAATCTCACAGTAGGATTTTTTTGGACTTACCCATAAAACTTAAATCCTTAGCGAGATTAGTACAATAAACTACCAATCACCACGGTTTTCTATTTAAATTTTGAATTATCTTAATAAAAAATCGAATCTATGACTATGTGCATGACCACATAATCACAAATTCATCATGAACAACTGCACTATCCAAAGGTGGGTAATTTACCATCTCTTTTAATGCCTATGACTAAAATACTCTCCTTTCTTTAGCTGCCACGTATAGTTAATGTTGACAGGTAAGTGATTTTGGTATAACAAAATTGCTTGGTACACAAATATAACAACATCCTGTTTGATAAAAGCATGTAGGACCCACATGTCTGCACGTTCACAAGCTAAATGGACCATTTCCATTTTTATTTATAACAACATCCTTTTTTTTTTTTTTTTTTTTTTTATAGTTGGGGGGTTTGGTTTGGTGAAGCAGGAACATTTATTGTGGTTTGATTGTTTTTATTTAAGGTGGAGAAAGCTTACTCCCTCATCACTTGGCCGGGACGGATTTTTTTTTAGTATTAATCAATGTGAAATGAATAATGCTCGTATTTGCATGTGTCTACAAATTAAATAAACCGAATAACAAAATAACTTATTGAAAGAGTAAAAAGAATTTTTTTTTTTTTAAAAAAAAAAAAAAATCCTATATCAAACTATAATATGGGGTTTGGGAGGATTCGAACTGGCTTACATGAGGACCAACCCGAACCTGATTTATTGCCATCACTTACTAAGCAACCTACTTGATCTTAAAGTCTAGCTCATTGATAAATAGTGGCCCCATCCAGCAAACTGGCATATATAGAAAGAAGAAGACCCTTTATTAGGGCATTCAATAGCTTAATTTCTTTATGTGGGGGACCCCCATTTAGACAAATAGTTAGGTTGACAACTCAACATTTCAGTTCATCACACACACACCTATCTACTGCCTGCGATAATGGTGGATTCCCTTGGAAAGGCGGTGGCATTGTTCAAATGGTTAAGCACAATCCCAAGTGCACCAAAGATTTTGGGGTGTGGGATCAAAATCACTCACTTTTTTGCTAGATCAAGATTCCATTAAGACTGTAGCAGCGTCACATTAGTCCACATTTAAAAAAAAAAAAAGCGAATTTTAGGGAAAAGAAAAAGGAAAAAGGGTAGTGAATCATGCTTCTAATTTTCAGATGGAGGAGAATGTGTGCCAACTTCTAAAGTTCTTGTTTAGTAGGAGGCTAGTAATGTCATCTCACTGCACAGGTTGCATCATTTATGAAAGGAAGCTGACGAAGCACTATCCTTTAATAATTATAAAATAAAAAAAATTAAAAGGAAAAAAAAATTTGCCGCTCTTTGAAACCCCTTTTTAAAGTTTGCTTACCTTAGCATTTAGTATACAGGCTGGTGCCGTGGTTTTGAGTGCAGTAAGGGATTGAGTAATTGTACAAATACACCCCAAGAATCTAACTTATGTATACATGAAAAAGTTCAAGTGCTAGATATGGCAGATCGGCAATGTTAATTTGAACTGTTCTTGATAATCACGTATGAGTGCATGATAAATACAATTCCTCATATTTTATTTTTTTTCCTTGATAAAATCTATGGACCAAATGAAGCCTTAGTGAAAGTGTAAAAATGCTTTACTTTAGAGGTTTTTATTTTTATTTTATTATTATATATATAAAATATATACCCGATTAATCTTTTTAAGGCATATGGAGTCCTCCCATCTTACATGATCTGACAAATCCTCTGAATACATGTAAGGGCCAACATTCACATGTATCAATTAATGTTTAAGATAAATGTGATTGGTGAATGACTCCAAGAGATTGAAAAATCAATCCCATGATTTTCCGCCCTTTTTACTATAAATATGAAAATAGAAACCACCAATCCATAGCTTAAGGTTTATCATTTTAGAGATTAGATGCTTAAGAAAATGGCATTGGAAAGTGTCGTTGTCATGTATTGGAGAACCACAAATTTAATGAAAAATGAAGGTGGCAATAGTAACATTTTTATAATAAAAAAAAAAAAGAAAAAGAAAAAGTCTTTTTTAGCCTTTCTTTTTGTCCAATCTACAACTGTTGGATATATTGTTAGGAATTTATATTATAAATCAATTATAACATAATAAACATAAACATGAATTTAATCAACAACAATGAACAATAATAATATTACAAGATATAGAGTTTAGAATAGCTTGTAATTAGATCAAGGTACACTGCGAAGCGCTATCCTTAGAGAAAATACGCCCTCATCTGCACTGGGTTTGCATGATGTTTCTCTTCCAAGATACAATAATCTTCCGTGTAGCCTTGTGTGCAGCTAAAACTTCCCACAAACCTCGAATTACCCGTATGCTCCAAATACATAAAATATATTCATAAAACATATGAAATGAAATCAAAGTATATAACAAGTATGAAGAGATAGGTGTTGAAAATTTCAGCATGAACAAGCTTTTCTTCAATATCCCTTCATCTCCACACATAACTCATATATATATAAATAAAGGGGAAATTGGCGATTAGTCCATTTTTTTGTAAAATATTGGCAATTAATCAAGTAAGAGTTTTTCTAAGTCAATTAATCAAGGAGACTGAACTTATTTATCAATTAGTCGCACTTTTTTTTGAAAATGCCAGATTTACCCTCATTATTACTAAGGGCACTCCCCTTTTTGTTATTAAGGGCACCCTATGTAACTAACTTAACCTTTTAGTATTATAATTTTTAAAAGCTTATAACTTATAATATACATATCCATTTTTATAATAAAAAAAAAATCATATTTTTGGAACCTACTCGTTGGCATCTTTGAAAAAAAATCCATATTGATTAGGTAATTATTAAAAAAATTAAAACCGTAAAATTTTACTACTTGACGAATTAATAAATTTTATAGTGAAGTAGTAAAATTTTACTACTTTACGAAATAAATTTTACAATGAAGCGGTAAAATTTTACTACTTTACCAAGTCTTTTACAACTAGTGGATTGGATAAGACGGGGATGAGTCCGTTGCTCTAAGTTCATCATTGATGTTAATGCCTACTTTTTCCACACCACCCATGTCGCCTTCCACAGCCACTTCATTGTCTAAGGGTGGAACTATGTGGCAGAATAAGGTTAACCTCACGACACCTTTGCTGTAGCTCCCTGGTAGCAGGCTGAAAATTGTTTTGAGTGCTAGTGATTTCGAATTGGAATTGGAATTGCTTGGATTGGAAAACCAACATAGAAAGCAGCAACAGTAGCAGCAACTGATGTTTTAGATGAAGAAGTCTCTCGTCTCCCTCTGGAATGTTGCATTAGGATAATGCACACAGATCATAGGCGTCCTTATCATTGGTGACAATGGTTGTTGCTAGCGGTAGAAGAAATCACTAAAGAAGAAGAAACTCTTGGTGAGTTTCAGATTTGGAATAGAAAGAGAAGGAAGAGAGAAAATCGGCAATGAGAATTCAAATTTGGTGAGTTTTAGATCTGGTTTGGCATCAGAGAGAGGACAAATGTTCAGATCTGGTAGTCGTTAGAGGAGGTCGATACCAACGAGCTTTAGATCTGGCCAGTCATCGTCGCCGAAGGTCGTCACTATCTGGTGGTTCTCTGATAGCTGTAAGGTAAGTAGAGAAGGAGGGAGAAAGAGATAAGGGTGAGGATGAGGGTATTTTCCTCGTTCTCTTACGGCTATTGGATAGGTGGAGAAGAAGCGAAAAAGAAATGAAGTTGAGGGTATTTTGGTCAGTAATGACTTAAATGGACTAAGTAAGTTGAAAAAACAATTGGCCAACTATTTGCTAAATAAGTGTTATTTGGTAGACTGATGGCCAAATCCCCCATAAATAAATAAAATGAGTAACCTTCAACCATAATGGTATAATGAGTTAGTGGTGTACGTGGGAGTTACCTCCACCCACTAACTCACCACCATAAAGTAGAATAAAGTGGGGAAATAAAACACCAATGTAGGTTACACCTACACTAATCAAACACAATAAACAAAAATAAAAATCACAAATAACAATAAATAAAAATCAAATAATTTTAAATCAAATATTTACAACAACAACTAGTTACTAGGGTTTTGAATATGGGTGGGGGATAGAACAAAACTACTGACAATATAAATATTTAAATGTGTAGTGATGTATTGATGTTGGGGATTTCCCATCAATCTTCATAATTCTTCTCCCATTTCTTATACGTGGGCTTTTACTTATATAATGCAAACTTTTTAGGGCTAGGAAAAGGCTTATCGATCCTAACAAGAAATAAAAACTAAAATGCCATTAGGTTGGTGTGGAAACCTATTCTAGGTACCAAGGGTTTCTTGTAAACTTTCTTTCATCAATTTTGCTCAACTTTATCTCCACTTCCAACCAAAAAAAAAAACAATTACAAAAATATAGTTAAAGATGGGTAAACAATTTGCACTTTTACTTTTGAAAAAAAAATTGTTTCATGGAGCTATCAATAGCAAAGCAACGGTTGGTTAAATCCCAATAGATAATATAATAGAGATGAAATATTTGGGGATATATAATGTTGTCCTTGTGAATTTCTATCTAGAAAAAAATTTTATATGCGCTAAAGGAAAATGGATACTTTTAAAATTGGTCAGATATGGATAGTCATGTGTTTTGAAAAAAATGTTGCAATCCTAAAATAGATAAGATAACCCATGGTCATTTGATCTTTGAAATGAAAGGATAAAGTGATTATTTTTATTAGCATTGGTCATGCATGCGGTGAGTCCTACTTTAACCCTTAATAATTTGGATCTCCAAAAGTGTGAAGGAAAAAACGTAAGGAAAACAATTAAATAATTTTTTTTTAATTTTAAAAAAACAATTCATTCTTCTGCAATCTTTGGCATTTCATTTTCCATTTTTCTATTCTTTCCAAAATCCAGACAAAGCCTAACAGTAAGGGTACGGTATACTTGTGGGAAAAACTTGTAACAAAAGTAGGTTAACAGCCTAGTAGGATAATAATGGATTGGGGTAGGCTAGGGTTGAATCTAATTAGTATGGGTAGTATATCAGGTATCGCCAACCCTATTTCATTAGGTTTAGTAGTGTCCCCCTACTTATATACCTCTTCTAACACTCTTACAATATAATGTTTTGTGTGTCTTATGTGATACTTTATGATGTGTGATCATAAAGCAGCACAAAATATAGTTGGATGTGACTTATTTCCCTCCCCATTTTACTCATATCATATAAGAAAACAAAAAACAAAAAAGGTAATAGAAGAAGTAGTTGGTTTGAAAATTGTCAACCCTTTAGAAAGATTAATATAAAATTTAATTATATAAGTCCCAAGTTTAAAATTATGATATTTATTCTTTGATTCCAATCTATGACCCAAGCCCAACCTAGCTATTAGTAGATGGGCGACCCTTCTCCATCAAATAAATAATTTTGTTGGGTCCCATTTTAGTATTTGGGTTGCACCAATTAGTTAATTGGGTCAAAAATTGACCCTCATATTAAAAGAATGTCAATGGGAGAAATGCTCATATGTTGAAACAAATTTTCTTTTCTTTTCTTTTGCAATTTCACAGGTGATGCTAAACAAATTTTCTTTTCTTTGGCAATTTCAAAGGGCACCCAAGTTTGGTGAGGGGGCAGAACCTAGTCAATATTGAGTTTGGACCCAAAAACCCGCCAAAACCGGGTAGGGTGGGGTCAAGAAGACCGACCCATGTGTGTTATTTTTTAGGGGAAATTAGTAATAACCCTCATTAGGGGACTGTTTTTAACCAAAACCCCAATATAAGATTTTTTTTATCTCCATAACCCCTTTTTTAACAATTTTTTTTTGTGATAAAGTAAGTAACAATTTTCATATACCTATTTTACCCATTTTTTTACTTTTCAATATTGTTTATACTAGATTTTTAGGAATGGCGGATTCTATGGAAGATATGTAATGGTTTGGAGGGGGGGTTTTCCATTCGTGGGAGAGAAATCTTAGAAAGATTAGTCTTTCTCTCTCTTCAACTCAGCATTAATTGGTTAGGGGGGTGGTTTCCATTCGTGGGAAAGGAATCTTAGGAAGATTGTCTTTCTCTCTCTTCAACTCAGCATTAATTGGTGTATTGCATTCAAATTCAAATTTGTATTTTCTCTCTCCTATCGTCTTCCACATCTCCTTCCCCTTCCCCTAAATCTGTATTTTTTTCTCTGATGAAGCCAGCGACAATAGAAGTTGATTGTGAATGATCCAATGATGGGCATGGTACTTGGATCGCGACCTTAGTCGACCTTGTCATCGCACACAACTCCTACTTCTTCTTCTTCTTGTTCTTCTTCTTTTCTTTTCTTTTCTTTTTTTTCCCCAAAAAACTTCATTGTTCTAGTATGTTTTCAACTAGTATTCAGACTTTTTTTTCATTTTGTAGAATCATATCCCCATATTTTGTTTTCATTTTCTTCTTTTACGAGTGTTTTTGGTTGATATTTTGTACAACCCGATGAATAGACTCAATCATTTTGAGTTTTGATGCATATTTTCGTTTTATTTTTTGCAAATGATGTTCTTTGGAGCTCTTTGATATGTCTTTGTTCCATTTCCAAGCTTGATATCAACCTCACAATTGCCAGCAAAAAACATGATAGCAAAAGCACAGTCTTGCAAATATAACATATGATAGAAACACCATACTGTTGGAAACAAAAAACATGATAGCAAAGGCATACTGATGCAAATTATTGTACTGAACAGTAACTTCATACTATTGGGAAACAAAAACATAATAGCAGGAGCATACCACTGCAAAATATTGTGTGAAACGGTAACAACATACCATCAGATGCAAAAACCATGATAGCAAAAGCATACTGATGCAAAAATTATGTTCAACAGTAATTGTTGCAAACAAAAACAGAATACTAATAGTGTACCCAAAGTAATCATAGTCAAATAAACTACACATTTTAAAACAAGTCAAGGTCATCAAACGGAATCCTAAAAATATAAACATGACGATAAGTAATAAATACCCAAAATAAAATGAAAATTCCAAAATTCTAAAATACTATAAATCAAATGAGTTAGTATCGTGTTGCTATCGGTCATTCAAAAATTTCCAAAACATGTAAGTAGGAACCCCAATTAGTATCAATTTACTGCTTAACAGCAAGAAATCGAAATGAAGCATCCTAAAATTTCAAAAATAAAATATCCAAAATAAAATGAAGTAGTACCGATTTATTATTTCACAATACAAAATCCACAACTAGTATCTTGTTACTATCGAACATTCAAAATGTAAATAGAAATCAAAGTTCCTAAAATTTCAAAAATAAAATATCCAAAATAAAATGAAGTAGTACCGATTTGTTACTATCGAACATTCATAGGCATTCAAAATGTTTTGTTTTCTATTTCATCTACGAGAAAAATAAAACCATTAAGAACAATATGTTCTCAATGTACCATTTTCTGAAAGTACATTTAAAAAAAAGAAATTAATGAAGAGCATGGCTAAATAGGCCCTATGGTTTTTGTATGGCTTTTAAGTTTTGTATACGCATACTTTTTTTTACAAAAATCTAAAGTAACTCAAACTTGGCCCCCATCTACTGTGGCCATAAATATCAAATTTTATTTTGACTCTATGGGGCCTTTTCCGTCTACTTAGCCTTAACATTTGCATAACCCTCTTAGTTATCTTCACGATTTATTACCAAAATAAGCATTGTAATCATTTTCTTTTCCCAGGTATAATAACCAACATGTGGGCGGCATAATTTTTCATGGTCACACGCTTTCGTGTCTCAAAAAGTGGTGGGGTCCGTGTTTTTGTGTTCACACAAGGATTTTCCAAACAAGAAAGTTTCATATTTAAACAAAGGTTGAACGCATCGGTTTGGTTTATGAAAAACTTATGCAGAAAAGTGAAATGTGAGAAAATAAAGGAAAATGATCATATTAGAATTGATTTTCCCTTATATATTTAATTTACAATAAAGCCATTAGAAAATATAAAGTAATAACTTTTCTACGATGCTTTTTCTTATTAAAAATATAAGATGCATGTGTTTTTATGGGAAAGCTTTACCTGTAGGAAAATGTTAAGAGAGTGGTTATTTATGTTTTCCACAAAATATCCATTAATGAATCGCATGAAAGATGTAAGAAAGTTTATTTTACTTTCTTTTTGTTTTCTTTCCTTTCCTTTTCTTTCCTTTTCTCGTCAATCAAACAAAAAAAAAGAATTAGATTCAGAGTCTCAGATAACTTTAAGAGGTGAAGCTTTCCATTTTTGTTTGTGGTCCATCTATTTTTTTGTTGTTTTAAGAGGGGGTCTGGATATTGCAACCCCCTTAGGTGATCTCTCCACCCTACTGATTTTAATTTTTTTTAAGATTTAAGAAAAATATAAAACGTTTTTATGAAAAGTGATCGCATAATCCATTAGAAAATATCATTTTGAACAACTTTTCATAATAAAGTTTTTCCAAAATATATCATTTAAGTAGACTTTTTGGCCATTTGTAGTCTCTATTTCATTTTTGGCCAAAGAGTCCACTTAAGCTATATATTTTAGAAAAACTTTGTTCTGCAAAGTTGTTCAAAATGATATTTTCTAGTAAATTGAGCAGCCACTTTTCATAAAAATCTTTTATATTTTTCTAAAACTTAAAAAAAAAATTAAAATTAATTGGGTGGGATGATCACTTGAAGGGGTTGCAATATCCGGATAAATAAAGGATAAGAACTTAAAAAGCTTAAGAAACTAGAAAGTTCCTAAATCAGCCCACCTACACCCAACCCGGCCAAGAAAGAAAAAAAAAGGAAACAAAGGAATAAAAAATGGAAAAATGCTACTTCATCCTTACGTGTTAGAAGTGTACAAGTTAAAGTAAGCATGTGAGATCCAATATAAAATAAGAAGAAATTATCGTTGAGTGGGAGAACGTGGGTGAAATAGTATAGCCCTAAGAAATGTTGAGAAGGTTAGTATGATCTATATTAGGACAACTATGTCGAGAACATGGATGAAATAGTATAGCCCTAAGAAATGTTGAGAAGGTTAGTATGATCTACATTAGGACAACTATGTCGACAAGGATGACAACCACCAACTTTGTAGAAATCAAAAGTTTGATGCGGATGTGATAAGAAGAGGACAATATTAATTTGAGGTTTTATAGATGTGAATTGATAGTGCATGGGCAAGGGACAGTGACCCCCAATAAAATAAACTTCGTAGAAATCAATTTTGAAGCTGATGTGATAAAACAAAATCTATATTTGAGGATTTCAGTGATCAATTGATACTACTGCATGATAACGACCGCCCACTTCGTAAAAATCAATTTGACGCCGATGTGATCAAAGAAGACAGTTTTTTTTTTTTTTTTTTTGGGGGGGGGGGGGGGGGGGGGGGGTGGGGTTGGGGGATTTTAGTGATCAATTTGAAAATGCATTATTTTACATTTTATTTCAGGATTTTAGTGAACAAAGTCGACTTCAAAATTGTGGTTGAATCCGGCAAGTTCATGGCATATGAGAGAAAGTGATATTGCCAAAAATTCGATACTTTCTTAATTCCAGAACCGAGAACCTCCTTTCACATGGGAGGGAGAAGTGCCATCAGGTCACAAGGTCATTGGTTTTTCTCTTTTAATACCCCTAGTTTTTTGTCAATAATACAAAATGAATTATACCTATAAGACTTTGTTTGCACGAGGAAAGCTGTAGTTTTAACTCTTTCTAAGTGCTTCTGTACAGAAAAAGAGTTATCAAAAGGGGATGCACAATAGCCTAAAGGTCCATTGGGCTCCATCTGAGCCCAATTTTTTGGAAAAGCCTTGCATGGCATTTCACCATTTTTTATTATTATTTATTAATGATAACCACGAATCTCACAGTAAGACTTTTTTGGACTTACCCATAGAACTTAAGTCCTTAACGAGACTAGTACAATAACTTACCAATCACTACGATTTTCTATTTAAATTTTGAATTATCTTAATAAAAAATCGAATCTATGACTATGTACATTACCATAGAATCACAAATTCGTCTATAACAATTGCATTATCCAAAGGTGGGTAATTTACCATCTCTTTTAATGCCTATGACTAAAATACTGTCATTTCTTTAACTGTCACGTATAGTGAGTGTTGACAGGTAAGTGATTTTGGTATAACAAAATTGCTTGGTATACAAATATAACAACACCTGTAAGATAAAAGCATGTAGGACCCACATGTCTGCATGTTCACAAGCTAACTGGACCATTTCCATTTTTATTTATTTTTCGTCCTTTTATTTTTTTTATTTTTTTTATTTTTTTAATAGTTGGGGGGTTTGGTTTGGTGATGCACGAACATTTATTGTGGTTTGATTGTTTTTATTTATGGTGGAGAAAGCTTATCCTCTCATCACTTGGCCGGGGGATGGATTTTTTTTTTTTTAGTATTAATCAATGTGAAATGAATAGTGCTCTTATTTGTATCTAAAATTAAATAAACCGAATAACAAAATAACTTATTGAAAGAGTAAAAAGATTTAAAAAAAAAAAAAACTATATCAAACTATAATATAGGGTTTGGGTGGATTGGAACTGGCTTACATGAGGACCAGCCCGAACCTGATTTATTGCCATCACTTACCAAGCAACCAACTTGATCTTGAAGCTAGCTCATTGATAAATAGTGGCCCCATCCAGCAAACCGGCATATATAGAAAGAAGAAGACCCTTTATTAGGGCATTCAATAGCTTAATTTCTTTATATGGTGGACCGCCATTTAGACAAATAGTTACGTTGACAACTCAACATTTGTACATCACACACGCACCTATCCACTGCCCACAATAATGGTGGATTCCCTTAAAAAGGCGGTGGCATTGTTCAAATGGTTAAGCACAATCCCAAGTGCACCCAAGATTTTGGGTGTGGGATCAAAATCACACACTTTTTTGCTGGACCAAGATTCCATTAAGGCTGTAGCAGCGTCACATTAGCACACATTGAAAAAAAAAAAAAAAAAAAAAAAAATGGAAAGAGAAGGTGGGGAATTTTAGGGAAAAGGAAAAAAGAAAAAGGGTAGTGAATCATGCTTCTAATTTTCAGATGGAGGAGAATGTGTGCCAACTTTTGAAAGTTCTTGTTTAGTAGGAGCTAGTAATGTCATCTCACTGCAAAGGTTGCATCATTTATGAAAAGAAGCTGACGGAGCACTATCCTTTAATAAGTGGAAAAAAGGAAAAAAAACATTTGCCGCTCTTTGAAACCCCTTTTTAAAGTTCGCTTGCCTTAGCATTTAGTGTACAGGTTGGTGCTGTGGTTTTGAGTGCAGTACGTAAGGGATTTAATAATTGTACAAATACACTAGATATTGCCGATCAGCAAAGTTAATTTGAACTGTTCGTGATAATCGCGTATGGGCGCATGATAAACATAAATGATTATGATCTGCGCGTTGGGGACGGAATTGGGATCGGCCAACTCTAGAAAGGTAATTGTTACTACACATTTACACCAGTAGATATAATTTTCCATGGGACACCTTTATTACATGTCACGCATGCTAATAACATATATAAGTAGTCGGTTGATTTATTAACTCACATCCATCATTGCAAAAAAATTCAAAAAAATTATGTTTTAGAGCTATATGTGGAAGGGACTATTGTTAATTACTAGGCGTGAGAGGAACAAATACTCTATCTTGTCTTCTAAAAGGACAAAGCTATAATGCCATTCATATGGCAAAATACAAAAAAAAAATATATATATATATATCTAATTAAAAAAAAAAATCCCTTTTTGTTCTTGGAAATTTGAGGAAAAAAATTTTTTAAAAAAATTTCTTCATATTTTTCATTGATTTTGCAAAAATGAAGGCAAGGGTTGAAGGAAATTTGTATAAGAGTCGGAGCAAATGGAAAAAGGTTGATAGAAAAGTTGGGGTGCGAATTCAGACAAGCTTGGATTTAGGCCTCAAAAAATAAAAACCAAATTGGGAGTAATATTAGGTTATTCGGGTATCAAACCATGCTGCCCCACATGCATACACGCATAAAAATCTTAAATATCAAGTGAGAGCCCTAAAAACTTTAGGACCCACCTAATCCTAAGGACCAAAACCTTTTTTATTTTTTATTTAAGGTTGTGGATTCCATGTTGTAATGTGGATTGATATATCACACCCCTCTCTAGCTTGAATCTAATATTAATGGTGGGGTTCTTAAAAGGAAATGGTGCTCATGCAACTTGAGTTTGTTATTCACATAAGAGTACAAGTGCACCAAAGATTTGGAGCATCCAAATCTAAATGGCTTTCTTCTTAGACCACTTGTTACATTAAAGTGTGCCACCCTACCCTCAATTCGTACTTTACATAATCCACTTCTATATTAATCAATTGAATTCTTTTTGATAGTTGTTTGGGCATTCCTCAATTTTTTAATTTTGGAACTCTTACCCTCTATTTGGTTCATGGATTTTACCATGGAAAAAAAAAAGGAAGGGAAAAATAAATACCGAGGAAAGTAAATGAAAGGAAAAGATGATATCATACCAAGCCAGAATTATTTCAATTATTATTCTTCTACTAATTTTCCTTTGCAACCAAATAAGAAAAAGTACAATTCCTCGTATTTTATTTTTTTTCCTTGATAAAATTCATGAACCAAATAGAGCAATAGTGAAAGTGTAAAAATGCTTTACTTTAAAGGTTTTTATTTTTATTTATTTATTATATATATAAAAAATATGTACTCGATTAATCCTTTTAGGCACATGCAATCTTCTCATCTTACATTATCTAACTAATCCTTTGAATACATGTAACGGCCAACATTCACCCCGTATTAGTTAATGTTTAAGATAAATGTGATTGGTGAATGACTCAAAGAGATTGAAAAATCGATCCCATGATTTTCCGCCTTTTTTACTATAAATATGAAGATAGAAACCACCAATCCATAGCTTAAGGTTTCTCATTTTAGAGATTGGATGCTCAAGAAAATGGCATTTGAAAGTGTCGTTGTCATGTATTGGAGAACCATAAATTTAATGAAAAATGAAGGTGGCAAAAGTAACATTTTAAAAATAAAATAAAAAATCTTTTTTAGCCTTTCCTTTTGGTCTAATCTACAACTAGTTACTAGGGTTTTGAATGTGGGTGGGGGACAGAACAAAACTACTGACAATATAAATATTTAAATGTGTAGTGATGTACTGATGTTGGGGACTTTCCATCAATCTTCATGATTCTTCTCCCATTTCTTATGCATGGACTTTTACTTATATAATGCAAACTTTTTAGGGCTAGGAAAAGGCTGATCGATCCCAACAAGAAATAAAAACTAAAATGCCATTAGGTTGGTGTGGAAGCCTATTCTAGGTACCAAGGGTTTCTTGTAACTTTCTTTCATCAATTTTGCTTTAACTTTATCTCCACTTAAAAAAAATAAATTACAAAAATGGAGAAAAAGATGGGTAAAGAGTATGAACTTTTACTTTTGAAAAAAAAATTGTTACATGGTGCTAGCAATAGCAAAGCAACGGTTGGTTAAATCCCCATAGATAGTATAATAGACATAAAATATTTGGGGATATATAATGTTGTCCTTGTGAATTTCTATCTAGAAAAAAATTTTATATGCGCTGAAGGAAAATGGACACTTTTAAAATTGGTGAGATATGGACAGTCATGTGCTTTGAAATAAAATGTTGCAATCCTGAAATAGATAAGATACCCATGGTCATTTGCTTTTTGAAATGAAAGGAGAAAGTGATATTTTTTTATTAGCATAGGTCATGCGCTGAGTCCTACTTTAACCTTTAATTATTTGGATCTCAGAAAGTGTGAAAGAAAAAACTTAAGGAAAACAATTAAATAAATTTTTTTATTTATTTTAAAAAAGGAATTCATTCTTTAGCAAGTTTTGACATTTCACTTTCTATTTTTCCATTCTTTCCAAAATCCAAACAGTGCCTAGAAGTAAGGGTACGGTACACTTGTGGAAAAACTTGTAATAAAAGAAGGTTAGCAACCTAGCAGGATAATAATGGATTGGGATGGGCTAGGGTTGAATCTAATTAGCATGGGTGGTATATCGGGTAAGCCAACCCTATTTCATCAGGTTTAGTAGTATCCTCCTATTTATATACCTCTCCTAATACCATCGTGAATATAATGTGCTTTGTCTCTTATGTGCTACTTTAGGATGTGTGATCATGTGATCACAAAGTAGCACATAATATAGTTGGATGTGACTTGTGGCCCTCCCCATTTTATTCATAGCATATAAAAAACCAAAAAACAAAAAACAAAAAAGGTAGTTGAAGAAGTAGTTGGTTTGAAAATTTTCAACCCTTTAGAAAGATTAATATAAAATTTAATTATATAAGTCCCAAGTTTAAAATTATGACATTTATTCTTTGATTCCAGTCTATGACCTAAGCCCAACCTAGCAATTACGAGATGGGCAACCCTTCTCCATCAAATAAATAATTTTGTCGGGTCCCATTTTAGTATTTGGGTTGCACAAATAAGTTAATTGGGTCAAAAATTGACCCTCATATTGAAAGAATGTCAATGGGAGAAATGCTCATATGTTGAAACAAATTTTCTTTTCTTTTGCAATTTCACAAGTGATGCTAAACAAATTTTCTTTTCTTTGGCCATTTCAAAGGACACCTAAGTTTGATGAGAGGGAGGACCTAGTCAACATTGGGTTTGAACCCTAAAACCCATTCGGGCTGGATGGGGTGGGATGGGGTAGGGTTAGGGATGTATGCGGGTCGGTTTGGAGCGGTTTAGGGAGAAAATATCAACCAACCCACTAATGGTGGGTTACAAAATTTTCAACCCGCCGCCGAATCATATGTGCTAAAAACCGGTGGGTTGGTTAATTTTTTAGGCGGTTTATCACTAGTGGTTTGGACGGGTTTGGCGGTTTCTACCATGCCATTATTTTAATTGGGCATTTTCTAATATATATTGGACCTAAATCAATGAGTTGTAAATTAATTTAGAAAATTTAACTATTTTAGTTGGTTATGTAAAACTTGATACATACATTCATAATATATATCTTAATGCCAAAGAAATAAATTATGACTTTGTAAGAATAAACACCCAATCGATGTAAATGAAATTGGAGAAAACTAATATTAAATTAGCTTCCAATCTTGCTGGAAGACCTAAAATATAGCAACCTAACAAAGTAGTAATAAGAAATAATAAAATAAACTAATATGCAACTTAATTCCGTGTTTCAGAATGGGGAATTAGTTATATAATATTGTCATATCTTAATGAGTTGATCTGCATCGTTTGGGGACTTAGGAATCTAAGGCCTAAGGTTATCAATTTGGCCCTTAATAATTGTTATAAGAAAATTTCTATATTTGATTTTTATAATTTTATACATATGTTGTTCAAGGCGGGTCGGTTTGGTTTATTGGCGGTTTGATAACGTTTAACCCGCCAACCAAACCAAACTGCCAATTTTATCACTTAATCTACCCAAATCGCGCCAGCTAACCTCTCAAACCGCATGGGTTGGTGCGGAATGGAGTAGATTGGTTTGGTTTAGCGGATTGGATGGTTTTTTGCACATCCCTAGGTGGGGTGGGGTGGAGGTCAAGAAGACCGACCCATGTGTGTTATTTTTTAAGCTAATTTATTTTTGCTAATTTAAATTATTACTGCTACGTATTGTGTCAGTCTGTAATTCCAGAATAGTCGTGTTTATAAAACGCGTCTGATCAACGTGCCTTATGACTGTTCTGGAGAGTCACCATTAAGTCTATATAAACCTCACACCATTAGAATCATAATTAAGAGTTTATTTTCACATCATTCTGAGTCGTCATTTGAGAGAGTAAGGATACAGTAGGGTAGCCAAATGCACCGATTGCAGTGCTTCTTCTGTACTTGCAGATCATTGTATCCTAGGAGGTAAACGTCTGAAAGAGTCAAAGCACCAAGTGAGGGACAAAATCTATCTTAAGGATATAGCGTCAAACACTAGCCTTGAGCAATCCGTTTTTGTTTCAATCATTTTCTGGATACTATAAGTTTGTTAATTTCCAGAATTTATTTCGTTTTGTTTGTGATTTATATTCTTACTGTTTTGACAGAATTATAAAAGTAACACATACTTTCCAACAAAAATAATGCATAAAATTTGTTTGAGAACATGTTTTTCAAAACTATGTTTTAGATTTCTTCCCCCCCCCCCCCCCCCCCCCCCAAAAAAAAAAAAAAAAAAAAAAAAAAAAAGAAGAAGAAGAAAGAAAATAGGTCCATTTTCAGGAACATTAAAATGATGTTCTTGATTTTTGTTTTCTATTTCATCTACTAGAAAGTTAAAACCATTAAGAACAATATGTTCTCAAATTTTTTTTACCATTTTCTGAAAGTAAATTTTCTAAAAAAAAAAAAATTAATAAAGAGCATGGCCAAATAAGCCCTATAGTTTTTATATGGCTTTTAAGTTTTGTATACGCATACTTTTTTTTACAAAAATCTAAAGTAACTCAAACTTGGCCCCATCTACTGTGGTCATAAATATCAAATTTTATTTTGACTCTGAGCCTCTTCCCTCTACTTAGCCTCTAACATTTGCATAACCCTTTTGGTTATCTTCACAATTTATTACCAAAATAAGCATTGTAATCATTTCTTTTCCTTTCCTTGAGACCTACTTTCACACCCAGACATAATGACCATAATTTTTTATCGACACGCGCCCTCGTGACCCAAAAAGTGTGGAACCGGTGTTTTTGTGTTCGCATAAGGATTTTTCAAACAAAAATGTTTCATATTTAAACAAAGGTTGAAGCGCATTGGTTTGGTTTATGAAAAACTTACGCAGGAAAGTGGAATGCGAGAAAATAAAGGAAAATGATCATATTAGAATTGATTTTCCCTCATACGTTTAATTTACAATAAAGCTATTAGAAAATATAAAGTGTCAACTCAGGGATGAAGCCAGGAGATCAACTCAGGTGAGGCAATTTTTTACAATTTATTACATTTTAGCGATCACTTTTTAAATTAATACCATGTAAAGATTTGTTTGTCAACTTATGACAAATTAACTGTATATGTACTTCAAAGTGACTTCCAATTGCCTTTATTTGGTATTAAGTTGGGAAATCATCATCAAAAGAGAAAACTATTAAGATTTTTCTTCTTTTTTTTTTTTGGAAATTTTCAGGTGGGGCCTACAAGGCTAGCTTCGCCCATGTGTCAACTTTTCTACGAAGCTTTTTCTCATTAAAAATATAAGATGCTTGTGTTTTATGGGAAAGCTTTACCTGTAGGAAAATGTTTAGGGAGTGGTTAACTGGTTATTAATGTTTTTCACAAAATATCCATTAATGAATCAGATTAAAAATGTAAGAAAGTTTATTTTACTTTATTTTTCTTTCCTTTCCTTTCCTTTCCTTTCCTTTTCTCATCAATCAAACAGCAAAGGAAATTATATTCTTAGTTTCAGACAACTTTAAGAGGTGGAGCTTTCCAATTTTCTTTGTGGTCCATCTATTTTTTTTTTTGTTGTTTTATGGTGCGGTCTTTCTTACAATGCAACAGAGAGAGGGCATGTAGCCATCATATGTTGAAAAGATGTCACCTTTGTTTGTCATTGTTAAGAGTTTGGTCTGGCCATTACCCATTTCCCATGGTTGTTAAACTAATATGCCTAAGTTACGTGTTAGATTTACCCAGCAAGAATAAATATATAACGTGTTGGATGAGAAACTAATACGTGTAAAATATCTCAAAATATCCAATAGAAAATAGAAAATAAATTCATATATATATATATATATATAGATATAGAAATCATTGCCCATTCCAACAATTTAAATTGACAAATACACTATGATGACAGAACTCAATCCGAAAATAAGTTTTTTCCAATTTTACTTTTCCTTCATGGCCATGTTTCTTTTTTTTCATCTTGCAGTTTTTTGGACAAGCAAGATTTATATATTAAAGAGCAAAAGATGGGTTAACACCAATCTCTTCGTTCTAAAAAATGATCAAATGAGGCAAATCAGAGATTGAGATTGGACCAAACTTGTTACAATGAGCTACCCATTGCGCCAGTTCATGGGCAACATCAATCTCTTCCATCTCGTAGCTATTCAAGGCTAAAGGACCTTTATAAAAATATTTATAAAAAAAAAAAGGGATTAATAAGTCAAAATTTAACATTAAACCCCAAATCATCCCAACTAATACCTTCATTTGTATGCCATGATGGCTCAAGTGTGACTACAGAAAAAAATAAATGAAAATTTTGTAGACTATTAAAAGAATATAAATTTAACATATCCAAGTTGGATTGAAAGAAAAATAATAATAATGAAATTATAAATTAAAAAAGAATATTATAATTGTTGTAGCACAATGATCGAGGTTAGGATGTGATTGACTAATTCCTACTTATGCCAAAAATGTTTAAATAAATATAAAATGAGGCGTAGGTTCATAGAACATAAAAGGGCATGAAACCAACATGGGAGGGGTAACGTTGGAACCATCTGTAGGAACAAGGCAAAGACTCAGTCCTCATCTCTATTTTGACGACCAATGGTATTCTTTGGCTTGACTCCAAGCACCTCATATAAAGTAAGTATAAACGGTCGTATTCTCTTCTCATTCTTTGGTGTTGAGGACTTGAGGGTGAAATTTACCTGTAATTTTCATGGTGTGTGTGATCTGGTGTGGGGATGTTGGGAGTTTGGTGGGAGTTAGGCCAATATCAGTTGGGAGCTTTTATGGTCTTGTAAAAAATCACTATGACACCCACCAAAAAAGTGCCTTTCAATTTATTGCTTTAAACCCCAAAGGCCCATCAATCAGATAGTAGTCCCTTTCTCTTCTTCCTGACATTGAGAGAGAGAGAGAGAGAGTTGTGATAAATATTTTGATGAAGTGAGAGACAACCATTTCACATTTAGCTCATCCTCATCAATCTTCAAGCTTCTTCTGCAAAAATTTTGTTTTTTTTGTTTTTTGTATTTTTGGGTAATCTGGGTTCATCTGTTTTGACAGTTCCCAAGGGTCTGATCAACCTGATTGAGGTTCATTTGGACTATTACTAAATTACCCATATCAATTTTCTCCATCATTTCCGAAAAAAAAGAAAAAAAAGAAAAAAAAAGATAAGAAAAGAAAATTTAGCTTGATTTATCCCACAGTTCATAGATTTGGACAAATTTGATCCATATCTTTGATTTGCTCTCATCAGGCTTATGAACTGTTTCTTAGATTCTATTCTTGTTTCCATCTCTAATCTTCTATTCTTTACCTAACAGCTGTCCCCCACTGTTAGCACAGTTGGGTTCTCACCGGTGCAAAATTCATTGTATCTGGATCCTTTTTTAAACATTTAAGAAGCAGCCTTGGTGTTTGTTATTTCTTCTGTGTGGTATCCCAACTACAAGTAATGAGAGCTTGTCGGTTGCGGTGTCTACAGAGGTCCTTCTTTTGAAAACACATCGACTAATTGAGTCCCACTTAACTCGATTTGAAGATTTCACCAATCCAACATACTCTTATTTTTCCATTGGTGTATCTTTCATTGTCAAAGGATAGAAAAAAAAAATATTTCTTCATACATATATATGGTTGCAATCACCATTGCTTTTTTCACAATTGATTCCTTCTCAAGTCTTCGTTGGCTTTGATGCCAAACTCGAATCCACCCATTTGAAAAATTCTCTCAATCCAATGATTTTCTTCTTGATATCTTGTTTTTCATTCATCCTCCTTTCCAAGTCCATGTCTCTTAAGCCCTTCCCACTGTGGAAGAGGGGGATGAGATTGTTGCCACCCTGCTTTCTGGGAGAATTATCGGGCTTTCTTGTGTCATGGCTCCATAAAAGCAGGCGTGCTATTAGTTTATCACAAGTTCCTTTGATCATGCCATTGAAGAAGATGAGTCTTACTTCAAACGCAGAGAATGTAGCGGAGGAAAGCGAGATTTCTCTCTTGGATTTGCCTGAACTGACCTTGGAATGCATTCTGGAGCGGCTTTCGCCAGCTGGGTTATGTAGTGTGGGAGAAGTTTGTAGTTCTTTGAGGGATAGGTGTAGAAGTGACCATCTCTGGGAGAAACACATGAAGCAGAAATGGGGTAGAGTGATTGGGGATGCAGTTTATCGAGAATGGCAATGGTATATTGCCTCGAGAAAGAGACCAAACCTCTTGGATCGAAGCAAGCAACAAGGGCTGTTTGAATCTCTTTTTAGCATCTGGTCTCTTTCGTGGTTCAGACCCAAAATGGAAAGTACTAGCAAACCAGTTGAGTTCTTTGCCAGTTGATTCGATCATGGCTTGGTATCTCTCTCTTGAGAGTGGCAAGTTCTGGTTCCCAGCTCAGGTTTATAACCGTGAGGTATCAGCTATATTCGATTATTTATTTTTTAATTGACATTTTTCTTCTTCTTAAAATTGTAGTTTTTTACAGCCTGCAATCTGTGGTTGATAGCATTTGTATTGCTCCTTCTTGTTTTTTTTTTTTTTTTGGTTGAACAAATCAATGAGGCCTTTCTGTTTTTTATATTTTTTTTGGCGTTGCAGGGTGGACATGTTGGGTTTATGCTATCATGTTATGATGCCAAACTTAGTTATGATTCGCGCACAGACACCTTTCAAGCAAGGTAAAGGAAGAGATGGCCTTCTTAAAAATTATGACTCTATTAGTTTAAATTTCTTCAACCCAGGCTTGTTTGGGTGGGTGAGAGGGTGGGGTTGAGTGGGAGAATACATATTTTTAATGTAAAATTGCATATCTATCAGCTTTAAGTTAACAGACTTTGAAAATTTTGACATTTCATTCAATTTCCATAATACTCATCACTTTCTACACTTAAAAATTTTAACCAGATCAAGGTTGCCTTGAATAATTTCTCAAGTATTTAGAAGTTTTGTTTTAATTAGGATTGTAATTGATATCTAGACTGATATGTAACAGTTTGATAAGCACATGTGTAAATCAGGGCCCTGTGTTGAACTTGAAATGGAATTCTATATTGCAGATATTCACCACACAGGGGGCAGACAACAGAGGACGGTATACAATGGGATAGATTGAGAGCACCACCAGTCGATACTCCTCCACATGTTCTTCATGTTTCTGACTGCTTAAATGACTTAAAACCTGGAGATCATATCGAGATTCAGTGGAGAAGAAACAACGAGTTCCCTTATGGTGTGTTTTCAAACCATTAGAACCCATTATCTCTAGGATTTAACAGGTTCTTACCTTTAAACAGGGTTGTAGCATCAGTATTCAACGCTCTGTGAATTTTTGGCTTGTTTTGAAACTTCTCTGTATTTGATGTAAACAAATTGTACATAGGTACTGTAAAATTGGTCATATAAAATATGCTAGTCTTTACATGTAGATGGACAACATAATAATTTGTGCTTGATGCATTGCAGGTTGGTGGTATGGTGTTGTTGGTCACTTGGAATCGTGTGATGGGAATGAGAATTGCTGCCATTGTCATAATAGTGGTGAGAATATCATCTTATATTCAGCAGTTCATTTCAACTTTCTTCATTGAATTTGTACTACAGTAGATAAATGGGGAGTTTGTTATTTTGCATTCAATAAAAAATTTTAAAAAAAAAAGGAAGAAGAAGAAGAAGGTGCTAGAGATCACTTTCTTGCTATGCTTATTGTCTTTGTTACATGGACTTAGGTACAGGTGTTGGGTGCGGCGGTGTTGTGTCCAAGTGTCAAATTTGTCCATTTTCCAAAGATTTTTCCAAGTGTCGAATTTGTCCATTTTCCAAATATTTTCTATTGTTTTGGAGTGTCCGGTAGGAGTACCCGTCCCATTGTCACATCGTGTCGGGTACTCTTGAGGAGGGTCCAGGTAACATAGCCTATATTATGAAGGAAGTGACAGAATTTTCATGTTAATGCTTGGTGTGCTGGACATTGTCGACATTACAGTCATGTCCAACAACAGTTCAGAGACTCACAAATAGGTTCAACTTTAAATCAAACAGGATTAAAAGAACACGTATATTATTCCCTTCTGACATAGACCTATTATAAATTTATTACTTTGTTCACTAACTTTAAACTGATGATGCATTGTTTCTCAAAGGACACGTTTTATTGTTTATGTTGTTGCTAGCATATTTTGATTAGACTTTTGAAGACAATACATTATGGTCCCTCCAAGTAAAAGCACACCTAAACTCAAACTCAAATATATATATAAATATTTCCATGCATGTACTTACTTATGTATGTATGTAATTATGTATGCATGTGTTCGTATGTATGTTGCTGTATTGGACACCTCGCTTAAGGATGACTCTCATTTTTCTGTCCATGGATCAAAGTGGACCTAAACATTAATTTAACAAATTTTCAAATTAGTCTTTCAGATTAGAGATTGTGTTAATTTAACTTTCTTTCATGTTTCTAATTATATTTATTGCACATATGCTGCTGCATACTTTGTTCCATGTTTTTATTTTTTATTTTTTTTATAAAGAAATTATTTCAAAACTTCCATGTAGTTTTATGCATAATTTTCACTTTCAGAATGATTGAGCTTGGAGTTTGGGTTTTTCTATTGTCCATACCTTATGTTAAAGGAAGAGTGTGGGTGTCTGGATTGAATAAGAGTTGTCTCAGACCGAAGTCCTAAAAGCTGAACTTTAAAACTGTCTAGTCCCAATGGGTAAGGTTAGGGGTGGAAGTATGAGAGCCTGTTTTGTAGGATATAAATTTGAATTTTTTAGTTATTGACATTTAGACAATAGCCAAATTGAAACCTTAATACGTGGTTGGTATTAAATTAGCTTTGTTTGCATTTATCTCATAAACTTTCTTGTGAAATTTCCCACACTTCCATCATTGATCACTTCAATCCACCCAACTAATAGTAGTAATAGAAGTAGGATTCTTCCATCTGATGATGATTCATTTTATTTTAGTTTTTAAACGACTCAATATTATTGCAGTTTTAAGTTCAGTTTCTCACAATAAACTCATGGTGACAGAGACGGTGATACTAGAATTCAACCAGTACACGGCTGGCTCACGATGGAGACGAACATTGATAAACAGAAAAGACCATCGGGAAGAAGGCAATGAAGTGGATGGCTTCTATGGAGGAATCAGAAAGCTGCACAATGAGGAGGAGATCTCAATGTGGAAGCGCCTCTGGCCAACCCAAGTCGTGGAATAATATCTTCAAACAGCTTTCCACTCATACTCATGCATGGCTGCTCTGTAAAGAAGCCTTCCTTCTCTTCATGAATTGTGAATGTATAGAACATATAGTCATATAAGTGGATCTTAGGATATGAGACCATGTGATTGCCTTGAAGAGATGAAAATACAGTGTACCATATGTTCCACAGAGATGTAATTTTGGCATGAGTACTAGTAATATTACTTACCTGGTTTGGAGGAGAGCCAAGTTACCTTTCTGTTGGTTGGGTTTGCCATATCTTGCAAGGAAAAGCATGTCTCTGTTTGTTTTGATTGGGAAGAGGTGTACAGATAAATTTGTCACAAGATTTATAATTTTGGTTATATTTCTCCTATAAATGATACATGTTCTTATTCTGTGGCCTCAAGTGTTCCATGTAGAACAAAAGGAAGCCCTTATGAAGTGAAATTTCAGACGAAATCAACCTGAAATCCAGAACTTACAATCTGGGTATTTGTTCTGTGAACCCATTATCCATCTAAATAGACGAGAAGTTCTACACCAAGGAAAAATCATTTATTGGCAGGGCGTATGTGATTTAGATAGTTGTCCGATTAAATTAAACGAACTCAATATTATCTTTTGGCCATCGAATCCTTTGATTGGTATTGTTTTTTTCCTCTTATATTTTTCGTTCTTGGAATTTTGGGTCCACAGTTTTTATCATTATTACTAGTAATCGAGCACACGTGATGCATGTGCGACACATCTTTTCAAGTTTCCACTCCATCAGTGGAATTGCCATGTCAGTTTACAAGTTTTAAAACCGCATACGCGTGTGTGGGAGAGAATTAAGGGGAAACAGGTTGTGCTTAATGCATTGCAGGTTGGTGGTATGGTGTTGTTGGTCACTTGGAATTGTGTGATGGAAAAGCATGCCTCTGTTTGTTTTGATTGGAAAGAGGTGTACAGATAAATTTGTCACAAGATTTATAATTTTGGTCATATTTCTCCTATAAATGATACATGTTCTTATTCTGTGGCCTCAAGTGTTCATGTAGAACAAAATTTATGTGTCGAAATGGGTTAACCTGATCAACTAGCTCAGATTACCTATAAAATTTTGGGAAAATGAAAAATTGACTATGAACAGATTTTTTTTTTTTAAAGGTAATGAAAAACAAAGCATATACAGTAGTTGCATGCAGATCTAAAAGACTAGAACACCCCATTTGACATCATTCCTGATGTAGTCATTTATATTAAGAGTTTGACATGAGATGATGATTACAGCTATAGAAATCTAAGATGAGATCTAATTAATTGTAAAAAAGAAAGAAAATGTAAAAACAAGAACATGTGTGCCATCTTTCATGGCATCAACATCACATAGATTTGAAGTATTTAGCATAGATATTGGGAATATATCAAGAAGCTGGGAAACCCATTAGATTCTAGTTTTTAATGATCCATTGAAGATTGGTTTCTGATGCTTAGTTTGGTCTGACAGATTCCTTGAACCTCTATCTTCTCAAATCAAGGGAAATGCTCTTATGTTATCTGCAAAATTCTAAAAAAAATGCCTCATTTCTGCCTCGTGCTCCTGCGGTTTCGTGTTTTATGCAGTATTTACCTTAATCAAAATGCAACCAGAATATGAGAGAGAGAGAGAGAAGCGAGGAATCAACCTGTAAGCTTCATAGTCATGGTAGGCGTTACACAAATTTTTATAAATGGCGTTGACAAGGGATGATGAGTGGTCTCCAGAAAAAAAATTATTCCAAATTTTCTATTCTTATCTCAAGTACTTGGACAGCTTTTTGAGCAACCAACTTCACAAAAACAGAGGGACCGAGCTTAAATTTTGCGGAGTATTTTAATAACTAGTAAAAGTTCTGGCCTACTATTTAAGTAGTTCTCTTCATGATTGCTGAGATACATGCCAGCACTTCCTTCTCCTTTCTTCTCCTTTTCTTCTGTTCCCACATTCCCCACTCAGCTCTTTTCATTCCTTGTAGTCTTGACTCACAACCTGTTTATTTCCATTTCTGTCAAAGCCAATTTCAGCATTACAGTTCTTTCTTCAATACAGGATCTTCCATTGACTTGTATTTATATTGTTAAGTAAGATGTGGGTTTTGTGCATTGTAGCTTTGGTTATTATAAGCATCACTCATAGGATTTGCAGCTGGAGGAATCCCAGATGCAATGGAAAACTCCCACCAGGTTTAATGGGCTGGCCACTCCTCGGTGAGACCCTTCAGTTCTTCTCACCAAACACTTCCTTTGATATTCCTCCCTTCGTTAAAGAGAGGACAGAAAGGTAACGTTATTGAAAACCTGCCAAGTTCTTTTTCTTCTGCTGCTCTGCTTCTTCTTCAGTGTGGCACTATATTACATTTCAGGTATGGCTCAATATTCCGAACCAGTTTGGTGGGGCGACCAGTTATAGCATCGACAGACCTGATCTCAATTATTTCATTTTCCAACAAGAAGGTCAATTGTTCCAGAGCTGGTACCCCGACACCTTCACAGAGATCTTTGGACGACAGAATGTGGGTTCCTTACATGGGTTCACGTACAAGTACCTTAAGAACATGGTGCTTAATCTCTTCGGTCCTGAAAGTCTGAAAAAGATGCTTCCTGAAGTTGAACAAGCGGCATGTAGAAGTTTACAAAGGTGGTCATGTCAGGACACTCTTGAATTAAAGGAAGCAACAGCAAGGGTAAATTCAGGCTCTCTGATATATTTTTATTCTCATTGAAAATTCGTCACTGTATACTTTTGTTGAGTGATAAAAATTTTGTTTTTTGTTTTTTGTTTTTTTGCAGATGATATTTGATTTGACTGCAAATAAACTGATCAGTTATGATCCAGAGAAGTCATCGGAGAATCTAAGGGAGAACTTCGTTGCTTTCATACAGGGTTTAATTTCCTTCCCTCTAAACGTTCCTGGAACAGCCTACCACAAATGTTTACAGGTAAATCAAAATTTTCCATGCTATTCATTCACAATCAAAACACGCATTTACTATTTTTCCAATCCTTGGAATTTAAGGAAAAGTGGGAATTTAGGCCAACCAAAGGAAACAAAAAGGGATTTTGTAAACAAGAAGTGACTTCAACTTCAATTCTTTGTTTAAATGCCCGTAAAATGAGCAGCTAAATTTGGTTCATGCACTGGGTTGGTTTCCCTTAAATGGTCAAGCTGGACATACCCTTAAACTGGCATTTTGATTTTAATTAATAAGAACTAATTTCCAAATTGTTGTTCCAGGGAAAAAAAAAATGTCCAATTTGTTGGTTTTGACTCTTATGAGTTTGTTCAGGGAAGGAAGAAGGCAATGACAATGCTGAAGAACATGCTAGGGGAGAGACGGGCAAAGCCCAGGAAGCACCAAAGCGATTTCTTTGATTATGTCCTTGAAGAACTTAAGAAAGAGGGAACAATTCTCACAGAGGCAATTGCTCTGGATTTAATGTTTGTGCTTACTGTTTGCCAGCTTCGAGACAACTTCCCTGGCTCTAACGTTGGCCGTTAAGTATCTTTCAGATTATCCTTTGGTGCTAAAGGCATTAACGGTATGGAGGAATAGTTTATTATACAATTTTTCAAACCATCATGTCTCTTTCACACCATCTTTTGTTACTCCAATTAACATTCTTAAACTTATTTTCACCCTTAATCAGGAAGAGCATGATGCAATTCTAAGAAATCGGGAAACAGTGGATTCTGGACTTACATGGAAAGAATACGAATCAATGAATTTTACATTTCAGGTGGGTCAAGCCGTCAAGCAGTCGCACTTCTTCTCTCAGCAAAGCTAGAATATATATATATATATATATATATATACACACAATTTTCTACCAAGTAGCTCTGTTTTACTAACTGACCGATTCAACTTGCAGTTCATCAATGAAACAGTAAGGCTCGCAAACATAGTTCCAGGAATTTTCAGAAAAGCAATGAGAGAGATCCAGTTTAAAGGTATATATCGCAAACATATCAGTCAGTTTCCACTTGTAGTAACACAAAGAAAATCCCACGCCTATTTAACATACTGTAAAAATTGGTTTTGATGCAGGATATACAATTCCAGCAGGTTGGGCAATGGGCAGTAATGGTCTGTCCTCGAGCTGTACACTCGAATCCAGCAAAATATGAAGATCCAGTTGCCTTCAATCCATGGAGATGGGAGGTGGGTCTAATGGTTAAGAACTTCAAGTTCTTTTTCACCTGCAGGCAGATCATTAATATTAGTAAATTGAGCATGGCTTTTACCTTAATCCTTCTAATCATTCTGCTAAAATTTCAATTTTTTGTAAATTAACGGTGGTATACAGGGAATGGAATTAAATGGTGCATCCAAAAATTTCATGGCTTTTGGTGGTGGCATGAGATTTTGTGTTGGAACAGACTTTACAAAGGTGCAGATGGCCGTCTTTCTCCATTGCCTGGTTACAAAGTACAGGTAAAATTGTCCCAGTATGTGACACACACACGCACATGCACATATGTATGGAAAGAGGCAGAGAGAGGCTAATCTATTTTATACCAAACTTTTCAGGTGGAAAGCAATCAAAGGAGGAGACATTGTCCGAACTCCTGGTTTACAATTTCCTAATGGCTTTCACGTTCAGATCACAGAGAAAAAAAGACAGCAACAGGAAACTACAGATGACTCGAAACAATCAAACCAGGAAGAAGCGGAGGCATCATTTGTATGGCCAGAGGCACAATACCAAGAGATTTCAACTTGACATCTTACCAAAAAGTATTGCTATTCTCAAGCTGCGAAAAAAAAAAAGAAGGATGACAGTATACAATACATTCAGACAGTGTAGAAATTACAATGGTCTCTCTCCTCAAACCAAGTCCAAGCAAAGTGTAGATTCGTCTGGGTCACACTCAAAAATCAAAATTGTGTGCTTTTACGTTCATTTTGTCTTGAAAAAAAAAGGGGGGGGGGGGGGGGGGGGGGGGGGAAGCTACAAAAAGTTTATAAGGTCAACATATAGCAAACTTATCAATATGAAAAATTACCTGTAACAATTAGTGTAAATGGTTCAATATCATCCTTTTTGTGCAAACTAGCTCTCAGTGGCACAATATTACAATGATAAATTTTCAAATATTTTGCATTGCTGCCATGGCCACCCCTACATACAGACTGAAAAATATAGGGATTTTCTCTGAAATGAGGTATACAATAAATTATAGTAAGCAGCGATGTCAATCCAATTCCCATTACTGTCTCCTCTTAGGATGCAGATTGAAATGTGTGTCATCCAGAAGCCCATGTTTGTGCCTGTTAAATTCATCTTGTGTTCCTTCACTATGTCTAGTAGTTCTATATAGTGCTGTTATACTTTCTCTTTCTTTTCTGCGTCTGCGGTGACCAACATCATCATCCTCCAGCATGATAATTGAATTCTTTCTTTGCCCATGTTTCCGCTTGTCTTTATGAACATGGTGAAGATGATAATAATAATCAGTATCCCGATCTGAATGCTTATGTCTGTGCTCATTATGAATGCTTCTACGCTTCTTTTGAGCATCATGCTTATGGTGCCTTGCTTCCTGCTTATGATGTTTATTTAGATGGATATGGACACGGTCAACATCAATCTTTCGTGTATCTCTGACTCTCTGATTGTCTGCCGAAAAGTGATCTTCCCACCAATCGTAAAGAGGATCAAAGAGTCCTTTTTGATGTAAAAGCCAGATGAGCACAAGCACTGCAACTCAAAGTACATTAACATTATAGAGAATAAAAAAAAAAGGTAGTGTCCTATTTCTCCTTCCAGTATTATCATTAGCTTTCAAATAAAATGTATGTTACCTGTTGGGAAAATTGCCAAAAGTAGACCAAACATTACTATCCAACTCATACATATGTACTGTATGTGGCAGCTGAAGTCAAAAAAACCTGAACATTTCCTTCTGCTCACAAAAAGAACCACAGAAATATCAACAAGCACATGGTGAGAATTTAAAAGGGGGAAAAGACAGACATGAACTAGGGGAAAATAATCAAAGATTAAAATATCTAATAAACAGTAATTGAGTACATATGTAATATGTCATTAAATCATATGCAATTTTTCATATCTAGAATGCTAAAATTAACATCAATCTTTGTTACCTCAAAATACTGGCAACATTTTCGTTGATATGTAAATAGTCCACATTAATATCTATTATTAAGAAAAAAATGAAAATGCACATATATGGAAACATGAATGGGCAACCCTGTACCAAATCGTGTCAATAAACACTTTTTTCCATCAGTGCAACATATGTTTAGGTTGTCCCTTCTGAAACCAGTAGGAAATTTAAAAGATAAAACACTTTGCACATTAAAGTGTCACCCAATTTTACCATGATATATTTTAGTGTCACCACAGCATGGCAGTCCAAACTTGAAGGGAAATATAACAGGACAAAGAAGTAAAGAACAACATAAACATGTACATACTTGACAATATACGCATATGATTTCCCACCTATCTGCCCATATCTATTGCTTGATCATATAAACTTACCTCATCTAGCTCAACAAGTATATAACTCAAAGTCAAACCATAAATTCTAGCTACTTGGGGTCAGCTAAACAATTCCCTTCTCACCATTTAGCTCTACCTATGGCCAATTCCTCCGTCAAATAAAAAACCTAGTTCCACTAGTATAAACCACATGAGAATTTCATTTTCTGTAATCCCATAAAAACTTGGTTCATTCCTTTCAAATTATATATCCAAGGATTTCTACTCATTTCTTGCAAAGATATGAAAACAATAATTATAAAGGAAAACAAAAGACATAAATAAAAATAAGGATTTAATGCCTTTGTATGAGGTGGACTCATGGTTTGAAGAGATCAAAAATATTTCTATTGTACATACCTAACTATACAAGCACAATTTGTATTGTATATAATTTAGCTGAGACCAAAGATATATGACAACTCAGAAAATCCGTAATAAAATGTGAGCATGTTTATCATTTATGAGTATAAAACATAGCTTGATGTGAACAACTAATCAAAGAGACTGCCTTGTTACATATATCGAAAAAAATAAAAAATATCCCATGTGACTAACTAATCAAACTTTGTGCCTTGTAACATGAATTGAAAGCAATAAAGAAATCCCAGTCATAAAATTCGAAATGACCACCAATATCAACATGCTTAATAAATGCCTTACAATAACACACAAATTTTAAAAAGAAGACTTTCTGCATATTTCCACATCTAGATTCCTTCCTAAGATAAGTACCTGCAAGTTTTTCCAGTGATAAAGTCTGCCAAACCATCCCACAGTTTGTTCCATATGCTTTCAATAGACTCAAAGAAACCATTTATACCGGCCTTTGGTAGTTGGAAAGGAGTAATCTGTAATACATTAACATTTAAGTAACTTATTCAATCACATAAATGAAACTGTCACAAAATCATATTAATAGATAAACAACACTTAGTTCCCATATCTCTCCAAAAGATTGGCTAATTATCCAAAACAAAATTTGACAAATTTGGAGATGTAAAAGAAACAAATGTATATATAAGCTAATTTCAGTTTCTCAAAAAAATTTCATAACATAGCGATCTACTAAAAATGACTATTCTATTTCTGGTGCAACTACTTGTAATTTCCTTTCACATTCTGATGAGAGAACAGATACCACAATCTTATGTCTAAATGCAGTTTCATAATTTGCCAATATTTGATTCAGGCCTAGCCCACATGAAAGTCAATAGGATACTTTATTCATGTGCTGATTGTCACATGTAGTCTCCACACTCCAGTTATCACTTCTTTATCGTTTTTGTTAGAGAGAAAGGTTGAAATGTCGTCTTCTTAAAACTCGATAAAAGCATGGGAGAATTAATAGAGATGGTTCTTCACTCACACATGTAAGAAGGTAAGGAATTCAGCAATCCCTAGTAAGGTCTCTCTTATAATTTGGTCAGCAGTCCTGGACACCATTCTCACTATCAAGCAGATTAATAAAAAAGGCCAGAATTTGGATATTATCCCTTCGAAAGGAAGGGAGGCAGACCGTCTCCACTTGTTCATCTACTGTGATTTTAGTAGACCCAGCTACTTTTCTCCCATCTCCTTTTGGGATATTAAGTTTCCAACCTAAAATCCTAAGCTGTTAGGTGGAAGGTCCGAACAAGTATATGAAGCCATGTCAAACTTTATATTTAACCGATGTGGAATGTGGTACTTTCCAACCCTCCCTCTCACGTGCTGTGCAGGCCTTACAAGACAAGAACAAACCCTGTCAGGTGGACAACAAAGACAGGCTCACAAATGAAGTGGGCCCAAGAACGACATGCTCTAATCCTAGGTCAAGTTTCCAACCTAAAAGCCTAAGCTATTAGGTGGGGACCCAAACAAATATATGAAGCCATGTCAAATTTTATATTTAACCAATGTGGGATGTGGTACTTTCTAAATTGGGGCACATTGGAACTTTTTATTTATTGGAGCACACACATGTCAATCAAAACAATTACAAATGAGTGAGATTCGTTCATGAGAATCCAAGACATTTTTCAGTGGTCACTTTACGCCTTCTCAGTATTTCACGTATTGTCTCTTGAGCTAGCCTAAGAGCATATTCATATAAGTTGGCAATTCTGTGCCAGAGGGCTATATATCCATGGATTCGATGATCATCTTTATATGACTCAAATGGAAAAGTCTAAGTCATATTTATCTAAAATAAAGTTATCATTCCAAGCGTAGCAAAACTTATAGTAACTATTTAGATCCTTTGTGTTTTGGTCCATTTTAAGTGTTCCTCTAGAAGTACGATTTTTCTACTTTGTCAATTTCAGTCCCATGAAATTACACACTTGTTTGCCTACACTTTCTGCATAAAGCATAATTCTGAATCTACCTGGGATCCATTGTCAAGAACAGTGACTGTAGTAGTGAATTGGCACTCAGCTCTGTCTGCTTTATTGAACTCAGAGTCCTTTAATATAGCTGCATTCAAGCACAAATATTTGGACTCAGATCAATAGCTGCATTTGAGCACAAATATTTCAACTGAATTTGATACTTGCCCAACTTAAATCTCATTCCAGAAAGCGGCCAAAGATGCCGTGTAAACCTATACTTGAAGTTACCTGCACATACATATTTCACGGCCTGATCAGTTGTTGGGTACAGTTTAAATGATCGAGTCACAATCTCTTTTGGCTTCATTATGAAAAATTGTTCCTGCAACCATAAACTATCAAACCAGTTTCCTTCATAATTTTATGATGGTCATGACTCATGATCATGATGCCAATACAGATCCAAGCATACACAATAAAGGATAATTTTTCAAATGAGTACCTCCATGACGATGATTCCTTTCGAGCAATCAAACTGCAAAATGAAGAAAACACAGCTGAAACTAGAATGACATTCTGCACTACTATTCATTAAAGCTTTAATTACACATCAATATAAGTGCAGCTATACCAAATTATCACTCCGCCAGTTAAGCAAAAGTACGTTATATATTTTCACCATACTTGCATTCAAATTTTACTTTAGATGCTATACATTTTCAGTAAGCTATTTCTTAATACAATTCTACTTAAATAGTAGATAAATGGTTGCTTCCTTTTATAAAATACCGTCACCCATAGGAAAGTATACATAAATTTTCCCGTCTTACATGATAAAAAAACTATTAACATAGAGCTTTCTGGACATTCTAACAAGGTGATCATCAATTTTCTTCTACTACAAGTAGTCAAAACCACATGTAAAGATTGAACCAGATGTTTCATTGCCCTCAATAAACAGAAATGGCAAATAATGTATTAAAAATCTAAAAGCTATAGCTAATATAAAATCTAGCATTAGGAACCTCTATGTTAGTCAATCTAGTACCTCTCCAACACCATAAGCATTGTACCATAGCTCAAATAGGATTATCTCCATTTATATAAACATCCTATGAGCAGAAATGTAAACCAATAATATGGAACAACTTCATAGTTCTCAATAATTGAAAAAAATAAATAAATAAATAACATTTAAAATGCTAGTGCCTTTTAAAACTAAAGATGCAATATCAAATCTAAAATTCATAGTCTAAATCGTAAAGAAACCTTCAGTAACAAGAAATATATCCCCCATGGTTCAGCTTAGATAATACTGAAACATTCTGGTCAACATGATAGAATATACAGAGGAAAAGTTCAATAGGGATACCGTTAAGCTATACGATGCTTCAACTTCACCTATGTTCTTAGTTGTGATTGTGGCAGTCCCAAATTGAGTAAGGGCTTCAAATGTTGGGATAGTAACGCTTAGTATTTTTCCAGGGCTCCTACAAAAGGATGGTAATATTTAGCACAGGTATATACAACAAAGCCAGCGTAACAATCATGCAAAACGAAATTCTGCCAAGATATCAAAATAAACAGAAAACCCAATCACAGTAAGGAACTTATAGTATTCCCCATAATAATTAAATAAATTTAAAAATGTATATAATGTTAGTCTTGGAACCTGTAACAGAAGATGAGAATTTACACAATGAAGCACTAAAGAAAGTTCTCTCCCCAAATCTTCTTTACCATATTCATAAATTATTTCATGCACCTAACTTCTAGACATATATAAATAGACCAAAAAGTAGAAAAATACAAACCCCAACTGTACTTAGCCTGATTAAAACATCTTCATTGCACAGTATCTAGACAATAATATTTGCAGTAAACATCGTATTTGGATGCTACTATACCCATATATTATTTAAATTAGCCTTGCATTACAAACACAATCAACATAATGGCGATTATCGGTGCACGAAAAATATACCACAGTTATGTGCTCTTCTATTTTGTCCCCCCCCTCCCCCCCCCCAAAAAAAAAAAGTGCTCATATATTAGATTAAAAAATTAAATGGCTCTAAGTAAGTTGAAAGTTTCAGCTTTCAAATAATTGAAAACCAAAATCAGTCTATGTAAGTTGAAAATTGCAGCTTTCAAATAATTGAAAACCAAAATCAGATTTCATAAAGACCAATATTTGTTGATAGATATTGTATATGTGCCAAACCATATGTAAACATAAGAGTTGGAAGTCAGGGAGAATTACATCAAGTGCTTACTGAACTCATTTTTAACAAATATAACAAACTTAAAGTCATAAAGTGAATAATTATTACAGATAACTCATAGCACGACTTTAAATGATAAGAGAACCTTTTAAAATAAGTCGCTTCAAGAAGACATTAGTCTTAAGAAATTGATATTAACCTTTGGTAGACATATTCTATGTCATCAGCAGTAAGTTCTATCAACAGGTTTGTATTAAGAACCTCAGTAATTCCTATGGAGAATGAATGAGTCCCTGCATTCTGCTCACAATTGCAAATGACTTAAAAATCAAATAAAAGACATCCTTCATAAATATCAAATCTACAATATCTGAAACATAACTGGATGTTGGTTTATCCTCTCAAACCTTCCTTCAACACCATATAATGGCAACTGATTCCTACTAATCCGGTTCTGGTCAGCCTGTCAGAAACAACATAAGCTTCTTCTCAGTTCAAAGTAACATTATAAAAATAGTACTCAATTGGTCGAAGACCAAAAGTTCTATGCTTCATTCTAAAAATCACTGTAAAACAATTTTTTTGGTAAGGATGCCATTGTTAAAAACAAATATTACTTCTGAAAAGGAACTTCATATTTTGAATAGAACCAAGAGATGAATACCAAAAATAATTTATAAAAATTTAAATCAGTCTCTTAAAATTTGTTATGTCATTTAAGAAACATGGAAATATTCATATCTTGCAACAAAAAAAAAATCAAATCGTACAATACCAAAATAAAAAATAAAAATAGCGAGAATTGGAACAAGAGATAAATAACTGACCATTAAAGAAGGACAGAGAGAGAGAGGCGGGGAAAAAAAAACTGCTAGTTTACAGTAACTGCTAGTTTTAAGGGGGGAGGGGGGGAACTGCTAGTTTTCAGTTTACTAACCTCCCAGAAATTCCACAACTGATTATGCAAGCAACTCCAAAATGGTGAAGAGCAGAAGTCTGGCTGCCCATTAAAAGCCTCATAACTGACACCAATTTTGTTACATTCAAGACCATCTAAGGTAAATCTCACTCTCTCGAGCAGCATCCACAGAGAAAAATTCCTTCCCAAGTCTTGTGGCTGACCTAGGCCATCCTTCAACAGAAGAAAGAGTAAATTCTCAGTAACATAAGACAACCTAAGTGTCACAACAACAACAAGAACTCAATCCCAACTCAAATGCACAGGAAAATTAATGACCACATAACAAGTTAGCAAAATATCTGCAAGCAGATTGGCTAAAATGTTCTGAAGAACAGAAAGACAAAAAACAAAATATAATACATAATAACAATGATCAACACCATCTTAGATATGCCTGATTAAAACATAAATTCATACCACTAGCTACTTTAAAAATGTATCATTCTCTCTCTTAAAAATTAAGAAATAATCACTAGTGATTAAGCCATAGCTAAATGTCATAAATGTGTATGTCAAGCATATACAGTAAGATACATTGTCCACATAAACCATTCAGTATCAAACCAAGTCAATTTAAAATTTTGGTTATATAAATCCTGCTTTGCCATTCCACTGTCTACAGCCACACTTTTTCTGTCAAATCACCATAGCAGCCCAACTATGCACTCATGCCCAGATATCCTGCCAGATAGATGGCACAATACAGAAAGAAAAGAAAAAAAGTTAAGTAATCATATGTTTCACAACTTCAAACACCTGATTTCTACCCACACCAACACCCCACCCCCCCCCCCCCCCCCCCCCCCCCCCCCCCCCCCCCCCATCCCACCCCAAATTCAAAAGGAAAAGATTTTTTTTTTAAGTGCAAAGTTGGGTTGAACTCCCAACCTCTTACACTTGGGTCCCTTGCAATGCCCTTTAGATACTGACTGAGTTACAGCTTGTTATTTACTCATATGTTTCTATTACAAAGTATACAGCATTAAAATCATATCTAGGCTACTAAGTTATAAATAAATAAATTCAACAGAATTCAGAAGGGAAACCTTTAAAAGATAAACAAACAAAGGCATGTTTAACTATACATGTGGGAGTGCATATGCATGCATTCCTATGTTAAGTAATCCAAAGAAAATTTTCATATTACTACCTATAGTTTGTGAACACAATTAAAAGCATATATACACACACATATATGCTTATTCTACAAATAATTTGATTAAAAAAAAGTAATTATTTAACTACATCTAAGCACTGGCAGGACATGGCTCTAAATTCTGTTCAAGCTCTATACCCACTTTGCTTTTGGGGAATTCATAAAAATTAGAGATATCAATACATTTCACTAAATTTTGAAAAACATGTTAATGCATTGATCAAGTTCCAAACAGAGCTGCAGGACACCTATTATATAAAATGAAAATGTGGAAATAAATCAAGCAAAGCTATTGAGAATTCACATAAAAAAGAAAGAAATCAGTATTCAAAACACTTGAAGTCCAATGCATGGTTAAAGCAATGAAAGATGCATACCTGCCTTGGAATAACAAGGTAGAAATCCTCAAATGATGGAATATTTGTGTATCCAACAAAATCTCCAATTAGATTAACTCTTAGAAAATTATCACTGGACACCACTGTTCTATTCTCAGGTCCCACGACCACTTCCTGACAGCAAAATAGAAGTCCAGAACAATCTTCTTCAATGAACTTCTCACGTCTAAAAGTATACAGTAAGGTGTGAAATATAAAATATGATTCAAACCCTTCATTGAAACACTAATGCAAAAAACAAAGAAATGAAAAAAAAGAAAAGAAAATCAACATATGTAGGTACAGAACAAGGATGTTGAAAAAGAACATACTGATACTTTAGATCACGTCTTCACCTCAATTCGAACACTAAATCCCAGTGATCGCTGTCCAATACCAAAAATATGGAACCTAAGTGCATAAAAAATTTATTTATGGCGTCATCAATTAGAAATGGCAAAAGTTGAGGGATCAGGGTAAAATGGCATTAATTAACCAGCATATGATAAAGATTTAACACGATATGTTGCTCATGTAAAGTAATTGTCAACCAATTGTATAAGCTACAGCCTCCATCACTCATATCAGTCTGAATAATGATCAATGAAATAAAACTAAATTATTCCAAAATCTATCAAACAAAATTATAGGTTTCTTCTGAAGAAGTTTTCTATATATTGATTTTAATGGATTTTTTACCCTTATACTGATTACATTTGATGAAATTTGTGAAACTAGTGGAATAATTGTGAAAATGTGGATGAACTTTAGTGGGACTTCAAGAAATATTAAAAGATTTGCTGATACAAGCCTTGAACACAGAATATTACAAATGAAATCACATCACCAAAAAGATGTATGAGGCAAAATTTCTGATTCACAAATATCAATGTGAAAATAGTAACCATAGGTTCTTTCCAAAATCAAGATGAACTCACAGAAAACTGTTATTCAATCTACTTATTATACCTAACCATTTCGTATCTTACACATACTAACTTCTGTAAAATGGAGATGAATCTACCTAGAAAAATCAAAATGAAAATAAAAAAGGTAATTTAGGGGCGCCATACCAATCACCTGGGAATCGGAGACAATGTGCAGTGTTTGCCTTTCCTTTCATCAACTTGTCAACTAGTTGAAATGAAATAAAATTCAACCACTACAAAACTCTAAGATGCATCCTGCATTGAAGTTTTGAAAATTATGAAGAACTACAGTCAAAGCACTTACAGAAGTTTCCACATGATGATGGCACCCGGCGCTGAGGCCCACAAGGACAACATATTGGCTATGCAGAAAGAGAAGAAAGAGGAAAGAGGAATAAGGCACACAAAATGGTTTTAAAAAAATGTAGAAGGTAGAAGGAATAATCAAATACCAATGTTACTAATGATTTTTTATACATAATTCCCATAAAACTTCTTAACACAAGAGACCTTCAATATCTACAAAAACTTGAAAGAAATAGAAGCGTATTACCACCAAAAGATCAAAAGCGAAAATGATGACATTGTCACTATGTATAGACAGTAATGTGGCAAAGCATAAGAACTATATTTAGACATCATCATCATCACTATTATTGTTATTATTATTGATTATTGATGTGTTAAGTGACTAAGTTTACATAGGATCTCATCGCTGTCATTCAGGTTTCCAATGGTTTTGGACTGCTCCTTCTGCTCTAAATTCCCTAATTTCTCATGACATTTTTAGTCTGCCTTCATATAGATTTAAGCATTAATTTGCATTTTTGGTTAGTTGATGAATTTATAATTTTTGTGAGCTGGATCGTAGCATGTTACGAGTCACCAAGACCAGACTTGTCTTCTTTTTTCTTTCCTCTTGTTCGTGTATCTCTTTTATTCTCTTTAATAATATGTAGAGTAGTGAGCACATGATGTGGAGTCGTCGAGTGCCAACCTAGTTGGGATGCTACAATCTCTATGATGCTTCTACTCATTTCCAAAAAAAAAAAAAAAGAAAAAAAAAAGCTATATATATATAGGATCTCGTCAAAATCCATGGGTCCATGTGACACATGCAGCAATGATCAAATGATTGAATTCATTAAACAATAAACAGTTCAAGCTGACATAAGTATACGAGGTTATGAATGATTTTGTATGAACAATGCACATTCTAAGGTTCATGCTATAGAAGACACTGTCATTTGCCAAGCGTGAGGTTATGAATGATTTTATATGAACAATGCACATTCTAAGGTTCATGCTGTAAAAAACAGTCATTTACCAAGCATATCTCATTAACTTCTAGTGGGTTAATCATAGGTAAAATCAAGACCAAAATAAAATGAATGACTGCTCAGAAAGTGAAAAAAAAAAAGATGTGACATAATAAAATATTACCTGAGTATGCTCAATAATGTGACCATTTTCATCTCGTAACCTACAAAAACAGATACTAGAAGCCAATCAGTCAACTTGACATTAACCTCATGACTCAATTATTCACTCATTTATTAGTTGTTCTTCTTTGAAGTTGGACATTGAGTGTTAAATGACAACCACATAATTATAAGACGAAGTCTCAATCCATAGAGTTACAATATCAAATATCAGCTCTATTCAAACTCTACAAATATGTGTTTCTTCTGAAGAAGCTCAATAGAAAAAATCAATGCCATTAAATTCTTATGCTTTAATGATTTAATTTCATAAACTTAAATAAAATCTTGACCTAAAAGATACTAGGTATAAACCCCTTTAAAGAAGGATTGAAACAATCTAGGGAATGGGAAAAACCCCATATTAAAACAAGAAGAAATCAAACCAAAGACACCTGCAGTAGTTAAGTTTCCAACCTAAAAGCCTAAGCTATTAGGTTTAAGGCCCAAACAGGTATAAGAAGCCATATCAGACTCGCTATTTGGGCGTTGTGGGACTTCCCAACACTACCCCTTATGTGCAGGCTTAACAAGACAAAAATAGGCCTGGACAACAAAGACAGGCTCTCATGAACGAAACATGCCCAAGAATGGCAAACTCTGATACCATGTTAAGTTTCTGACTTAAAGGCCTAAGTTGTTAGGAATGGGCCAACAATGTATATAAAACTAACATTCCCCCTCACACGTGGCCCCATCCTGCACGTGGAGAGATAGATCCACATATAACAAACAAACTGATGGAGGATAAACAAATGGAGGTAACAAGACTTGAACCTAGGAAGTCAGGAAACCAGAGCTCTAATAACATGTTAAGTTTCACACCTAAAAGCCTAGGCTTCTCAATCCATGAGGAAAATCCACCATATTATACATGTTTCTCTTAATCACTCAAAGCCTTTGGCATGAGCCAATGAGGAATGAGAAAAGAAAAACTAATAACAAATCTATACCTTCAACGAAGGAAGACAATACCTTAACTCTATTGAAGAACCCAAACCATCTTGAGCTCTATTCTTGGATCTACAGTCCAAAGAGTGCAAGATTCAATCATCCACCCTCTCCCCTACTTACACCCTGTCTAACTATTCTTTGTTTAATACACTCCTAATTTTTTTTTTCGTCCATGTCTAATGGCTGAAGATTCAGGCCAGCAAAAATCCTTACGATTGGATACGAGCCCTTCAGCAGAAAGTTTGTTTGCCTCAAATAGTAGAATCTAAACCTTAATTATGAATACTCGAAATAAGAATCATCATGTGTCTGATGGCCGTTTTGGCTCAAAATCTCTACTAAGTACTAATAGACCAAGATACTGTCATTAAATGGCTCATAGAGGTGTTCTCTACTAAGCAACATTTCAAAATTGAAACACGTTAGCTTAAATTGAAATATGCAATAAATGGTGTATAAAAGGCCACATTTCAAAGTTTTATGATCAATATGGTTGCTAAGCAGCAGCCAGAAACAAATTTTCAATATTTTTTTCTTTTTAACAAACATAACATTATTGGCATAAATCTCCAAGCATGATAAGTGACTGTAAGTCTATAACATACAAGAAGTCATTGTCTTTTTCTTTTTATTTTTATTTTTTTTCATCTCCTTTATCTGTTTCTTCAAGAATAAACTATTATTAAAAATAAAATAAAAATAAAGGGAGCACATATCTAGACATTAAAATAGAAATTTTTAATTCTTTTGTTGTTTTCATAAGGTAAAATTTAAATCATCTACTCATAGTGGTGACAACTGACAAGTTTACCATCTGGCCAAGACACATACCCAAGTTTAGAAAAATAGTAATTATAATAAGCATAAATTGATTACTTGCCTCTCACATATCTTCACTACTTCTGCAGTAGCATCTGGCTCACATTTGCGTGTCTTGACATAGTACTCGTGGGGTTTATAAGGAACATCCTGGAAGTTGTTGTATTAAAATAATTTTAATAAAATAGAACAATGAAAGCGAAGAAAAATAAAAAATATCAAAACCAATTTCTCTACAGGTGGATTGCAGAAGCTTGAAATGCATACAACGTATATGCATCACTCTCACTGCCGTTTTAATAATAGCAAAACATTAGTTAAGATCACTCTTCTAAGATGGCAGATTTCATAGATTTTATTAATCGGTTCTACTAATGAATATATGAATGTTCTCTATCACAACAACCATTTACATCTACTACAACAAACAAGCAGCACCAATTCCAATGAAAATGTCATTAAAAATAAAATAAATACACAGACAAAAAACAATTAACTATTAATTTTCCACAACCATGAGTTATCAAGATAGTTCTCATACCCGTATGTATGTTATCTCATAAATGGCATATGCGGCAGATTTGTTAACTGTTATCACTGGTGGTATTCGCAGAGTTTGCATATTGTGGGTTGAATTCTCCTCCACCTCTGCTATTTCTGCAATAATGGAAGCCTCTCCACCACTCTGGATTACAATAACACAAATCATATCACATTAGAAAATAAGTAATGAGGAATTCTATACAAACTAATGTCTAGTATCAAAAGTCTGATACAAGCTGGTGCCGTTTAGCACTTCTCCGCTAAATTTAAAAAGAAATGTCCAACATCCCATTCATTTCATAAATTCCCTAGCCATATCAGAGTGTGGCCTCTCGTTATAAATTAGTCCGCAAGAATGACATTTTTTATTAATTATAGAGCAAAGCTATGCCTACAAAAAAATGTGTAAAAATTCTAACTACATCTCGTATAATTCAAAGAAAAATGACCACCATTATCAGATTAATTGCACAAGGACCCTTATAAACTGGTCTGATTTGCTGGCACGTAAGAGTACCATTTCCCATAATTTAAAAAAATTTATCTGGAGCGGTGTGAGTGTGTATGCATACGCGTGGGAGAGAGTAAACCAGCAATAGCATTGTAAATTTAAGAACAAATGTCCTACTATGACTCATGAGTACGAAACAACCATTTAGTCATTGTAGAATGTGCAAGCGCGCATATACACACATAAGAGAAATTGTATCAACTAAAGAAAGGCAATTGCATAGAGAAAAGCATGATGCTTTCACTATGAAAATGGAAATTTTAATATCAAAATACAACATCAAAAAGTTGAAGTTAAAAAATGTTGTACCGTATCCAATACATTGATGAAAACAAAACCCAAATCGAATTAGGGCCACAAAACAAAAACAAAATAATAATAATAATCACAGAGAATACATAAAACAATTTCTCGCCATAGCATTTCAGAAAAACAAAAGGACGAAGAAGAAAAAGAGGCTCACTGATCCACTAGGAACCGCCAAGTTCAACACAATCTTCTTAGTACAATTCAGGTTACCGGATTCTGACATCTTCTCGCACTTCTCGAGCTTTGATTTCGAAAGAATTTGAACTCCCAAGACCCCATTCAGAGTAAGAAAACCGAGAAAGCAGTTGAGGAGGATGAAGATGATGGTCAGTATGAAAAGCCTATGTTGGATTACTTGGTGATGGGTTCTCATTTTTGGAGGCAGAGTGTTTGATCTCTGTTGTGGTACGTAGAAAAGGGATTCTGAAGGATGTCTTCGGGAGGAGGGCGAGAGGGCGATTCTGGCGGGTTGGGTGGTGGTTTTCTAACTGTTTCTAACAGAGGCCGGAACATAGTGAGGACGAGGGGAGGCCATGCCCCTGCAAATTTTTTAAAAAAATATCCGTAAGCCTAATAGATTTCCAACAATTGTCAAAAGTGTAGAGATTGGCTATTGCAAGTGGGTGCAACACATCTCACTAAATCAAAATTCAATTTTAATTTTACCAAAATAACTCCAATATGAAAGAAAGAGATTACTTCAAAGATGGAAAGGTTGGTTAAATTACATACAATACCATTTATTTTTTGGGTATACTACATATTAGTGTCACGAACTTTACCCCAGTTTCAATGTGATGTATTAACTTTTAATTTGTACAATTTAGTGCATCAACTGTGCATCCATGTGTCAATGTAGGAAATTAGTGGACGGACATTGGATTCATAACTTTGAAAGTCATGGGCGCACACGTGGTGGCCAGCTAGCACCTATGCGGCATCCTACATGACCAGATGAACCAATTTCCTACAATTTTCAGAGCACGTGCTCTTCACGTGAGGATCAGTTCAATCAATAAGCCATTCTCCCCCCATTTGAGATCACATAGTCTGCACGTGAGAGTTACTTTTACCTTTACTTTCACCCTCTATGCTACTGGACACGATCTAGGGCTCAAAACAGAGAGAGAAATAGGGCGAGTGAGAGAGAGAGGCAATGGAGGCTTGATCTGGATCTGAACAAGGCTAGAGCGGGTTACTGGAGAGATCCAACCGTCGATCCCATCGCTGATCGAACCCCACAAAGTCCCCATTTGTTGTCGGAACCTCTGTTGCACCTCCACCGTCGAGACCCCTTTTTCCGCCACTGCTCGAACACCACAACCGACGAGATCCAACGTCAATCGCTGAAACCCTCCGACAAGACCCATCGTTGAAACCCTCCGTCGCCTTCCAAGCGTTGACAGATGAGACGACAACTTCTACAACACCATCTCCGATATCGGCGAAGCAACGACGTTCTTCTCTTTGATTTGTTTTCCTCTATTTTTTTTTTTCATTTTCTTTTTTTCCTTCCCTCGCATCTCATTCTCTCCTTCCTTCCCGTGGTGAGAACTGTAGTAACAAAGGGCAAATGTTCCCATATTTGCACGTGAGGGGATAGGACTGAGAGAGAGAGAGAGGTGGCTATCGTTGAGGTCTTGTTGTCGTGCTCTGTTCCAATGTTTGATTAAAGTTAATAAAAAAATTTAAAAAACAAAAGGTTGGCCGGAAAAAATAGAGTTAGCTGGAGTATGGAATCTATGAGTTGACCAGAGTGGTCACGTGCAGACCATGTGCTCTCAAATGGGAGGAGAATGACTTATTGATTAAACTAATCCTCACGTGTAGAGCACGTGCTCTGAAAATGGTGGGAAATTGATTCATCTGGCTATGTAGAATGCCACATAGGTGCCAGCTGGCCACCACATGTGCTCCCGTGACTTTCACCGTTATGAATCCAACGTCCGTCCATTAATTTCCTACATTGACACATGGATGCACAGTTGATGCACTAAATTGTGCAAATTGAAAGTTAATATACCACATTGAAACTGGGGGTAAAGTTCGTGACACTAATATATAGTTTGCCCTTATTTTTTTCTTTATTTCCTCCTCAGTCCCCAAATGCAACTTGGTTTCCTGATGCTCACTATCGCCTGAACCTCTTCCTCCACTCTGTGTCTTAACACTAAAAAATGTTCCAAAATAAATTATTCTTTTACCTTCTAATTTTTTAAAAAGATTATTATGAATGATTTTGCCCAAAAAATTATGAACACCTTTTTCGGAAAAATTTAAACAATGGAAACTCATCCATGAATTTATATTAATAATATTTATATAGTAAGAATTTAACAAAAAAAAAAAAAAAAAAACCTATTATACCATAAATTTTTCAAGCCGGCCACCCCAACCTATGGCTCCTAGTTCCGGCCCTGGTTTCTAACAAGTTAATTTTTCCAATGAGCGACGACGTGTATGGTCTGTTTGGTTGTTGAAAAAAAAGGAGACAGAAAGAGGATTGCTAGAGTCCCTAGGCCGTCGCGCAACAACCTTCGCTCGCCTATATTGACACGTCACTACTAGTATGACCATCTATTTACTATTATGAGGTACGTAGGATCAACATAAGTTGTAAACCTTTTTTTTTACACCACTTATTTTTTATTTATTTTTTTTTTTTTTTTTGAAAAATTCACATTTCATTAATTTCACCATTGGATTACATATACTTTTTATTATAAAAGAAAAATATGACATTTCAAGATTCAAATTTATCCGATAAAAAAGTTATGATATCATGACTCTTCTTCCTGTTTACAATTCTTCCCTTTGTAAATGAGTAATAATACTATAGGTATACTAGGCAAGATGAATTTATACCTACAATTAGGGCTGCAAACGAACCGAGCCGAGCCGAGCGGTGGAGTGCTCGGCTTGGTTTGTTAAAAAGCTTGTTCATTAGTAAACGAGCCGAGCTTCTTAACGAGCCTAAATTTCAAGCTTGAGCTCGACTCGTTAGAAAATATAAAAGCTCGAGCCGAGCTCAAACTTTCCCTCGTTTGAGATTTTTTTTTAATTTTTTTTATTTTTTTTTTTGGATAAGTGGTTTAGAATCACCATCCCAAGCATAAACCAAGAAATTGACAATAAGAAACATCATCCAAGTATGAACCATAAAGAACCCAGAATCAAAACTCCATAAGGCCATAACTGTTTTCAGTACTATTAAATAAAAAGTTGCAATAAACCTAAAAAACTAAAGTTATTGGTTGGAGGCTTAGAGGCTTGGAGTACATTATAACATTCGTATATGCTTCAAAACTAGCTATCATGCCATCATACTTCCATTGGATTCTGCAAAAAAAGTATCTCTTTCACGCTAAAACTCTACTAAGATAATTAAGTAAAAGCATCAAGCATCTACTACTAGCCTACTAGGGAATGAGTATCTCTTTCACACCAAAATGTATAGTGGGACAATTATGCCCCCACTCATGAACCCTAAATGAGCCTACTAACGAGTTTCTTGTCGAGCCCTTAAACAAGCTTCTCATCGAGCCCCTAAACAAGCTTCTCATCAAGTTCTTAACAAGCTTGTTCATGAGCCTAAACGAGTCGAGCTTTGGTATGCTTAAGCTCGGCTTGTTTACTAAACAAGCTTAGAATTTAAGCTTGAGCTTAGCTTGTTTATTAATTGATCGAGCTCGAGCTGAGCCCTTAACGAGCTTTCTCACGAGCTGTTAATGAACAACTCAGCTCATTTGCAGCCCTATCTACAATAAAACATTTTTTCTTACACCTATCAATTACATTTTATAGCAATTTCCATTTTGTTACTCCAAAATATAATTTTATGAATGATATGGATAGCAATGGGACAATACTAAACCCATCATGTTTATTGTCTTATGAAACCAATTTTTCCCATGATCATATTACCAGGAAACAAATACAACCTTGACCGAGTTTCTCTCTAAAACGTTATTTGTTTATTACAGAAGCACAAATCCTAAATTCAATCCATGTTGCCTTTGGGGTCGTATTAAGACTAGCCCATGACAGTAGAAATTGAGGTTGTTATAATGAGTGAGATGGTTAGGAAGTTGAGGATGATGTTGGAAGCACCAATCCTTGCTTTTGGATGTTACACAACAGGTTTCATTTTTCAATATGCCAATTTTCATGTATCCCCTCGAATGGTATTGTGAGGTTGTTTATTTGATTCGATCGCTGTAAGCATCAAAGTAACCTTATTGGTGCTCAACTGCCGATTTTACTCCGGAGCTTTGCTTGCAGATTGTAACCAGGGAAGTTGGAGAGTATAGTCGTCAAAGGAAAACTGAGAAACAGATCATCAAAGAACTTCAAGACCCCATTATCTTTCATACAAAATAACAACCTTAACCAAATTGGCCCTAAATTTTGATTATTCTACTATGATTATATATATCTCCAAGGGCGACTGCCAATCCTCAAATCCTCACCACTAGAATATTAGTACACACACCATTAAAAAGTCCAGACTATGGCATAACCACACCAGCAAAGCACCCAGTGGTGTAAATCTGAAGGCACCTCAACAAGCTTTAAAAACATAAACATTCACTTGTTGGCTAAGCATTAGGAGATAGACGGGATCTTGGTCGTCTAAATTCATGCTAGCCTATTTTAGACCATGTGTTCATGCTAGCGTATTTTAGAACCATGATAACACATAATGGGGACTATGGCTGTGCTTTTGTAAAGATTTTTTTCGCATTCCAAGTTGCTTCAAGATGATGAAAATTTAGTACAAGAAGCCACAAAATGTGGGGTGTCATTTATCAATTGAAACTTCACGTCAAACCCAGAAGATAAAGATAATAAATAAATGAACAGCATGTGTTAAATAGGAAAAAGGGTAGGGCTAATGCTGGTGGAGCGTGGGTATCTTCTCTAACAATTCATACTGAAGGACGAAATTATCCTGCAAGGCAAACATAGAAACCTTAAAATATTTTTCCATAGAATATTCTTTAGTTCCTAATTACGTATAAAAACTAATGCAACAATCCAATTGATTCAATCCTTACAAACTGTGCCCCACGTATTAGGATCAAAACAAATGTAGGATCCTCTTTCATAATTGTTTGTTTTGACAAGAGGTTTCATGTTTGCGTCCCTCGTGAGCCACAACCGAAGTTCTCTGTGGTAGAATCACCCTTTTATTGTTCCTGCAAAGCAACAAGAACTCTATTGTCCATAAATGCAGTTGAATTTGAGAGAAAACGTACAAGGGAAGATAAAAATCATTTTCATAAGAAAAAAGAGTGCAAGAAAAACTAATTGAACCCCAAATTAGTTTTACCGAATTAGAAAGTTTTGTCTTTTGGAACCTCTTTACATTTTCTTGAAAATTCTATTAGGGCATGTTTGGATGTCCATTGAATTCCCCCATCTTGCTTTGTAAATAATTTTTTATACATATTCCTCATTATGTAAAACACTTCCCTAAAGGTGTTAGACACGACACTCCAACACACTTCTGGCATGACACCTCTCTTTTCCCATCCTCCTTTCTTTTCATTTTTGTCCTATCTTATCAATGAAAAACTCCACTAGGGTTTCCAAAAATGATACAAAGGATGTGCTTTAAATGATGGATGTGATGCTACATGGTGTAATCTAACTAACTATATAATATATATATCTTTTTATTAATGTCATGTCCCCAGCATGTCATATCCTAAATTTTGAGGATTTGCTACGTCGGCGTGTCCATGTCATGTCATAACCACTTCGTGTATTGATGTGCACACTTGTTTTTTAGCTTAAGATGCTATGTAGATTTTTTTGAAGCCATTCAACTTTCTAGGGACGTCCAAACACGCCCTAAGTTTTACTTTATTCTAATTCATTAAAATTGCCACCACATAGATAGGGATGGCAATTTTGCCCCGCCCGGCCCGGCCCCATAAGAGCGGGTTTTTTTTTTTATTTTTTTGGTTTTTGGTTCGGGTATGGGGATTTTTTTGAAAAAACCATCGGGTGCGGTTCGGTTTTGGTATTTACTAAGTCCCGAACTGTGAACCGAACCGAACCGAACCAAACCACATATAATTTTACCATTTTACCCCTACATATATATCTATTGTTAGCTTTTTTCCCGTCCCTTTCCAGTAATTTCCCCTTTTTTTCGTCCCTTCCCTCCAAAACTCTCACCCTCTCTCCCTTGGTTCTCGCGCCTCGTCAGAAACCCACCCTTTTCTGCCATCCTCTCTCTCTCTTTCTCTCTCCTTTTCATCCGTCCCCTCAGCCCTGCCCTCAAGTTAGAAGACTCAAAACTGCTCTCTCTTTCTCTTTCTCCCTCCTTTTGTTTTATCTTCTCTTCTCCGGTTCTCCTTCTCTGCCTCCTCATTTTTCCCCATCAAGCCTCCGTTCTTTCCTCTCAATCTCCAACCTTGGGAACCAAAATCCTTTATAGGGTGGGTTTCTCGGTGGATTCAGAAGTTTTTTAGCGAGACATTTCCCATTTTCCCTAAACGAAACCCTAACCACACTGCTCGTCTGCTCTCCCTCCCTCGCTAGCAATGGCATCGCTCTCCCTCCCTCACCGGCATTGCTTCATCACCGTGAGGGCTCACCCACTGCTCCATTTGCTCCAGTCTCTGCTGTCCCTCCCTCGCCGGCGTCGCCTCATCGCCGTGAGTCCAGTCTCCAGTCTCCAGATTCCAATCTCCCTCCCTCACCGGCGTCGCCTCACCTCAGTACCTCACCGCTGTAACTGACAACGGTGCGCCCTCATCACTCATCGTCATTACTATATAAGTTAATTTTTTTTTTCTTTCTCACAAAGGTTACTTCCTTAACAGCTTAATTTTCAGTTGAAATTGATTATAATGTCTATGCTTTTGAAATTTGAACTAAGAGTGAATAAGCATATTTTACCCATGAAGATGAAATCTTGACTAATTTGAAAGATTATTTATTAACTATATTTATCTTGGGATTGCGATTGATTTTGCTCAAAATAATTGTTGTTGAAACTTATCTTTGATGAAATTATATTTGTTTGATGGCTGCTTGAGGAGATTGATTTTTTGGGGTTGGAGAAAGTGAATTAGGCAGGGGTTGTGTCACACCCCATTTTTGCACCACCTTACTAGGGTTTGTCATTCCATGCATGTTTTTGTTTTGTTTTTGAGTCTAGTTACTTGCATTAGCTTTCTAGAATCACAAGGACATTGGATATGAATTTTCGTTCAATTTAGAGTTGATTTTGAGGGATAATAAGAGCTTTTGTGACTTGAGGGGCATAATCGTCTTTTAGGCCACAAACTTTCCATTTAACCTTGAAATGATCTCCAAGTTGCCAATTGGAGTTCATATGGATGCATTTGAGGTATTTATTGGTTCAATTCGATGAATTGATGGTTCGGGATTAGAATGGCTCAATATGGCTCAGGTTGGTTAAGAGACCTATTTCGGGTTAGCTCGAATTGGCTCATGATTTTCACTCTATGACTACTCATTTGACCTTGATTAGTCTTAATTTCATCCCCAAATGTGTTTAGGGAGGTTGAATTTCGAATTGGAAAGCATTCGGTGCGACCCTATGTGCATACCTAAGCTAAGCGATGGTGAGGCATAGCGGTTAACCACCTTTGTAGGACCCAACCATGCAGCCATGGCTAGGTTTTCTTGCCCTCAAGTGACTCAAATTACATTCCCCTTCGAAACACGGTCGTTTTGGCTTTCGTTTCGTCAAAATCGGAGTTGATTTGAGCCCGGAAACGCATTTGGAAGTCGAAAGGGTCAAAAATGGGCTTAAGCTGACATGGCCTCGGGTGACCACCCAGGCCTGGGCGGCTAGCCGCCTGGGCCCAGGTGGCTAGCCGCCCAGCCCCAGGTGGTCACCCGAGCCACTTTCCTTTTTGAGTCTTGACGCGGCTCCCATCCTATTTTCTCGGATTTGCTCGCCTCCAGCCGCCATTTAACCCTAATTTCAGCCCTATTTGACCTACTTGAGCCCCAAGGGAACCTCTAAGAGCCCTTGGATCAATCCCTAGGGTTTTAATCCCAACCATTGAGGGTTTTCCCTCAAACCCTATAAATACCCCCTTATACTTCAGCAATAGGGGAGGCAATTTCTGAAGTGTGAGGCATGTGTGAGACTTGGAGGCTATGGCAGCCATCCTTAGGGTAGTTTAACCTAAATTTTGAGTGAGAGAGTGAGAGAGAAAGCTTGAAGGAGGGCTGGAGCATTGCTTGAAGGCTTGAAGGAAGGAATTCCCAGCAGCACACAAGAGAAGGAAGACTCTACAGCAGCAACCATAGGTATACTCTCTCTTCCCCTCTTCTTTCTTTTAAAGTTAGGGTTTTGCATAGAATAGGATGATTTCATGTTAAAGTGTATGTCTTTATCATGTCTCGTTGCTTCTATTAGCTAGTATGCATGCTTAGGATGATATTTATGGGCTGTTTAGTATGCTAGGATGCTATTCTATGTGATTTACTGCATGTTTGGGACTTTAGGGTTTCCTTAGTGCTGAAATTGGTTTTGTACATGAAATAACACTTTTGCATATTGAAGCTTGTGTTTTTATTGTGTTTTGCTACTTCTATTAGTTAGTATGCATGATTAAGATAATGTTTATGGGCTGTTTAGTATGCTAGGATGCTGTTCCATGTGATTTAATGCATGTTTGCAATTCTAGGGTTTCTCTTGTGCTGAAATTAGGTTTTCACTTAGAATAGCTATATTTCATGTGCAAGCTTGTGTTTTTATCATGTGTTGATGCTTCTATTGATTAATATGCATGATTAGAATGGTGTCCACAATAAGTTTTGCATGATTTAGAGTTATTTTATGTGATTTTGAGCACAATTGTGAGTCTAGGGTTTCATTCATCCTTGTATTAGGAAAGTTGCATATAGCATGATAGCTTAGGGTTTTTCTTTGTGTTTTCTTCATAGTTGATATATATGTGCTGCATATTTGATAACTATGATATTCCTAGCATTCATATAGTTGATTTTAGGGTTTTTTGCATGTCATTGCATGTAGGGTTGAATTAGGGTTTTAGTTAGCTTATGATTCATGTTGTTGCATGACTTGTGGTTGATTTTAAGCCTTATTTCAATTCTGTCCAGATCTGTTATTTGTCCTTGATATGATATTTTGAGCATGTGTTAGCCCATGTTTGGGCATGATAATGGCTTGATTTGGAATCTAGCTTGGTTGGTTGGTATTTTGGTATGTTTTGCATGGAAATTGCAAGTGCTTTGACAGGTACAACAGGTGCAACTACCCCACCAATGTGGGGTGGTTATTTTGGCTATTGTAAGATGACATCTTACAAATAAGGTAATTACCCTGTGCAATAGGGTGGTTACTTTGACAGGTTGCTTTCGCTTAAGGTAAGTAGGGTGTGAGGGTGCCCCAATTCACCCTTCTTTCCTTTCTTTGAAACTTTCCCTTTCTCCCCCCCCCTAGGGTTGTTTCCTAATAGAGGGGTATGGTAGATTCTATAGTTTCCTTTCAATAAAAAATACCTTTTAAATCAAGGTTTCTATCTTTAATTAAATTCCATATTTATCAAAAATCTTTTGAGAATCATTTATTTTGGAAACTTACCATGTTTTACTTGAAAGGAAACTTAGGGTTTACCATAGGCCTTGATTAGGTTATAACCCTATTCCCTTTCGAACTACGTGGACTTTGATCCATGTATTTCTATACATGGTACGTAGGCGCTCTTCGTGAGATTCAAGTCTGCCCTAGGATACTAAGTATCCTAGGTTTTCCCCTCCCTCTTTCTTTTTCTGTTTTTCTTTGATCTACTTGATTATATGGATGAATGAATAAATGATATGCATGCTGTCTTGTGATGATAATTGTTGATTTGTGTGTGATAAGACTTTGATTTAGCCCAATTAAATTAAGAGACCGTTTAGGGCGATATGGGTGCCTATAGGCTTTGCCTAGAACCTTCCCATATCGTAACTTAGCCTCCGAATCCCCGATTTCTCTGGTTTTCAAAAGACTTTTTGCCTTACCATTTTTAAACATGGAGTCAATCTTTTGTTTTCCTAAAACAAAACTGTTTTTTCAGGGTTTTCCTTATTTCCTTTAAAAAATAAGGTGGCGACTCCTTTCCTTTTCCAAACCCATTCTTGGGCCCGTTTTCCTGGGTCCACAAACTGGCGACTTTTAAACCCTCCCTGTGGGGCCTTGTAACTTTTTAGGGTCCACAGGTTGCTTGTTTATTTGTCTTTCAGCAGGAAAAAAAAAAGGCGGGGCGGGGACGGGTTTCTTAAAAAACCATAGGGTCGGGGATGGGTAATAAAATTTTTGAACCGTCGGGTTTAGGGGCGGGTTTGGGCATAGGGTATTAGTCTGCGGTTCAGAGATGGTATACAGGCGAACCGACCCCGACCCGCCCCATTGCCATTCCTACACATAGATCAAGTCTTATAGCTTGGCAACACTGCACACTAATTGATGGCAACTACTGTCACCTCCACTACAGTTACTACAGATAAAGAGTTTATGCAAAGAGATGCTAGACAATTCAAGTAACACCTTTTCCACATGAAATAAATCCCACATAGCATATGCACCCCAAAAAGTAAAAAAGGAGATAAAGAAGCACCTCATATTCATAAAACCTGAGAGAGAACAAATGTAAATGAGAAAGACATCAGATGGCATGATTTAAAGAGAAACTAAAGCTCGATCATTTACCACCACCACCACCTAGAGGAGGGAATAATAATGAAATAGAGGCAAAGGAGCGAACTTTGCTTGAACAAGTTAACCGAAAGAGAAGCTGAAGCTCATTTACCACCACCTAGGCACCTAGTAGAATATTTGTTCTTCCTGGTAGCAATAGATGAAACATGTTGAGGGTTCCAGTCAATCCAGTCAATCCAGAGGAGGCTCTTTGTCCTTTCGCAATCATGAATACAAGAAAAGTGTTCATGAAGCTTGATTATGATACTGACATTTTTACCATTTTTTTCTTATATTTCTAAGAAATCAAAAAGTATACGCAAACGTAGAATATTGGATGCATTTGATTGTTATTCTATCATATGTACTTATACAATGGCTTGGTATTACATAATATCGCAACTTATGAATTAAATGTATTGATTCTTAGTCACACAATTGAAACACATTTCATAATTAATCATACTTAGACTCTCTTACAACAGTTTACCTTTTAATCAAACACTTTTATTAAGCAACATTTCAAAATTGAAACACGTTATCTTAAATTGAAATATGCAGTAAATGGTGTATAAAAGGCCACATTTCAAAGTTTTATGATCAATTATGGCTGCTAACAGTAGCCATAAACAAATTTTCAATATTTTTTTCTTTTTAACAAACACAACATTATTGGCATAAATCTCCAAGCATGATAAGTGACTGTAAGTCTGTAACATACAAGAAGTCATTGTCTTTTTATTTTTATTTTTATTTTTTTTCATCTCCTTTATCTGTTTCTTCAAGAATAAATTATTATTAAAAATAAAAATAAAAATAAAGGGAGCACATATCTAGACATTAAAATAGAAAATTTTAATTCTTTTGTTGTTTTCATAAGGTAAAATTTAAATCATCTACTCATAGTGGTGACAATTGACAAGTTTACCATCTGGCCAAGACACATACCCAAGTTTAGAAAAATAGTAATTATAATAAGCATAAATTAATTACTTGCCTCTCATATATCTTCACTACTTTTGCAGTAGCATCTGTCTCACATTTGCGTGTCTTGACCTTGTACTCCTGGGGTTTACAAGGAACATCCTAGAAGTTATTATATTAAAATAATTTTAATAAAATGAATAAATGAAAGCAAAGAAAAATAAAAAATATCAAAACTAATTTCTCTATAGGTGAATTGCAGAAGCTTGAAATGCATACAACGTATATGCATCCCTCTCACTACCTGTTTTAACAATAGCAAAACATTAGTAAAGATCACTCTTCTGAGATGGCAGATTTCATAGATTTTATTACTCGGTTCTACTAATGCATATATGAATGTTCTCTATCACAACAACCATTTACATCTACTACAACAAACAAGCAGTACCAGTTCCAATGAAAATGTCATTAAAAATAAAATAAATACACGGCCAAAAAACAATTAACTATCAATTTTCCACAACCATGAGTTATCAAGATAGTTCTCATACCCGTATGTATGTTATCTCATAAATGGCATATGCGGCAGATTTGTTAATTGTTATCACTGATGGTATTCGTAGAGTTTGCATATTATGGGTTGAATTCTCCTCCACCTCTGCTATTTCTGCAATAATGGAAGCCTCTCTGCCACTCTGGATTACAATAACACAAATCATATCACATTAGAAAATAAATAATGAGGAATTCTTTACAAACTAATGTCTAGTATCAAAAGTCTGATACAAGCTGGTGCCGTTTAGCACTTCTCCGCTAAATTTAAAAAGAAATGTCCACCAACCCATTCATTTCATAAATTCCCTAGCCATATCAGAGCATGGCCTCTCATTATAAATTAGTCCACAAGAATGACATTTTTTATTAATTATAGAGCAAAGCTATACCTACAAAAAAATGTGTAAAAATTCTAACTACCTCTCATATAATTCAAAGAAAAATGACTATCATTATCAAATTAATTATACAAGGGCCCTTATAAACTGGTTTGATTGGGCTGTAAGCACAAAACCAGTAGGTAAGAGTACCATTTCCCATAATTTAAAAAATCTTATCTGGAGCGGTGTGAGTGTGTATGCATGTGCGTGGGAGAGAGTAAACCAACAATAGCATTGTAAATTTAAGAACAAATGTCCTACTATGACTCATGAGTACGAAACAACCATTTAGTCATTGTAGAATGTGCAAGCGCGCACATACACACATAAGAGAAATTGTATCAACTAAAGAAAGGCAATTGTATAGAGAAAAGCATGATGCTTTCACTATGAAAATGGAAATTTTAATATCAAAATACAACATCAAAAAGTTGAAGTTAAAAAATGTTGTACCGTATCCAAAACATTGATGAAAAAAAAACCCAAATCGAATTAGGGCCACAAAACAAAAACAAAAACAAAATAATAATAATAATGCGAGAGTTCAGACAAGCTATTAACCTGTGCAATTTTAGCCAATGAGAAGCTAGGCATGCATCCACGTGCAGAGTCGCAAATGCGAGAGTTCAGACAAGCTATTAACCTGTGCAATTTCAAGGATTTGGGTTTTTTCGGGCTTCATTTTACATGGTGTAACAAAAGAATGGGGGATGATTGTGTTAAAGAAAGGTTGGATAGAGCGATGGCTATGCACGAATGGGTCAACATTTTTCCTGCTGTCTCGGTTGAGCACTTAGTGTGTAGTGCTTCTGATCACTTACCAATCTTGATTGATACAGATGGGTTTGCACACCTAATTGGGCCGTGGAAAAAATTGTTTCGTTTTGAGGCAATGTGGGTTGGTGTTGAAGATTGTGAGCAAGAAATAACAGAGGGATGGGAATGGAGTGCGCTCGGGTCACATATGGAAGGTGTTTAGGAAAAGATTAAAGCGACAAGATTGAATTTGCTGCAATGGAATCGCTCTAAGCTTGGTAATGTTTATAAACAGTTGGGAGACATGTGGCGGAAGCTTAAAATGTTAAAGGAGGCTCCTCCGAATTCCACTTCTATAGACTGAGGAGCACCATCTAATGGAATAGATGGATGTTCTTTTGGCTCGAGAAGAAGTTATGTGGCGTCAACGGTCTAGGCTTTCTTAGCTGAGGGAAGGAGATCGCAATATAAGTTTTTTTCAGGCGAAGGCATCTCAAAGGCGAAGGAAAATTTTGATTTATAGAATTAAAGATACTTCGGGGTCTTGGCAGACTGAAGAAAGGCGAGTTGAAGAAGTGATTGTGAGTTATTTTCAAGATATTTTTACAACTTCTAATCCTCAGAATATATAGAGTTCTCTAGTGGCCATGACTTCGAGAGTTACGGCTGAGATGAATTCTAGACTAATGCAAGAGTTTAAGGCTGAGGAAATATACTTTTTATTATGAAAGAAAAATGTGACATTTCAAGATTCAAATTTATCCAATAAAAAAGTTATGATATCGTAACTCTTCTTCCCGTTTACAGTTCTTCCCTTTGTAAATGAGTAATAATACTATAGGTATACTAGGCAGGATGAATTTATACCTACAATTTATTTGGATGTCACTTTTTTTTTTTTTTTCTAACTCTATAAATTAAATAATCATTTGAAGTAGCCTTCTACTATTTTTTTTTTTCTAATATACAATAAAAATTAACAAGAACAAAGAAATTTTTTTGAATTTAATAATTAATACAAAAACTTAAATATTCATTATAATATTTCTTTTCTTTTTTTTTATGAAGTAATGTATGTATTAAACCAAAAAGGGGTATAACTCAAGTACATGAGATATATACAAGCACTAACCAAGAGTCCTAATTAAAACTTTAGGGACTCCACAAAAGAAATAAAAGAAAACCTACTAGTGTTAGTGTACGTGACAACAAAACCACAAAAAAATAAAATAGCGTCTTTACAAAAGACGACTTGAGATCCTTGTCCTGTACTCCTGTTGTGCAGAACACCAGTTTACGACAAGGAGTCGAGGACGGTTTTGAAACTTAAGTAACACATGTGATATAAATGGATCAAAGCTATTTTTATAAAGGAGAAAAAAAAAAAAAAAAAAGGAAAGAGAGAACAGTAGGAGAGGTACAACTATAAAATCAAAGGGGTCAAAAAAAATTGAGAAGGGTCAGGTTTAGGAATATGAAGATATATGTATAGTAAAAAAAAAATCTTAATAGGTGAGGGGGGGTCAAATGCCCCCTTTGGCACCCCCCTCCCTCCACCCCTGCATGCCTTGCTAATGATGTAGATCCAATGTGGCATCTAACTATGTTATAGTCGACTATAATAACTTATAGTCGACTATAACATTTGGTAAAACAACATGTTAACTCTCTGTCTGTTTTAGTCGATTTCTACATATTATAGTCGACTATAACATGCGGGAACTAAACATAATGGCTAGTTTTTTGAACCACCTTTTGAGCATTAAATGCATTCAAACGGTTCTTTCTTGGTATTGAATGCATTCAACTATAAACATTGCCAATGTTATAAATGCAAGCATTCAATATAAACATTGCCAAGGTTTATATTTCCAATTAATTTAAATCAAAATGAAACATCACTTAAACTAAAGTTTGTTTTAACTTTATGGGAAGAGAGTGGGATCTACACATTGATGATGTCATCAAGATACATGTGGATCTCACCCTTTGTGAAAAAAGTAGGATAAGAGTTAGAGCATATATAGAATTAATGCATGTGACATTACTTGCATTAAAGCCTAACAAACAAACTATTAAGATAGAGAGAACAACTAAAGAATAAGCTAATCATCTAAGAACTCTCGTTGACGTCAACACATTAAAGAATTTAGGAGTGACCAAAACATAGTCATTTGTCATATAAATCAAACACATTATTCATCATATGATGGTACCCATAATCTAAACTATTAGAATGAGACAAGAGACTTTGGTTTCTCACTTCAATATCAATACTCTATTTTTAATAATACGAAAACTTAAAATATCATTTTTTATAATATCATATTATTTTGAACTTAAATTTTCAAACCCACCATCCAATGATTCTCTTCAAAAAATAATTAAGGTATTATGGATATGCACATGCACTACTTGTACCATTCCTACTACAATTTAAAATTACCATTCCTAGTGCTTCATATATTTTTTAAAAAAATAATTAAGTAAAATAGAAACATTATATTAAGGTAATCTCAAAATCACCAAGTGTAAAAAAAATTTAACTGTTATAACATTTATTGTACATTGGAAACCACTAAATGTACAAAAGGTCAATGATAGATTCTTTTTCACATAGGAGAACTCATTACTTTCCTAGTTTACCATGCAATGGTTTGGTCCCATTCCTTTCAATTGAGCTGTCTCATTCCAATTTTAAATCTTTTTTTTAATAAGCAAAAAAGAGTAGAATAGAAACAACCTAATATCTAATGAGAACCAATGACAAAAAATGCTTAAATGGGTCATTAAGGGGGAACTACACTTTCTCAAGTTAGTTAAGTTATAACACCAATCAATGGGAAACATAAACGTTGGCAATGTTTATGTTTAATGCTTTCATTTATAACCTTGGCAATGTTTATGTTAAATACATTTAATATCGGGAAAGAATCATTTAAATACATTTAACGCTCAAAAGGTGGTTCAAAAAACTAGCAATTATGTTCAGTTCCCGCATGTTATAGTCGACTATAACATGCATGTAGTAGTCCATTAAAACAGATAGAGTTAAAGTGATGTTTCACCAAATGTTATAGTCGACCATAACAGCTTATAGTTGACTATAACCCAATTATATGCCACATTGGATCCATAACAACAGCAAGTGCAAGGCGTGTAAGCCCTCCATCAAATGTTATAGGGCTCATTTGAGAACGCTGTGGCTTTTGCAGGTTTTGCTGTAGAAGAAGAGAAGTAGAAGCTAATACTACTAATTGACTACTGTATTGTGTTTGGAAACTATAATTCAAAAGTGCTATTGGATGCTAGAAGAGCTTTTTCACCTGTTTGGCAAGACAAGTCTGAAATGGCTTATAGCCCTGAATTGACACTATTGCCCTTACAAAAAATGCATATATTACCTATTTGGCATAAAAATCTATTGAAGCTAGTGCTTTTGATATGATTTTATTAAACTACATAAATTAACTAAAAGGATTACTTAAAAAGAGGATCATGCCATTAACCATAAGCTGACTATTTTGTTCAAAATTATTGTAGTTTGAAATGGTCTTTCTATTCAGAAGGAAAAAAAAAGAAAAAAAAGAAAAAAAAAAGAAAATTAATTCAATAACATATATATCGCATCCATCCACTAATAAATTAATCAAAACAATCATAATTTGATGAGTCTACAACATTAAAATGAGAAGAAAGAGCATCGTGATCTATTAAGACAAAGTTGGTATTTCTTTTCATCATGTTCAATTGAGGAGGGCATTTTTGGTATTTTTAAAGATTCATTAAACCAAATTCTGGCTTCCCGGTCACGTTCACGGAGAAGCAGGTGTCTCCTTGCTTTGGGCCAAACGCGCTTTTGGGCCTTTAAGTGCTTTTTTGGTTTTTTATCCAAACAGGCTACGAATCACGTTGGGTGGCCCTGAAGTGCGTTTAAGTGGCTGGGAAGCGTTCGCAAACATGCACATAGTCGACTATAACAACTTATAGTCAACTATAACACAGGTGGATGCCACATCGGATCCACATCAGCAGCACGTGTCCGCCGTGTGAGCCCTCTATCAAAAATCCAAACGTCCGTTACCCCTTGTCCCACATTAAAATACAAAGTTAAAAGTTGTCACCAAATTGAGTCAATGTCAAATTTGTGAACTAAATTGAAACTACCCCTAAAGTTGATGGTACAAAAAAGTAATTAACCAAAATTTTCTATATTATCCCTATTTTGTTCCTTTTATAGGTTTGAAAACCCTATTTTACCCCTATCAACAATTAATAAATTTTTTACATTTTAACCAAAAAAATCTAAATCAGTCTTATCTTCTTTTTCTCTCTATATTACCTCTATCAACATCTAATAAACCTTTATATTTTCTATTTACAAAACACAAATTTGATGGTAAAGTAATTCAGATCTGATTAAAATATAAAAGTTTTGTAAATGTTGATAGGGATAAAATAGGATTTCTAAACCCATAAAAAGGGCAAAGTAGGGATAATACAGATAATTCTTCAAATGGGATTTTTTTGAAACAAAATATTTTGGAATGACATATTTTGGAAAAAAATTTCCTTTAGAAAATTGTTCATAAAGATGTTTTCTAGTGAACTACATGACTAATTTTCATGAAAACCTTTTATATTTTCATAAAACCTTAATAAATTTAAAATAAGCGGGGGATGGAAAGCAAGTTTGGGGTGCCAATGGAAGCCCCCATAACATATTTAAACTCACACATGCTAGAGCAATCCTATTCCTGCCACTAGGTAGGTATCAAACAAGGGTTATATCATTAAGCCTTCTACAGCAACAGATACAAACACAGTAAAAATAACTTCCTTACATCAAACCATCAACAATCGGAGATTAAGAATTACTTCATCTATAAATGTTCATAAATGAACAATTGTTATTAATTTAAAAAGTAAGTTTTTAAATCGAATAACAACCATTCTAGCATAATGTTGTTTAAAACATTATTATGAAAAACTTTGTAGAATAAAGTTTTTCCAAAATTTTTCGTTTAAGTAGATTTTTTGGCCAATTTTTAAAAAAACAATCCGTAAAAATGAAATAGAAACTGTAAATAGCCAAAATGTTTATTTAAATGACAAATTTTGGAAAAATTTATTCTACAAAACTGTTCAAAATGATATTTTCTAATAGAAAACGCAATTAGTTTTCATTAACAACTTTTATATTTTCATAAAATCTTAAAAAGTGTAAACTAAGTGGAGGGTGCAAAAAAAAATTTATGGTGATAGTAACCTACCTAGGGCTACAACTTGGGCGGGTTGAGAGGTCAACCCAAGCTCAACCCTAAGTGTAAATCCTTATGCCCAAGCCCAACCCAACCCATACTTCGGGTTGAACATTCTTAGCCCAGGCTCAACCCGTGCTCGGGTTGGGCAGGCACGGGTTGGACACAGGTTACATGGGTTGAGTGGGTTGAAGTCGGGTTAAGCGGGTTGTGCGGGCTAGCTTATTAATTTCATTTTTTATTTTTCATCTTTAGTAAACCTGCTTCAATAAAATAAAAATGCATTGCTGCATATGCCTACAAATCTTAATCATCTGAACTCAATTGATTAACTTTCTTCAATAAAATCAACGGCGTTACTCGTTAGTAGCTGATGGGGACTAGGGAAAGAAGAGAGAAGTGGTAGCAGAGTGCTCTGATGCCAAAATGATAAGAATTAACTCCAAAAAAAAAAAAAAAATTCACATTCATGGACACTTATTTAAAGAGCCTTTTAGGTCAAACATGGATTATAATCCCATGATTAATCTAGTAGATTTTACAAATTTTCTTTTTCTTTTTCTTGCTAAGAGAGGAGATTTTATAGCTACTAAATGCTAGGTTAGGGCTAACAGTTTAAATAAGTTGCACATCTTCCTCTAGCAATTTCTCATACAAGCCCCTTATGTCCACACCAAATGACCAATAATTAAAAACCATATGATGTCATATTTAATGCATATAAAAATATTTAAAAAAATTATATATTATATAGGTCGGGTTTGGGTTGGGTTTGGGTTAACTAACCCCCTACCCAAGCCCAACCCGATTTAAATCGGATTGATATTTTCCAACCCAAACCCAACCCAATGTCTGAAAACTATTTGTCCAACCCGTTTATTAACCGGGTTGGGTTTGGGTTGGGCAGGCTCAACCCACCCAAGTTGCAGCCCTAAACCTACCTCCACGCAAAAATTGTCTTGATATTTGATTTATTTATTTTTAATAATATTTCTTACATAAATGATACTTATTCTTATAATGTTTTGAATAGATATAAGAGAACATTGTCTAGTGAAATTTTGAAATGAACCTCAAATTCAAAATTTACAATCTAATTACGTGAACCCATTATCCATCAAAACAAACCAGAAGTTCTATAGCGTGGGAAAATCAATTTTTTGGGAAAATGTATGTCATTTAATCTGTGATTGTCTACTTCATTGTTTGTATTTTCCTTCATTTATTTTTGTTCCTATAACTTTCATTTATATGTTTTGTAAGTGAAGGGAAATTTGTTTTGCTTGTTAAAATCAAATAATAGTTGTTTCTGCTGTGTTTGTATTTGCTATTGAGTTATTCACCATATGATATTACCTTCTTTCGATACCTATAGTTTAAAAACACATTGTTATTGTAATTCCATAGCTGACAATCACAAGAAGAGGAGGAAGGAGAAGAGAAGGTTTCAAGAGTTTTATTGGAAGTAGCACACAAAAACATAGATCTAGTTTGATTTTTGGAGTATTGAGTATATTATAAGAGAAGGAAAGCAGGCTGGCAAAGTTCATTGAGAGGTTGAACTTTAAAAGAATGGTTTGTGAGAATCATACAACAAGATTAACCCCTTCAAATTTAATCTGTTCTCACTTCGCACCCCTTAGTTTTTTTCAAACCCATTAATCCCCTGCTGTTTGTAAAATTGTCACTTTTTACCCTTCAATCATTCAAACGTTAAGTTTTTGGACAGAAAGTGGTCACATGTGTTGCACCTGCATTGTACGCGACCCACCCATAGTATTTTTATGACAAAATCACCCATATTTCTATCCTTATAAGATCAAAAAAATCGGAGATTATAAGCTACTTCATCTAAAAATGTTAATAAATGAGCAATTGTTATTAATTAAAAAAAGTAAGTTTTGAATCGAATAGCAATCATTCTAGAATCAACTAGAGTTTTAGCATGGATTGTTTACATGAGAATGTTATCTAATCGAATGGATGATTTCGCAAAATACAAGTTATAAATAGAGTTTTGAAGTCCACCTCATTAAATGCACTTAATATTAAAAGCAATATTGCTTAATTTCAATAATTTGCCACCCTTAAATTAGTTAAATGAAGGGCAAACTACATATTAGTGTCACTAACTTTACCCCAAATTTCAATGTGGTGTATAAACTTTTAATTTGTCTAATTTAGTGCACTAACTATACATTAGTGTTTCAATGTGGGTAAACAAGGGACGGCTGTTTAGTTTACTAACGGAGACCTCACGTGGCGCTGACGTGGCGATCCACGTGGCGCTGACGTGGCATCCCTGGTGGAGTCTCCCCAGGAGAAATTACATATTAGTGTCACTAACTTTACCCCAAATTTCAATATGGTGCATAAACTTTTAATTTGTCCAATTTAATGCACTAACTATACATTAGTGTTTCAATGTGGGTAAACATGGGACGACCATTTACTTCACTAATAGGGACCTCATGTGCCCTCACGTGGTGGCCCATCTTGCACTGATGTGGCATCCCTGGTGGAGTCTCCCCATTTTTTCCCACCATTTGTATCTCACGTGCGCAGCATCTGAGAGATTACTTACATTGATAACCCCTTATGATCTAGGGCTTCTGACCCAAGAGTGAGAATGGTGGTGGGAGTGGGGGACGCAAGGAGCTACTTTGCTTCCACATCGACTGCGAACTGATCTGAAGAATGGTAAAGATTATCTTCGGGAATGGTGGTAGGGGTGGGGGACGACGCGCGGGTTTGGGGAGGGGAGAGAATAGAGAAAGGATAGAAGGTGGAATTAGGGTTAGGGAGAAGAGGAGAGGGAAAACTCCATTTCTTTGAGGAAGTCGTTAATGTGGCAATAAGGGTGGAGAAGAATGGGGAAGAGGGAAACTCTCATATTACATAAGTGGCACCAGTGTGTCTGTCCTTCCATGGTGGCAATAGTGGTGGTGGTGGCTAGTAGTGGAAGACATGGTGAATATCTTCCTACTTTCAATAGTAGCCTTTCTTCTCTTCAGATAGAAGGGATTGTAATTACGTATGTTGGGAAAGGGAAAAGATAAATGGAAAATGGAAAATGGAAATGGGAGGGAAGGTGGGGTTTCCTATGCTCTATCATTTCTGACTATGAATGGGTTCGTCGAAACAGCTTTGATGGAGACTCCACTAGGGATGCCACATCGATGGCAGATGGGCTACTACGTAAGCGCACATAAGGTCCTCGTTAGTGAATTAAACAGTCGTCCCATGTTTATCCACATTGAAACATTAATGTATAGTTAGTGCATTAAATTGGACAAATTAAAAGTTTATGCATCACATTGAAATTTGGGGTAAAGTTAGTGACACTAATATGTAATTTCTCCTGGGGAGATTCCACCAGGGATGCCACGTCAGCGCCACGTGAGGTCTCCGTTAGTAAACTAAACGGCCGTCCCTTGTTTACCCACATTGAAACACTATGTATAGTTAGTGCACTAAATTGGACAAATTAAAAGTTTATACACTGCATTGAAATTTGGGGTAAAGTTAGTGACACTAATATGTAGTTTGCCCTTAAATGAATTTCGACTAGCAGGAGGCAACCTATATATACCACGAGCTACACATATTTATACATAAACAATAATTAAATTCTATACTTCATGTCAAAACTCACAATTGCCCAAAATTAATAGACCATGATCAAGTATAATAAAATTGGTTTATTTTAAATAAAACATTTGATTAAACGTGGATGACACATGTAAAAATCTCATAAGTTTTATAAAAAAATTTAGCATGACCCATTCATATATTGGACATATCATGATAAAAAATGTACCCTATTTGGAAAAACCATAATAAATTTTTTTCATCCATCTTAGTAACATCACATACGTCACAATCCACGTGAATATTAATCATTCTTAAATAAAAAGGTAAAATGTAGAAAACTACCCCAAGGTTGAGGTAGGTTTTAATTTGGTACCCTTAAGTTTAAAAGGAATCAATTAGGTACCCAGCTAAACTTTCAAATGTGTTCAATTTGGGGCCCACCGTTTGGTCAACTAACGGTGATTCAATTATTTGACCAACAATTTTTAAAATATGCCAACTTTAGCCTTATTTAGTACTTGAATGCCCTATTTTGCCATTATCAAGATCCAAAGCCTATATTAAGCTTTTTGACCCAAAACTCACCTTTTATCTCTCTTCCTATGTAGATTCCACAAGACTCACCCATATTATATTCTCTTTCTCTCTCGTTTAGTTCCTCATATTTTTTTTTTCATCTTTCGATGGAGCACACTTTTTATATGGAATACACGAAATATATGTATATATTGTGTTCATAATTTTTTTCCCCAATGTGTAGCATCATGGCATCAAGTTTGATAAAACGACGTGGTTTAATTGAAGGGTAGAAACGTCATTTTGATGCCAACCGTTAACAATGTTAGTCAATGAACTGTCTGGGTACCTAATTGACTCTTTTCAAACTTGAAGGTACCAAACTGAAACCTGCCCCCAAAAAAATGTAATTTTTAGATTGAATAGCAATCAGTCTTGAATCAACTTGATTTTTGGTATGCATCACTTCCATGATAAGGTTATCTAATCTAATAGTTGGTTTCGTAAAATATGAAACATATGTATAGTTTTTAAGAGTAGCCTAACGCAAAGTTAAGTTAGGTTAACCTCATCAAAAAAAGACTATATCTATTTATGCATATATATATATATATATATAGATATATAAACCAGAAAACATGTTTAAGTCATTATAGTATTTTTTAAACTTCTTGTTGCTTGATCTAAAATTATTTTTGTGGGATTTGATATTATAGAATGTTAAATGATTTGTCTCTTTTTGCCAAAAAAAAAAAAAAATGGTTTGTATCTAAACATTTTTGCTAAGAAATCAACAAACCATCTTCATAGAGATTATGAAAGTATATTTTTTGGTCATTTGACAATCCTCATAAAAGTTATGAAGGGCATGTTGGTTCAAAACCGCCAAAAGAACTAAACTAATCCACCGGTTTTTAGGACCAACAGTTTACTGATAGATTGAAAATTTTGCAAACCTCTTTTGATAGGTTGGTTAGTAATTTTTTTCGTAACCGCTCCAAATTGACCCGCATACCCCCAGTTTGTACAAACCTTACCCGGAGGTGAAAAGCTAGTGGGTCAAATGCATCTATCATGTGGGATGTGAAGCTTTTCATCTGGCAAGAAGGGGATACGTACAAACCGTACAAGAATTTGATGGGCTGAGCCATGGAACATAATAGGTCCAGGGTTTATTAGTATCAGCCCTGTTCAAACTTAAATAGAGAGGCAAGCCCAAAGTGAGGCATAAACGCTTAAACAGCCCCACATCTCGGGTTGTTAGGATTATGCCCTAGAGCCAATCATAGAGATGATTGTTTAGGGATTAGGAACAATCATTTGATTTCATTTGTGTATGTCACATTTATTATTGATTTAATAAAAGGGCTTATTCTATTATGTTTATATGCATCATTTATATTTACATAATATGTCCATGGAGTTAGAGTTGAGAATATGGAATTACAAAGAGTTGTAATTTTGAGACTATAGATATATCTCTGTACTAAACTCCTAAAGCATTCCTAGTTGAAGTTTCACTATGATGGACAGTAATGAACCATAGGACTAGCACTTGTTAGGTTGACTCTGTAGGAGGATAGCTAGTCTCAAGCTATTTGTGTGGAGACACTACAACCAACAAGTGGGTGCCTATTACGAGAATAGGTACACTGAATGTGACCAAAGATATGAGATAAACTGAATGGAGTTTTATCCTGCCTGTCAATCAGTTTCTCATTGTTATAGTGGTACAAGTAATCCTTAGACCTGAAACACCATAGTTGTCTTATGCATGTAGCTTTAGAAGTTTGATAACACTAAGTGCAAATCCTATTCAGGGGTTTGCAAAGGTATTCATTGGCCCTACTGCTATGTGTATGAAGGCATGTGAGTGATCAACAAGGGATCCATCACTCTTAGGAAAAAGAGAGAGAATGTCTCATATAGCATTCATAATATAACTCATTAAATCCATGGCCATGGTAGGATGAATATGAAAAGAGTTTCATGAGTTCATCAATGAGTTGATATCTATGAATGAGTATAAAGTAATTGAACTAGGGACTTGATAAACTTCTATGTCCTATTAGTTCAATTGGAGACATTGTGTTGAAGGAAGGATGCAATTGTAACCTATAAACTATAACAGAAGGGTTCTTTGTAAATGACTATTCACCTCATTAAGGACCACACCATGAGCCATATGCTAGGTGTTACTCATGGTTAGTAGAAGCCCTAATTGATATAAGTGAGTTATAATCAATTAGGGAATTGGAAGGAGTTCCAATTAGACCCTAAATGGAAAGAGTTCCATTGTGCACACCTCGTGCTATTCCTATTACTTGATGATGTGAACCCAATGGGTCACACACTGATCATGCAAGATAAGCTTTTAAGTCTATGAGAGAAAGGGTATGAATGCATAAAGAATAGTTCTTTGAGGCCATGTTTGTATTTGAAATAAACAATAGGGGTTATTGTGCAATTTAGGGAAATTGCACAAAACCCTAAAAGGGTTTCCCTCCTAGGGCCGGCCCCCTTAGTGTGGACTATATAAGTCACACTCTGATGTGTGATATGATCATAAGTTGAACTCTCCAAGGGCTGGCCAGAATTTCCAGCTTCCCTCTCTCTCTCTCCTCTCTTCTCCTACACTAGCAACAACAAGGAAAAGGAGGAAAGGACTTGAAGCTCTAGCTAGGTGTGGATACCGTTGGAGGCAGCACACTTGGGCTGCTCATTCACCGCTGTCTGGAATCATAGCTTGGAGCAAAAAGGAGAAGACCATTAAAACTGTAAGTGTTCTAACCCTCTTCGTGTTAGGATTATGCCCTAGAGCCAATCATAGAGATGATTGTTTAGGGATTAGGAACAATCAATTGATTTCATTTATATATGTCACATTTATTATTGATTTAATAAAAGGGCTTATTCTATTATGTTTATATGCATCATTTATATTTACATGATATGTCCATGGAGTTAGAGTTGAGAATATGAAATTACAAAGGGTTGTAATTTTGAGACTGAAAATATATCTCTGTACTAAACTCCTAAATCATTCCTAGTTGAAGGTTCACTATGATGGACAGTAATGAACCATAGGATTAGCACTTGTTAGGTTGACTCTATGGGAGGATAGCTAGTCTCAAGCTATTTGTGTGGAGACACTACAACAAACAAGTGGGTGCCTATTATAAGAATAGGTACACTGAATGTGACCAAAGATATGAAATAAACTGAATGGAGTTTTAACCTGCCTGTCAATTAGTTTCTCATTGTTATAGTGGTACAAGTAATCCTTAGACCTGAGACACCATGGTTGTCTTATACATGTAGCTTTAGAAGTTTGATAACACTAAGTGCAGATCCTATTCAGGGGTCTGTAAGGGTGTTCATTGGCCCTACTGCTATGTGTGGGAAGGCATGTGAGTGATCGACAAGGAATCTATCACTCTCAGGAAAAAGAGAGTGAATGTCTCATACAACATTCATTGAATATAACTCATTAAATCCATGGGCCCATGGTAGAATGAATATGGAAAGGAGTTTCCATAAGTTCATCATTGAGTTGATATTAATGAATGAGTATAAAGTAATTGAACTAGGGACTTGACAGACTTCCATGTCCTATTAGTTCAGTTGGAGACATTGTGTTGATGGAAGGATGGAATTGTAACCTGTAAACTATAACAGAAGGGTTCTTTGTAAATGACTATTCACCTCATTAAGGACTACACCATGAGCCATATGCTAGGTGTTACTCATGGTTAGTAGAAGCCCTAATTGATATAAATGAGTTATAATCAATTAGGGAATTGAAAGGAGTTTCAATTAGACCCCTAATGGAAAGTGTTCCATTGTGCACAACTTGTGCTGTTCCTACTACTTGATGATGTGAACCCAATGGGTCACACACTGATCATGCTAAGAGAGCTTGATAGTCTATGAGAGAAAGGGTATAAGTGAATAAAGAATTGTTCTTAAGGGGCAAATTTATATAGGATATAAATTAGAGGGGTTATTGTGTAATTAGGAGTAATTACACAAAACCCATTAGGGTTAGAAGACCCCCCTTGGCCGGCCCTAGTTGGAGGCTATTTAAAGCCTTTTATGATGTGATGACATCATCACTTGAAGCACTCTTGGAGGCTCCCAAGTGCTGGCTGAAAATTTCACCTCTCTCTCTCTCTCTCCTCTCTTCTCCTACTCTAGCATCAACAAGGGAAAGAAGGAAAGGACATCAAGCTCTAGCTAGGTGTGGATACTGTTGGAGGCAGCACACTTGGGCTGCTCATTCACCGCTGTCCAGAGACAAAGCTTGGAGCAAAAAGGAGAAGAAAAAGCTTGGAGCATAAAGGAGAAGACTTGTTCAACTGTAAGTACCCTAACTCTCTTGGTAGTTAGGTTTATGGTTTTTGTATTAAGCATAATTAAGATTCATGGGTTTGGGAATCATAGGAAAAATTTAAAATTCCGCCTTTGTATTTTTCCTCTCTAGTTTGATTCCCAACACTTCGTAGTTAGGGTTTGATTTTGTATTATGCATAGTTAGATTCATGGGCTGTGGAATCGTAGGAAAAATTTTTATATTCCGCCTTTGTATTTTTCCCTCTTGTTCGATTCCCAACATAACCTGGGTCGGATTTCTGGGGCCTTCTACCCCAAGTCAACCAAAATTAAGTAATCAACCCAGCCAGTTGAGGCCTTTGGAAGACCCTCAGGCCATGTTTGTTTGGTTGGAATGAAATGGATAGAATGGAATCTCATTTCAAATATGTTTGGATGCGGTGATTAAATGGGAATGAAATCAAATAGTAGTAGTGAATTATAATGATATTCATTCCACAATATTTATTTAAATCTCATTCCATTTTAGACTATTTTGAGCATGGAATCAGATTCCATTCACACGCATTCCATTCTAACCAAACAAACATAGCTTTATTATAAAAGAACCCTCAAACTACAGTTTCTTTTTTGTGTAGTATTACTATTTGGTTGCCGCCTTTTCATTGAAAGGTTTTTCTTCACGATTTTTCTTGGCGACTTCTCCTTGGATATGGGAAACAGTGAATGCAGCTCCAGCTAGTTAGCCCTAGCCTTTTAATTCTTGGGGTATCATATATTTTACACTATATTATTGTTTCTGATGGTATATATATGTTACATGCATATATGCTAGGGTTTGCCTAGCCCTTTTCCATCTTTTTCTTTATTAATTAATTATTGTTGTTAGTTGTTACGATCCTTCATGCATGCTCCATGCACCTAAATGCATCACCGGTGAAAACCTAATATCCCAACTAGGTTGGCATGCACATACAGTAGGCACTCCAAATCATGTGTCTAATGGCTCACAGGAGGGTAAATTCTTATGTAATTACCTAACAAGGAGAATAAGAAAAAAAAAATGAAGCAAAATTTTCAAGTTCAAGAAAGGGTGAAAATCTTTGATTCTTGAGGTTTCAGGCTTCATGAAAAAATGGTTTCAGACAGTATCAACTTTCTCTCGTAGTCTATAGGGAATATTTTATTTATTTATTTATTATTATTTTAATACTATTACTATATATTACTGTTTTCATTTTTTATTTTTTATTTGGGTTTTAATGTGAGATGTGCCTTGAAGTTGGAATGTTTGAGATCAACAGTTACGCCAACACTAGAACATCTCTGCTACACTTATTGTTATTTGGGTGATTGGGCTAGGGTTAATTGGTTTTTATGGGAATGTGAAAGTGTGCTTATAATAACGTTTATTAATATTCTTGTGTTGTTCCTCCTATAGTCCTATGTATAATATAGGCGAGGCTGGTGGCACTGCAAGTGATGCAGTGTGTTGTTCCTCCCATGTAGGCAAATCTAGTGGCACTACAAGTGATGCAGAAGGCACACTGGCTGCGAATAACAATGGGGGCACATCATCCCACTCAAAATGCTGCTTTCGGTATATGATCTTCCAAAATGTATGTAATTAATTGCTCCCTGCTTTGAATCATTTAGAAAACTAGATTTGTTATATAAGTATCGTTTTACACTATTTTTTATTCCAAACAGTGTTTTTTTTTAAAAATTTATTTTAACAATTGTTTATTTAATTATTTTTGTATTTTGGCTTATAATGCAATGTGTGAAATTGTTTGGAAAGGAAAGCAGTTACTGCAGCCGTGTCCAAGAATGGTTCTAAAAGTGTTCGACAGCTTCTGACAACTCCCACTGCTACTATAGATGCTTGGTTTGTTTGATCTGTTTAGAATTGTTTAAAGGGAACTAATTATTTGTTAAAATCAAGGGGTGGCTGTTTCTTCTGCGCTCTTTCGATACCTACTGAGTGGCAGCAATCAGATGTGCTTGAGCCTGTGTGATTCAAGCTTAAACCAATACAAATTAATCTTTACATGCCAAATGCCTACAACTGACTTAAAGCCCATTTGATGATCAAAGAGGCGTATTAATTTGGTTCTATCCTTTTGAAAATAGTTTTTGGTTCTCAGGGAGAAAAAGGTTTTGGAAGCTTGACTTCCCCAATTCTATTTACTTATAGGTTCATCATCTTTTCCTCGAATGAGAATGAACTCTCTGCAAATATAGAAATTTGAAGGTAGCAAGAGGGAAGGAAAAAAGGTTTCTCCCAATCATTTCCATATAGCCCTTACAGGGTTGGTTAAGTGGTCAAGTCCTAAGTATGCTCCTCAAATGTCATTGTTTTAACTCCTAACAAAGATCGTTGCCTCTGTGTGTTAGAATTTATTCAATATATGTTCTCTTTTCTATTCAAAGCATATGTAATATATTGGGTTATCAAACATACCTTTATGATTTGATTATGATCTTACCATTGATGCTTTGTAAACTTTGTTGGCACAATGATGATGGCTGCAAAAGAAACGTGTGTTTTTTAGAGAGGAAAACAACTACTCTCAACCCTAATTCTACAATAACATAATGACAACTTAATGGGCCAATTATCATTTATATAGGATGAGTAGGGGCTTCCTCATGTGTACAATAATATTGGCCCATCCCATTATGGGCCCATGAACAAAATAGGTACAATAAAATGACTATATGTCAATCTATATCATCCCGTAAGGTAAATACAACAATCTCCCACTTAGATGACATAAGTCGGTATAGGAGCATCTTACATGGGTTATTTGGGGAATAATTTGAGTAGAAATCTCGGCGATAGTAAGGCTTAGGAAACCCCTAATTATTAATAAACAATAAAATGTAAATATATATATCATTCCAATACATTGTGGAATGTTAACCTTTTGGTCCCCAAGAAGAGAACATCTACAAGAATGTGATGGGATGTGTTAGGACTCCTAATAGAAGCAGGTCGAGATTCAAACCTGAACAGCCCTAGATATATTGAGTCACTTTCTGAAAAGAATAATTAATTAATTAATATCCGCATGCATGGCCTTCTTGAGTGGGTCTTTTTTGGGTATGTCATCAATTGTCCACCAGAAGTTTTAATTTTAAATGACTATGAATTGGATGTGTCTTCAAGTATCCACCAAAAATGTCAATGTTGCAATGAATTTACCCAACTAGCTAGAAAACGGGGGAGAAAAATGCTGATGTCAAGTATTGCAAATTGTTATTTTTCTTTTCGATCACTTGTTTTGTTGTGATATTTAAGCTTTGTGCTTCCCTGTGAGAAGTTGTATGTTCGGTATTTGGGGCTGCCAATATATCAAACTGCCTATTGTGCCCATCATACATACTAATTAACCCCAACTTTGAATTAATAAAATTGGGCTATGTCTAGAGCTTGAAACAGATTTAGGTTCCACGATCAAGTGGTATTTTTCTTTGAGTCTGGCTAACATGATGAGGAAATATATCTACGGACACATATAATCTTCCTTTTTATTTTATTTTTTATTTATAGTATTTAATGGTTTTCTTTCATTTGGATTAAAAATGTGTCAACAAAGGTTATATTTATTTAGAGAGAAGAGAGACACCTATTTATCCATAAATAGACACTATATAAACCTAGCTATTTAAAAATACTAGTTGATGCACACATGCGTTGCACGTGAATATTTTGAGTTATATATAATTTGTCTTAAAGGTAAATTAAATAAGTTCATAATGTGCTCCATAACATGATAAAACTATGTTTGTAAATATATTGTGTGTTTTCTAGATTAATAATAGTTTGAATCTAAAATCTCTATAATAATTATTGATATGATAATATAAAGTAGTATTTAAGAATATACATGATCAAAAGTTCTATAAATTTATCTCTAAAAGAGATAGTAGTAGTTGGATAACCAAATTTTAGGCTTAGAGAGATCATTAAAATAGTTTTGCCATCACCTATTATTCAATAGGATTTTGGAGTTTTGATCTTATATACAAGGGATCCCTTATGTAAGTCATAAATACTTTCAATTACAACTCTTTATGTTCGATCCAATGACTAAAAATGTAATTGGAATTAAAGAGCATGTTATCAAATATCAAACATGTTGGTTGTTGGACAAGAAATCAAGGGTTGAGATTAAAAGTTCTTATTTAGCTTACATAAAGGATCCCTTATAAAAGGATGATATTGTCTTTTGAATTTATAATAGTGATATTTTGGTCAATCAAAAGTTTTTCTAGGATCTACAATAATTTTATCCACATGAGTTGCAAATCAAATTTAGGAAGAGGGTTCACTATCTCACTGGAAGAATAGCAATAATAGCAATTATCACACACAGGTCATTTTATTTTTTTGCACGTTGAAATTTTTTGAATTTTTCCAGTGTGGTGGATAATTTTGTATAATTTTTTTAGATGGCATGGGTTGAGAGTTTAGATAATAATTTGATTCTTCAAGCTCATTATCATTTTTTTTCTATTTATTTGTGTGTGTCTCTTTCTCTTTGTATGACAAGCTATGATTTAACTATATCTCTAGGTTTAAGAATTCTTATTTTCTAGTAGCGAAGGTGAGTTTGGAAGAAACCATCCTTTGAAGAAAGCCTAATAGATCACTGGTTTGTGGAAGTGCGGAACCATAAGAGTTTATTCCCCTCCAATGTAACACAAAAAAATTTAATTAAAAGAAAAAAAGAGGGACCATTTAATTGATGATTTGGGATTTTAATTTGAGAGTGTATATATAGTTGTTCAGTTGTACCCAACAAAAATATAATCCCAATAATTAAAAAATCAATATGCATACAATTATCTATATCTATATCTATACTATCTATCTATCTATACTACCTATAAAAAGATGAATGTAATAAAAACTTTTGATTGACTAATATACCCTCATTTTAATTTTTAAATACACAACTACCCACCCTTCTGCATATATAGGAAATATAGTAATATGAAAACTATAATTCTAAAACACATACCTTAATATATTCTAAAACACATACCTTAATATATAAAACACAAATAGAAATTCAAAGGAAACGGAAACTATAATTCCTATATAATAAATAGAAATATATAGGAATATGGAAATTAAAATTCTAAAACAACAGCCGGAATACATATCTTAATATATAAAATACAAACAGGAATTCAAAGGAAACGAAAATTATAATTTCTATATAATAAATAAACAGCCGGATTTTAAATTCCACTTTCTCCATCAAGAATAGTTTCAACTTTCTCTCCACCTTTTCCATTAACGACGACTTTTCCCTTCTCTGTTAAGTTTTGCTCTGCAAATCTATATTACCTATAAAAGGTTGAATCTCAGAAAAACTTTTGAATGACCAATATACTCTTATTTAAATAAAAAAAAAAAAAACATATCTACCCTTTCCTTTAATTGAAACACATAATAAACATTCTTATCATTTGGTAACAAATGAAAGTTAGATTTTAATTCAAATTCTTAACAGATTAAAGTTAGATTTTTACTCAAATTCTTTTTTTAGAGCAACTATCAAGTTGCATGATAATATATATAAATATAAACTCTTTAAATATTCCATTTTATGAAGAAAAAAAATTCTGAATATATATCTAAAGAGTTTTTAATCTCTTGTATTTGTACTTTCAAATTTTAAACTTTATCTTTTATGAAAAAAAATAAAATCTTTATGTATTTATTATTTTGTATAACTAATATTATTTAAAAATATTTACGTGCAACGCACGTATGCTATATCTAGTCAACGGAAAAGACAGAATATAATTTAATATGGAACCAACACAGATAAAAGGGAAAAAAAGAAGAATAAAAATTCAAGCAAACTTGATACGGGGTCATGTAGTTAATCCTATAAAGGTTTGCACTGAAAAACATGTCATGTAGTTAATCCTATATAGGTTTGCACTGAAAAACATAAAAAAGTAAACAAGCCATCAAAAGGCAAAATAAAATCTCACCTTACTCCCATTTAAATTTGATAAAAAATTTCTAGTCTCCTATCAAGAGAAAGTAAAAAGGGAATTTAATGAAGATGCAAACACGGTGCCCTGTAGAAGAGAGAGAGAGAGAGAGAGAGAGAGAGAGAGAGATAAAAGAAAAAGAGAAACATAATGTTATTGTTACAGAGGAGATAGAGTCCATATGGGATTTCATTTAAAAGAAAGTAGTGATAGAGTTGGACTCTCCATGCTGTTTCTTTAATTAGAGCATGTTAAATGTATTTTTCCTTTTTTTTTTGTTTTGTGTTTTGTTTGACATGAACCTGTCAAAAAGAGAGAGGGTAATATCGTCTTTATAAGTTTAAGTAGGGATAAAATAGTCAATCAAAAGTTTTTCTCTTTTACAAACTTTTATAGGTAGTATAGATATAGATATAGATAATGTCCAATGATCTCTTGCCTCAAGCACTCTAAAAATTCCTTCATCTCTTTCCACTTTCTTTATTTATGTGCATATTACTATGTGCCGTGAAAATGTCGAAATAATCTTTTTGGCATTTGGGTTTATCGTCATTAGGAAAACAAATAATCATGTAGCATCGAATACATTGTTCAAAATGCATATTTTAATATCATTTTTGAAAATTTTGGTTGAGTAATTCGCAGAGAAGAACAACCAAAATGAAAAAAAAAAAAAATAAATAAAAAAGAAGAAGGAAAAAAAATAAAAAAGGAAGAAGAAAAAGAAGAAAAAAATGCCAAAGATAGAGGTTGGAAGATTTTAGGAAAAGCGTCGTGTCCGATATGTGTTGAGATGCCTCTGGGAAAGTGCCCATACTTTTTAGGAATTCAAACATTCAACCCCTTATCCCTAGACTCTACTCATATCCCAATCTTGCCATAGTGCCATGACCAGGCTATTGGTAAACAAATTATTCTTTTAACTGCTAGCATTTTATCCTATAAATCAATGAGTAAGGACGTTTTTAAATATCCTCTAGTAATTGAATTGTTAATTTTGTTTTTAATTTCAAGAATTCTTAAAATTGATTCACCCATATGCATCTAAATTATAATAGATCCATCAAAATTTTATGAAACAACCCAGCATAGGTAGGCAAAACCTTTGTTACAAAGAAATACTAGCGTGGCTTAGGAGGGTCAGTATCAAATTTTATACCAAAAGAAAAATTAAAATTGTAACCCTCCCAAAAAAAAGGGGGAAATTATAGATTGGCTCTAACTATGGGTAAATAATTATAATTCAATATAAATTATGTTTAACTTAACTAAAAGTGATTATTAAGTGTAATTATTTATCCGTAGCTGGATTAATATGTAATTCTCCAAAATAATTTTGTGTGAAAACTGAAAAGCAAAAACAAGTAATGGAGAAAAAAAAGGAAAAGAAAAGGAAAATGGAACCCTAATAAGTCAATGATAATGGTCAAGACCAGAAATACCATTTGCTAGACATTATGTCCATTAAAAAGAAAAAAAACAAAAGGAAAAGAAAAGGTCTCAAAAAAAAAAAAAAAAAAAAAATAGTACCACCTTCTTAGAAAACAGGTGGACAAAAAAGGGAAGCGAGAGAAGAGAGGGGGAAGGGACCGAGAAGGACCAAACAAACAAAAACCCCCAACCCCATCAGGTGGTGGTTGCTTCCTTCACTGCGAAGATGAACGGCGGCCCATCCGGTTTCAGTACGTATTCTATTCCCATTCTCTCCGCACAAATCATCATCTCAAAACTATCAACATAAAAAGGACCGTATTTTATTTGCATACACACTTTTTTTTTTTTTTTTTTCTTCTCGATTCTATCCACTTCCTTTGCAATTCTTGATGAATCATTTCTGATTGTTCTCCTGTCACAGACAATGCTCCTGTCACGAGAACGTTCGTCATCGCCTGTGGTCTCTTCACTGTCTTCTTCGGGATCCAGGGTCGTTCTAACAAGCTCGGGTTATCATATCAGGTACTGTATGCGCTTTTTGTGTTTACTTTTGTGCTATTTCTCCGGTTTATTTTGGGGTTTTTGATGAGATAATAGTGGTCTTCAGGTGTAATTGCAAGTGGGTTTTGTGCTTTTATGTGCTTGAATTTAGATTGGAACTCGATTGCCGGCTTGTTATTTTCTTTGATTTTTGATGTTTGTACTTGCGATGATGTTGAGGGTTCACGGATTAGGATTTCTAATGCATAATGCAAGCGTGGTTTGAACTTTTCTTTCAATGTGGATCATCTCCTCTTTCATTATCAGTATCGACGAGCATGTTTAGTCTATGGGTTATCAATTTTAACATGTAATGGGAAGTGGGTTTTGTGTTTTATGTGGGATTAGCTTGAATGGAGACCGAAACCTCATTTCCCACTTCTTGTTTTTGGATTTTGATGTCAATTCTAGTGATGATCTCTTGGGTTTTGCTTTACTGGCTTTCTAATGCTTTCTAACATGGTTCAAAGTTTCAAATTGTTCTTTCTATGTGAATCATAAAGCAACGAAGTGATGAATTATGGTTTCTTGGATGTAATTGGAAGAATTTTTTTCTATTTCATTTAGGGACAGCTTGAATTGAGATGGGAACGCTATTGCCCTAGCTTTTAACCCTTAGTTTTCAATTTTTATACATGTGAAGATTTCGATGGGTTCATTATTTTGGATAGCAGTTCACAAGTTTTACCTAATCATGAACCTATCAGGATTGAAATTCATTTTAGTGGAGATGTGCAGTTCTCCGTTAATCTTGGACTATGATTTTCTTTGTGCAAGAAAACTAGTTTGTGACTGAAAAATGGATTTCCAGGCAGCAAAACTGACCTTGAAAGCTGAAAGTTCAGAAGATCAAGCAAAGGATATTTCATTCTATTTTTTTAGATAGAGAAGATATACAAAAGCACTAAGGTGCCAGGAGACCAAGAAAGTTCCACGATAACACAAATAATCAAGAAAATCTTTAAAAGAAACATGGGATTATAACATGCCATCTGACATTCAAAGTAAAAGTGAATTTTACTTTCTACTCACACACCTCATATGACCCAAGAACCACATTAGAAGACCATCACGCGCATAGAATAATTTAAACATAGAGATAATTTCAGAATGATCTTTTACAAGAAATAAGTCAAATAACCAATTCATTCACGAATAATCATCAACAAAGCAAAGTAAAAAAAACCTCATAAAACTTTTTTGTCCAGTAGGATCCAAACATTGGTGTGAGCTAATCCAAAAGGAGTCGATTGATAATTGTTAACACGAGAAGGAAATGACATGCTATGATTCTTGCCCTTTTTATTTATTTATTTAAATTTTAATTTTTTTAAAAATATATTTTTATGATGTGGGACCCCTGACCCTACCCGAGTGACCATTCATGGGACTGGGTAAACCCTAGATACCTGCAACCTCTCGCAGACCACATGTATTAGTTAAGACTAGGACTCGAAACCAAGACCTTGAGGTATTACACCCTTAAGGCCTACCAACTAAGCTACTTGTGTGGGCGTGCCGCTTGATTCTCGCCTATTTGACAAGCCTCACATTCTAAACTAGGTATAGACTCCCAAAAAGGAATGACTAACTTAAAATATATTTGTGACGGATGCCTAAGATGATCATAGCAATGTTGAGCTGCCACACTCGAGTGGAGAGCTACAATACTAACCCCGAGCCCATTGTCTAGATAGTAAAGACCATCCTTCTCATGGCCACCATCACTTATCTTCTTCGTTTTGAGGTCTTGAAAGAGAGACAAGAAGAAGGATAAAGTGTTATTAAACAATTAAGGGCTTATTGAAAGGTAACTCAGGGACATAATGGATAGATGACTATTCAAGAGAGAAATTAGGGTTAACTGTTACATGACTTGTCACTGGACGAGAACTACCATCAACAAGAATAACAGATGAGATTGACACACATTTAACCAGCTGAACAAGGAGTAGCAAGGCATGTAACATTTCCTGGATGATTGAAGGTGGCAACCTGATTCGTGGTCAATTGTTGTGCCTTTTAAGCCAATGCATTAAAATCCTATTCGGACATCGTAACTATATCACTAGAAGAACTGTTAATGTGTACAATGACTTGGTTCTCCATGGTCTTGTCCATGCGAACAAGTACGATGACCATGGGCATGGTCACAACTCACAACGACCTTGACATCCAACACCACCCATACCCCCATCACGACTATGATTACCACCAGAATTACTATGACCTTTGTAAGATTTCCCTCTAACAGATGAAGACACAAGCTAAATTCTCTACCTCCAGTGCTTGAAGATTAAGCCACAGATGAAGTCATAGTAGCACTCAATAATCAATCATACACATTACTAAGTGAAGGAATGGTCCCATGACTATATAGAATCTGCTATGAACAACTTGAAATATGAGGGGGCCAATCTGAGAGAAAAAACTTGTAATTCCTGATGTTGCTTTTTCAACACCTAAATCACTGGTTAAGGGATTGCATTGGTTTAATTTGTCCACTAATCCTTTAAAAGCACTGTAACACTCTCTCAAGGTTGTCTCCCATTTGAAGTAAGAAGATATTCTCATTGAACTCATAAACTCTGGAGATAATGAGATATTCTTCTCCATTGAATAAGTGTTTCTAACTTCCTCCTACATCTTTACCCGTGTTCAAGAACATAACGTGAGCATTCCTATGAAGCACAGATACGGATACGATGCGATACGGATACGCAAATTCAGTAATTCTAAAAAAATGTAGGATACGATACGGCAGGGATACGTTAATAAATAAATATATTAATATTAATATTTTGTCTAAAACATATATAATAAACATAAAAAAGTTTGAAATAGCTACAAAATCAATTAATATGCAAGAATAGATGTACAAAGAACACATCCATAAGCATTAACCATGTTCATCATTCATAGAAAAAAAACTGTTAAGACATTAACATTACGAAATAACCATTTAACTCTATTGCTTTACAATTGTTGCCCTAAAAGATGGATAGTGGAAAGAGAATTAAGATGGAAGAATTAAAATGGGTTTATTGTTTCAATCAAATTATGGGTATTATATTTCTTTAAATTTACCCCGTTTATTTAAAAAATAAATAATTACAAACTAACTCTAAAGGAATCCCAAATGTATGCGAGATGTATCCGATGATGTGGCAATGTGTGTTACTGTTACGATACGAACGAAGAGTCTCTGATATGTATTGGGAAGTATCCTAGGCGTATCGTATCTGATACTGATTCATTGGGGGTTTTGAAGTATCTATGCTTCATAGGAGCACTCATAGTAGGTTTCATGCTCTTTTTTTTTTTTTTTGGTCTTTGACCCAGTGTATCCCCAAAGCTGACAACCAAAGAACTAATCACTGTCGCAACGGGTGGGCAACGGTAAATTACTGCCAAGGATTTTTTCCAAAGTGCTGGGACTTGAACTTGGGATCTTTCACCTCCACTCAAGACAACTTTGGAGCCAAGTGCCCAACTACTAGACCAACCCACTGGGTTGGTTTCATGCTATTCTATGACCAAGTATTGACACAATTTTCTTGTTCCCAATCTTGATAACTTTTTTCAGATGTAGTAGGACCACTCGAAGTTGTGATGTCGCCTTGATTTTTAGGGGCTTTTTGTAGACATTGTGTGTACTTGGGCTGTTGCCTTTTCTTTTTGTAATAAAATCTTTTCTTCATCAAGAATTTTTCTATGGCATCCTGAGATACTGTAATGGCATGAGCCACAACAAGTAGTTAGTTCCATTTAACTTGATAGAAGTTATTTGCATTCTTGGGCTATCATTAGATGATATAGTGTTCATTTTCACTGTACTGGATGCTGCCGCACTCCACACTATGAACCAATAATTTGAAAATAGCAAGCCTACAAAGTCTCAACACAAGGAACACACTTTGGGCACTCCAAACTAGTGTCACACGCTGTTACTTTCTCAAAACAAGAAGCCAACCATCACCAAACAGCACTAAATATCATAGGAAGCAGCAAATATCTTTTATTAATTAAAAAAAGTGGTTGAACAGGCAAAAAATAACATGCAAAAACCATAGTTCCGGCACAGTTAATTTCTCAGACTCTAATGAATCAACATGATTGACTTAAAACCAAACATTTAATATATGGAATAATTCTCCACACCAAAACACCCCTTAAGACTCAAATACTAGATCAATTTTGAAAACACCAACTAATTAATCTAGAGCTAAGAAAAAATCTTTGAGATGCAAAACAAACATACCTGAGAAAATTAGGGTTATGGCCTTTAAAATGGCATCAGATGCTCAAACAAACATCACCAACAAACTCAGCACTTCTTGATGCACCATGGAGAGGGATTTAAAAGCCCTCTCTCCAACTTTCCGTATAGTAGCACTTGCTGTTGCTAATGTAAGCAGGTTCAGGTTCAGACAACCTCTACAGTAGATTCTGGCAGCTTTTGGAGATGTTGACCAACAATGGAGATGCAATTTCCTCTGGTAAGCTTCTCTTAGTGTTTTCCCACAAAATATGGGAAGAGGGGAGAACAAAAATAAAATATAAAAAAGGAAGAAGAAGAGATACACTAGTTTGATCAAAGTTGCCTGAATATGTATACCATATTCAGATGTTTTTGAGAGAGAGAGAGAGAGAGAGAGAGAGAGAGAGAGAGAGCAATGCACCCTAGGGCCTGCTCCTCACCTCACTTATCCTTATATAAATTTATGAAGGATAAAATACAAAAATACTCACTTATTCCAAATTATCAAGAATTGAAGGAAGTGGCATTTTTTTTTTTTTTGGGTGTTTATGGAATATATAGTAGTTATTAGGGAATCAGGATTACCAGTGTCGTCTATGGTATTTGGGCTAGATTTTGATCTGAATGGACTATTGTGTTAAAATTGGGGCGAAATAGTTAGACCAGATGTGATTGTATTCCTTGTCAATGTTTAGCTTAGAGTGCTGCTTATTGGAGTTGATGTTTTTAAAAAATAAAAAAAAAAAAAAAAAAAAAAAAGTCAAAAATCGCTTCATCACGACTTCTTGAATTATAATAAATCAAATAAGATTGTAAATTAAAGCACTGTTATGTGTAAATAACCCCCAAAAACAAGACATAATACGTTTGCAAACAAGATTCCACTTATCCTAACCCATGGTTGAAAAGATACTGCCTTTCCACAATTTTCTTCTTTGTTTTCTTCCTTTTGTTGTCTTCATCTGAGAGCTATCCTTTTTGTGCTTTGAAGCAGTTACCGGTTTGAGAATCAATACAGATAAGATTTAATTAATTCAAATAATAAATGTTGGGGATGTAAGGAAGATAGCAGGAAACTCACTGAAATGTTGGTGATGCAAGTAAGTTAGCAGAAACTTTTGGTGCAAAGAGGGGAAACTTTCATCTTCATAACTTGGAATGCTTGTTAGATCTTCTTTCAAATGTGACAAGATTTGGGATAGGGTGATTGAAAAAGTGGAGAGAGGGCTTGGTGGGGGAAAGAGACTTTTTCTCTCAAAGGTAGGAAAGGAAAGGTGACTTTAATTAAAAGTATTTTGGCAAGTATTCCAACCTATAATTTGTCTCTTTTTAGAATTCTGATCTTAATGTCAAATAGATTGGAGAAACTTCAAAGGGACTTCATATGGGTGGGGGTTTGGGAGAGATTGAAGTTTCATTTATTAGAGTGGTTTCCACTTGCTTGTTCAAGGAGCTAGGCGGGTTAGGGTTAAGGCCCTTAAAATTCATGAACCTAGCCCTGCGAGGCAAATGGATTAGGAGATTTTCTTTGAAAGAGAGACAGAGAGATTTGTGGGGGAAATCATTGCTTCAAAGTAAAGTTGCGAATTGAGAGATTGGTGGACTAAGGATGTGGGAGGAATTTTGGGGGTGGATCTTTGGAAAGCAATCATGGCACCTCATGTCATTTTTGGACCATTTGGTTAGAAATAAATAGGAGGATTTTTTAGGGTACAGCGCTTACTGTACAACAGTTGCTTCATAGATATGTAGGATTTCTTTTTGTCTGAGGTTGCTAGGATGTTTTTGATGAACGGACAACTTTCTAGAGCTTTTGTGAGTCCTTGAGGTTGTAAGGGATGGGGCTTCTTTTATTTTTGTTCTTCTTTTGGTATACTTCGCGTGTACATGAGTTAAATTAAACCCCATTTAATGAAACTCTTTACCTGATCAACAACAACAACAACATCAAAGAAGGAGAAAAAAAGGTGATTGACACATTAGTCATCGGGTTGACTATTCGTATGCTGTTAAGTTTCTACCGAGCCACTTCACATATATTTAACATATAGTGCATCCACTACATTGGATCATAAAAGGGTCCAATACATAACAGATATAGTTCAAGTGGAAAAACCTACAAAATTATTCATCAAGTCTGGTGTCTAGATGCCCAGTCCAATTAATTCGGATGGGGTCATCAAGTAATTTGAGAAATGAGTATTGAGGATATGCAAGTTAATGAATATCCTTAAATTAAGTCCTCATCGGGTTTATTTTTAGCAATTAATTAGTTCTGTTAGTTTTATGTTTGTGCAATATCCTCTAGCAAAACTGTAGATCTCATCCATTTTATTTCAATGTGTGTTTTATTTACTTCTGTTATTTCAAGTTCTGTGGGATAAGTTTTTTCCATTTTTTTTATTGCATATTACAGTGTATTAGCTGATACTGAGTTGTATTGGCGTTCCTGATTTGAGTTGTATAATGTATACTGCTATTGCGATTTGTGACCAATATGGATACTTAAAACCATGATTTTACCAGATCTCTCTCTCTCTCTCTCTCTCTCTCTCTCTCTGCTCTAGCTTTTGTTGGTGAAATGAACTGAACTCCATATGAGAATTGCTGTAATTTTATTGAATTGATTGGAATGATCCAAAACAGGCTAGAGTATCAGCTAGAGCAAAGATAAATTGACAACAAGGATTAAAAATGATTATGCAATTTATCCAAAAAAAATAAAAATGATTATGCATTTATACATGCACGTGTGTGCGAGCATGTGTATCAATATCAGTTTTTCTTGGTTCCTTTTAAATTAGTCATTTTACTTATAAAATCGCGAATTATATTTCTGCATTGCAAATATTCTAAATTTGGGATTTCTTTTAGGTACATTTGGTGATTCTCAAGATTAGGATATATCTGTAATTCTGTACATTGGGTTAGATTAAACCATAAACATTTGTATGAATCTATTTTTGGCGTAGTGAAAGTGGAAGGAGAGAAGTGCACCATCTTCTTGTAGAACAAGAATAGGAACTTTAAAACTAAATTCTCAAATTTTTTTGGTGATAGTTTTTAACTGTAGTCTGGCCTTGAGGCCTACAGCCTTAAGATAGAGATCTAAACATAATTATTTTATAACAAGAAATAACAGAAAAAGGAAACTGGGAAATAACTAAGAAATTACAAAATTTGCTGAATTATCAAAATGGCAAAATCCTACTTTACAAGAAATTGACTTTTCTAAACATAAATTTCTTAAAAAATTCCAAAATTATAAAATAAAGCCCAAACTACTAAAATAAGGAAATAAATCCTAAACTAAATAAATCTGAAAATAAACAAAATTAATAGTAAAAAATATTTGATGGTTATGATTTGCTCAGGTTCCTCGTCCTACATCAATACTTGTTTCTATCACTGTATGTGCATACTGCTTATATGTGTGTGTATGTACTTTTCAAATGAATCCACTTGTTCTGCTAGAATGGACATTGTATAGAACTTTTATAGGAGACATTTGCTTTCCTTCTTTTACTAATAATTTAAATTCCTTTTTTAAGGCTTAGTTTGTTTGCATCATTGCGTGGAATAAAAAAAAAAAAATGTAAAGAGAAAATATTGTTTGAATGGGCCTGGCCGCCTAGGAAGCGTGGGCTTTTGTTTGGATATTTTTGGTTAAAAATGGGTTTTGCACAATCCCTTTTTAATTTGGTTGATGGCTGGTGGTGTGAGAGTGCTAATTGGCATACACTATCAGTGTGGAAGATGTTGCCCTACTCTAATATTTGTTCTCTTTGGAAGGAAAGGAATATAAGAACTTTTGATTATGTGAAACTCATATTGGATAAGTTGAAGATTAATATAGTTAGTTTTAGTGGTCTCTGGGATTCTTTCCATACTTTTTTGATTCTTTATATTTGTAGTTGCTCTTGCTTTTTGTTTTCTAGTATACCTTGCATGTACATGGGTTGTTGCCCTTTCTTCTGTTTATAATACTCTTACTTCATCAAAAGAAAAAGAAAAAGAAAAAGAGAGAGACTTGATAAATATTTACCAAGGTAAAACAAGGATTTGCTGACTGTTTATCAGTGCTCTGCATTAATTGCATTCGTAGGATTGTATTATACATGATAAATTTGGTAGATGGTGACTTTAAAATATATTCAGATTAATTCGTGTGAAAGATGGTGATACTAATTTTAAACCCCCCCCCCCCCCCCCCCCCAAAAAAAAAAGGGTCAATATTAATTTTAAAATTTTAAAAGTTATAATTAGAATGTATCCTGATCCAAATGTTTTTCTTCTTTATGACAGGATATCTTTGGAAAGCTTCACTTTTGGAAGTTAATTATGTCAGTTCTTGCCTTTTCATCGACGCCAGAAATGATGTTTGGCCTGTACCTGTTATACTACTTCAGGGTTTTTGAGAGACAGATAGGTTCCAATAAATACTCAGTAAGTTGTTATCCACCTTAAGATTATCATGAGATCTTGTATGGCATTTTATTTATTAATACTTTTTGGAAAATTATCATGAACATCTTGTGCCTGATCGGATACAGGGAATGAAGTTGGTATTATACCACTTTAACTCTTTAAGTGTATAAACACTATTCAGACACAATTTCTCAAGGATATGTATAAGAAAAATTTATAAAAAATAAAAATTAAAAAAAATAAAAATAAAATTATGATGCCTCAACTTGGGCTAATTATTTTGGGCTGTTTGATGCACTTCTTAAAACATGTTTCGTATTAAAAAGTGAAAGATGTGGGATGTTGAAGAAAATGGATTGGCGCGAGTTTTTTCACAAAAGCAAAAGAAAACAAAACGACAAAACATAAAACATAAAAGAATTTTATGATTTGATTAGGCACATGTCAATGTGAGCTTTCTTTCAACTAATGATCCTTCTTCTCTGGGCTTATCTTGGTCCTTTGATTTGGAAAGCTAAAGCTCTTCCTAAGGTCAAGTTTTAAGCTTGAATAGTGGCTCACAAAAATGTTAACTCTAATGATCATATGCAAATGAGATTGCTTCCGACCTCCTATCTTGGATTTACCTTTGGGTGCGCCTCACAAGAGTACTTTAATGTGGGACGCATGGTGGAGCATTTTGAAAAGAGATTGAGCAGCTGGAAGAAGAGCTCCCTTTCGAAGGGTGGTAAGATTACTCTGGTTAAGAGTACTTTTGCCAGCCTGCTTACCTATTATATGTCTTTGTATCAGATCTCAGTGGCAGTGTCTAGATGCTTGGAGAAGTTGCAGAGAGATTTTCTTTGGTCAGGTTTGAGAGAGGAAGCAAAGATTCACCTTGTTGACTGGAATATTGTTTGCTCTTTGAAGAAGGAAGGGGGTTTGGATTTCAGACATCTGGTGGATATGAACAAAGCCCTGCTAGGTAAATGGCTTTGGAGAGTTGGCTGATTTGCTATAGAAAAAGACACCTTTTGGAGGAAGGTGACGTGGAAATTTGGGAACGAGGAAGGGGATTGGAAGCCTGAGTTCGTTAGGAGTTCTTTTGGGGTGGGGTTATGGAAATCCATCACAAAAGGGCTGGAAGAATTTGATAAACAGATTACATTCAAAGTTAGGGGTGGAGGGTCTATTAAACTTTGGGTGATGTTTGGTGTGGTGAGAGATCTTTGCGGAGAGGAGTTTCCCAGGTTATATGAGTTGGAAATCAACAAGGAGGCATGTGTGGCTGAAAGTTTAAATTGGCTTAATGATTCCACCTACTGGGATGTTTTGTTTGGAAGGAATGTTCAAGATTGGGAATTGACTGATCACTGATGTTACAGAATTTTTTGAGATGATATACTCCTGTCGGATTGAGAGGGGAAGGGAGGATTTGTATTGTGTGGCAACAAGGGGCACGCTAGGTGTTTTTTGTTACATCCTTTTACTTTGCTCTGATTGGGAAGGTAGGTTGTAGTTTCCCAGCTTCGAGGATTTGGATTCCCAAGATACGTCTTAGATTTCGTTTTTTAATGAAAAGGAATTGGACATGATTGATGCGTCGAAGAAGTTTTAAACTTCTATTATTCCATATTTCACTGGATAACTCTTTATTCTTTTCTTTTTCAAAATATGTTTTATTATTCTGTGACATCCATTAAATCATAATTTAATTTTTCAAAACAATGGTCTGAACTGTCTGATTTGATTTACTGGCAAAAACAGTCAGCAAACCAGTTATCTTGCTGGACTGATTAACCAGCTGGTTGGGCATTATTATTCTTATATATTTAACATTGTATGGGATTCAGATGTCTGCATTGCATAGCTGGGGACCTAGAGCCTGCATCGGTGACTATGCCAGTTGAAAATATTGTCATTGATGACATTGTCTCAGTGGTGCCTATGTGTCATCATTGTTTTTATTTTTATTAATATATATGTTTTGGTGGGAAAGTTTATGTTTATTCATCAAAGAAGAAAGAAAGAATCTACAGAGAGGCCCACCGCACACCTAAGGGCACACATTTCCAACAAGTAGCATCCAGAAAATAAACCATTCTCTCATAGCCCTAGTGATGAGGCAAACCTAAAACTCAAAGAGAACCCATCAAATCACAAGGAAAACAAACAAACCTGTCACAGCCCGAGAGATTAGGAAAAGTAGACATCTCTGAACCCCTCCGAAAGAGACAATATGATCTTTACAGTTCAGAGTTTGGAAGGAGATAGCTTATTGGGGTTAGGAGAGCTAGCTTTAAACACAATTGAAGAGCTAGAGTTGATGCAAGGCCTTAAAGGTTTAGGAACTAAATTAGTTTTGGCTCGTTCAAGGCTTTCCCTAGGCTTAGCTTGCCTAACCTCACTAGCTAAACTAGTAATATCAGCATCCAAATCAGCATTATTCTCCTCAACTGAAGAAGCATCTGTCACTTAAGGATTATTAACCATCATCTCATGAGAGGCATTTCCAAGGAACTCAAACAAGGTTGTACCAGATTTAGAGGGGCGAGTTAGCTTGCTTCTTACCCTCTTTTGAAACGATCTTTCATTCTTGAGGCAACACAACCAAGGAATCAGATTGAGAATTGTCATTAGACGTACTCGTCTTCATCTTAGCTTGCTCTTTTGGCAATGCCCAAAAGTATGCAACGGCCGCACCTTTGGGTTTTCCAAGGACACTTGGGTTTAAAACATAAGAGAATGGCTGCAAATAAATAAATAGATAATAAAAGAGGTAGATTGACGAAATAGATGGAAGGAAATATTTCAACCATTATCCCGTCTCCCAAATCTTAATGAAAACTAGCTGGAATTTCAGATGAGGTTGAGATCTCACAGAAATTCTAGCAAAGCTCAGCCTAGACCTTAGTTTGGGCGCTTCACCAAGGTACAAAGGTCGACCAGTAGCACTATTAATGTAACTTACGCCTTTAGGTTTCCACAAACCAAAAGCATTGTTACAGAATTTAATCCAGACTGGACCTCAGAGAGTTTGTCTTTGGAGAATATTAAATTTGGTTTCCTTCTGGTGGATGGTGAGCTTCGAGCAAATTGTTAGCAAAAACCAGGGTCTGAGTACAAAAATGTTGCTTTAGAGTACATGTTTAGAGTACATGTTGCCCTGATGGAATGATTAAAAGAAACAAAAGTTTTGCTAACAACCATACCCTTTTTAGGGTACTCTAGAATGCATTTTCCTGTCCTTTATATCTTCTTCTCTTTCACTATATAAAAAAAACCGGGAGACATCAAGTCGTCAACAACCTAGTGATTGACAGCGATGACAAGGGTTGATGTTAGTTGTAGCAAGTGAAGGCATGACAATTACAACTTTATAGGGCAGCACATTAGTAGCAACCATGGTCTTAAAAAATTGGAGATATCGGCAATATATCGCCATATTGATGGGTTCCGATACAATATCCTACGAACATATCTTTTTGAGCAAATATTGACCGGCATTTATCAATATATCGTTAATATTGGGTTGCATGGATAATATCTTTATTTATCGTTAATTTCGTCGCTTTTTTGGTAACTTACCGATGATATATCATTAAATCGGTGCAAATTTCGAACTTTATTTGGAAAATTTCATGAAAAAGAAGAGGAATAACTGGTTTGCCGATGTTGGAGAAGAAGAAGAAAACAACATATCAACACCTTACCTGGTAGGTGCTCGTGCTCGTGCTCGTGCTGGTGTTGTTGCCGCTGGCATCCTCATGGCCACCGTTGCCATCGTTCTCTTGGCCATCGACATCAGTGACAAACCCTCAATTGAAGCCTCTTATGGCTTCTCTTTGTCCAGCCCCTTTTATTTTCGTTTGTCGAGCCCCCTTCACGAATGATAAAATGGCTTTATAAATTATAACCCCTGATGACTGGTAACTGATAAGAGTGATAACTACTATATAAAACCTTCATAAACGTTTTTCATTAAAAAAAAACACACTCTTTGTATATTTTTGCAAATGCAACCTTATAATTCTTTTCAACTTTACATTCTTACTTTTAATTTTGTAACCTTTTCAAAAGAGCCTCACTCATTATTTATTTAGTTTTGTGTAAGTATAATTTTAAAAAAATATATCTTTATAAAAAAAATAAAAAAATAAAAAATATGTTTAGTATTTCACATATTTTAAAAGATAATTTCTAGCCAATGGCCTTTGGTCTAGTGGGTCTTTACTTTTAAATATTGCAAATATGTATTTTAATGCTATGTAATATTTAAATGTTAGATTTGCAAAAATTTGTGTTATTTATTTTCTCAGCGTATTACTCTTTTTATACCCTACACAATATATACTTGTATAATACACGTTTAAATTGCAATATTTTGATTCTAGATTGTTTTTTAGAGTGTAAATCATAGTTTCCCAGAGTTTCTTTAAAAATATCCGGTGTTTAACTAATGATATCCATCCTATTTGATCAATATCGATATTTCCGATATATCCATCAATTACATCCGATATATCAGTGTTTTTGGGCCATCAATACTGATATTTAAGTCCTTGGTAGCAACTAGGTTTTGTTGCTGGTAATAAAAACATTGGCAGCAAGTTAGCAGCTAGGTAATGGGCAGCTATGGAGATTACTAGAGTGAGTAGAGAGATAGACAGACAACAGACAACAGCCGACAGCCGACAGCCGACAGCCGACAGCCGACAGCCGACATACAAACAAATAAACTGACGGGGAAAACCAATAAATGGAGGTTAGCAAGACTAGAACCTAGGACCTCCCGAGTACTGGAGCTTTGACACCATGTCTACTTACCAACTCCTCTCAAAAGCCAAGCTGTTAGAGAGGGGGAGAACAATGTGTACTAAGGGGTTCTTAATGCATTCTACTCAATAGAATGGATAAAATTTATTTTGTTTGCTTAAGATGTCAATAGAAGAGAAAGAAAGTAGAAAGCTTAGATGAGTCAGTCTCATTGATCCCTATTGCATCAGCATCGCAGAGATAAATTTTAATTATAAATTACGATGAATTGCTCAACTATTGCAAGCTTAATTTCCAAAGATTTTCTCATGTATTGTCATCAACACTGTTGTCAACTTGTCAAAACCTCATCCCGACTGTTTTTTGGTCAACTGCATGGGCATTGTTGTTGATTGGTTTATAAAATCTGGTTCCATGATGAAATTTTACAGTGCCTGCCATGCTTAAGAATGCCTTTGCATTTTGGGAAATGCAACATCAGCAAAAACCTCAACTTTGGTGTTCGATTAATCATATTTGTTATTGCTTTCATATTTGTTCATCCATCTATCATTTTTTCTTTTGGCATAAGTTGTGGTAACCTGGGCCTACTTCCAGCTGGGTTTACTAATCCCTATGGAAGTAGGGATGGAGTGAGTTCCCGCAAGCCTCGTCCAATGCATTTACCAAATGATTAAACAATACCAAAAATAAAAAAACTATAGCTGATCTACCTGTACCTTGGTATATATATTTGCTTTTGGTAATTTTTGTCTGCCGCAATTTTGTAGGTCTTTATTTTGTTCTCTGTAGTAGTTTCATTGCTGTTTGAGATCCTCGCCCTAGCACTTCTTAAAGGTATGCATTGTTTATTGTTCTCCATATAATGTTTGTCTAATTTCTCTGTCTTTGTTTTATTAATTCTTTGCTCTGCGTAATATTGTCTGTTTTTTCTTTTGTGACTTGGCTGTTGGTTTGTGGTAACCTTTGTTTCCCTGCTTGCTGTACCACATCCTGCCATATTGCCATATAATGAACCTTCCAGATTCATTGAAAGAGGGATTTTTTTTTTCCGCCTTTAAAGTTAGTAAATAATCTTGGAAGTTATTTTGTTCTTAGATTTTTATTTGAGAAAGATTTTATGTCTGTTTTCTAATTTTCTTTCTTGGGTAGAAATGTAGAATTCTCTAGTTACTACAATTTGGTTGTCCGATGTCCAAGTATCAAGGAGTATTTTGCTGTGTTTAATATTAGCAAGCCTTGAATAAGATTTATTAATGCGAGATTAGAATATTAGTTTATTTATTTATTTGCATTGGAAAAATCAAATAGGACATCTCTTCTTACCCTAACACCAATCATGTTATTACAATTAATATTGAAGTTTCGACTAGGAGTGTGTATCTAAGCCTGGGTTCCCTCCTGCAAAATGGATTCAGAATGTTATTTTGAGATGTTATGTTGCTTTAATCCGATAGCTGTTATGTCTGACTTAATTGTAACCTTGTCAAGTTTGCAGCCATTCCTTTCTCTCTTATTTATTTATTTATTGGATCTGCTTATGTTCTGTCTTTTATTTATTTATTTATTTATTTTAGTTGACATCCAGGGACTTGTTGATGGTGATGTTTTTACTCTGATTTCTAATAATATAAATCTTTGGGTGTCGTGTTGTCCTCATGAGAAAACTCTACTGTGGTAGTTAAAGTAGAATTCTTATCAATAAATCCATGGCCATAGATTTCTTGAACTATTTCCACCCATCTTTGTGCAGAAAGTATCTACTAAGTACTAAGTAATGCAGTTTAAAAAGTTCATTTATCCTTTATGCTATGTTTGTTAGGGAGGATGGAAAAGTGGGAGGAAGGAAAGGTAGGAAAGATGGACTTTCCATCCCCTGGGAAGAGAAGCCTCTTTTCTTCTTGTGTGCTTGGTAGGATGGATGGAATGATTGTTTTCTTCCTTCCTCTTTTCCTTTGTGTTTGGTAGGATGGATGGATAGATATTAAAAAGTATGATTTTACTTTTTTACCCTCATATGTAAAAAATTTTATGAAAATGTGAGGGTAATATGGTCATTTCAAACCATTCTTTCCCCCCAAAATTGGAGGGATGAGAAAAAGGTGATTTGGGGGGATTCACTCTCCCCCCTCCCCTTTCCCTCCTACCTTTCCTTCCTACCAAACACACCCCTTAACCCCTTTCCCTCCACTTTTCCCTCCTCCCCCTTCCATCCTCCCACAAATCCCTCATACAGTCATACCAAACATAGGGTTAAAGGAAGTTTTTACTATTTAACTGGAAAATAAAATTTGGACTTTTTAATCTATTATCATCATGTTTAAATTTTTACTTCAAAACAGCTGCAATTTATGTGAAAGTCAATATAAATTTTAGCCCCTATAATTAATTGCATGGTGTGTTAAACCATTCACATTTTTTGGGAAGTTACTTTTGTACAGACATGGCTATTTAGTCTCTATTGTTGTTTTGAAATGCATGGATGTTGGACGCCTATATATGTGTCCATAATGAGTCTTTTAGCAGAGTGGATATTAAAAAATAAATAAAAAATCAGGTCTTGGAAGAGATTTTGAAGTAAGTTTCATATCAAAGAAATTGGGTTTGGGCTTTTTTTGAAGGAAAGAGTGGGGAGACTCATTTCGAATAGTGAGTTTACAAGATTGGCAGAGATAGAAGAGATATCTTGGAGGCAAAAATCAAGGGCTCTTTGGTTAAAAGGAGGTGATAAAAACACAAATGTTTTTCATCGGGTGGCTAATTCTAACAAGAGGTCCAATATTATTGCTAAAATTAAGACAGATGAGATGGTGCTGGAAAATGAAGAGGAATTGAAGTCTGATTTTGTTAATTTTTATGAAAATTTGTTTAATGAGGAGGTGGATGGAAGGCCACATTTGGATGGGTTACATTTTTATTCCATTAGAGTTCTCTCTAAAGTAGTGTTGGAGAGGTTGTTTCATAAGGAAGAGTTGGTGGAAGCATAAAATGCGTTGAAAAGAGATAAGGTACTTGGACCAAATGGTTTCTCTGTGGCTTTTTTCCTCAAGTGTTGGGAAGTGGTGCATGAAGATGTAATGAATGGTTTTTGAGAATTTTTTGATAAGGAAAGTTTGAATGAAGCTTGAATGGCATCTTTGTTTCCTTAATTCCCTTACTTCCTAAGAAAAAAGGGGCCTTGAAAGCGAGAGATTTTAGGCCCATTAGTCTCATTGGAAGCATTTATAAGCTTATTGCTAATATTTTGGCTTCGAGGCTTATAGAGGTAGTGGGTGTTATGGTTTCACTTACACAAAATGCTTCCTTTTTTCTTTCTTTTTCTTTTTTTCTGTATTTTATTTTATTTTATTTTTATTTTAATCAACAAAGAAATGGAGGGTTTTTTTTTTGCCTCAAAATGGATTTGTTAGAGGAAGACAAATTTTGGATGCAGTCCTTGTAGCTAACGAATGTGTGGATTCAATGATTAGAGCGGGACATTTAGGGTTCTGTGTAATTTGGATGCAGAGAAAGCTTATGATCATGCTAATTGAGATTCTCTTCTCTATGTGTTAGAAAGGATGGATTTTTGTGTGAAGTAGAAGAAATGAGTGGAGACTTACATCTATTTAGCATCATGCTCAGTTTTTTGAATCGTACTCCCTTGTGGTTTCTTTTAGAGCTCTAGAGGTTTGGTACAAGTAGATCCGCTCCCCATTTCTTTTTATGTTGGTGATGGAAGCTTTGTCTAGGCTCTTGGAGAAAGCAGTGGAAGGAAACTTGTTAAGGGTTTTTGAAGTTGGATGGCCTTTGCATTGAGGTTTGATCTCTCATATTCTTTTTGCTGATGATACTATGTTTTTTGTGATGGGGATGTTGATCAATTTGGATTTTGAGTGCTATCCAAGGACTTAAATATTGGTACCAATGGATATACCGATGGTCCAAAAACACGGATATGTCGGATATAGCGATGGATATTTCGAAAATTTCAATATCGATTTACGTATATGATGAATATTATTAGTTAAACACGGGTATTTTTATTGAAACTTTGGAAAACAATGATTTAGACTCTAATAAACAATCTAGAATCAAAATATTGCAATTTAAATGTATATAATACAAGTATGTGTTGTGTAGGATATAAAAAATGTGATACGCTGAGAAAATAAATAATATAAATTTATTGAAATTCAACATCCAAGTGTCACATGAAATTAAAATGTTTAAATATATATCATTTACACAATAATACCATGTACCAATAGTTGTTGAATTATATATGATAGATGTGTGTTGTGGTGTGTGTGAAATTGTGAGGGGTGGAGCCTTTATCTAAAAGTTTAAATGATTGAATTATAGAAAAGCTAAAAAGCTTAAAACGTTAAAATAGTTAGGAGTGGCAGCCTTTGGCCCTTCACGTGAAGGCTCATAGAATACAAAAGCCTTTTAAGTCTTTAAAGTAAAAAAGGATCTGCAATTCTGTAAAGTTAAAAAGTATACAATTCTGCACAGTATCGATACTTATTGATATATCTATATCGTCGGTAACTTATGATAAAATGGGAGATATTGTCGATATATCTTGATATAATCGATAAGTACCGATATTCTCAATATGTCGTCGGTATATCCATGATATTCTGCTGAAACGAAATCAACATGGAATTTCGTATTGATGTGCACCGATACATGGATAAATCGGCTTTATATGGCCAATATTTCCGATATTTAAGACTGGTGCTATCCTCTTTTGTTTTGAAGCGGTGTCTGGGTTAAAAATAAGTGAGTTAATCTTGATTGAAAATCTTGATAATGGTTTGAGGCTAGAGGGTTGTGAAGTGGGTCAACTTCCTCCCGCTTCTTTTGGTTTACCTCTTGGCGCTTCTTTCAAGTTTAAAAGAATTTGGGATGGAGTTCTTGAGAAGGTGGAGAAGAGGCATAGTGATTGAAAAAAGCTCTCTCTAAAGGAGGTAGGTTGACTTTGATTAAGAGCATATTTGCTAATATTCTGACCTATTTCTTTTCTTTCTTTAAAGTCGCCATTTCAATGGCTTATAGGCTCAAGAAGCTTCGAAGAGGCTTTCTTTGGGCCAGGATTGGGGAGGAATTCAAATTTCATTTGCTTTGATTGGGGAACAATTTGTGTGCCTAAGGAGATTGGGGGCTTGGGTTTATGCATATTTTTTACTCGGAAAATGGTTGTGGAGATTTGCATTGGATAGGCAGAGTTTACAGTGATAAAAAAATAGGGAGAGTTGTTGGAGAAAAGTTTCCCTTTGGAAATATGGAAGGAAAGATAGAGATTGGCAAGGGATTTTTATGATTGTGAACTACAGAGTGTATCAAAATTTTTTATAACCTTTATAGGGCATCTTTGGTGAGGTTTAGAAAAGACTCTTTGGTGTGGAAATTTGATGCCAAGGGTGTCTTTAGTGTGAAGTCTTTATTCTCCTTGCTTTGTTCGTCTACTAGAGTTCCTAGGGGGCACTTTCCTTGTAAGAAGGTTTGGGGTTTGAAGGTTCCTTCTGAAGTTGCTTTTTCTGCTTGGACGGCTTTAAAAGATAAATGCTTTACGGTGGATAATTTGGTGCATTTTGTGTTGATTTTGAGTGCTTTTGTTGCCTAACTGGTGCATTTTGTGTAAAAGACGAGGAATAACTGAGTCATATCTTTATTTATTGCTCTTTTACAAGAGAATTGTGTTCTTCCTTTTCAATTTGTTGGGAGTTTGTTGGGTCCTCCAAACATAGTGATCGATCTTTTTTGTGGTTGGTGGTGCCAAGATGAAGACCGTATGAGTAAGGATATATGGGACTTAATACTGCCTTGTCCTTTGGGGGTGTGGAAAGAAAGAAATAGAAGAATTTTTTAAGACGAAGAACATTCTTTGCGAGAGATGAAAGAGCTCCTTCTAAAATATCTGTTTCTTTGGTTTGGGGTTGTGGAAGTATAGAGTTCCTTCTTTGGAGTTCTTAGATTGTATTTTTGGGGTAAAACATAAGGGTTTTTTATCTCTCTCTCTCTCATTTTTTTTTTTTTTTAAATTTTTTTTTTTGCATCCTATATGGCTATATACTGGTCTAAGGCCTTGTTCTCTTTTCTTGCAATAAAATTATTACTTATCTAAAAAAAAAGTTTTTAGGGTTTTTAGGAAGTCCTAATTTTCAATGGAGGGCCTAGAGAGAGAGGAGGATGCATATATTATGCCCTTGGTGGGTTTTCTTTTATGAAATATGTGAAGACTTTTGGGGGGCAACAAATTTAAAAAGGGGTGTTCTTGTAAAGGAACAAGTGCTTGAAGTATGTGTACTATTGGCGGACCATTTTTATGGTCTAACTTGTGGACTGGGAATTAGGGGGAAAAAAATCTTATAATATCAGAATTCATGTTATATTAGATCATTTCTTTTCTCTCCACTTGTATTTTTGTGCTTAGTTCTAGTGTCGTGTTTTGCAGCCTGTTTCATCTCATGGATTTTGAGTAATTCCATTTACAAAATTATTGTCACTACATGGTTCTGTGTTGCAATGTAATGTTGGTATAATATTCACATTTTTTTTTCAGTTGTTATGTCAATCTTAAAGGTAACATCTTTTATTTGTTTTGCAGATCCCACCTTGAACATTCTTACATCTGGACCGTATGGTCTTATATTTTCTTCATTTATACCCTTCTACTTCGATATTCCAGTTTCAACACGGTTCCGAGTATTTGGCATCCACTTCTCTGATAAGTCTTTCATATATTTAGCTGGTCTTCAGGTAATTCAGTGTCTGGCATGACTGTTATTTATTTTATCTGCTTATGACATGTGAGCTAACTCAAATGCAAAAATGTTCCATTCCATATCCATGCTCTGTTGTCCAGTTCCAAAGACGTACTCTGTGTTTCTATGTTGCAGCTTCTTTTGTCATCCTGGAAAAGATCTATTTTACCAGGGTTATGTGGCATCCTCGCCGGTTCCTTATATCGTCTGAATGTCTTTCGCATCCGCAAGCTGAAGGTTATATCCTGACGCCATTTTATATTTTTTATTATTTAAAATCTTTTTATTTATTAATTGAAGTCTTCTTTTCCTTTTAGCATCCATAAAATTGTTTAAGAACCAACAAATATTACTAAGCTATCATGCAACTTGTTGAAATATAAATGTGAAAATGAGAAGTTTACATCTCACAAGTAAAATAGGAAAGTGTGAGTTCAATTAGAAATCAAGAAGGGAAAAATTTTGTATGAGGTGATAGGAGTAGGCTCATATGGGATGTGTAATAGCTTCCACACTGGATATAAATTCTGTAGTATGTGTGTCCATAGGGAACACCTTGCAGACCTGAATACATCTTTTACCACTGCACCACATCTACTTTCTGTTTTGTTTTGTTTTGTTTTCTCATTCAGATTGAACAAATGTTCTAACTGTTTATAAAGCCAATTTTGTTGCCAATTTCGCCATTGCTATATCTCAGTAGGATGTTTATTAAAAATAATACATGATTATGCATTATGCTTCTATTTTGCAGTTTCCAGAGTTCATCAACTCATTCTTTTCACGGCTTTCTTGGCCATCTACCGGAAGTCCACCTGTAGCACCAACTAGGAATGTTGTCAGAAACTTACCATCCTATGCAGGTCGCCAAGTGGAGGCAAGTATTTTGCTGAATGTTTTGAATCTTCATTTACTTAGAGATATATATATATATATATATATAGATATAGCATTACAGTACCCTGAACTTTTCCAAAAATTCCAATGTGGTACCTAGACTATTTTTTCTCTCAATTTCATACTTAAACTTCACTATCGTGCCCAAATGTGGTCCCAACCCTTAATGCCATCTAAATACTTAACGGACACATCATGTGTTGTCACGTGAGTGACATGTGGCATCCCATGTGGAGCCTACGTGTCAAGGGCAGTTAAAACATAATAGTTGAATAAACACTTTTAATACCCTATACTTTTCATTTAGTTCCAATTTAGTACCTAAACTTAAAAAAATTCTAATTTGATACCCAAACTACACTGAATTGTACCAATTTGGTCAAGCACAAGTTTTAGCAAACCTACATTTTTAAATTGACTTTTTTTTAAAAAAAAACCTACTATAATGGACGATGGACATGTACATGAAAACCTACAATTAAAAGACATGAACTTATGACTCATAAAGGCAACATATGATGTAAATGTCCATCGTCCATTGTAGTAGGTTTAAAAAATCATTTAAAAAAAAATCAATTGTAAAAAATTAATTTTGCTAAAATTTATGCTTTGACCAAATTGGTACAATTCAGTGTAGTTTGGTATCAAAGTAAAATATTTTTCAGTATAGGTACTAAATTGGAACTAAATGAAAAGTATAGGGTACTAAAAGTGTTTATTTAACTATTATGTTTTAGCTGCCCTTGACATGTAGGCTCCATGTGGGATGCCACGTGTCACTCACATGATGGCACGTGACATGTCCATTAAGTATTTGGACGGCATTTGGGTTTAGGACCACATTTGGGCAAGGCAGTGAAGTTTAGGTATCAAATTGGGAGAAAAAATAGTTTGGATACCACATTGGGATTTTTGGAAAAGTTTAGGGTACTAAAATGATCTTTACCCTATATATATTTATTTTATTTTTTTGCTCCTGTTTTTTCCCCTGCCAACACACACTAGAAATTCCTTTACAAGAGAGATGTGTGGGATTCAAACTCCTAGCCTTTTGCTGTATAAAAATTAATGTATGCTTTGCATAAACACATGTTTATACATACATGTAAAAAAGTGTTTATGTATATGTAAACACGCATGCATGGATTATGTTAGGAGTGCTACTTATCAAACATAGAATATCACATCAAATTAATTCCTCAATTAAGCTCACTTCAACGGGATAAAGTCCTTAATCCTAATTACTTGTACAGATCTCTGCCATTCAGCTGTGTCTAACCACTTCGACTGACAATCCTTTTTGCTTTCCTGTTGCTGTTTTAGTGACTTTTTATTTTTTATGTAATTGCTGTTGTAGTGGCTTTACCTCGAAACAATTATTTCTTTTAGGTTCCATTGCAGAAAAATATTTTTCTTCACAATGTTCTTCAGTCTCCATGAGTTTGCTCTAGACTTTCTTGTCTACATTCTTTGGCACTTTGTGAGTACTTATGAAGCAGGTTAGCCTGGTCTGTCCACACCTTTGGCATGGAAGAACCAACCTAGAGTTAAAATTTAAAACAGTCTTAGGCAGTTGTTCTGCAACAAATAAATAGTAAATATAAATCAAGCTGGCCATTTGTAGAGATGGAGTTTATTGAACATCAATAGAGGAAAAGGGACCTAGTTTATTCTCTGGTTTCCCAATCATTTGAGCACTCCAAGCAGCTCCCTGTTCTTTTTATAGTTGATATTGTTTGTCAAAAGGTAAACCTTATAACTGCTACTATTTCCATAAAGACAATCAAATGAGTTCTTGTTTGCAAGGTTTGCAATCACTTGAACCATATCCTCTAGGAACAACGAATAGCAGGTTGGAATCCCCCAAATTCATGCATCAGTATTGGACTGTATCTTGAATCACACAAATATTGGAAAGGGTTCTTGGTGGTGTGAGGTCCAAAGAAGTGTAAAATTTCTTTATAATTTTATTTTGTGTTGGAAACACAGATTTTATTAGTGAAAGAGAGTAATACAAGGAAGGAGGAAGATTATTCCCAAGCAAATATGGAAGCAAAAGAACACGACAAACTAGGAGCCATAAAAGACCCAAACACCCCCAGACTGTTTAATAAGTGGCATGGAAGAAAGTCGGGCAAGAAACACTGATTTATGAACCCCCCCCCCCCCCCCCCCCCCCAAAAAAAAAAAAAAAAAAAAAAAAAAAAAGCACATTAGCTATACTCCACTCATGGAGAATGGAAATAGTCCGTTGACATTTTATATCCTTTTTCATTCTTCTTGCTTAATGGAGGGAATCGACTCCAATGCACATTTCCAAGACGGGAACATCAGATGGACCTTTATCCTTTGGATGTGTACACCAGATGAACCTAACAGTCATCTTAAACCTTTTAACTGCTTGGTGCTAAGTTTTCTAATGGTAACCAATAAAATTGAGTATGATTATTATGGCACATTTAGGGGTTTTAAACCAGCAGGAAGGGCAACAAAGTTGAAGTAAAACGGTCACCCCTTAAAAATGGTGCTATTAAAAATATACTATTAAGTCATGCTGTAGCGATAAGTCAATAACAATGTTCTGTTGTGATTGTAGTTTTTCTGTACATGATATTGACTGCTTCTGAAACAATTAATTTCCTTTGTTAGCATCAGGGAAACTACCCTTCTCCTATGGCTTCCACTGTAGAGCCATCTGAGGATGCCATCGCTACATTGGTTTCAATGGGCTTTGACAGGAACTCTGCTAGACAAGCACTTGTGCAGGCTAGAAATGACGTCAATGTGGCCACCAACATCCTTCTTGAAGCACAGTCCCACTAATCAATGGAAATTTTGCTTTGGAAACTTGTATGGTTCTGCAATCAGAGGTGGAATCTCATCCGTAACCAGAGAATCGAACATTTTTGCACATTTCTAGGACCGGATTGATCTGCTGCTCCCAAGAACCCATCAAGCCGCTCATGGTATCTTTCTCAGGGTTTTTCTTTTCTTATTTTCTTTGGTCCCTGTTAATTTTACTCACAGCTGTAAGTGGCAAGATACAATTGGTACATTGATATCTCTGGAGATTAGGAGCCTCTACAATTGACTACACCTTATTGAGCATGCATATCTTCTTTGAAAGAGACTTAGATATGTATAGTTACAGTTTCATGCATGCTGGGCTGTTCACATGCTGAAATGTTGTAAAAATGTTTGGTTTATGATGGCCTCTTAGACAGTTGGATTCTCATGTCTCTGCCTACTTTTTTTAGGTTCGTGATACGAATTTTCTCATTGCTCTTTCATTTTACAAACAAATTTCTAGGAATTTTCAGACTGACATTACGTCTGTTAATTGCATCCAATTTCTTCCCCCCCCCCCCCCCCCCCCCCTCTCTCTCTCTCTCTCTCTCTCTCTCTCTCTCTCTCTCTCTCTCTTCCCATTAGATAGCAAGGCTGCATGTAGTTCAGTTTCATACGAGTGTTCCATTTTCAGATACGAAAGGGAAATGGTCTCTAGTGAGAACGGACTTGAAAATATATTTCTGGAAACATGCTTGAAAGAATTTCTTGAAAACCGCCCCTTCTCCGGAGAAGCTGTAGGGCGTTTTATATTAGTTCGTGGTTTCTAAGATTTTTTAAAAATGTTGAAGCGAATATGCATCCTAAGAAAAGGAAAACAAATATATGTGGGAGCGTAATGATAGTGCCATGGATCTGCACCTCCAACCTTTTTTGGCCTCTCAAAAATTTGCCAGACATCCTAAATGAGACTAGTACATCTGGTGACATGTTATTTAAAGTACAGGGGAAAGTCTAGTGTGTGTGTGTGTGAATATTATGTACTTATTTTGCCAACTGAGGTATCTGGACCGATTAATCCTTGGACACGAATAATGTCACTGCTCATTCTTTATTACCTAACACCTAAAAAATTCTAGTTGGCGTCTGATCCCCTTTTTGCTGATAGGCGGGGGGAGTCGAACCCTGGACCTTCCACTTCCTATTCCTTGGGAGTAGGACATGGGTTGAGCAGTTCACAAAGAGCTAGTAGGTGCTTCCACGTGCTCAGTCTCACAAGGCTCTCGTTAAGACTCATAAGCAATCCCAAACCGAAATATAAAAAATAATTTTCAATTTCAATTAATATAAAAGAAGCAGCATAACAGACGCATGAAAGGAAAACGATATTTTATTGGAACAAAACAAGGGTTTCTGGGAGAGTGAAGAGGATAGAAAGACAGACTGCCTTCAAAACTTTAAGAAACCCAAAGGCCACATCCAACAGATGACACCAGCTCCTGTTTCAAGATTTGACATCAATTCATTCCAGAATTTCCAAAGTTTCTCGTGTGTTAATTTCGAGATATTCCTTGTGCCCCCAAAATAATTTTTTATTTCATTCTTAAGAAAAAGAGATGTTCTGAGACCTTGAAAGGATAGATCTTACTTATACAAGTCAATGACTTGGGTTTGTGATTATTTGTAAACACATGAAACTGCAAACTAAGAAACCCAATTTGGGGCGGGGGCAAGGGTGGGTGCGGGTATAGGGTTTCAAAGTCGGGGAAGGGACGGTATATTGCTGACTCAACCCCAACCCGCACCCGCACCCGCACCCGCCCCATTCCCATTCGTAAACCCAAAGACCTGATGCATTAAAAGACATACAATAAGGACACTTTCTAAGCAACAATTGAAAATCTATAAATGCACGATAAATGAAACAGATGAAAAATTCGACTGAAGCCTCCCCAAACATATTTTAGCCTCGTAATTCTCTTAAATACATCGTACCAAAAACAATTTCAACTGCATATAGAGAACCTCCATGACAGCATTAAATTTAAGCAATCAACCAACTAGGTATAGTATTGAAAAACCCAAATCATACCAGTAAGCGTATACTACAAGGCACTACTTGAAATTCAATCTGCAGCTGCAGCTCCTCAAAGGCATCATGCAAGGCAATGGTAGCCATCTTGGAAATAATGTAATGTGATTGACAGTACCAGAATCTTTAAGATTATTGCTGGGAAGATGTTGAGCACTTGTTTACCCCACTTAACTGTATTCTCCTTTAGTTGGGGGAGAGGCTACATAGGCCGCACTTTTTGCACCAAGAAAATATCAGACAGTGCTGATGTCTACTCGGCTTTTATGGAGCTGAAAGGCTGGAGTGATCCAGCTTCCACAACTGCATTGGATGCCTGACCAATTGAAATAACCCAGGCGGGATTCACAGTGAGCACATGATAGCTTGCCCTCCAATGCACCTTCTACAACTGGGTGACAAAATAGAGACTGTCAAAATACTCCGGACATTTCAAACATTTGCATGCATATCACAGAATGCATGAAACCTAACCACACAATTCAGCTTACTTGAGATTGATTTGAGACTCAACAGAGATGATGAATAATTGTCAAACTATTTGCAAAGTTCCCAAACTGTTCTTAAGATCTAGAATTGCAAACATATGATTCTTTTTCATTACATACATTCATTTGCCCTAACACATTAGTTTTTTCTAACTTCATACTTCCCACATAATGACAATAGTTCAATTAGTTTCTCTTGGCAAACAATTTCCAAATTCCAAATTTGTCACAATGCTCAGAAGGAAAGCTGGTCCACTGAAGTTCAATAGATTCTTTCCATGCAAGAGATGATCCAACTACAATTTACAAGCTGAACCACTGCATGACATTAACACCTATACCATTTTGGTTTGAACCAATCAAAACCTTGACCCAGGTATTCCAACCTAAACCCCACAACCAGTAATGCACTAGGTAGGGTATGGAATATAGTTTCGGCTTGTGCTGCTGTTTCAATCTATATCTACCAGACTACCACTTTATCCAGGAGAAATCCTAGACATCAGAAATTTTAGAAATAAGGAAATTGTTATATGTTTTGTACCTGCTGTCATCCACCGTAGAGGCTCAACAAAGATGGATGAACACTGAAACTCATCAGACTTGTTAAAAAGGTTGCCACTTCTGCGTTTGAGCCACTCAAAGGATGTCTCACCCTCACCTGGAATGTGACTCACGACATTCTCTTGCAGTGCAATAACTCTCCGGCATTTCTTGCAGCGGTATGCAGGAGTAGAATTTATTTCCCCATTTGAAGATTCTTCTCCCTCAGAGGACACAACTTTTGTTGGCAAGCCTGGATCTGCCCCAAATTTAGAACTGTCTATTTTTTCTCCACGATTATAAGAATCACCTGAAAACATGGGCACAACACCTTTTCTTAAAAATGAAGATCTCCCAAGTTACAATTGTCCCTCAATGCTCATGTTCATAATAATGATAATAATGATAATAATAATAATAATAAAAAAACGCCATGATAATTTAAAATTTTACAAGGAAAATGAAAAGCTTTAAATTTATAATTTAATTCATTGGTAAACAAATTTTAAACTTGACTGCTACCATTCAAAAATATGAGCTAGTAAGAGATTCAGTGTACAGCTTATAATAAAAAACAAAAACATTGAATGTAAGTGAATCCAGCCATTTTTATGCTAAGCCAGCACAACATCTTCGAAGGGGAAAACGAGAAAAGCAAACAAATAATAAGGATTTGCACATAATGAAAACAAAGCAATCAAAATCAGGGTAGGAATTTTCTCTCGTCAGCTCAAAGAATGCCCCAAGAACAAAAGTGATTCCATAAAACCTTGTCTTTGAGGTCTCAAATTATGATATCTATAAGGTTAAAAAGCTTCTTCAATCGATCAACAAGAATGATAAACAGATTTGAAAGAACATTCAACAAGGAAAAGATCAATAACGTTGGAAAAATACCACATCCCACATTGGTTAATTATAAGCTGACATTGCTTCAGATACCTGTTTGGGCCTTCCACTTACAAGCTTAGGCTTTTAAGCTGGAAACTTAACACATAATAATCTTCCCCTATAGATTCAGGTATTGGCAGATAATCATTGATTAATTTTTACTAATAAATTGATCAAATGCAAAGCCCAAACAAAGCTTCAACTACTAATTGTTTTTTGATAAGCTTCAACTACTAATTGTCAAAGCAGAAACTACTAATTCTCAATGCTTCCCTTGACCAGGGGATCGCTAGGAGTACCTACCTAAGAGTACAACCAAAGTTGGTAGTTGATAAGCCATTTTGCAATGCACGTTAAAGGAACCAGGACATTGTTTTCGTGATTACGATTTTCCACACCTTCCTCAATGAGAACAATCGTGTGGAAAATACATGGGCTTCAAGGATTGTAGATACTACTTACTCCAGATTGATTTGACAAGTCTCCATCTGATATAACTCACATTAAGTTTTTCAATTACATTGACCAAGTCTGAAGACTATAGAGCAATTATAAGCTCATGATAATCAGTTTTTATCATAAGTCCACTCTGATTGATCAAAAGATCAATCTTCATTCCAAAAATCCATTCTGAATCTCATCACTAGAAATCAAAGTTTTAACGAAATTTCAGGACTCTCATGGCTTGAAGGTCAAAGAGGGCTATAAAAGCCAAAATGTTTTCATATGCTTTTATGCCCAGATTGAGTGATCAAATAAGGGAATTAAATTATGATTGAATGGTCAGACCAAAGACTCAATATATTTGTAAAATTAAGACAAAGGAGAAAAAGAAACATTAGTAATTTTAGCTGACAAATTTGGATCTCCATGAATAAAAATTGGTTTGCAGTTCAAAATTCAATTCCAAACCCATATATGGAATTTCACCAAAAAAAAGAAAGGAAAAAAAAAGGAGAGAAATATCAATAGAGTATTTTCTTCCAAAGTCAAACCAACAGGCATCCTCATGTCATCATATTGTACCAACTAGATGTTGATGATACTTCCTCTAGGGTTATTCAAGATAAAACAGAACAGAGAATAAGAAAAGGAGAGATGGAAGGAGAAAGTGAAAAAAAAAGGAGATGGGAAGAAGAAAATTCTAAGAGGGAAGGCATAAAATGGTCACCAAAAGAGGAGAGAGAAAGATATCAGAGAAAAGAATAATTCCTAAAAGGAATTCAGACTTTGTGCTCAAAGCACATTAAATCGGAGGAAGAAGATGTGGGAGAAGAAGATAAAATTCCTCTTATGGTTTGTGCCCAAATAGAAACTTTCAAAAGGAGAGAGTGATGTGCTTGAATTATCATGATGAAGTATACTATAGTATACTGTCCAAAAGCTTCTAGCAAGTGTTTTTTACTTGTATTTTGTTTCCTAGTTGTATTAGTATGTTTTAGAAGCTTCTATAGTTAGTTACTTGTTAGTTTGAGTTAGTTAGAGATTAGTTAGAGTTAGTTAGAGCGTAGTTACAACTTACAGCTTTGAATGTCTATAAATAGACAATTAGAGTTAGTTCAATTCAGTTTGAAGAATATTTCATTTTGTATGAGTTGTTAAAGAGCTGAGATCTCTTTCTCTATCTAGAATCAAAGTTCCTTTAATTTTCCCTTAGTTTCTCTCTCATTTTTACAATTTCTAGCATTTTCTAGCTAGAATGGATGGTTTGGGAGTGAGTCTCATCATTTGGTATCAGAGCAGTGTGTGTTCGAGCTCCTGTGGTGTGCAATTGCTGAAATTCTTCTTTTTCTCCTCTGTCCTGACTTTAGATTTGCTGAGTAGATTTGGTCGAATGCACCTAGGGTTTACATAGGCTTTGTTACAGCCCTGAATAGCAGCAGTCGAAGCTTCCTACTGGATTGCGGTAGCCTTCAGTGAAATTCTGGAGCAATTTTCCCTGGTTTCGAATTTTCTTGGCTCTTCTCTTGGTGCGATTATGGAGTCTGATGCTTCACTTGGTGTCGCAATTCCTTCCCTGGTTTGAACGAAGCTTCTTTGTGGTTCAAAAATGAAGAATAAGGGTATTGTTGTGGTTCACAGCAACTTTTGGCCTGAATCGAGCCTTGCTAGGGCTTAACTTCTTAAGTTCTACTGTTCGATTTCTTTCCGTCAAACAGTTCTTGCAGTCATGTTAGAGTCGACACTTCATTTTGGTAGCAGCAGTGTTGGGTTTGAAGGTTAGGGTAGTCAATTTGAAAAGCTAGTCCAGCGAAGCCTCAATTGTTACTTGCTTCGATTCTGTGAGAAGCTTCTGACGAGAGCTTCTGTCGAAGGTCTGGTTTGCCAACTACAATGATCGTAACTCTTCCCCACCTTGGTCGAAGTCTTTACGGCTTTGATTACAGTCATCAGCAGGTCAATTTTATTACAGCAACACAATCGAAGCCTAACAGAACTTTGACTCGATTGTTACTGTTCAATCCTTGCTATCATGGTCTAATCGAAGCCAATAAAACCTTTTTTTTTAATCTGATTGTATCTTGTCAAGCCTTGCTTGACTGTGACGGCATCAGTGAGTTTCCATTCTTGCTTCGATTTAGTGATTGTGAAGTTGACTCTTTGAGTAACACCACTTTGGATTCAATTGAAGGGTTAGTTCTCTGTCTAAGGTCAGTAAACAAGCTCAATTCTTCTCTGTGTCGAGTCGAAGGCTGCAGTTAATCTTCTGGTCAAGATTTCCACTGCAGCAGATCTCTTGCCTGTGATCTAGAGCTCTACCTCAGTGATTCTTGTTGCAAAGAGCCAAAGACTCTTTTATTTGATTCAAACCAGTGCTGGGACCCATCAATCACAGTCCAGCTTAAGCTTCAAATTTCGATAGACTTTGTTTAAAACTAAGACTTATTTTGCTTCAGAAACATTTTTTTTTGGTTGAGATAGCTGCTATTATGGCCCATTATGGAGAAGGTAGAGGAGGAAGGGGAAGAGAAAATGTTGTAAATTTCAGTAATGAAGCAAATCCATACCTTTATATGGGTAGGAATGATACCAACCAGCAAAATCAGCCACAAAGAGAAGGAAATCGTGAGTTGAGGAGGAAAATTGAGGCTTTGACGGATGTAGTCCAATGGCTTGCCTCTTATGACATTGAAGTCTCGAATTTTCAAGAAAACCTTGATCCAGAGGATTTTCTTGCATGGATAAATGCTCAAGAGAATATTTGTTTACCATCACATATTGGAAGATCAAAAGGTTAAGATAGAAAAGTCTTACCTTCAAGGTAGTGCCTCCGATTGGTGGAAGTGTTTGCAACAATCTCACCAATGGAGTGGAAAAGAAAAGATGAAAAGATGGGATAAGATGAAAAGGAAACTTCAAAAGAAATTTTTACCCTCCAATTACATGCCGATTAAGTTTGAAATAGTCAATGAGCATTGCAAGGGGCAAGAAATTTTAGTTTCTTTTGGCACTTATGTTGTGGCAAAGAAGGGAAGTCTTCCTAGTGAAGAATTGATAGGTATTTTGGATTATGCAACCCCCGTGTTTGATGATTATCACAAGGAAGCCTTTGTGTTTTATGAGGATGGTAGTGAGACATTTGTGTTTGATGAGGATGATGCTTTGTTGGGCAAGAAAGACAAAGTTTCCACTTAAAATTTTAGTGGATGACTTTGAAACAGTCTTTATTTTTTATGCCTACGATAATGATGAAGATTGTGGGCAAGCATTTGATGTTGACAAGGTTTCCGCTGAAAATTGTGGGCAAGAAAGACAAAGTTTCCGCTGAAAATTTTAGTGGATGACTTTGAAACATCCCTTATTTTTTATGCCTATGATGACGAAGATTGTGGGCAAGCATTTGATGTTGACAAGGTAGAAAGTGAAGACATGAAGGCGTTTTCAAGTGCTGTTTGTAAGTTATCACAGCCATGTTTTGATCAAGTTCCTTGTGATTTGCCACCCAGATTTCCTTTTGTGCAAGATATGTTACCTTGCTTCGATAAGGGACATTAGGAAGCTTCTCTTATCAAGGCTACTCATCAAATGACTCATTTAGAGAAGGTTGAACTACAATAGTAGCATCACAAAGAGGAACTTAGTGGCTGTTTTCCTTGGGGATTGGGATATGTGTGTGGCGATATTAGTTTTCAGCTTCCAAGTGGCTTCAATAAAGCTTCTTTTCCATTTCCAAAAAAGATGTATGACAAGGGAAGACTAGTTAGTGAATTTTTGCAAGATCTTCATGCTTCTAAGAGGCTCATGATTGGGAAACTCAATGTCAAGCACAAGTTTCAAGCTGATGATTGCAGAGAGACGCTTCTTTTCAAAGCAAGAGATCTTTCTTGGGTGGTGTTAAGGGAGAACTTCAACAAGCTGCATCAAGACCCACTTCTATTTCTACTTCAGACTTGAGGACATGTTTCTTTTAGTGGGGGAGTCCTGATGTGCTTGAATTATCTTGTTAATGTATACTATAGTATACTGTCCAGCAATGTCTAGCAAGTGTTTTTTACTTGTATTTTGTTTTCTAGTAGTATTACTATGTTGTAGAAGCTTCTATAGTTAGTTACTTGTTAGTTTGAGTTAGAGATTAGTTAGAGTTAGTGAGAGAGTAGTTTCAGCTTTGAATGTTTATAGATAGTCAATTAGAGTTAGTTAAATTCAGTTTTTGAAGAATATTTCATTTTGTACGAGTTGTTAAAGAGATGAGAGCTCTCTCTCTCTAGAATCAAAGTTCCTTTAATTTTCCTTAAATTTCTCTCTCATTTTCTCACTTTCTAGCATTTTCTAGCTAGAATGGATGGTTTGTTGAAGTGAGTCTCATCAGAGAGAGAGAGGGTTTTAAAAATAGATAAAAGAAGTGAGATAAGATAAGGGCGTTATCTCACTATTAAAAAATAATCATTCATCTCATGAGTTTCATCTGGTTTTACACCACTGTAGACTTTAAAAAACCCTAAAAACATGTTAAAAACAAAATTTTTTCCTAAAACCCTCAAAATTTCCAAAATAAGGACATTACATCACTATTAAAAAATACATTCTCAATAAGACCCAAAACAACTCAGGGTTGTGTGGGGTTTGACCACAAGAGCCAAGTGTGACAGATGCAAAGGAGAAAGCTACAAAGTTTATAAAGTGCACATCATTCTAATCTGGAATTACAGCTCAAACATCGCCCAAGCCTTTATATAAAACACTAATCCATATATTGGACTAAAACTTGGACTAATCCTGAATCGATGCTAATCTATACTATTATAGAAAGCCAAAACTTGGTTTGGTCTCCCAACAATTTAAAAGAAGTTTAAGTCTCTTTAAATTTACGAAATTACCCACCTATATCCAAACCATGTAACTAAAAAATGGGCACTAATATATTCAAATGGCAACCATCAAGACCCAATACTTCTTTACCCACTTGTAACTGCTCCCCATTATCCAACAATTCTCTCTAGTGACAATTATGGTGTTGTGCATGCATACGCATCGTGTATGCAACAACCTCTATTTTTAAACTAATACACATGCTGTAAATTAAATTAATCTAGGCTAACATAAGTGTACCATCAAACCACTAAAGTAATATTTTCATGTTGGACATCCTTGTGAGGAAACTACCTTTTTCTTTCTTAATACCACATACTTCAACTTAAAAAAATCTTGTTTGTGATGCGTACTTGAAATCGATACACCATTACACTCTTAAAGCAACATCAGCACCATCAAGAATTAGTGGTACAAAATGCAGAGACATGAATAAGGCATTAGAACCCCCCGAGTTATGTCATCTGATCCCTAATACCATTCTCGTCCTCAATATAGTAGGATAGAAATGTCACTGTGACCTCTAGCACTTGCTGTTGACACTCGAAACACTAAAACGATGTGTATTTCTTTGCAGTTCAAAAATAAAACATGTGATAGTGTTGCAACATACTGCCAAGACCTGAGAGGTAAGTCATGGTTGTGAAAACAAGGAGAGATATTGCAAATTGTTTGTGGTTTACGTCAGCCTGAAGTACTAGAAGTCTGGAACCATGCCTCATGGGGCATTATCGTAAAATGGTCAATATTCCAAGAATTATTTGCTCTACCCTGGGGAAAAAAATTTGGGAGGGAAAAAGGAATCTAGAACTTGCATGCCTCTCCCCAGAACAATGAATTCGTTCCTGTTCTTAATAATAATGCATCATGTTGATAATTCCCAAAGAAACTATATCAAGGTGCAAGGAACTTTAAGTCCTGGTGGATGTATATGATTTGTTGGAAGCAAAGGAGGAACAAAGGATGGTTGAGTCAAGGATCAAATTTCAGTTTCTGCATCAAGTCCCATCCTGGCTGAAACCAAATAACCAAAATTTTACCAATTTTCTGGTAATTTTGTATACATCATTGCTGAAATCAGTTGTTATCATCACTCATTAAAAATAAAAAATAAAAAGTATGGGTCATTATCTTCATTGCAACCTTGACCTAACTATACAGGGCTAATTGGATGACTTTCCCATCCCTCCCACTCTATCTAGACTCTAGAACCAAATTAGATAAATTTGATCATAGGACTTCAAAGCTTATCTCACTTCTTTTATCTATGACAAATCCAGGGCCCACCAGCAATATGTAGTCATGTAGACCTTTTTCTGAAAGGGAGTGAACTCATATACATTAGTGTATGATTGTGTTTGCCACTATCATCCCAATTTTGCTTTCTACATCATGACTCAAAGGGTAAAGTTTTATTATTTCACAGAACCAAACATAATAAATACCCACAAAAATCTAAAGAACTAAAATTATGTACGGACAAAATGCAATGGCCATTGAATGCCTACAACATATCAAGCATGAACCAAAGGAAAATAAAAACAAAAAATAAAAAAAGAAAATGTACCTAATACTTTCAAGCGGAAGCGCTTATAAATAGGGTTAGCATGATCAACCTTAAAACCCATTTCTTCGAACATTTTTAACTGCAATGGAAAAAGAAGGATACATTTAATCCATGATGGGTTGGACACATTGAAAACTAGTACCCTAAAATAACTTTGCGAGGTAGTCACATAAATCACAGACTGATATAACATTGCCTTGTATCACCTGATCCAGAAAACCATCATTGGGGGAAACAAACTCACAGCTTTGCCGTAAGGATTCAAGTGCATCTGCATGAATGTATAGGGGGGGGGAAAAAGGAAAAATGAAAAATGAAAAAGAAAAAATAAAATATGAGAAATAAAATCTATAAACTTTTCAATATCTTTCGAGAAAAGAGCCCTCCAGATTTTGAACAAACAGAAGATAAAAGTCATCAGGCATATACCAATGTGTACACTCAAAATACTCCAAACAAACAAGGAATTTGTTCGAACCTTCTTGAGATAGATGTTCAGTTCTCATCAGGTATGCTGTAATGATAGCTGCACTGCAACGAATACATGCAAAGAAGGGTGTAAACCCTTAGGACTTGACAAAGCAGAAAATTGGAAAAGCTATTACAATGTAGGCCTGCTCTGGAAAATTTCTGGACATTTGTCAGCGCACTGACATGAGAACAGAACAACTTTTTCCATTTTTATGCACTTTGGGATGATCAAGAAATAAAAATAGCATATATACTGTTTCTGGATACTGGTTACCAGTTATAATTTTGTGCACGTAATATAAGTACCAATGCATGGAAGCAGGTTGCATCCTCAATCTCAAATATCAGAACCCATCAGGGTTTAGGAATTAAATGGGCCTCCTATAAGCTGCCTAATACATCTAAAGGACAATAAGACAACCAACAGAACTTATCAATATTTGGCTTAGCAATTTTCAATGAGTCTAATTCTAAGTACATTGGAACAGAGGGGATAACTGCTCCAACATTATCAAGACTCCTTAAAAGTTTGCAAGATGGTAGAAAACGGAGGCTATGTTGTTAGTATGGCAACAAACACAAAGACAACATATGAAATTAGTCATCCACAGTTCTACTCATTAACTAGACAGAAATCATGATAGTAACTTATAAGAGGTTCTCATGCCTTACCACTAAAGCAATATTTCTACAAATGAATAGAATATAATGGATGAATTCATACAATCATCCATTAAGATGTTCGTAAACCTCTGAGTGTAGCATATCATGACTGTTGGACTCAATGAAAAACTGTTACATGCAACAAGGAAGTATACAACTAGAAGATATGAACAATGTTATCAAGGCATCCAAGTGACACCTAGGCAACAAGGACTCCCTAGATGATTTGTAGCCTAGGTAAAAAAAAAAGTATGCTATTATTTTACCTCCTTTATCCTTTATATTCATGACATGTTTTGAATAATGTGTAGAAGTACGAAGCAAAGAAACACGTATATATATATATATATATATATATATATATATAGTCCCTTTCTTATAAGGTTAACCTAACCTAACCTAACTTTGAGTTAGGCCACATTCCAAAACTCTATATCTAATTTTTATTTTACGAAACCAACCATTGGATTAGATCTACTTCATGTGAAGGTCATGCATACCAAAAATCAAGTTGATCCGAGACTAAGAACTAATTCATTCATAAATGTCCAAAATAAGCGATTGTGATTGATTAAAAAAATCTAATTTTTGGATCGAATAGCAATCAGTCTCGGATCAACTTGATTTTTGGTATGGATGACCTTCACATGAAGCAGATCTAATCCAACGGTTGGTTTCGTAAAATAAAAATAAGATATAGAGTTTTGGAGGGTGACCTAACGCAAAGTTAGGTTAGGTTAACCTTATAAGAAGGGAACTATATATATATAAATAGAGAGAGAGAGAGAGAGAGATCTAATATTGTGGGTGCTTGCACCGCATCTTTAACACATGTATGCAACTACACACCAAAAAGAAAAACATTACCTAATACAGGAAAATTTCACAATAATTCAATTATAAAACTTAATTTCAATATCCCTGCCAAATTCAAAGTGGAAGCAATAGTTTAATCTGTTCTTTCAGTTACAACACCAGAAAACCATATTTCAAGCTTGTATTCTCATACAACAAAATTGTTAAAAACAGAGGACCGTCAACCAACAGTTCATAAGTCTCACAGCTTCACAGAAGAAGCTAATACAGTGATCGTCAAGTCAATTGAGACTATGATGCACTCTTACAATATTTAATAAAAGAAGGCTATGAGTACGGTTTCCATGCTACAATTAGGCATCAAGAAGGGCTTTAAAATCCCTATATTCATTCAATTTTTCCAAATTTATTCCCTATATCATATAAAGGTTATTTGGGTCAAAAAATAGATTCAGAGGACCCCCGAGGTTGATTTCAATGATGTCTCGGTATCACAATCTAATATTAGTAAATAGGCAAGAGTCCAATTTCAGAAATCACCAAAAACAATTATATAAAAACATTAAAATGAGAATTAACAAATTCATATAAACTAAAGCTCTCAAATTCAACAAACAATACTGAAACCAATTTTATGGTCACTCACACAATTAGATTGCATAAAGAACAGAAAAATAAATAAAAACAATTAGAAAGAATGCAATAAACATGTTATACCTTCTTGAGACACCAGCGAAGCAATGCACCAAAACAGACCCTTCTTTTCTACTCTCATCAATGAAGTCCAAACACACATCCAAATAATCCAACAAATCCTCACTCTCCATATCTCTCAGTGGCACCGCCATCCTAACCAGCTTCAAATCCTGGCCGGCGTATTCCAATGAGTACAAAATCTTCTCCGGCGACAATGAACTCTTCGCACCACCATCACCGGAATCATCCTCGGAACCCGATTCACCACCGGACGCACCAACGTAAACCTTCTTAATTTCCTTGGTAGGGATCTCGAAACCGCGCCATTCCGAGAAAAACGATATCGATGCTGAACTGAGAACCGATAGTATATGCGTAATCTCGGTGCTACCTTTCTGGAGAATCTCAGCCGCGTCGCTGATGTTACCGATGAACAGATGCTCGCGGACAAGGTACGGCATGACAACACACCAAACTATATAGTTTTCGCGGAAACCCTAGATTTCTTCGCCTGATGAAACTGGAAGCAATTAATTTCGACCTAAATATGCACCAAACCTTGTTTCCCTACCAATCCGAGCTTTCAGCCAAAATCGAGATTAACGGTCAAATAAATCACTTTATGCTCTGTTTAGTTGCCTAGAAAATGCAGGAAACTAGAGTTTTGAATATAGGAAACCAAAATAGAATAAAACATGATATTATTTCTTCTCATTTCCATTTCTTTCCCTCAGTTTTCTCGGCAACCAAACAGGAGATTATGGTCAAAGAAATTGCAGTAAATTTCCCTTTTCTATTTGAAAAAGATTCTCAAACCTGAAAAATCGGATTTTCCCGGCGACTGAAGCTCTTCTTCCTCTCTACTTATCTTTCTCCTGCGCCGTTGGGGGGGATTACTTACGTGTATTTATATTGATACTTGATAGGTCTTCGCACGTGCGAGTGGCTGCTACGGCTTTACAAAAGATGGGGGAGTTGGTACGTGCGAGGTATTGCTAGGCAAGTTGGGCCTTCCACGTATGAAAGATACGGGCTTGGCCTTTTGCGGGCGGGAAGAAGCCAGGGCCCACTAAATACTTTCGGCTTCAAGATGACCTCATGTGATGAGGTGGAGAGATCAGGGCCTTTGGCAGGGAATGATTGGTTGATTCGGATTCTACCAGTGCCACGTGTACTCCATGCTGGATGGTTTGGCCACGTGTTCAAGGTATAAATTCTCTAATTATTTCTGAATTTTTTCATAATCTCTCATGCATTTTTTTTTTATAATAATTATGAAAATACAATGAGGGTGATTGGATTGCCAGTGTTTGTGATTTCTAGCTGCTGCTGTCTACAGGAGATGATGGAGATCAACTTGGCAAAGTCCCTCAATTTGCAACCATGAAGGAAAGAATATGCTGTTTTTCATGGACGCTTTTATACTTCAGACACTTTGTGGATATTCATTTAAACATTATCCTTTTCTTATTTCCTATTAATAAGGTATAAGACAAGAAGAAGGAAAAAAAAAAAAAAGGAAAATAACAATTAGTGCATGGTATGAAATTTCTAATTAGTTTTTTGTGAAAACACAACATTTTATACTTTTTTCAGAAGAAAATATTTAGTGATCTTATTAGAATAAATTCTAATGAAGATTCAGATTTTGATGTTAGATCAAGCCTATTCGCTAGAAAATAACAAACATGTGAACACGTGTTCGTTAAAAAAATAAGTAGTCTATATGTCAAACAAGTATTAACATCTTGTAGTGTCTATCATTGCAAGTTTGCAACCATCATGTTAATTAGACTCCGTCGTTTCTCTCATACTTGTGGAGATAGTGCCAGTGAAATGGTGTTTTGAATTAAGCATGGTGGTGTTGATAGTGGAGAGTTGATGGAGATTATGGTACTGGATGTGGTGGGGAGGATGGTGGTTGTATTTGGTGGTAGAGATGATTAATTAAAATTATTTAAAAGACTGCTTAATAGCTAATCTATTGTAATTTGATACTAGTAGAATTATAATCATGCAGAAGGAAATGAGCCTTTAAAAGGAGGGAGTGGGTACTGGGTAGGAATAAAAATGTCATGGTAGAAAATGCAAGAATGATGAGGCTCCATCATAAAAATGCAGCAAATCCCAAATTCCTTTCCAAGCTTTTCCCTTAAGGGAGGTTAAAGAATGTCTTTTCCCATTTCCTCACCATGAATCTATAGACTAAAGCTTTTCAAGCTTTTCCCTTCCCTTATCCTCAAATTATTTAATATTTAAAAAATAAAAAAAAGAGGGCGGAGTTGTTTTTTTTTGGGGGGGGGGGGGGGGTGCTAAAGAATGCAGCAAATCCCAAATTCCTTTGGATAGATTTTGTAAGAGTAACCAAACTTAAAGAGGGGGGTGCTAAACATTTGCTTGTGCTTGGATGTGAATGCAAGGTGTCATAAGCATGGTGTCAAACCTTTAACTTTTTAAAGTTTTAGGTTAAAATTAATGCAAAGAGATGGCTTCTCTTTCAAGACAATCTTTCCAAATCAAAGCTTTCTCATGGTTATAATGATTTTGATGAGTTTGGCCTCTTATTTACCATTTCTTAGTGTTTTTTAGGGTATTTTTAATTAGAGTAATGGATACACACGAGGATAACATTAGTTAGCAAAAAAGGAATGAAAAATATTTGAATGTAAAGAACAAATAAAATTATGCCAACATGAAAGTGCACCAACTAATTTTAAAAAACGCAAAAGCTAGTTATCCAATTTAATAACTAGCTAGTGCGTAGTGCTTATATGATGGAGATGGCCAACATGTGGAGAACCCATGGTAGTATGGTTGGGGAAAGTTCCAGATCAAGCATAGGGCGAATGGATGATGCATTTTTCTGGAAGCTGTGCGTCCCTAACAAAGTCAAGCATTTTGTATGGCGTGCCCTAAAGGGCATTTTACCAACAAGAGCTAACTTGGTGAGACGAAGGCTCCCACTTGATCCATGCTGTCCTATTTGTGGGCAAGAGGAAGAATCCATTCTTCATAGTCTCAGGGACTGCGCTTTTGCCAAGGAGGTTTCGCAATGTAGCGGTCTAGAATGGCGGGGCGGTGTGGCACAATTCCCGGATTTTAGGCTTTGGCTAAGCGAAATCCATTAGCACACGAATAGGGAGGTTACTTCTCTAGTCGTGATGACCATGTGGGCAATATGGCATGGTAGAAATCGCTTTGTTTTTTGAGGGAATTAAGCAGGGCCCAGCACTGTTGTAGATACGGCAGCTAGCTTATGGAAGGACTTTTCAGATAGTGGTAGAATTCATGGGCTAGCAGGTGCTAGGCCAAGAGATATATGGCATCCTCCACGTCCTAGGTTCTTCAAACTCAATGTTGATGGTGCTTTGTTTTCTGACCATCAATGTGTTGGCTTGGGTGTGATTGCTAGAGATGGTGAGGGCCAAGTGATAGGTGCCGGATTGAAGAAACTCTTCGCCATTTTTCCGGTGCTGGTGATTGAAGCTTTGGCAATGCGGTTTGCATTAGATCTTGCTTGTGATTTGGGGCTGCGATTAGTGGAGGTGGAAGGGGACAATGCGGATATTGTAACTGCTATTAACTCAGTTGAGGTTCTGCTAACCCCATTAGGTCTCCTCATTGAGGACATCCAAAGTACAGCAGCCCAATCTTTTGACGCGGTGACCTTCACCCATATCCGTCGCAAAGGAAATGCAGTGGCCCATGGTCTTGCAAGGCATGCTCAGCATATTGAGGATTTTTGTGTTTAGATTGAAGAGGTTCCCGAGTTTATAAGGGACCAATTTCTTACTGATTTGTATTTGTGATTTTATTTATGAAAATTCTAGATTGTTCATCGAAAAAAAAAAAAAAAAAATTCAAAGCATGTTTTTGTTTTTCTAAATAAAATTAATTAATCGGATTTCTTCTAAACACTATTTAAAGGTATGTCTTCATAGGCATAATGGTAGTCTAGCTTTTACTTCTTCAATTTAGTACACCTGTAAAGCCAAACTGGTAAATAATGTGAAGGCGAGGTTAATTTCATGGCAACCATATTTTTCTATTGCAAAAAGGACTTTGATACTTTTTGAATCTAAGAAAAACGTAATATAGGTCATTTTAAATAATAATAAAAAAAAAATTTCAAAAGAACCATTAGTCCTGGCTTTTATCTTCTTTCCTTAAAGAGGTCCTGCGTGGGTTAAGTGTGTGCATGTCCTATCACAAGAAGAAATTAATTTTAAGAGGGAGTTTATTTCTTACACATAAAATATTCTAATCTCATCCTCACTTAATTGACACTTTTTAAGTTTTTAGAAAAAATATGAAAGGATTTTTACAAAAATCGTTATTACTAGAAAACATCATTCTGAATAACTTTGTAGAAGAAAATTTTTTCAAAATTTGTCATTTAAGTGGATTTTTGGACCATTTGCAATCTTTTTTTTTTTTTTTCTTTTTTCGTTTTTTTCAAAATGCATGTTCCATGAAAAATGCCCAAAACTCTAATTAAACGACAGATTTTGTAAAAACTTTTATGCTACAAAGTTATTTGAAATGATGTTTCTGTAGTGGATTACACGACTAGTTTTCGTAAAAACCTTTTATATTTTTCATAAAATCTTAAAAAGTATCAATTTAGTGGGGGTTTAGAGTACTTTACGTGGTGGCAATACCCTTGCCCTAATTTTAAATACTATTCTAGGGTTGATTTCCTTTTCTCTTTTCCTTTTTTTTTTTTTTTTTTCGCAGAATGTACAATTGGAGAATACACTCACACGCACTTACACAAAAAAGAAACCAAGACCTCCAAAAACCCCAACATGTCATTAGACTTAAGGGTCATTGGCTTTTTCTAGGGTACGGTTGACTAACATGGACATAAACAAAAGTATCGTCAACAACATATCAATTAATATTAAGAAAATAGACTTAATTATTCGATTGGCTCTAGGAAAAAGTAAAAATTCCAATTTAAAAAAAAAAAATTTTAATTTTTGAGATTTAAATTTTAGGAAACCCTGATCCAATCTTGGGGTTCCATTAATTAAGTTGAATAAAATAAATAAAAAAAAAGGTGAATATATCACTACCAAATGATACATCCTAAATCGGACTCAAATTTGGTGAAGTTTGCACCTTTAACTGCGTGGTACAGTTATCACTGAATCGTCGCCACATGGTAAATGAGAAACATGAACGACTAAGATCTTTCTCAGTTGAAAACTGACAGTGTTAGACAATTGGACATGAAATGGTTGTATTGAATCTCAATGCTCTACATGTGTAGCCCATGGACTGACTACTGCATGGTGCAGTTAAAGGTGAAAACTGCACCAAATCCCAATCCAAACTAAACCTGTCATACCAGCTGCCCAGTGAAAAAAGAGCACTTCACTCTTTCACAGTAATTCCTCTGACTATTGACTTATAACAAACTGACTACTGACTTTACTATAAACTATTACAAACAAAAACAAGTTGATAGTCAAAGCATCCTCATGGGAATTACTCCTCATAAGGCAACTGCATTGGTAATTTCCCCAAAAAGAAGATAAACCATTCTTTGAAAACACGTCCATGCCTTGCTACGTGCCGTGAGAGAGAGAGAGCAGCTTGTGGCGGTGACACACCATTCTGTCGTGTCGTGTGACTCTATCATGTCGGGCACAAAACCCCAATATTCTGTCACGTCCGTTTCCTAAACTGTTTTTAAGATTGGACACATGTGTGTCCACTTCAATCACACACACCAGAGAATCTGCACAACAGTCCACTGTAAAACATGCCAGTGGCACATAAGGTCAAGGGCGGTGGAAACTTCCCTGTAGCGTGTGTGCACCATCACCTGCCAGCCAATCCATTCTTCTCCTCCCTCATCGCCTCATAATTGACAAGGCTCTAAGTGGAGAGACCCCATGATTGACGGCTATGTGTTCATAAATTATTCATGACAGTGACATGAGTAATACTGCTAGGGAAAGCAACCAAATCATGGGACCGTCCCAATTATTTGGTTATACATTGGACTGTGTGGTCACCACATTTTGATATGGTATTGATATTATAAATCTATGGCTTCTATTTATTTTTATTTTTATTTTTTTTCCTTATTTTGGATGGTAACTACATTAATGAATATGGTTTTTGTCCTATCTGCACACTTGACCACTTGTAGTTCCCAGATTTTTTTTCCTTTTGGATTTTTGTGGGGTTTCTTTTTTATTAAAAAAAATGAAGAGAAAAAGAAGCAAAATTCATAGTAGAGTTTGGACAAGTATTATCAATTAATCAAGCATCATCAACCATTTATGCCAAATACATGGATGGTGTGTTACCCATTTCAAATTGTCTAGCAAAGAAAGGTTCCCTATCAAGAGGGTAATGCATGGGTTGGAGGCAGGGGCGGTTGCAATAAGGTGCACGTGTGCGCCTGTGCAACCACTCAAATATATATATATATATTTTAAATTTTGGATAAGTAAATTTATGTAATGCTTTAGTCTTCATTGAGAAAACATAGTTAATTTTTATTAAATTTAATTAAATTTTCATTAATTTTGATTAAATTTATTAAAATATATTACTTTTGTAAATTATATAAAATTAAGGTTTAGTTTATTCTTATGTGCAACCATTAAGAGGAACTTTGTTCCATATTGGATACAGGGTGTTAGGAATGGTATATAAATAAAATTCCTCATCTTTAGAAGTCACCTAAGTTTTTAAAGTATATATGGTGTTGATTTTATGTTCTACTTCATTACTTTTATTCAGTCATGTCAATGTGTGACTTTTACCCTTTCCCATTTTGTTAGGATCTTGTTCTATATCGGGTAAACAGGGGTGTTAGGAGTAATATATAAGTAGGTTTCACGTCTCTGAAAGTCACTAGGCATTTTAAAATATAACATGTTGTCAATCTTATGTCCTTTTATCACCTCTATTCAATGATGTCGATATGTGCATGTGTGTGTTTTCTTTTTTTCTTTTTCTTTTTTTTTGAGAAAGAGGGGTGGGAGGGGGGGGGGGGATTATATGCCCATCACTCATAATAATTTTATACCGCTTAAACCTTCCTGTCATTTCTTAATAGCTTGAGATACACCTCATTTGACTAAAATAAAACTCTCATTGAAAACGTAAATGAGCAAGGAGAGGATTATAGTTTCACCTTCTCAGCTTTTACTCAAAAATAATTTGCACCCCTTTACTTTGTTTTCATACACTTTGATTACTTTATGTTTAAAAAATATATTTAATCCTTACAATGTGAACATCCTTACAATGTGAACATAAATAGCAATTCTAAGACTATAACCTTATTATATATATGATGATGAAATTACAATTTTATTTCCATTTTAGTCCTAAAAATGTTATAAATGCAACAAATTTCCACGAAAAAATTAAATGGATGATTGATTTAAAGGTGTAAAGTGACATTTTCTAAACATGAGAGGGTTAAAGTGTTTGAAAAAAAAAAAAAAAAAAAAAAAAAAAAAAACTAGAGGGATGCATAATGACAACATGACAATCCTTTGGTTCCTTGACCTATAAAGGATGGAAGTACGAAATACATATTTAAATAAGAGAATATATATATAAAAGTAAGAGAATATGAGCCATTCATCATAAATAAGTACGTTCAGTTTGCAAGAAGATATGCTAGTGAATCCGATTCTGAGTAGACTTGCAAAAGTAGGCCAAGAGGCTCCCAAAATCAAACCAAGTTTATTATTATATATGAAAAAATAAAAAATAAAAATAAAAAAATAAAAAAGGGTACATATGTTGATTTAAAGGGGGATGTAAGAGGGGGGGTCCCATGTGAAAGGTGCAATTTAGCTCCTACTTGATTGGAGTGAGAGAGGCGTGGTGTGTGGGGACATATAGTGAGTGACATTGGACAATGTTCCATAGAGTACCCACCCATTGATCTTTCCTTAGCTTGTTAAAGCTTCCTACAGTTCCATGTGAAGCTTCCAATTTGAAACTCTTTTTGGGAGTTGAGGAGAACCACTAGACACAGCTGATGGTGAAAAGCCTTCTGTCTTAGATGCCTGACCACATGGATTTCCAAACACTATGAACCACAGAATATAAATATGTACTTCTCAGCTTGAGAGAGAGAGAGAGAGAGAGAGAGAGAGAGAGAGAGAGAGAGAGTATTAGTCTATTACTTGAGTTTGACGATTGGGCTAGCTTCAAAGTTCAAGCCCAATGTTCATGAGTTTAGGCTAAATGTTGGATCGCCCAGCTGGCTCAGCCATTTGATTTGATAATATTTCAGTCATTTAATTTCAATCAAATCCTTTAATTTGTATGGTTGGAGAAGTTTTGAGGATGCATTCCATGAAAAAGTAAACATTATTTACACAGCTTAAATCCATCCTATAAATTTAATCTTCTGTAGGCTTCGTCCAAATTAGAAGAGCCAATGAAAAACCAATTAAAGACAGCTTAGGGTCCATGACATGCCGAAGAGGGGCATGTAAGTGATCCGATTATATTTTCTTTTCTAGGAAAGGTATGATAACCTAATAAATAGCATTTTCTTAACTTATTGAGTGCGCAATCTCAAGTTCAAGTTTATGGAGAAGCATTGATACCAATTTGTTTGTATTAGGGGGAACTAAAGTCTAAAGGGTATGGGTAAATTCTATTGATTGTAGCCTTAAATCCAACCCCAGCCCCTAGCCATAAATCCAAGGGTCTGGATTTGCTGCTTATTATAGTAGCCTGCTGTAGCCGTTGACATAAACTTTGAGAAAATGTAGGTCCTACTGATAGCATAGGTTTTTGTTTTTTGGTAATGGTGGGAAACTCAACATCAACGTAAACTAAGCAAATCTTCTGAAAGAATGGACAAAATTTGCTTAAGAAAGTTCATTCTATGATGATCTAAATTGACCCAAAAAATAAAATAAAATAAAATAAATGCTAGCCAGTTGCTTTATTTCATTCTCTATAGTCTATACATATGATTAATTCTAACATTCATATTAATTCAATGACTCACATTACGTACCTACTGTAGCAATGGTGATTGAATACTAAATGGAAGAAGTGAAGGGTCTACTTGGCCAAGCACTCGGAATAATTTTCTACTCTCACAATTGCAAAATGCAGAAAGCATGGAAAACAAAATAATATTCTCGATTTTTAATTTTTATCCAAGAAAAACAAAACCAACAAAATTATTCTTCCTCAAAATTTCTCACTGTTTTGCCAAAATGTGCTCCTAAAAACAGTTCTCAGGGGAATAGATCAAACCAATGATTTTTTTTTTTTTTTTTTTTTGATGAAGTAATGATGTGTATTAATAAAAAAGAGAGGGGGAGGGGGGATTTAACCCTCATATATAAGACATATACAAGAATTTATTGGTTTGATTAATAGATCAAACCAATGAATTTATCCAGTCTACTAAGTACTAACAGCACTTGTAAGTATGCCACTACCAACTTGCCTCCTGAATGATCGGAAGTACCAACGTACTAACGCCATCAATGCTGCATTGACATTTCTCTTTCAAAATTATTCATAAAATGCGACCATTTTCCATTAAAAACTCACTGATACAGAAGAAAAAAAAAGGGTGAGTACCTTTCTCTGTGTATATATATATTAAAAAGAAAAATAAAAACATGCTTAAACCTCAGTATAGTAATTTAGACCACAATTTACAACGTAGGAAACGTGTCTCCTCGTTTTCTCCATAATCTAGATCCACTGTCTGAAGCTTGAAGATTCTGATCCACTATAGGAGGTTTACTTGTATTGTTAGTAGGAGAAAGACCATAAACGCAAAAGAATTAAGCCATCATAAAGGAAAATCAATGGGATGAACCGTCGAAAAAATGGGGATCCCTTAAAGAAAGCAGTGTCGTCTTTCCTCTTCATCCATGGTATAAACAGGTATTTGCCACGACTTGGTGTTCTTCTTTGGATCATCAGTAAGACTGAGATCTGTATCATCTTCCTTGAATGTTTTAATAGAGGTTTTTGCTCCCATCACAATAAGCCTCTCTATCATAAATAACTGGTAGTTGTTCTCAATCATTGGATCCAAGATCCAGCTGTAATTTGAAGAATATGCCAATTTGTACCTGCAGAAATGGTTCACCAACAATCATGGTTAGCTTGCCTTTGTTTGGAAATTTCAGGACAATTTTGAAGTACCAACATTTCATTAAGTTTTGAACCATCATAAAATTGACATTACAAGATTATGAGCAACTTCAAGCTTTCCCTACATACAGAACATAGTATTACCAGAAATTTCAACCAAAAAAGGAAAAAAAAAACCTGGAAATACTATGGTGCTAATCAAAGCTCCATATAATTTTCTTAGAAGCAACAGAACAAAATTTTTTCCCCTGGAAATAAGTAAAATAGCTTTTTTCCTCTACTACCACCATCATCACCTCTAGCATCATCATCACCTCCAGTGCCACTGCCACCACCACACCACTATATCACCACAAACACGCTACACAACCACAACAACCAACACCGCCACCACCAGATACCACAACCACAACCATTGGCATTGCACCACCAGCACAGCAGCACCACTACCACTACCTCTATTGCCTCCACCACCAAAGTTACAATACTTCCCTTACCACCCAAGCACACACTGCTGTTTTCTTAAAAAAGGTAGCTTCCAAATGAAAATTATCAAAACAATTCTGACTGATACTGGAAAGAGAAAAAAAAAAATCAACATGTTACATTTCTGACTCTTGAATAGTACTTTAAAAAGTATTGCTTAATGAAGCCTTAATATCTGTACAGGTTTGGATTTGTTCCCCACGGGGATTAAAAGTCATTAAGCACAAAAACCAAAATTCAAATCTTGGTGTATAGAGAGTTAAGGAAGAAACATACTGAGTTAACTGATAGCATGAACACTTCTGCCACCACCGCCCCCTTTCCCTTCAAACAATCTACCCCCCCCCCCCCCCCCCCCCCCCAAACAAAACACCACAAAACCCACAAAAGAAAAAAAAAACAGGAGAAGAAAACAAAAAAGAGAAGAACAAAACAACACAGACAAAAATAAATATAAAAATAAAATATCTCAGCTTCTCAAGGGAAAAGGAAAAAAGAAAAAAACACAAGTAGCTAAATAAGGTTCAATTATCGAGATTAGTGATATGATCCCGCTTAAAAAAAAAAAAAAAAAAAGGTTTAGAGATTCTTTTTAAAAGTGCAAAAACATATGGGTTATCAAGTTAAATTAGATGCATAAATCCCATAGATACCTAGCATGGCATAAGTAATGCATAAATCAATCTCAAAAGTGAATTAGATATCCATTGACATAAGTAATGAATAATTGAATATACCAATAAAACACCCAAAAACAAGTGAGTGGCTTGAGAGAGAGAGTTTCATGACATGCCAATGTCATAACAATTTCACATTTTGGAATAATTATTCATCTGGCACAACTTCCAGCCAGATAAATTTTTCTTTTTTAAAAAAATTGAAAAAAGATCATGATTACTTACACAGAAGCCATAGAATATGATTTACCCACCCAACCTCAAACAGATGGATAAGGCATTAACCTGGAATTGAGTTAATTTGAGTTGAACAACATTTCAGGGAGTGAGTTAAAATACTTGAGGCTGATGCAGGAGACTAACAGACAACATAAGATGCATGATACAAACTTGATCTACTAGAAAGAAAGCATGTTACACACGATCACGGAATTTTATATTTAAAAAGGACAGAAAGTTCTTTTGTTGACATGATGAAAGGCTTGTCCATTGTGCCCCAGTTAAGCAACGTAGTGTTTGACATTTTGTCACTATCCAGTTGTCAATTGAACAAGTGATAAAGAAAGGAAACTGAACATATCTATACCTTGGAAGCCAGGTGAAAGAACAAACTGAGTAACAGCTAAAATAATTGGATCCATGTTCCAGATAAAACATATTTTCTGCAGTTTCAGCACTAAGTGTCCTAAAACTGGCTCAAAAAGGGTTTACCTAACAGAGAGGGGTGAAAAAAATCCTGGTTTCCTTTCGTTCGAAGCAATGAATAGAGTTCGTCCAGGTGGGACCCATTTTTTTATTCTACAAAGAATAAACTCCGGACGCGTATCCCTGTCCAGATGAGGATGTAGGGCCCTTTCAACCCCAAACCTGTCCTTTCTGGTTTTTATCTTATCGCCTCGACGAACATGCATAGCATCATAATCACCAAGAAGAACCTTGATCTGTGGAAATAAAAGATAATACATTGATCAATGCGGCTTATGAATGCTTATTTTTTGAAATCCTTTCGGCAAAGACAACAAAATATGCACAGAACTAAGCAGGGTGAAACAGAAATACAGAATGATCTGGAATAGTAATGCAACATTATAACATTAAAATATTTGTGTTGTGTGTGTATGTGTGGCTTATTCTAAAAATGCACATTCTCAATTTATGTCTTGAACACACTTTTTTCTCTTTTGAAATCTTTAAATCATCCCACCTCCCTTTCCCCTCTTAGAGTGAAAAATTCAACAATAGACTGTGCAGGTATATACTATATTTAAAAAATCATTCATGAATCTAGGTATGAATAGATCAATACTATTAATGTAATTCTACATAAAATCCACTTACACCCTTCCAAAAAATTTAAAAGCCAATAAGCCATGTCTTTTCTAGTTTTCTTTCCATATAATTTCTCACTGACCTGATCCATACCCAACTTTCAAAGCACACGAATTCATTACCACCAGAACTAACATTTGGTCTTTGTTTTTCTAAGGCAAGTAGGTGAAGAAGTTGTTCAAACGTGGAGACACAACTAAGACTTTAAACCATGCTACCTTGATATTCATTATCCAATTAAAACTTTAATTTAAAAACTCTACAAAAAGAAAATGATTATGGGAATTTGATTGTTCCTACAATAGAGAATCCCCCTGCTTGGGGACTACATTTTGGGGAAGAGACTAGAGAGGTGTGGTTATTGTGAGATTGGGCTCTCGGGATTTGGAAATGACTCTTTAGATTACTTTCCTTTAAGTGGGCTCTATCAATTTCTGGAGTGATTCTTGTTTTGGTTTTGATTTAGGTATCTATTTGATTTGGTGGGTTTTCAGATAAACCCCACACTCCAGTCCATATTGATTATGGGAATTTGAAGGTTCCCAAACTTGATCCATTTTTTTTATATTAAATTTGTTAGTTATTACAAACTTAATCCAATTTGTCATGAATAATTCAATAGCACTGGTCTATTCAAGGAAAAATTTAGAAGCTGCGCATCAAGCACAATAGTCAACACAAATTAGAAGCTAAATATAATGCAACATTCACCAAATTGTTCCCAAGTATTCTCAAAAATATTTTATTGTTAAAATCCATCATAAGTGGAAGCTTTATGACCTTTTCCTCCAGAATTATCTTGAATTATGAATTGTTTCATCTCTAAATTATGCTTCAATTTCCAACATACGGGCAATACAACTGTATACACAAACAGATGCTTTCAAGAATTCATTCTTCAAAAGAATTAAAAATGGAAAAGGTATGGCAAAGTACTTCTTTAACCCATCTAAAGTTTCTGTACGTTTCACATTAAAGATAACCAAAATTTGACAGATATAGACCCTATTAAATAGCTTGAGTAAAGTCTCAGTGCAGGCACTGAACTGGACAATGCACAATACTAACTGTACGGGCATAGACATATTCAGTTATATCACCACCAATACATGTCCATGTTAAATACAAATTCTGAACTTAGAGGGCTACATAAGTAATAATGTAGTAGATATAGAAAATAATGCAGTAGATATAGAAGTGAAAAAAGAAAAAAAAAAAAAAAGAGGAGTCAACTTCAATGATATAGAACTGTTCCTGCTGAGTGCTGATAATCTCTCAACTACATATATTTAACTTATGAGCTTTAAAATGTATTCTATACAGATATGATATATCCTACCCATGGTCTAGCAATTGCAGGGAGCAGACACATGTTCATGACTCAGGTTCCTGATACATTTCCACATAAAATTTATGAGATAAAAACCACTTTACCCAAGTGACTGGACTAAAATTCATTAACTTAAAATGAATCACGTCTCGTGAAAAGAACACTCCTCGAGAAAACGGAATGTGATTCAGAACCATGTTTCACCAATAGCAAACAAAAGAAATAGCGAATGCATGGTTAATGTGATTACATAAAACAAACCTTTTCTACGGCATCTCTTAGTTTCTTAGCCGCCATCGAAGGGAGAAACGAATATGGCAACATTATAGCACTGCGGTTGTTTCTATCCTTGCATTCCATAAACCTGAAGATTTTATCATGATTAATACCTATTCAAAAACTAGCAAGATTCAAGAATCTCAATTAATCAATGTGGGTCTTTTGTGAAGGAATGGCAAGGAATAGTACTTGAGGACATATATCACCATATCAGATAAAAAAAAAACAAAATATCATTAAAATTTTTCTGAACAAATCAATACAATCACAACATATGAGATTTAACAATATCAGAATGTTTCAAGATTCTTAACATTCTTAAGTCTTAACCCAGTCAAACTGATGGCCAATAGCATTAAGTAAGTCAGAACAAATCCTCAATGGCTCAATGGTTCCTTCCATCAACCTTGACTCAACTAAATCACAAGAATAACCAAGATCTTATAATAACAAACTACAAATTAACAACTGAAGTTTTTTCTCCAGCAATGTGACGATGTTCTCCAAATCACCAAGGACACAGAAATTGCTTCCGTCTTTTTCATTAAGGCTCTGCAAACACATCCAATGTAACAATTGCAAAATATTCACAAATATCCCTAACATAGAGTATAGTTCCCAAATTGATTGTGAAGCTCCCTTAGTATTCCAAATTCTATAATGAATGACAACATTAACCTCTTTTCTCCTACCATGCATTGCTTCTCCAACCACAACCACCCCCCCCCCCCCCCCCCCCCCCCCCCCCCCAAAAAAAAAAAAAAAAAAAAAAAAAAAAGGGATTCTCCTCTGACTTATTATTTATAATAGTTAGCTATACAATTTCCTGCAGCTAATACTAACTGAATCCTAAGTTTGAAAAGAAAAGGCAAGGAAAATCCAACAATAAATAAATAGTTATTTTACCATGAAAGAGGGCTTGCAGTTCGGTTAATGAGCAAGAGATTAGAGTAGCGACTGTTTTCTTTGAGATCAACCCGAGTAAGTTCTCCTACGTGGGCAACACCTCTAGCTCCCAACTTCATACTTGTTGATAGTACCTGATACCACATTTTAGAATTGTCCAAAATTACAGGTACAGTGTCTGACATGAGATCCAAATCATACAAAGAATCCATGGCACAAGAGCTTGCTGCCCACCTACCAAATAAAAAGGAAGCAAGTTCAGATTGTACAGCTGTTTTCCTTTCGGATTATTAATTAATGTATATTATTCAAGAAGAAAACAAACCGCATATATATAACCAAACCCTGTCTCAAATCATTCAGTTTAAGAGAACAGGAAATGAAAGAGCACAAATGACAATTTTGGAAAAAAGAAATAGTGAAACACTCTTTTCAGGCAACAAAATAAACAGTCATTGAAAAACAACCAACAAGGGAAGCTGAAGAAAACTCACATTTCTTCAGAACTTGCATTATTGGAGTGATGAAGAATCCCTTTCTTATTGTGTATCGGATTGATACACATCCTAGAAGGCATCACGAAAGTTCTGCAATGAGAACAATTAGTTAATTACTACAAAGACAGAAAGAATTTTAGGGAAAAAAAAAAAAAAAGGGGGGCGTGTTAGGCATTCTCAAGTATCTGAAGCAATCCCCTGCGATTAAAAAAAAAAAAAACCAGCAATAGAGTAGTCCAAAACCACATGCCCAATGACAAGGTTTAGCTCCTCACCACAAATCTAATCCTGTGAGATCAAAACACTTGTTTAACAAGTGCTCATCTAAAAACTGCAGAAGAACACAATCGACCTAATTTCCAATACTATGTAAAACACATCAAACCAATCTAATTTACAATGTCCAAACATGCTGAAAAAATAAAGCATTCCCATCAGTATAGTTTCTGAAAAAGCAGTACATAAAACCAAAACAAGATTCTGAGTCTTATGTTCTAGTTGATTTTGTCTCCAAAAGACTGAACAATTCAACCGAACTAAGCTGAATAGTTATACTAAGCAATGGAGGTTTTATTTTCTCAGATTCCAAATATCACAAAATATAATGCTCCGTTTGGCTGCCAAGAAAATTTATGTAAAGAAAATAAATTAAAATTTGAAATCTCAGATTTTTGACTACTTGGGACCATCCCCACCCAACAACCCAAAAAAAAAAAACAAAAAAAAAACAGACACAGCATTATATCGAACTTAATTGAACTACTTGTTCTAGCAAAATTGAGTTTTGTATTCCTAAAAACCAAACCAACTAGAAAAAAACATAAGATCCAACATTTTGCTTTCTTTTCTTTTTCTTCCATTTTCTCAGTAACCAAACGCAGGGTAGAAATTCAAAACTTTTAATTTCTATCCTAAATCCACATTTTCTCAGCAACCCCCAACTTAAAACCCGCAATTGAAAACCCAATTCCGAAAACAGCAAAACAAAAACCTAGAATTTAAACAAAGGATATATATATATATATATGTACCTCTGAAGGAACATGGCTTCTTCAAGGGCACACCTGAGGCTTGACTCCTGATGACCCAAACCCTCACAAGTGTCGCAGTGCTTTCCGGGACAGTCGATCCTGTTCCCCCAATACAAGTACTTTTCATGGGCAATGTGCTTCGGATTCTTGAACTTTATCACGCTTTCTAGGGTTTTCGCGGAAAGTGAGAACCCATCGGATAAGACGGAATAAGAAAGAAGTAACAAAACACAAATGGCAGCGAGGGAGAAGGTGAGCAAGAGGATTGGGGATCTAGGTCTTGGTTTGGGTTTTAGGGTTTTGTGATTCGCCATTGGAGTAGCAGAGTAAGGAAAGGAAGCAAAAGTAGTTGGTTTCACCCTCAACCCAGATTCAGCCTGGCCGCGGTTCACTCTATTCCATGACGACCAAATCATGCAGTGGCAGTAGTAGTAGTACTAAATCAACCAATACATGCAAAATCGTTGTTCCTTTTAATTCGATTTGAAGATTATATTTTCAAATAAAATTTTATTACTCCATCAAAAGACAAAAATTTACAATAACGAAGAAACTTAGATAACAAAACCATAAAAAGACATAAAAACTTTATTTTATTTTTTTTTTTTTATAGATAATAAACACATTTTTAATATGTTTAAAAAAGATTAAGATTGAAGTTGGAATGAAAAAATGTTATCACGTATGATCATATATGCATCGGTTCTTCTCTTATCAGTTGCATTCCAAAATTTTGCATAGTAATTTGTATTTTGTGAATTCAATTGTTAGATTAGATAAGCTTCTCATGTTAGCGTTTTATGTCAAAAATCAAGTTAATTTAAATTGGCTACTATTCAATTCAAAATTTGCATTTTTTAAATAACAATCGCTCATTTACGAACATTTTGAATGAAACAGTTCTTAATGTTAGATCAACTTAATTTTTGGCACGACTCACCCACATAGGGAGCAACAATTGGTTTTGCAAAATGCAAATCACTAAGTTTTGAAATACATATGATATTAATTAATATCAAGTGCACCTGATAAAGTGTGTGCATAAAGTTTAAGATGGCAATTGAAGATGTAAAAAATTCCCTTATGATAATAAAGGTCAAGTCTGTTGAGCTACAACTTTTAGAGTGGGTTTGAGGAACAGGTTGGTTAAATTGATTCTCCCATCAAAGGACAAAAAATAGTTCATTTCTGATAATGTTCGCGTGACTATTTTTTGTCTTTTTATGTAAATGGCGACTAATAGTGTTGTCGATTAAAAAAAATAATAATAATTTTGAGGCACATTGAATAGTTTTAAATATTAGGGGGTAATGTGCTGACCCCCGATACGGTAGGGGTTTTCTGTAATTACCCATTTTTGTAATGCCCCTTCTAATTAAAGAAAAATGTGTGTGTGTTTTTTTTTCAATATGAGTTTTGCCTGAAATTGTTCATTAATTAAAGTAAAAAGGTGCTCATAAGTGCAAATAAATATGTTTTTTTATTAAAAAAAAAATATTTGCAAAATATCATTCCAAGACCCAGAATTCTAAATGCAATAACTGTTGCCAACCCCAAATATTGGTAGAGTTAGAACTAGGATACCCAATTCAAATTGGGAGAACTTTGCCCCCAATTCCGTGAACCAATTTGGATCCAGAAGTCCATATCATGATCACAGTGAAAGAGCAAAATATCATTTGTTGTGCACTTTCTTCCATCACAATTTGCAAATATATTTCTCCACAGAGTTGGTATTTGTCCAGGTTAAGGAAGTTTTGATACCATCCTTGCGGTTGGATTCATTCAAGGAGAAGCTGGTATAAGGATAGGTTCAACCTCTGCTGGATTGCAATATTTGAGTCAAGGGTTCGGTTCATCCGCACAACGTCCTTAAGGTTCGGTTCACCCGACGTTGCGTGAGATCCAAGTCATCCGCAATTGCGCATCGATTTCCCGTACAGGTACGTGATTGTTACGAATGACTTAAATCACTACAAGACATGTTTCGTCGCGTAAGTGATCCAAACCATTGAATAAAAACTTTTTGTTGCTACATTTGCTAGTTCTTAAGGGTGCCATCTTAAAATGCATTTCCTAATGTGGGAAAAGGGTCACTGCTCTGTCCTCGCAGCTTTTGAAATTGTAGGTGTAATCACCTGAGCCCATGGGTTCCACAACAAAAGGTTTATCTTCGTCACCTTTCCCTCTCGGAACTAGAAATAAATAAATTAGCCTACTTCTTCAATTGAATAAAAAATTCCAATCTGAAAATGCAAAAGAAATCGATGCCGTTGAAAGTGGGTCTTTGTATAGAGCCTTCACCAACAAGCTACCCAGCACCACCATACAGTGGGCTGATTTAGTTGCAAATCTGCCATGCTGAGTACTTTTTTGCCAAAATGTTCCATGGGCAGGGACCATGTAGGCTCTCCCTACAGAAAACACTGTTTAAGTGGGGTGTGATCGGTCACAATCTGCTATAAAATTTTATTATTATGGGGTGCCTACTGCCAGCATGGTCCCGGTCCAAGGGCTACTCCCCATCCATGGTCTTGGGTGTATGCAGTAATGAGGTTGGACCAACTCACCCAGAAGTTAATTAGTGATTTGGTTATCCATGGTAGATTCTGATTGGACATATGCTGATATCTGAATGGTATAGTTATGATGTTCCATGGGTATTCATATTTCTCCTCTTCTTCTTCCCTTTTTTTATTTTTTTTTCAAAAAAAGGAAAAATTTATGTGGTGGGGAGTACGGCTTAAAACTTCAACAATAGAAAATAATGGATGAATAAGTTGGTCAGTCAACATGCCACAATAAAAAGTAAGAAATTAAACCAACTATCAAGGTCAAATGTTCATCTCTTTAAGAACTTCTTGCAGATCAAAGTAAGAATTTATTAAGAAACCAAGTGCATTGAGTTTCCAAGGAGATAAACCCAAAAACCACAGAACTCCATTTTTTAAAGCTGTTTTCTAATCCTAAATACACCTTGTGATCTACCCTCATCTGTACAATCCTCTAAATTTAAATGACACCAACAGGGAAAAAAAAAATTATATAAGGCCCCCAAAAAAAAGGAAAAAAGGAAAATAAAGAACAACATACCCGACATCACAATATACCATGAGTGGCTTCGGCCACAATACTTTCAACTTGCAGCAGCCCTTCGCAAAGCCAAGAGGTAACACTTGCTTGTCTCTGGATAGCTCTCAAATTGGGCATGCATATTGTCCCCTTGAGACATTTCACTTCAAGGAGAGTAAGGATGGAAAAATGAATATGCCGATCAGTTTTGCTTAAGCCTTCTGAAACGTGCAAGAAGAAACCCCATGTAGAAGTCTGACAAACCCCAAGAAACTGAGCTTCCCATCTGAGTGTCTTATCCAGTCTTGAAGAACTACGTGAACAGGTACTGATGGGCTAAGTCCAAGTTCCTGGAAAAATCCCAAATTATAGAAAAATTGGGACTTCAATCCATTTGGAAGAGAAAACATGTTGCTAAAGATGCTAATTCTTTCCCAGGGTTTTATTTACGCAATAATTGGTCGCTGTGAGGACAGGAAAAAAATGGGAATCTTCAACTATTCAGAGCTGGAAATTGATAGGCGAGGAGTGTTTTCCTCAGATAGTTAGAAGATTAGTAGATTACAAATTTTTATTTATTTCCTTTGTCTTCTTGATAATCAAAGAAAGCACAAAAAGGAAAATCTTTAATGTCTCCAGACCTCTCTAAGCACCTTATTTATTGTAAGGGTGGCTTGCGAGTAGACTTATAGAGGATTTGGATCCAACTAGCCATCAGATGGTCCAAGGTGATCATATTATGATGATCTTTAACCACAAATATCTAACTTATGAGGGGCCCATAATGTGGCGGATCCATTCGGATCAGAATCAGGACATTCCTTGAACTCACATAGAGTTATGTATACTAGCAAAGTAGTTAGTACGTAAAATGAAGAACATCAAAAGTAGAGAGAGAGAGAGAGAGAGAGAGAGCATACTGAGGCAAGTTCCTCTATCATGATTGGTCTGTTTCCATCCTTCTCAAAAAGTTCGTAGGCACGACGTGCATGTTGCTCCCAGGTCTCCATTCCCTCAAGCTGATGCACGCTTATGGCTGCCGCACAAAATTCTTCAAAATCCATTTTTCTATATTGAAGAGAACTCACCTGAAAATTAAATGAGTAGATTCAGCCATTATTATATTTTTTTGTAAAGGTTCTATGCAGTACTTTTTGTTAAGCAGGCGCATCGCCTGGTGGGGTTGGTGATCTTAGGAGCCTTACCATGTTTACATAATCAACAACCCGTGAATCCTTCAAAGCTTCAGTGGAGTTTTTCATCACAGCCTGCTAATTCCAGCATCAATTAGAAAAACTAAAGAAATTATACAAATGACAAGGGAAAAGAATAAAAAGAGAGCTGACCATCTTAAAGTTCTGCAGAGAGATGAATCCACTTTTGTTTGGGCCTAAGAGTGTAAATTGTTCCCGGAGATAAGCTAGCTGGGATACTGTCAATGTCTTTGCAAGAGCCTGTCACAATAACATAATCTCACTCAACATACTTATTGCTCCCCAGGAGAGTATTAGATGTGTACAAAAAGTGTGTTAGTTTAATATAAGAAATTCAGAAGATCTCTAATTTTATTTAATCATGCATATAAATTTTTTTCCCATGCAAGGCCAATTAGTACCTTTTTTTTTTCTCCCTTTAAATTTTTTTAAAATATTTTTAAACTCCACTTCTCCTAAGTGTCTCAAAGACAGCCCCAAGGCCAGAGAAAGGAGAATTGCAGCAAGTAGACACATACTTTCATGAATATGAATCCTAAACAAATTGGCAGGATCCAACAAGAAAAAAAAAAACCCTTACCCTCTATTTGGTTCCTGGATTCTACCAAGGAATAAAAAAGGAAGGGAAAAAAAATGTAGAGGAAAGAAAATGAATGGAAAAGATAAAATCATATCAAGCCAAAATTATTCCAATTATTCTTTTTCTTCCAATTTTCCATTGCAACCAAATTAAAAAAAAGTAGAATTCCTTATATTTTATTTTTTTTCCATGATAAAATCCACAAACCAAATAGAGCCTTAAACAACTTGATTCAAGTGGTCGACATTTAAGCTGAGTTGAGTTGAGATGAGTGCATGGAATGGCAGGTTGGTTCCAGGTTCGGTCTGTCACATGGGCTGTGGAGTCATCAGCATCAATGCTTCTATTCAGCTATTTTGAGTGCTCAGAGATTTATTAATTCCATAATAATTTAAATCTCCTATATATTTAAATAACTATATTTTATAAAGTTTAGAAAATGTAGAGCTTTTTCTACGTAGAGAAGTACATACCCCCAAAGCAGATTTACGTAAAGAAGATGAGCATATATAAGCTTTTACAAGCTTGTATATTATCATATCCAGCGGTATCTTGAGATCGTGATGATTTGCCAGCCATGGATGACCTAAACACAAAATTCAGTTCGCAATCATTAAAATTTCAGAATGACATTTTAAAATTAATAATATGGATACCTATCATGTAACCTGTGGAGAACAATAATAGCATAAGAAAGAGGGTCAGGGTACTACTGCCATCCCGTCTTTTATACATAAATTTATGTTTTCATTTCAAAATGAATGCCATACAGATAAGAATAGAAGTGAGAAGTGGGAACTATGACAGCAGATTAATGGTTATAAGTGTCATGGGTAACCTATATAGGTCCATGGTGACAATTGAATTAGGACCTTTAATAAATTAGATGGTTAATGCTAACTTACTCAGAGCCTGAGCAGCAGTTAGTCTTTTACGATAATCCTTGTTCAACAATCTCTTTACAAAATCTATTGCGTCGGAAGACAAAGAAGGCCAAGGGGCTTCATCAAAGCTTGGATCTGCCTTAAGCACAGCTCGAAAGATGCCGGACTCAGTCCGGGCCCAGAAAGGCCGACTTCCACATAGTAGAATATAAGCAATTACACCGATACTCCACATGTCTCCTTCTGTCCCATATGATCTATGGAGAACTTCGGGGGCTACATAGTATGCACTTCCTACAATATCGTTCAACCTTTCATCTGAAAAAATTTCGAACCGTTAGAATCCCAATCTACTGTTTTCAATAAAATTGGAGGGATGAGTCTCAAGTACTAGGTCTACCTGGCTTTACATAGTCGGAGAGTCCAAAATCGATGGCCTTCAGAGGGGAATTCTCATCTTTAGAAGTAAACAGAAAATTCTGAAGCAAAAAACTACTACATCAAGATTAAAAAAAATAATAAAAAAATGATAACAATAAAATAAAAAGGAGAAAAAAAAAATCACAAAAGAAGGTCATATATAATTTGGAAAATAAACAATTAAAAAAAAATCATTTACACAAATAATTTAATTAAGTAGAAAAATACAAAGTGGTGCACCAATTTGTGCATCTAGCCATTGATCCAGAAAATTCAATAGATAATGCATAATAGAAGGAAAGACATCCTCCTTCTAGGGGTGTTGCATATGGGATTTGAATTTTCTATTGTAGGAATTGGTAATAATACCATATCACCATCGAATAAATGAACCAATCCCCCCCCCCCCCCCCCCCAAAAAAAAAAAAAACCCCCAAAAAAAAGAGGGGGGGGGGGGACTTGGCAATAATTTCCATGTTCCCAGTCCAATAGCATATCTCTTTCTAGTGATTCAAAATTCATGAACCAGAACATTAGAAGTCTTTAATCGATGCAACCTACAAACTTACTGTGGTATAGCCTATCCAAGATATGGTCTTGAACTATATATGACCAAATTCTTCAAATTATTTTAAAGCTTGGGTTTTGCAGGGATTTCCAATCACTCTAGTCAAATTTATCACATATAATTCGATGATTTGTCAATTGCATACCAATATGGGAAAATTTGTCAAAACAAAAACATATTTTCCTTTTCCCCCTCCCAAATTCATTCTCGAATCATTGTTTTGCTAAATTTTAAACATTACTAGTTTACTGGACATAAATATACTATTGACACTGCCAAACAATTCCCAATTACAAAGGTTGTCACCTGTGTTTCACAGACACTTCGACTTGTGACCACCCATGTTGGACACATGAAATGGGTATAGGATACACGTTGTCAAACAAAAAAGAGAGAGGAACAAATTCCAAATTTGATACAATTTCAGTTAAATATCTTCTCAATTTTCTTTTATTTTGCCTAGATATTTCAATAGCAATGGAAAGTAAGCATGTTGAACATATTAGTTAATGTATACACCTCATTTTGCCTCAGGGTAATGAAGAATGAAATTTAGATACTTCAAAGATTTAGTCCTGTCCCCTTGTCCAAAGATTTGAAGGTTAGACGAATTTGACACCTAGACATACACCCGCACCCAACATCATACCTGAGTCCATGCAACATAGGTTGTCACTCTGTCTTTAAGAATTTAGTTCACTTGATCAAAATGACAAACAATTTTTATCATTGCACTGGCCACTAGTAAGGGAAATGAATAGTAGATGCAGCCGAGAGAATTTATTTATCGAAAATCACTGATAGTGACAATGCAGCTTTAGACAGGAAGTCCCTATATTGAGGCTCCATTTGATGTTTGGGAAAATAAAATCCTGGAAACAGTAGCTTTTTTATTTAAAAAAAAAAAAAAGAAAAGAAAAAAGAAAAACCCTCATTACTGTTGTTGCAGCCTTGCAGGACATGAATATATTTATTTGTTGATGATGATTCTGCACTTGGTCAAAATAATGGAATATTTACATCCTATTATTTTCGGGAAGCCACTTTCCAATAGGCTTGAAATAACTGCCTCATTCCTTTTCTATTATGAAAAATATCATCTTAATGCAAATTATTTATTAATTTAACTGACAAATATTACAAGGACCCACCATACTGCCCAAATTAACAGCATGGACATGATTTTTTTTCCTCATTGCGTTTTCATTGTAATGGACAGAGGCTAAATGAAGATTCACAACAATTTAGGGAGTGGGATTATAACAGAATGAGGCAAAATATTAAAGAGGAAAAGGAATATCACAGGGCTATTGAGGAAACCAAAAATTATGGTTCAGTGATATACTGCACAAGCCCATCAAAGAAAACCAACCACCCCCCTGCGGGGAATGAAATCCTTCATGTTTCTTGCAAATGTTCACCTTGTGATGCTTATCCATTTTGACTGAATACTTATTTTGGGAATTTTAAGTTTTTGATTTAATGAATTAAGTTCATTTTGAGCACATGCAGTTTTAAACCTTCCAAGAAAGGTGAAATTATTATCCTCCTTAAGTTTTAAATAGCTGTCGCTGTCAAAGGGAGGCAATATCATCAGTAGGTTTTAGTTTCTGAATTACAAAAAGACATAAAATGGTAATCATTATAAATTTATAAGTCAATTACCTCTGGTTTGAGGTCACGGTGGACCACACCTTGGAGATGACAGTAGGCAACCACACTCAAAATCTGGACCATGACAGCCTTTGCATCGTCTTCTGAGTATTTCCCACCCCTAGATAACACAAATAGAGAATTTTAACCAATAAAAAAATTGCAAAACAGGCCAAAGATTTTAAATAAAGTGTGTAATGGCACCTTGAAAGTATCCTATCCAATAGTTCACCTCCTTTGCACAACCTGAAGAACATACAATATACTATTGGGTAAGCTCCAAAACTTCAACATTTTATATTATAGTTTCTGATTCCTTGCCATATGTATGAAATATAAACTTCAACATTAAGACTGAAGCCGAAAATATTAAAACATGTCGTAACTCTTAAAGTGTGGTATAAGTATGAGGATTCATAATTTAGATTGACCTGTGCACATTTTGGCCGGCTCATCTAAATTTTCACAGAAAGCATGTATAAGATGATTATATGGATGACCCAGCCATGTCACATCCATTCCACTGCAAGTTACATGCAATTTGATGCAGTTGACATCAACATCCATCTAGTTGTTGTTGTTTGACCAAGTCAGACTATGAAATCAAGTTTTAAATACTTAAAATGACACTCACACCTATGAATGATTGCCACATGAACAATTATCGCACCTAATTATCATGTACCAAAAAACAAAAGAAGAAGTTAATATAAGTCCTTGTATGACAATCGTGCACCATTAATATATTATTTTTCGGTGACATTAAGAGAAAAAAACTCTAAGACAGCAGCTTCCAATGTATCACAATTAGACCCACATTAAGAAAAACAAAAGCAACCTAAACTTACTCCATCACGATATAAACATTATCATAATCTTCACAGGCATCATAGAATTGCACTAGGTTCTTATGTCCGGTTAGAGCCCGTAATATTTTTACTTCTCTTCTCACATCCTCAACGGCAATTGCAGTAGTCATCTGCCAAAACACAGTTTTCACAAGAACAAAGCAAAGAATTACATTAGTTCCCATGCAGTCCATGGCTTAAAGGGCCCACAAAATATATATATTAATAAATGCGATTCTACTTAAACAACAAGTGGAAGGAATAGTAGGCCCAATGAAGACCAATTTCTTCTAAGAAAATGACACAAACAATATTGAGAAAACTATGAGAAATTGAGCTACCATATAATATCACTATCCTAACCATATTAACATATCTCTGGATCATGCTTAAACAAATATTAAATCCTGTGGCCTTGAACATGCAAAGGTACTGGAGTCCCATTAACCTTGTGCAGCTGTAAAGCACTAAATAGACATAGATGAACTCTTTATTTCTAAGGAGTAGAATACAATCTAATATAAAGCCCAATCATGGTATTCAAGCATTATCTAAGTTTTCAATTAAACTAAAGCAGTACCTCTACTTACTTTCCAACACCTACCTAATTGTGAAATTCAACAGCCTTGTCAAGCCCTGAGAATGATACCCATAACACTACAACTCATCAGAGTAAACATAGTATCCCCTTAAACTCCAAAGCTATACCCTTTTAACAATCTATTCCTATAAAAGGGATAGTATCCCCTAAAATTCCAAAGCGATACCCTTTTAACAATCTATGCAGATACAGACAAGACTGATCAGAATGTAAACAATTGCAACAGGCATTTATTACTCTCAAAGGATGCTTAGAAGTTAGAACTATTGTCAATTTGATGAAATAAAAGATTACATGAAATAAACAGAGAAAACCGGACCTTGGATTTCGGGATAACCTTGACAGCCACATCCTGCCCTTTCAAGCTCCCTTTCTTCGCCTTCGCCGAACAAGTAAACCCAAAATGGCCACGCCCCACCTCCTCGCCGAGCTCATAATGCGCTACAAACTGCTTCGAATACCCGAAATTCTTATCCAAAACAATCTCACTCTCGTTTTCCTCAGGAATCGAGGCCCCATTCGGCTTAACAGAGCCGTGTCTTCGAGCGAGCAATGATCGAATGTGCTTCGCCGGGGACGGAGGCGGGAAGGGGCGCTTAAAGAAGCGGAGAGGGGTCGAAGTTACGCTCGAATTCGCCGGCGAATTCTTGAAGGCACTGTGCAGGGGACTTGGGCTGTGAAATGGGAAGTTTGAGGTTTGGCTGGTTTGGGAATTCACCGCCGGCACGTCCTCGCCGGGAATTGTTGGGTTTTCGAATTGGGTTTGACGGTTTTCAATGGGTTTTCCGTGACAGAGTCCCATGGAATCAGAAACCCAGGAAGATGAGTTGCAGAAAGCCAAGAAAATAAAAAAAAAAGTTTACAACTTGCAGCTCAAGAAAATGTAATTCAAGGAAGATAATTCCCAGCAAGTATTGAAAAACCGGGAGACGGAGAGGGAAGAGAAAGGAAAGTCCCTATTGTTGAAATGAAAACTTAAGAGAGATTGAAACTTTCAGTTTCATAAACAATACCCAGAAAGGATTGGTACTGTAAAGACCACGAACCCAAGAATTCAAAATTTCCAGTAAAATTCCAAAGGCAAAAAGGGAATCCCAAGAAGGAGAATTCAAACTGAAAACTAAATGGAACAAAAAGGGCAATTCAACTTTTCTGATCAAACAAACAATGCCAGAGGGGAAAAACCATTTAAAATCAAGAAAACAAGGAAAGAGACTTCAGCTGAAGAAGAAGAGGTGAAGAGAAATATTGCAACCACAACAAGAAAGCTCAAGAAATGGTTACAATAAGAAGGAAAGAGTGAGGCGAGAAAAAAAACAGAGAAGTAAGGGAATAAAGATGCTTAGCAGAAGCTGCAAGGAAAGAAGAAAAAAAAAAAGGAAAGGAACCAATGCTTATTTTTTCCTTCTGCTTTTTGTAAGCTTTTCTGTTAATGGTTTTGTTGTGTGTACAAAATAAATCACTTTATAGAAGGGGGGACTCACTATCAAATAATAATGGAAGTGGGGTAGGTTTTGGATCCCTCCAGCCTGTCCTTATTGATCCCTATGCACATAAACTAATTACAAGAATTGAGGTCAGTAGCTAACAAACTTTGTCTATGTATTTGAGCTTTGTTGTCTATGTATTTGAGCTTTGACTTGCTTTTCTGATTTTTTGAATGGTTTTATTTTTATTTTCATTTTCAATTAAAAAAAGGAAAATAAAAAAAGAAAGAATGACTTTTTTTATTTTTTCTCTTTTCTTTTATTTTTTAATAATAAAATTTCCATAACTTTTTTTTTTTTTTTTGGGTAAATGAAAGGCTTTCTGTCAATTCTATCTTTTTTTGGTTTTTAATTTGCAAATTATCAGATAATCTTTTTCGTTTTTCTGCAAGAGCTTGCATTAATAGTTGAATCCATGGCCTTTTTTTTCTTTTGACACCTTAAATTATTTTCACTTTTCCTAATTTTCTAAATTTTAGTTTGAGTTTCAGTCAAATTATTAAAATATTATACTGGAAAATTTTTCCTCAATCTATCCATAGTAAGGGGGGACTCACTATTAAATAATAATGGAAGTGGGGTTGGGTTTGGGTTTGGATCTTCCAGCCTGTCCTTATTGATCCAAAAAACTATTGTATGTACATATAAATTGCAAGGATTGAAGTCAGTAGCAAACAATTAAACTTTGTCTGTGTATTTGAGCATTGACTTGCTTTTCTGATGTTTTGAAAGGCTTTCATTTTCATTTTCAATTATAAAAAAAAAAAAAGAAAGAAAAAAGCAACAAAAAAAAAAGGACTTTTTTCCTTTTTCTTTTATTTTTTAATAATAAAATTTCCATAACTTTTTTTTTTTGTTTTGGGTAAATGAAAGGCTTTCTGTTAATTCTATCTTTTTTTGGTTTTTAATTTTCAAATTATCAGATAATCTTTTCCATGTTTTTGTTTTTCTGCAGGAACTTGCATGAATTATTGAATTGGTGTCACTTCACCTAATTTTCTAACTTTTGGTTTGCGTTTCAGTCAAGTGATTAAAATGTCGTACTGGAAAATATTTCCTCAAATTATCCATTTATGGTCAGATTTTTCAAAGAAATTGGCTGGTTTTTTTTTTTTTTTTTTTTTTGAAGATAAAACCTTGATTCAGTTCAAGCACCCTCCCTAAGTCCACGCTCAGTTGATTAAGCTGTGTAAAATTGTCAACTTTGAAACCCATGATGTATATCTTCTAAGGGAGTGTATTTTAATTTGCAGAGTATGCAGCCTTTGATTGTGGGCTTGTTCCTAAGTAGGTCAGCTACACTCATCCATGTCATTTTCAAGCATTTTGGTCTAAAATACATAAAGAGGGTAAAACAATCATGGCCATTAAATTTATAATTTGCAGTCAATATTTCCATTGCCATTTGAAGAGTGGAGTTTACTCAATTTCAAATGGGTTAGACAAAATGTGGTGGTAGCTAACTTCTATGAAATAGATTTTGGGTTTACAGTAAGGAAAAGGCATACCTCACCAACATGAACCTCATGACTTAAAAGTTGTACCTATTTGAGGTAGGGTGACCTATATAAAAGCTTTAACTGAGCTTCAATTTTAAGTTTGTGTCAATCATGCATTTGCAATTCACTGCAGAGAAATATTAAACTTGTTTTGGAAATGCATGGGGCATGTCCTGCAGTCTGGGTTTGATTTGGGATGGCGCCCACGACTATTATACCATGGAGGCTAGGCATGGCAAATGGCATTCATTCAAATTTTTATGATTCCGCCTCATGACTAATGTGGCAACACCACGAGAGTAGTTTTGATATTCAATGGTATAATGGTGATATGTTTGATTCATTTTGTCTCCCCTTTCTCTTGGTTGGAACTTTGACTTAAATTTAGGAGGAGAGATGATGGCCCTTGGAGTAGTACTTGTGATGAATTGGATTACTCTGCTATTATACCTTAACTTGAGCTCGACCTGTTTATTAAATACTTTGACAATAAATACCTTAACCCGACCCTTCGAACAGCCAGTTCAGTGTTTTTTTTTTTTTTTTTTTTTAATAAATATAAATTATGTATCAAATAATAAGCAATGATTAGCTTCCCTTAAGAACTTGTCATCAGCAGAATTTTCATTCCTTCATCTATGCAGTCTAAAAATTTCAACAAGTTTGAAGATAATAATAAAATCTGAATATTTCTGTTTTCTTAATAATATTTTGAGTGGTTTGCTTTTGTGCAAACAACTCTTTCATTAAAAATAAAAAGAATATTTCTTTTTTCTGGCTGAAACTGACATCAAGTTTGTTAACATGTAAATCCTGCCATCAATTATGCTATTGATGAATCATACTGACATCAAATTTCCACTTGCATGTTTACTTTTTATTTTGAAAGCCAAACAAATCAAACACTAATGCCATCATTTTTAGAATTTAATTAATAAAAAATCAGTTTCAGCTTAATAACTACCAACTACTCCCAATAATATGTTGACTCTTCTTTCCACCCCTTTTTTTCCCTCTTTTTTTGTGATCTTACTGTTAACCCAAGGTTGATGTGTTTTGCAGTGTGATTTCTTCCATTCCTACCCTTCCTTTTGCTTCATACAATTATAATTTTTGAAGCACAATTTGTAGCTTACTTTGAAGAGTTGGCAGCTCAAAACTGTACTCATCACAAGCAAACACTTTGAGGAGGAAAATCACATTGCAGATGAGAATGCCCTGGCCTAAAAGGAAGGCTGCACATAACCGTGACCCCAATTGCCTTAAAAACTTAGTGGATGATATCATCTTATAATGAGAAACAACCACATCTAAAAGCCAATCCTTAACCCAATTATGGTCTTGGTTAGGATATCACTTTGGCCCTGAGTACAACTGATGAACTAGCTATTTATGAGTACTAGCCAACTCCCATCTGCTTTTACAAATGAGTTAAGGTGAGATAACTTGGTACCTAAGTCATTCTCCATTTTTTTTTTTTTTTTTGGCTAAGAGATATCTAAGTCATTCGATTAAGAGCTATATTTTGTCTGAAGTGGATTGATAGAAATCTGGAAAAGGTCGTGCACGCAATAAAAAAAAAAGACCTTTGTTTTTATACCAAATTGCCAATCTGGGTTTGACGTGTCTTCTTGCTCACATTAGGTTAAACCCAACTTGTCACCAATTTTTTGGCCAGCAAGATTTTAACAAATGTTGGTTGAGTTGATGGGTCAATCACAATTTGGTATCCCTAAATGTCATATTGGTTCAGACGCAAAAAGGAAAAATCATCTCTTTTTGTTTCTGTGAAAAAAAGAAAACATACCATGAATTATGTCAAAATTCAAGTAACCCAATAGCAATTAGCAGGTAAAGCCTACATGGTACCAAGGGCTGGTCTTTTGAAGGAGGTTGTGTGTTCAACTCACTGTAATGTCTGCGGGGCGAGGTTTTTGTTTTTTTATTAGGAGTCTTATCACTTATTATCAAAGAACCACAAAGTAAATATATATATATATATATATATATATATATATATATATATATATATATATATAATCTTGACTATGTTTGGCATGTGTTCACCTAATTTATATGTACCATTTACTAGGGGTTGTACCCCGTACATTGGTATGTGTCTCGTTATCCATTAATGCACGAGATCTAACTCCCAATGCCAAGGACGGAACTAGGATTTCATCTTGGGGGTGGCTAAAGCATAGGTCAAAAAAATTTCACCATTCAAAAATGAGAAGCATACTAAGATTTAAGACTACATTAATACATCGAAAATCAAACTAGAGACAATCACATAATGTCCCATTAAGGAAAAAAAATTTGTCAGGAAAAAATGATAGTAATATAAAAAAAAGAAAGAGACTAAAAACACAAAAACAAAAACAAAAAAATCGTTAAAATAAAAATTTGCACTTAATAAGCAAGCAAGAGACGTAGAGTTGTTCCTCTCGCTAAGACTGGTGCTGTTTGCAAAAAAAATCAAGAGAGAAGATTTTCTCTCAATCTCTTGAATCTTTTGTCCGATCAAAGGTGAGACTTAAAGGATACATTTTGTTCAGCCATTCAAGATAAAATGAGAACTTAAAAAGTATAAATCAGTAGATTCGATAAATCTGTAAATGAAAGGCCAAAAACAAAGCTTTTGTTTTTTGGTAATTACCTTGTATTGAGTTTTTCTCCATTATGTATAATCTAACTTCAAGATCTTTTACCCTTTGGATAAAAGATTATTGTTTAACTTTTAGATTTTTAAGTGAGGTTGATTGAAGTAGTCTTAAGAAATTTTTTATTGATATTGGGGTGGCCACGTGAAGGTGAGAGTGAGACTTGAGAGCGAGGGATAGTGAATATGTATGTTATAGAAGAGAGGATTTTGTCGAAGTTGGGGTGGCTATGCCCCCTTAGGCCCTCTCTTGGGTTTGTCTCTGCCCAATACGGAAATTGATATAAGTTATATCTCGTGTTTACCTATCGTCATCTTATATATGTATATAAAGAACAAAAAAAAATTATCTGTTGATGTCCTCTCTCATCTTTACCCTCAAGATTTGAATTTTGGGGATGATGTTTACCATCCACCATCTTGATGTAAGAGTCATTGATAATGTCTTTCCAATGAAAGTATTTGTTGGATCACATTGATACAAAATTGCAAGTAACCCTCAGTAATGTCGGTTATGATGCTTCCTAAATTCACAAGAAAAAAAATACATTGATCTCATGATGTGGAAAACAAGATTTTATTGGAATTCATAAGTCTTGCAAACCATGTGAAAAACTAACATTTATTATAAAATATATATATACCCTAGTACTATATATAATTTCTTGCAAATTTAGAATTTTTTTTATTTTATTTTATTTTGGGAGGGTAAGTAATTTAGAAGTTAGTTGAATTTCGGAAATAAAGAACTCCCAATTTTACTTTTTTTTTTTTTGGGGAGGGGGGGGGGGGAATAAAATCGAAAGCTACTTTATATTTTGAAAGTAACTTCCAGAATCCGATTATTCTCATCACAGGATGAGTGTAGCCTTGGGGAATCAATCATGTGGCAAGTGAAGTGGCGTGTTTGTCAAAATAGAAGCTTGGAAATGACTATTGGATGTAGAATTCATACCAAACAATCATAAGCTATAATCTTTCACACACATTAGTTGCACTCCCTTTGAGGAATTTCCACCATGCATTCAAGACATGGGTGTAATTGATACTAAATCTTGCTAATTAAAATAAATAAAAATGATACTAAACCTCAATATGTATTTTATTCAAATCTTGAATCAAATGCTTGCTAAAAATCGTGTATTTTTTTTTTTTTTTTTTTTATGACGAGAAAATCTAACAGACAAATCATCGGCTTAGTATAAGAATCATGGAAATCTTGTTTGGGTAGCCTTAAGGAGATGAATAGAGTCGAACTCAAAACCTCCACTTTTTGAAAAAAATCATGTATTAATTTTGTCTATACCATGTCGTTTAATTCATGAATGAATGGGCTTTTTTTTTTTTTTTTTTTTTTGGTTCATCTAAATTTGAACTTTATAAATTTCCAAATTTGGACAGCTCAAATTTTTTCGAAGAAAGTTTAATTGGTCAATCCAACTTTCCCAATTGACCAATTATTTGATTTTCCTTCTAATTTTCTGTCTTTTCGGTTGAATGGTTGTCTGTTTTTTTCTAAACCCTATCTAACAGTCATTTGATTTAAGCACATAATTTGACCGCATCTAAATTTGGCCAACTTTATATAATTAGTCATCCAATTTTAAAACCAAATGTGTAGAATTAAAATGTCAAAAAATGTACCAATCATGTAGGTTTGAATCTTTTTTCCTTTTTTCTGAAGGAATTGATTGGGGTGTAAACCAAGCATCAAAAATTAAGAATCTAAGGTGCTTTTGCAGGCAAGTGAATTAATAAGCGGAAAAGCTAGTGCTTGGTGTCTTATGGTCCCTAATCTTACTTTTGAAGGACTCCACCACCAAAAAGGGGTCATCAACTTAAAAACTATCCTTCATGGTCCTCACTGTGTAGTGACAAATTCCTAAAAGAAAAACAATATATGCAAACCATAAGAATTTAAACAAGATTTTAGTCAGCTCACTTTTGAACCACTAGATATAGATAAAACCTTAGATATAGGGAAAGGTGAACAAGGACTATACTGATGCCCCCCTTTAATGCAGAGTGGAGCTTTGTGCAAGACAAAAAAAAAATTCTTATTCTTTGATACCCCTCTCTCCACCCCTTCTTTTTTTAATATAGAATAAAGGTAATAAAGAAAGGGTGTAGAGAATAAATAGTTGTATATATGTTCTTCCTTACAGAGAGAGAGAGAGAGAGAGAGAGAGAGATAAAAATTGCATGTGAACATGCAAGAACATGGGATACAGATGTTTCCAATCCACTGCAAGGAATTCCTTGACTAAAATTACACATACACTATTACCTATACTGGTCAAAGTCTGTCAACACCCATTTGTAATGAGAATCCAATGGTAGGGAAAAAATGTAAATAACAATAAATAGTTGCTTGCAGTTTCTCTCTCTCTCTCTCTCTCTCTCTCTCTCTCTCTCTCTAAGTTGATTAGTACAAGTATAACAAGATGTTGAAACTTGTTTTGTGGCACTGTAATGCCTTGAGAAACAATCATTATTGTGTGTGAAATGGTAAGCAGGCCCACTATATTTCTAATATCCAATATGATAACGTTAGGTGACCCACCACAGCCCAGTTTTCTGTGTGGCAATTGTCTGACCAGAAGGAAGGTAGAGAAGGGAGGGAAAATGAACCACCATTTGGGGGTCTGATAATTGGAATTATTTTTTTGAGGGTCCATTGTAAGTACCACCACTTGGGGAATGGCAGTTTTATGCTGTTTCATTTTTACATTTTTATTTTTATTTTTTAAATGCAAACAATCTTTGGCCTACACATGTCGAGAATCGGTGGGTCGATTCTCTGACTATTCCTTGGCCAGAAAAGATTTATGCTTTGTTGGACCTTTCGTGGGGATTAGAGATTCTCTGGCAAACCTCCCAAAATGCAACTTTGTTGTTCACTTGTTTAATTTTATTCCCTCTTATCCATTTTTTTTTAATTAAAAAAAAAATGTGTTTGATTATAGGAAGCATCTTATGTGTATAGGCCAGGCCCAACCCAAATCCAATCCCAAATGCTTTATACTCGAAAATGTAGCATATATTCTGATGGAATTTCTGTTAGGAAAGGCACTGAGCATAAAAGTGTTTCGGATTTCGAAAAAGCTGAGTGTAATGAAACGAAATTTTTTTAAATGCTTTGGGAAAGGAATCGGTTTCTATACAATTTTTATTATTTATTTATTTTTTCCTTATTATTTCTAAGGTTAGTTTTTTATTTTATTTTTACTAATTGGATATCCAAACACATGGATAAGCTCATCGTTCATCCTACATTAGATAATACTTAGAATAAACTTGATGAATGATTGATCCCAATAAAAAATAGAAAGTCAACTCCAAAACCTTCCATTTCTTAATGTGTGAATTACTATGAATCATTGGTCTGGTGCTTCCAAGAAAAATGTTACAAGAAAATAATGGCCACAAAATATTAGCATAGAAATTTGATAATCAATGAAATCTTGTCCATATTTCTTTTATGACCCTAAAAGCATAATCCAACTTCAAGGAGTTGGTACAAGCTAGGCTTTGGTCTTTTATTTGGTTTACATTAAGAATTAAACCCCAAATCTTTTTTGGTAACTTGGATAAAAAATTCATTACATCAACATAGATCTATACTAAGATTCGAATCTTGGACCTCCTCCCATAGAGGGAGAAGTGCCATTAGGCGATAAGACCATTGGCTGAATCCCAAATCTCAGCCATTCCTATTTCCTAATAGAAGTAAGTCTTCAGTATAACTTGTGACATAGCCACGTGATGTCACGAGTCAATGAGAATGAAACAAAATAGAATTATAAGACAAAAAAGATTAAAGGAATTGATTATATTAGACGGTCTAAAACTATGTGATTCTTATGAGTTTCACATTCCCTACCCTACGCACCTCCAAAGAGCAAGAGAAATGAATGAAATTGACGAAAAATATAGCTTTCTATTTCAATGCATGAGCTGCTCCACTGAATTTGGTGAGGGGTCAATTTTGAAGTACAAAAAATAGTGATCGCTTGGATATGGTCGCTATCAAAATTAGGGACCATTAATTATCACTTTAGTGGGGGTGGGGAAGACCCAACCTATGGTTTAGCTTCCAAAGCGCCTCTACTTGTGCCATCCTGAGGCAACTTTTGTGGTGGAAATTTTGGCAAAAATGCAGTCTTTTTTTTTTTTTTTCTTTTTTTCTAGTAATAATCCTTTTGGGTGGTTGTTGTCGTGGCTAGATGTCAAAGAATGCTGCTGCTACTTGCTCTTCTTATGTTTATTTTGATTTTGCCTTCCTAGTCTTATGAGTTGTTGTGCAATTGAATAAAGGCCAAGGAGACCAAGACAATTTTAGGCCCACCTCATCCTCCTTGTCCACACAATCCTGTGTAAGATTGGGCTTTGGCTTGATCTTAATGGCTAATAGGTCAGAATGGGCTCAGTTTGCAGGACCATTTTACTTGAGGAACCGCTATTCGCAACCCCCCACTTCTTATAAGCCCTACCCATTTCTTTTTAGTTTTTAAAATTTTATGCAAAAATATAAAACGTTTTTGCAAAAACCTGGTTGTTTAGTCTACTAGAAAACATCATTTTGAACAACTTTGCCGAAAAAAGTTTTTCCAAGATCTATCATTTAGGTAGACTTTTTGGCAAAAAATGAAATAAAAGTTATAAATGGCTAAAAAGTATATTTAAACGATAAATTTAGGAAAAACTTTCTTCTACAAAGTTGTTCAAAATGATGTTTTCTAAGTGGATATCATAGTTAGGTTTTCATAAAAACCTTTTATATTTTGCATAAAACCTTAAAAACTTAAAGGATAGGGGGTGGGGTGGTAAGAATGGGGGGTTGCAATAGCCATTCCCTTTTACTTGGCTAATCTTGGGCTATGGAGTTCAGACCTGTCTTCACTTTGTATGCCGAAATTTAAACTTTGCTGGTTGAATTTTGAGAACGGTTATTGCAACCTTAAGTGTATTTGCACGTTCTACTTATTTTAATTTTTCAATGTTTTATGAAAAATATAAAATATTTTTATAAAAAATAGTTGTTTGATCGACTAGAAAATATCATTTTGAACAACTTTGTAGAATTTTTTTTTTTCTAAAATCTATCGTTTATATGGACTTGTTGGCAAAAAACATAAAACAAAAAACTATAAATGGGAAAAAAAAAGTAAAAGAAAAAAAGAACCTACTTAAACAACAGATTTTAGAAAAACTTTCTTCTGCAATGTTCAAAATTATATTCTCTAGTTGACCACGAGCCTAGTTTTTATAAAAACATTTTATATTTTTCATAAAATCTTAAAAATTAAAATAAGTGGGCCGTGCAAATAACAAGGGGCTCTCTAGAATTTTTATTTTATTTTATTTGAGTCATATGAGAGGGCTGCAGGCCTCAAATAAATTTTAAGGCTGGGTTCAAGCTTCATTACAGATTAGGCTGGGTCATGAGGCTCTTAGCCATGAGGCCCATGAAGTCCCACAGGCCAATCAATTATCTGATGTCCTCTGTGATGGGCACGAAATTGGGACTAGACATTTTTGGGTCCTTCTTGGTAAGGATATATTTCCAGTCGAGCCAGCTCAACATAAGTATTTTTTTCTCCCTTTAGTTTCAGGTAGTACTCCATTTCATTATACACATCGGACCAATGCTTCTTTGGGCATGTAGGGTGTTTTATCTTCTATCTCATCTCACTAAGGGCAGAGTAGGATATTCTAAATACCACTCCAAAACTTTTCTCTTATTTCTGATGTGGGTCGAACACACATGGTAAGAAAACATTTTTTTTTTATATATAAAAATATACACCAATAATCCTCCACTTATACTAATAATAATAATAATAATAATAATAATACTTTAAAAAAAAATTGGGCCAAATTAAAACATTATGCATCATGAAGGACCATAGCAATGCCCAAAAAGCATGCAATTTCAGTATCAGAGACAAAGTGTACTAGCTAGGCCTTGAAACTAAGACTACTTAAGGAAGAGATCAGTGAGGTATTCTATAGACCACTCTCAAACTTTCTTATTTTCCAATATAGGAAAAGCACATGGAGGAAATATAAAAATGATAAGAAGCTAAGTATGTAAGACTATTTTTGTTATGCACCAACATTAAGGTCGTTGGCCAGGGTTGATGGGATTTTTTGGTAAGCATAAAAAAGGCCATGGTTGTGGCCCATGCTTGGCTGCTCTGATTGTTGGAAATGATAAAACACACATTATTAAAAATAACAAAGAACTAACTTAAACTAACAAGGCACAGGTGTCTCAAGCGCAATGCCCCTCAAAAAACATATAAATAAAAATACATAAATAAAATCAACAGTGTGCATGTACAGTCAAGGATTATACATGCACTAAACAAAATTAAAAGATAGAAAAACTGGGGGTTGAACAGGATCATGGCTTTCTTGTCTTGAAAGATATCTCTTGTATTACACCTTCTTTTTCTTCCTCCTCAGAAAAAGGGAACCCCAAGAACTCAGTCAATCTCTTTATGTGGGAGATGATGTCTTCTTTCGTATCTTCATATTTCAAAAATAAAACTTTGTTGGTCTCTCTAGACTCAGCCTTCCAAAATCCCAATACATGATCTCAAAACGGCGCCCCAAAGTGGTGGATGTCTCTTCAAAACGTCCCAAAAAATTCATCCAATGTTAGAGGTCAGGGGCAGAATTAGAATTTTCTGTTTGGGGTTGTTACTTATGCACTATGCTTACACAAGCACATATATATATACAATATGTGTGTAAACATAAAAAAGTATTGCTTAGAGGTAAATAATTAAATTTGGGGTGCCACTTTATCAAACTTAAGGATTCCCCTTCATGGAATTAAACACATTTTAAAGGGGTGTCACATTGTGTGTATTGTGTAAACATAAAAATGTATTATTTTGAGGTAAATAATTAAATTTGGAGGTGCCATTTTATCGAATTTATGGGTGTTACTTTATGGAATTGATCACATTTTAAAGGGTTTAAAAAATTTTGAGGGTGCCATGGCCCCCCAACCTTACATGTAGGTCCGCCCCTGCCAGGGATATATGGACCCATACTATCCCTTGGGGAGGGGGGCATGGCACCCCCAAATTTTTTTAGAACCTTTGCAATGTGTTCAATTTGATGAAGTGGCACTTCTACATTTATTTCTCCTCCTACACACATAATATACAAACATACGTCGTATATATGTGTATATGTGCTTGTATAAAAACTGAGGGTCTCATCTGCACTATTATAACCTCTCCTTTGGGCCAGAATTATAATAGGCACAGTCCTCTCAACTATATCACATTACCAACCAATGAGAAAAATATGAACCTCAAAAGATTCAACACCTTTGGACAAGAAAACCCTTATCAATCAATACATGCTCATAGATCCCGATGTGCCACTATCTAAATTGAAGCAAGCATTGATCTTCTTTGGGCCAACCATTACTTGTTAGAATTCAAATAATACAATTGCGATGAAAATACTGTTGGACTAAGAAAATCCCAAGATTGTCAAGAATGGACCACTTTGGTGGCCACCCATTCAATCTAATCCATATATTTTCTTAGGCCAAGATCGTCTTATAGCCCAATCAAATATTAATATATCAATATAATGATATCTAGAGCATGTGGTTTTGAAAAAGTGCTTTATAATTCAAAGCAATAAAACTGTATACATGCTTTCATATATTAATAATACCATTAAAAATTCTACGTGATTACGCTAATGTGTACTAATATTTTTGAAAACAAAAAACTTAAGTTTCATAACTCTAAAATATTTAGATGTGTTAAATTTATATATAATCATAAGGAAATAAAATAAAACTTTAATAATTAAGCATATGTACCTTGGCAAAACTATATAGGCTAACATCATGCTTGACGAAATAGAAGCTACAGACAACTCCCACTGACTAAAACATCACCACAACAAAAGGTGACAAACTTTTCAGAAAACCTTATCAAGTTCAAAAATATGTGAAATAACTAAATGTCGTCTGAATCACAAAAGCTTTATGTATATGCATAGCTAAATATAATAACTTGAAACTTTGTGTTCATAAACTTGATGAACAAGTTGTTAGAATAACTATATGAGTTGTATTTATATATCTCTAATGGCTTGGAAATGAAAACTGTAGTCCAAAACCTTATAACTCATTTCTTGCACATAACTTTATTGCAAACTGCAATTAAATTTGTTTAATAACTATGAAACTGTAAAATGTCTATTTGACATTTTCCAAATAATACTACTCATCTTATCAAATAATGTATAGCATAGAGTATCGTTTCTTCATTTGGACAAGTTACTTAATTAAAATATACAATATATATTACTACTGTCTAAGAACCATACCAGGATCCCTACAAGATCTTTTAGCATGCAAACATAAGAATAGTTTCTTGATCTGTGCATATACTACTAACAAAAGCGAGTCCATATATTTCACTCCATTGTTTTATCAATTTCATCGACCAAAAGATTTTGTCAAAAATAATCTTTATTAACCTTTAGTGAGAGGATTCAGTTAATTTCCATGAATGGGCCACTTTGGTAGCTACCATCCACTTCAACCATGAAATCCCCTCAAAAGTAGATAGTCCCTTATACCGATGAACATGTTTCAATCATTAAACAAGAATATATAGCATGCAAATCTTAAATAGTCTTTAAGTAAACATACTTCATGTATTTGACAGAAACTTTATGTCAAATGCCTATAATTCAATTATACACTTTTAGCTATATAATAGCAATAAAAATATGCCAATAAGTAGTCACCATAAGATATTGAAATTAAAGATATTATATTATAGTGTATCTGCACTGCCTATATCAAATTCTTGATGATTGTATTTTTTGCCATGATTACAAATCACATGTTCAAAAACATACCAACTTTAGATAAGTGACTTCATTACATGGATCTATCTACCAATGTAGACATATCAAAAATTCCATTAAGTGACAATTCTCAGTATGCAACAATTATATTTACATAGCCCATTAATCTTTAAATTGTTGCATGTAGTTAGCATATAACTCTGAAATTTTATAGCACGTGACTAAAATTAATTGAGCACAATTTAATCATCTTTTAACTCACGTTAATCCATATGATGATTACACCTTTATATCACATAATAATCATTCAAACATATGATTCAACCTATTGTATTGCATGGTTGAAATCTAAATTAACAAATTATATATGAACTTATCCAAAAGGACCACAATACTACTTTTCTTGAATAAATGAAATGATTGTAATTAACCTTATATTGTAATCTCAATCCCATTTTAATGAATGCTTTCACAATGGACAACACGTCACATTTATTTATCTATGTTACCACCAATTATAAATATGTGATTAAAACATAGCTCAAGAATCATTATTTGTGTAAATAGTATTACCATACTTTACTAAGAATTAATTTCACTACTGTATGGTAGCCTTAGTTATACAAATTAAATTACTAAAAACTTTTATAAAATTAATAATAAATCAGTGAGTCAAATAAAATTTTTTAATGTAACCGAACCAATGACTGTGTTTTACTATACTATGCCCAACATGCGTAGGTTTATCCTGGGCCTTATGTGTTCTCTGGACATAGTCTGCATGAAAGTGTGAGTTGGGCCATTGATTTGGGCTTGTATTGCAACTAAGCCTTTATATTATAATGGCAGGTGGAAATTACTATTAATGTCAAAATTTATGCTACCATTGCACCATTTAATACCCTCTAAAACAAATAAACTTTGTGGTGCCATATACTAGGACCAAGTGATTGGTATGTAAGTCACTTGTTGATGTAACCCCTATGATGAATTTAAATTTGCCAAACCTGCCAAAATTCAATTTATACTCAAATGGGCTTGATGTGTATGTAAAAATTCAAAATAAAATATTATTATTCCACAATAATTTCATGCAATCTTTACACCACTGTAAAGAGATATAAATCCAAAAATCAAAGTGTTCATAAAGAATTTAGATGTCTACTTATAATATATAAAATATATAAGTTAAGCTTTAGTTTGAAAATTTCTTCACTGTGTTCAAAGATGTCGGCCATCTCTCTATAATATATAATATTCCATATATATATATATATATATATATAGTCCTTTTCTCTTGAGGTTAACCTAATATAAGCTTATATCAGGTCACCTCCCATCTCACCCTTCATTCTAATTCTACGGTTCAGATTAAAAGGTAGTCATTTTAAGTGAACCCGCGGGTCGAGCACCATATGGGTTCGGATCAATAGCTTATACTGGGTAACCTAAATAAAAAAGAAACAAAAAGCTGGGGCAAGTCCTTTCCAGTTCCAAACCAAACCTCAAGCCCTCGTCATCTTCCCCAAGCCCTCGTTATCTCCTCTTACTGCTGCAACTGGACACCGTCGGTAAATCTTGCCGGTGACGGGATGAAATCCTCTCAGACCCTAACCTTCATTCAATCATCCCCTCCTCTTGCCGCCGAAAAAATGGACACCCTCCCTCTTCAATCTCTCTCCCTCACCCTTTTCGCCAATCACCCTAACCCTCATCGTCAACAACCGATTGACATTACAAACCCTCGCTGCCGTCGGCCAACCGACACTACAAACCTTCGCTGCCGTCGGCTAACCGACATTGCAGACCCACCATATACCAAGCTTAAATTTTATATAGGAATTTTACTGTTAAATTTCTAAATTTAGGATGTTTTCATTTTTAATACAAGAAACGATGAGGAACTTCCATGGGCATTGCTTGATGAGGTTCATAGAATTAATCATCAACTGATAGCAGTTCGAGACGAGATACGAGATTTGAAGGCAAACAATAAAACCAACTTTTTAATTTGGATTATTATTTTAATAATTGTAGGTTTCTTGTTGATCGTAACAGTGGGCGATTTAGTTAATGGAGAATCATATATAGGAGTTGTCAGGTTGAAGTCTTTGTAACTTTATCCCTTGTTTTCCATTTTTGAAAAATGGTCTGTTTTTTGTTTTTTTTTTGGTAAGCATGTCAAATGGTTTTTTATACCTTCTTGTCGATTTGTGCCAAATGGTTTTGTTTAGTCTATTCATGTATATGTAGTCTAGTCAGTGGCAGTGTAAAATCAATTTGTGCCAAATGGTTTTTAGTCCATTCATGTATACGTAGCCTAGTCAGTGGCTGTGTAGAATCAATGATTTGAGTAGGTAGCAATACAAAACTCTATCATCTTTAAAGAATTAAGTTCTACATTTTTCTTTGCAAAATATAATAGAATAGTAATTGGTACCTAACCATTATGTTAACACTTACTAGAATACTCAAATTTTGAGAGTATGGAAGTATTTAAGAAAAAGCATGGGAAGTATTTGAGAAAAAGAATGGGATTATTCCTCTAAGATTGTTTCTATTTTGATAAAGCAATTAAGTTTAGGAAGCCAAAGGCCAAAGCTTGTCAATAGATGATTGCCTGAGAGATAATTCCAACCAAACGAATACCTAAAGTGTGAATTTAGATAAAAAATTGCCAATAGAGAATATTAAAAAAAAAAAAAAAAGGGCCAATAGAGAATATTAAAAAAAAAGGCCTATTAAAACAAAAAAAGGTTGACAAAATTATTGATTTCAATAAAATCAGTAATTTGTGAACCTTTTTTTTTTTTCTTTTTTTTTTTTTGTGTGCTGTGTCTAAGCTTGTGAACCTTGTACCCTACCAACCAGTGGTTGTGAGCTTATTGAAAAGCTTTTGCAGCTAAGATTGCAAGGAGCAATAAAGCATCTATAATCAACAATGATACAACACCCCTTCCTCATTCATGAAATCAGAGGATACCTAAGTTCTCTACAGACATCATCCAATCAAACCAAAATACAAATCCTTGACATATCCCAGGCTTAGTAAATTTGCATTGACACTAGATATAACACTCATTCTAAATGGTTTCTACACACAGAGATATACCAAATAAAAGTTTTTATAACATCTAAGAAGCTAGATACAATCCAATATATAACCAATAAGAAAACAAGTTTTATCAAGAATATCCCGCTGGAAGAATATAAAATCCTATAATCAACAAAAAATGCAAGAGGTGGAATCCAAACAAATAGTTTTCTCCACTAGATAATCACAGCATAGCACCAATCCATGCAAAAAGCTGTTGTGAGCAATTGACAAAGGCAAATCACCCATGACTTTTGAAGTGCTTGCTTGAACCTAGAGTAGTAGTTTTTCCTAAGATCTCTCAAAACCCGTAATTGGCTGACCAGCGCCTATGCATCCATGAGACCTGCAAAAATTAATTAAAAAAAATTATAACAAGACCATAATTAAATAAAAACATCAAAACAAGAATATAATAAAATTAGTCAACTCCACCCCATAGTCATTACTTGGACAATTTCTTTTGTCGTGTGACTGTCCAGTTTTGTTGCATCCATTGCATTTTCTACTTCGTGCATTGGAATTCTTAGAAATCTCTTTCCCTCCTCTTAGTCGCTTCCCACATCCCTTTGCCCTTACTTGGCTCGGATCATTATAAATTGGTTCTCGAGGATGGTTAATTTTGGAAAGAACTCCCCCACCACTACCACCAGTGCCAACGCTTGTCTTGATATTAGCATGAAACGAAAGCAAATGTTCTCTTAATGCCTCGCTATACTCCTCACTTGCTAAGGCATCATCAATTACCCTGTTTGCAATTTGGCATAAAGTATTACGCCTCACTAGCAAGGAATTTTCACATGAATTTTGAACCTCCACATCACCCTTACCTACTACTTTTTCCAACCTTGCAGTCTTTGTCCATCTCACCAAAATATAATCAGAAGGTAACTGGAGAATTTGATTTCTGTTGAAATAAGACAACATGTGCCTACATGGCCATCCTTCACACTCAAAATTTTTACAAGAACATCTACTAAGTCCCAAACTTTTATCTACCAAAAGTTCTCGCACTTTTTCCTTTTTATTACCTTCCATCAGACCTTCATTCTTAACCTCATAAATAAAATTTCTTTGATCTTCCCCTTTCTTTGTCAGTACATAAACAAAACATTGGCACAACTCATCTTGAAATTTCAGAAAAATTGTACGTGTATAAATGTCTGCCATCTGCTTCTCCATCAACAAGGGGGTTTTCAATTCAGGCTTTTCATTCTTATCAACATGGTCTGAAATTAATTCCTCATGTCGTTGGTGTGCAACTCCCCTGTTGAACCGTGTGACAAAATCCATGAGTGAATTTTTTTTGTTAACAAATCTCTTGAAGAATGCATGGTTACTTTCTGCCCGTTGACTACTTGACATACCAGCCGAGAACACGTGTCTCACATATGCTGGAACCCACCTTTCACGCAAGCCATACATTGTGTTCAACCATCCATTATCCTGAAAATCACATTTTTGAATGATATTCAACCAATCAGATTCAAACTCTTCATTGCTCTCAGAGTTCCAAATACATTTTTTGAAATCCTCATAATACACCTTCAAGCTGATTGCATTCAACTTCTCTGAAAACTTGTTTAGAATATGCCAACTACAATACCTATGGAGTGCATTTGGAAACAGTTGAGCAATGGCATTTGACATAGCTGGATCTTGATCAGTTATGATCATCTTAGGAGGACTGGCTGGCATAGCCTTAAGAAATTGCTCAAATAGCCAAACAAAAGAGTCAGTTGTCTCGCCACTCAAGAATGCACAACCAAACATAACAGTTTGCCAATGGTTATTGACACCCACTATTGGTGCAAATATTAAACCATATTTGTTGGTGTTGTACGTTGTATCAAAGATAACCACATCACCAAAAAACTTATATGCATGCCTTTTTAGAGGTAGCATCTGCCCAAAAGCAATGCGTAAACTTGTTTTCACTATCCGCCTTAATGGTGAAAGTGAAAGAAGAATTCTTTTCTTGTTCAAACATAAAATGTTCATTCAACATATCGGCGTCATGTCCATCAACTAATTTCCTCAAGTCTCTCTCATAGTTTCTAATATCTGCCTCCGTGCAACCAATGTTTTCTAAACCCCCTGCTTGCAACTCAAGAACAGTCATTGTTTGATGAGTTGAGATATTGGCTGCTGAAAATGTGTGTAAAAGAGATTTATGGCGACTATTAACCCTCCGCTGAGATCTCAACAAATGCACTCTCCTAGGACTTGTAAGTATATGAGTATGACCCTCGACAAAGCTTGTGACTACATAATCTGTACCTTTTTGTGCCTTGACAACAACGAGTTTCGCATTGCAACCCTCTCTTGTAATCCCTCAACGCCTTTTCTTATCATCATTATTTTTTATCACCTTTTCCCCTTCTTTGCAGCAATTAATTATAAATTTTTTTTATAATTTCATCACCCTTCTTCCTACTAGACCCACTTCGGATACTAAATCCCACATGCTTCGCATATTTGTTGTAGAATTTACGGGCATCATCTAATGAATGAAATTGCTGTCCAATTTTTGGTATATGTTCTTCCTCGACCCGATGAGGGATGTAACAAATGTTCAGAGCAGTAGAATATGACTCTAAGGCCATTTCTGTGAGAGATAACAAACGGTAACTCATTATATGCATCACTAATCAATCACACATATAAGCATACCTTCATTAATCAAGCATATAAAACTTTCAAATGAATAAAATCTATAATTCGTTCTTTAATTTCAAGCACTCTTTCAGATTTCATCTACCAAATCATAGCATCAATCAATTTCAACCAATTTTTTATAATAAAAAAAAAAAAAAAGGAGACACAGAGAGAGAGCGAGAGAGATTAATGTCTATGGTTGACATTAGATTTAGAGAGAAAATGTCAAGATCTTAAAAATAAATAAATAAATCAGTTACTTATAATCTTCATTTTTATCAGAGATTTGAAAAACTCTAACCTTAACAAATAGAACATGTATTTAAAAAAGAAAAAAAGAAGAGAAAAGGAGACAGACCTGATGGGGAGTTGGGACGTTTTCCGGTGGTGTTCAGTTGTTCGGCAGAGAAAGGAGGGGGTGATTGTATAAGAGTTAAGGTTTGAGAGAATTCCATCCTATCGTCGGTGTGATTTCTAGCAGCAGTAGTGAGAGGAGTGGATGAGGGCTTGGGGTTTGGGCGGGATGGGTAGGAAGGTTTGGGTAGGAAAGTTAAGAACTGCGAAGGACTTACGCCGCCGGCAAGATTTACCGACGGTGTCCAGTTGCAGCAGTAAGAGGAGATAACGAGGGCTTGGGGAAGATGACGAGGGCTTGAGGTTTGGTTTGGAACTGGAAAGGACTTGCCCCAGCTTTTTGTTTCTTTTTTATTCAGATTACCCAGTTTAAGCTATTGATCCGAACCCATATGGTGCTCGACCCGCGAGTTCACTTAAAATGGCTACCTTTTAATCTGAACCGTAGAATTAGAATGAAGGGTGAGATGGGAGGTGACCTGATATAAGCTTATATTAGGTTAACCTCAAGAGAAAGGAACTGATATATATATATAATAATTGAAACTTTTGTTTGAAGTGTCGGCCACCTCTCCCCTTTTCTTTTGTTTGAAGTGTCGGCCACCTCTCCCCTTTTCTTTCCACTTGAATCCCATTAAACTTATTATATTTAATAGTGAAGAAAAATTGCAATGATAAACAAGTATAAATTTGGCAGTGTAGAGGAGAAGATAAGGCTCCCTCCTAAAGTGGCTAACATCTCATGTGAAGAAAAAATAATAGAATATTCCACAATAGATTTTAGCTTTGTTAAAAAGAGAGGGAAGAGATAATAATATATTATCTACTGGAAATCTATACGGGATAGCGACATCTATATTACCCATCAATATTATATTTCACATTAATGGAATGCAAATAATAAAATAATTAAAGTTATGCAAATAGTCAAAGAAAGTTAGTCTTTCTTTCTCTGAGTCACCTGAAACTTCATCTGCATAGTCTTGTGCATAGAGATCTCTCAAGAAATAGAGAGACAAATACTAATTGGTTCAAAAGATTTGAACGTTTATTCTGGGGTTGGCTTAAATTTTACAAAATGATTAGTTTCAGATTTTAATTGGCACACGTGAAGAGATCACATCCAACTATAGCGGTGAGATGAATCAAATGAAGCAAAAAGGTAAAACTTTTAAAAAATTTGTTGGATTAATCAATACAATGGAGAAAGGCCAACCAAAGGATGAGGTTTCCATACTGGTAAAGTGTCCCAACGATAAGAACTACCTTACCTGACCATGTGAGTTTTGCAGTGCGTTCAAAGAGCGGTAAAAACTTATAGACCAAAGTCCAGTAAGTGTAAATCACAAAATTATCTCATCTTTTCCACTGACCGAAGATGGTATTTTCCAATGATCAAAGATCTACTACATATATATTTGTATATATAATTTCTTCATTGTGTGCTATAAGGTATGATACTTCAGATCTCTTGGTTATGTTCCGACAATTCTATGCGACAGTTTGTATACTGTCAAAATCCTTATTTGATGAGGAATAAAACCCATATAATATTCACGCAAGAAAGCTTTTGTATAATATGCTATTTTATCTTCAAATTGCAAATCAAGTATTGAAAATAAAATAAATAAACTGCAGCCTATGAACTTTAGCAAGAGGCGCTGATACCAACTGTTAGACTTATATATATTTGTATTGCCAAGTTCTTATGCATGCATATGAGAAAAAGACATATACCAAAAATGAACACATACCTACATCTCCATCGACAGAGATTGAGAATCTTATTAATGTGGTAGTCCCGGCTATGGCCTTCCGTCCTTTACATACACTCATGTCTTTTCAATGGGACAAGACTGAACCTTATTGAGCCGGGTTATATGAGGATAGGAACCAATGCCATATATATAGACGAGGATGAATGAGTTCTTCCCATTATGAACTCATTACCTCTGCCGATTGGATGCATTAAAGTGATGAGGGAAAATCACTGGCATGCAGCACCAAACATGGGGTAAAATCCCATGCGGTTAACCCCACAATAGTTTATGGTACTGCAACGGAAAGCCTCTTTATTTAATGCTTCTTTAATTATGAATCTTGTCTATAAGGCCTACACATCCTATCTATATTTCGTAAGCACGTGATGACACGTGACTAAGGTACACCTTAACCCGTGTGAACTTTATTAATCACAACATTAATCTGGAGTTTGGTAATTCACGTGATCAATTTCTCATCAATCCGGATTTTAATAAATCAAGGTAATTTAAATCAACGGAAGCGCACATGAATTTTATAAAAATTCTTACATTTGCAACACCCAACTGATATTCAAACACCATCATCCCTTTCGGATCTAGCAAGACATCTCGAACGTTAAACCGGAGGCACCAAACTTCCCTTCAATGAGTTTCTTCAAACACTCGGCCATTGCAGGAGTTAGATGATTGGCCCAATCTCCTACTTTTCCTTTCCTAAAAAAGGCACTATTGGGAGTCCCATAAACCTGTTTACCATATTTGTTTACTTCCAAATCTTTTAGAGTTTCAAAACTGCATAACCTTGATATCTCTTCTATCACACCTTTTTTCCCTTCCTCCTCCGAGAAAGGTAACCCCAAGAACTCAGCCAGCCGCTTGATGTGGAATATGATGTCTGCCTTCATATCTTCATACTTGAAAAATAAAACTTTGTCCGGTCTCTCTAAACTTGCCTTCCAAAACCCCGACACATGATCCCAAAACGGCCCAAAGGCATGGACTCCTTTACAAAACAGCTCAAAACTTTCATCCAATGAAAGCGGTTCCACGTTTTCATGCGGAAGATGAAGTAGGAAGTGCCAATAGGAGACGAACTGGTCGAAAGGGTTTCTACACACATACACAATTCGACACTTAGAATCTTTAATGGAACCCGGAAGCGACGCAAATGGTATGTGGGTCGATAAAATTCTTGGGCAAGGAAGGTCTTCTAGATTAGGACACTGACTTCTCATGTAAAGGTCAAACTCTATGGTGGGTACAAGCTCTTGAGGGGAAGTAGTAAGCAAGGGGCTCTCATTGAGTGCACAACGGGCACGGTTCACGATCATGAACGCTAGGGCCTTCAACCAAGTGGTGCCTGATTTTGGGGAGCTGGCAAGTATTAGATCGGTTTCCTGTGCTTGGAAGTGTCTTTGGAAAGAAATGATGGCCTTAAGTGTTGCTTCAGATGGACACCAAAAGCCTTGGTATAGATAGAGAGAAGTGGAGCCATTTCGGTTTCTTTGTTGAGGAAGGGCTAGAAGCAATTCTTGGAACTCATCTCCCTTCTCTTCCTCTCCAATTGAGAAGCTGCTTTTAAAGAAATCTGCTTTCTCCATGAAGGTGATGACTATTATGAGAGGAAATGGTGATCAGAGGAAAAAGATCGAGGAGTGCCTAACATGAGTCCACGACCACTAACCATACATAGAGCATGAATGCATGATAAATTGTATCTGCCGGTGATGAAAGCTCTCAGGTGGGTTGTGGTGTTGATCTCAGGTGAGGAGGAGACAGTGACGCGAGGGTGGTTGACTGGTGTGACGTTGCTCGCCGGAGATGGGGGTCGTCAAGAAACAGGATCTCGCCCGCTAAAAATTGTTGTGTTAAGGGGTTTTTATGGTAACAGAGGGAGAAATCTGGATGGGGTTGGGGAGTTCTACTCCATGTTTTATGGGTAAAGTGTTCTTCATGACTTATCAAAAGACAAAAAAAAAAGGAAAAAAGGTTGTCTTCATGGTAAGAGAGAGAGAGAAATCCGGATGAGAAAGAAATCTGGATGAGAAGGGTTGTTTGCCGTCGGGTGACCGTGTTTTATGGGATTAGTTGGTACACCGTGTGTTGCACGTGAATATTTTTCTATTATAAAATAAATATTTCATCAATGGTAGACGAATTTATGCTAAAGTGGACCATATAAATTGTCTTTTAAAAAATAGATTTTTGTGATGAAAAAAAAAAAAAAAAAATCAGTGCCAAAACTAATAAATTAATTAAATGTGTCATCAATAACTTAAATAAATATAAAAAGTATATGTAAATTTCAGTTGTACACTTGCCTATCAAAAGGATATTTTTCATGGCTCTGTCAGTGTATATATATATATATGTTTATTTTTGTAAGGAAAAAGCTAAATAGTTTAACCATTATTTTTCGAACTTGTTTGGCAACTAACCTAGTTATGTACTTATTTGAAAGAGTAATAATTTTTTAAAAAAATTATTTCATAAATAAATTGAACAAATAACATCGTGTTTGAATTCAAAAAAATAAGAAATAAATTAAAATAAATGTCATCCAACTCATTGAAAATATTATTCTATGAGTGGGGAAGTTGGTTTTTTTTTTATAAAATTTTTTTATAATATAAAAAATTAAATGAAATTATGATAAGTATACTTATTTTTAAAATTTCTCAATGAAAAATGTGCTTACTAAAACATGGGAATCCTCCTAGGTTGTCCTTTGTTGAGATTATGCTCTATTGACCAGATAAGGTAGAATTTTTAACATTATTACATATAGGATTTGGTTTTCTTAATGTCAGTTTTTGATAGTTTAGGAACTTCATTCGGTTTTATTATATTATATTTTAATAAAAGGTTCTATGTGAGAAAACAAACCAACTCCAAAAATAAATAATTAAATAAAAAGAAAGGTATATATCCTCATAAAATATTTGTGAATCACAATTTGTCAAAAACTTACACCAAAAAAATAAAATAAAAAAATACTCAAAAATAATAATATCTAACATAACTAAAATAGAATCCTACTGCGTTTGTAAGGAATCTTATAGGTGGGGCATTCAATAAGAATAGAGGTAGGAGAACCAAAGTTACAGAAATATATGAAGTACTTGACCCACATGGAAAACAATATTTTCTATAGCAATTAGAACAAACTCTAAAACCCTATATTTCGAAAAAGAAAAGAAGATGAGGGCTTTATTAAAATAGGTTGAAGCTACTGTTAATGGAGAAAGTAGAATTTAGAATCCCATTGTTAATGAATAGATGATATATGTTATGAAATAGAGTTAACTTACAATTCTGAGTTTTATTTATTTATACGAATTACAGTTCCCTTAAAATTCCTATTTATGTATGTGTTTTATATTTTTATATTTCCTATATATTTAGAAGGGTAATTGTGCATTTAAAATTTAAAATAAGGGTACATTAGTCAATCAAAAGTTTTTCTCACATTCAACTTTTTATAAGTAATATATCTATATATATATATATGGGTACACGTGCGTTGCACATGAATATTATTTAAATAAAAAGATTTATAAATTCTATATATATATAGATATATTAAACATGAAAATCTAATTATTTGTCACTTTTGTGTTAATTTAACTTATTAGAATAAACGCTCAACACAATAGGTCAAAATTCTTTCAATTGTTAGGAGTTATTGTAGAAATAAAAAGTTAGCTAGAACACATGCATAATAGTAAAGGCTGTATAGAATTTATGAAGTGACATAAATTGTGTTATCTTTTTTCCTTCTTTTTTGTTAGAAAATAAACATTCTTAATTGGTTAAATATGGGAGGCAAATAAATATTTAAAATTTAAAATTTAAAATAAAGATGTAATGGTCAATCAAAAGGGTTTCTAAGGTATAAACTTTTATGAGTAGTATAGATATAATATAATTTAATATGTGATACAAGAGCATCTTTGAGGGAGGTAGCCAAAAAAAAAAAAAAAAAGTAACAAATCTGTCTTTTGCTACCTTATGTGGGTTGTGGCAATTTGCTACTTCAATTTGAGATGTGCATTCCAAAGGGAAGTAGCAAACATAATTATTTTATTTTTATTTTCTATATTTTATATTTTTGATGCTTTTAAATATTATTTAATTTATTTTTTTAATAAGTGAAATTGATCCCTCATGATATAGTTTTTCTTACTTTTTCTAAAAAAAAATTCTCAATTTTATTTTTATATAGTATCATCATTTACATTTTTTTTTTGTTCACTTAGGGATTGAAAAGAGAGTGGAGATCAAGATTTTCATTTTATTTTTTTCCTCGTTTCTTTTTTTTTTTTCCTTTTTCTTTTCCCTCTCCCTTCCCATCAACAACCAAATTCAAGCAAAATAATAATAATAATTATCATATACATAGATGACCCATTCCAACAATTTCCACGTTACAATCAAAACATATTCAAGAGTTTTCCTAGTCTACCCAAAATCCTCAAAAACAACCACCCCAACCATAAACAAATTCAGCATTATATGAATTCTCACCAAATTTTAAGAAATACATAATAAAAGTATAAGACACTCACGCAGCAGCCCCTTGAGATCCAATATCGTCTCCATGTATCGTCTCTATGATGTGGATATTTGGTTGGTGATTGCGCTGGGAAGTAGGTGTGCCTCTAACAGGCCATTTTCATTTGCTAGAGAATGAGAGGAAGAGGGAGATACGAAGTCAACGTGCTTTAGGATTATATGTATAGTATTAAATGGAGTATTTGATTTAGGGTTTCTTTTGAATTCCTATTTGTGTTTTATATATTAAGGTATGTGTTTTAGAATATATTAAGGTGTGTGCTTTAAAATTATAGTTTCCATATTACTATATTTCTTATATATGCAGAAGGGTGGGTAGTTGTGTATTTAAAAATTAAAATAAGGATATATTAATCAATCAAAAGTTTTTCTTACATTCATCTTTTTATAGGTAGTATAGATTTATGAGTAGAAGGATAAATTCGTCATTTTCGCATTTCAGCTTACCCTTCGGTCTAATAGGCTCGGCCCATTAATCATTCTTCAATGTGATCCTAACTTCTTTTTTCAATTTTTTTTTGGGGTTATTTATTTATTACAGAGTATTATTATTTATTTAGTTATTGTAGGAAAAGGCAAAAAAATAATTTTCAGAGCTTGTGTTCGTTGGATTCACGTTGAAGTTGACTCTCATGTCGTGGTTAGAGCTATATGTGGGACTTATAATGATCATTGGAGTATTGTGAACAGGAAATTTACTGGTTATTAGCTCATTTTGAAAAAGTAGCAATTAATTATGTTTATAGACAAGTTAATCGAGGGGCTGCTAATCTAGTTTATAATTATATAGGTTATGTGTTCTTCATGACTTATCCAAAAAAATAAAAGTGGTCTTCATGATAAGAGAAAGAGAGAAATCTGGATTAGAGAGAAATCTGGAAGAGAAGGGGTTATTTGTCTCGTAACTGTGTCTTATGGGATTTATGGGTATATGGGTAAATTAGTCATTTTCGCATTTTCGCTTACCCTTCGGTCTAATAGGCTCGGCCCATTAATCATTCTTAACATTTGAGTAGTGATACATAGGACGAAATGTGAGAGACGACTCGTGAGACGATGCACAAAAGTTATTTGTGATTGGCTCTTTTCAAATGGAACCATTACTTAAGCAAACCACTTTACTAAAATGCCCCAAACCCACAAAAGGCAGCTTTAGCATCCTCGTGATTCAGATCCACAAAATGTAGTTTCATCATCCTTGTAATTTCAAGCAACTTACCCAATTTGATATACAACCAGATTTTTCAAAAAAACTAGAAACTTACAATAAGTATTTTGAAAAATCACGAAAATTATCATGAAAAGTTTGGATAATTTTTTTTTTAAAATCAGGATAATTTCAGTAAAATTATTTTGAAGAATCACGATAATTATCATAAAAAGTTTGAATAATTATCTTGAAAATCTGGATAAAATCATGATAATTATCTTTAAAATCAGGATAATCTCGGTAAATTTATTTGAAAAATAATGATAATTATCATGAAAAGTCTGGATAATTAGCTTGAAAATTAGGATAATTTCATTCTTCAAAAAATCAGGTGAGTTTCTTTCTTCAAAAAATAAAAAACACTATACACTGATCAGAAAGGTAAAAAAATAAAATAAAATAAAAAAGAACAACTAGATTAGATCTACCCCCCTTGAAGCTTCTTGGCATCACCAGATCTGCACTGTTGTAGTCTTTTAAAGTCATCAGATTTGCCGTTGTCGAAACCTCCTGGCGTGACTAGATCTGCCGCCATCAAAACTTTTTGCCAGTAAATCTTGTATGGAGAAAAAAGGGATAAAGGAGATGAAAGAAAGACATCTTGTATTTGTTGGGTATGGAGAAAAAACGGATAAAGGAGATGATGGGAGAGAGAAGAGAGAGAAAGAAAACTGAGGTCTGTTTGTGAGAGGAGAGATAATAAAGTGATAAGGTACGTCCACTTTTCATTGCCCTTTTACCTTTTGTTTCGTTTTACTCTTTTAAAGGGCATATACGTAATCACATCTTTTTCGCCTCATTCGGCACACAGCCAATTCGTCTTTATTATCTTTTTCCTTTATGATTATACAGGTTTTGTGATTAATTTGAGATAATCATTTTTCTAGACAATTGTGGCAGGTCTTTTTAAAAGATTTTAGGAGTATTTATCAAACTTGTTGTATTAAACATTTATTTAATTTAATTTGTCTTCTTTTCATTAGGGGAAAAAAAAAAAAAAAAAACCTAAACTAAACAAATTAAAACAAAACAAAAAACAATTCCTGAGCTCACTCATGATTGCAATCTATATCACCTTTGCGATATCCAATTTTGTCGAACCAACCAAAGGAAAATTAGATCAGGATCAACCAAAAATATCCCATCTGTGAACCCCAGAAATGGTTAAGGCCCACAGGAGGGTTTAAAAGTCGCCAATCTGTGGACCCAGGAAAAGAGGGCCCACGAATGGGTTTGGAAAAAGAAAGGAGTCGCCACCTTATTTTTTAAAGGAAACAAGGAAAACCCTAAAAACAGTTTTGTTTAGGAAAACAAAAGATTGACTCCATATTTAAAAATGGAAAGGCAAATGATCTTTTGGAAACCAGAGAATTCGGGGATTCGGAGGCTAAGTTACGATATGGGAAGGTTCTAGGCAAAGCCTATAGGCACCCATATCGCCCTAAACGGTCTCTTAATTTAATTGGGCTAAATCAAAGTCTTAATCACACATAAATCAACAGTTATCATCACAAGACAGCATGCATATCATTCATTCATTCATCCATATAATCATGTAAATCAAAGAAAAAACAGAAGAAAGAAGGAGGGGGAGAAAACCTAGGATACTTAGTATCCTAGGGCGGACTTGAACATCACGAAGAGCGCCTACGTACCATGTACGGAAATACATGGATCAAAGTCCACGTAGTTCGAAAAGGAATAGGGTTATAACCTAATCAAGGCCTATGGTAAACCCTAAGTTTCCTTTCAAGTAAAACATGGTAAGTTTCCAAAATAAATGATTCTCAAACGATTTTTGGTAAAATATGGAATTTTGATAAAAGATGGAAACTTTGATTTAAAAGGTATTTTTTTTATTGAAAGGAAACTATAGGAATCACCATATTCCCCTATTAGGAAACAACCCTAGGGGGGAGAAAGGGAAAGTTTCAAAGAAAGGAAAGAAGGGTGAATTGGGGCACCCTCATACCCTACTTACCTTAAGCAAAAGCAACCTGTCAAAGTAACCACCCTATTGCATAGGGTAATTACCTTATTTGTAAGATTTCATCTCACAATAGCCAAAATAACCACCCCACATTGGTGGGGTAGTTGCACCTGTTGTACCTGTCAAAGCACCTGCAATTTCCATGCAAAACATACCAAAAATACCAACCAAACAAGCTAGATTCCAAATCAAGCCATTATCATGCCCAAACATGGGCTAACACATGCTCAAAATATCATAACAAGGACAAATAACAGATCTGGACAGAATTGAAATAAGGCTTAAAATCAACCACAAGTCATGCAACAACATGAATCATAAGCTAACTGAAGCCCTAATTCAACCCTACATGCAATGACATGCAAAAAAACCTAAAATCAACTACTATGAATGCAGAAAAATGTCATAGCTATCAAATATGCAGCACATATATGTCAACTATGAAGAAAACACAAGAAAAAACCCTAAGCTATCATGCTATATGCTACTTTCCTAATACAAGGATGAATGAAACCCTAGAATCACAATTGTGCTCAAAATCACATAAAATAACTCTAAATCATGCAAAGCCCATCATAGACATCATGTTAATCATGCATATTAATCAATAGAAGCATCCACACATGAGAAAAATACAAGCTTGCACATGAAGTATAGCTATTCTAAACATAAACTCAATTTCAGCACTAAGGAAACCCTAGAATCCCAAACATGCAGTAAATCACATGGAATAACATCCTAGCATACTAAACAGCCCATAAATATTATCCTAAACATGCATGGAAGCAACAAGACATGATAAAAACACAAGCTCTAATATACCAAAGAGTTATTTCATGCAGAAAACCATTTTAAGCACCTAAGAAACCCTAAAGTCCCAAACATGCAGTAAATCACATGGAATAACATCCTAGCATACTAAACAGCCCATAAATATTATCCTAATCATGCATACATTCCAATGGAAGCAACAAAACACAATAAAAATATAAGCTCTAATATGCCAAAGAGTTATTTCATGCAGAAAACCATTTTAAGCACCTAAGAAACCCTAAAGTCCCAAACATGCAGTAAATCACATGGAATAACATCCTAGCATACTAAACAGCCCACAAATATGATCCTAAACATGCATGGAAGCAACAAGACATGATAAAAACACAAACTTTGATATGCAATCATCCTATTCTATTCAAAAACCCTAACTTTAAAAGAGAGAAGAGGAGGAAGGGGGGAATACCTAGGGTGAAGTATCCTTTTGTTGCTGTAGGGAGTCCTCCTTCTCTTGTGTACTGCTGGGAGTTTCTTCCTTCAAGCCTTCAAGCAATGCTCTAGCCCTCCTCCAAGCTTACTCTCACACTCTCTCACTCAAAGTATAGGTTAAACTACCCTAAGGATGGCTGCCATAGCCTCCAAGTCTCACACATGCCTCACACTTCAGAATTTTCTCTCCAAGTGGCCTCAAAGTGTCTCCCCTATTGCTGAAGTATAAGGGGGTATTTATAGGGATTGAGGGAAAACCCTCAATGGTTGGGATTAAAACCCTAGGGATTGATCCAAGGGCTCTTAGAGATTCCCTTGGGGCTCAAGTAGGTCAAATAAGGCTGAAATTAGGGTTAAATGGCGGCCAAAGGCGAGCAAATCCGAGAAAATAGGATGGGAGCCGCGTCAAGGCTCAAAATAGGAAAGTGGCTCGGGTGACCACCTGGGGCTGGGCGGCTAGCAGCCTGGGCCCAGGCGGCTAGCCGCCCAGGCCTGGGTGGTCACCCGAGGCCATGTCATCCTCAGCCCATTTTTGAACCCTTTCGGCTTCCAAATGTGTTTCAGGGCCCAAATGAACTCCGATTTTGACGAAACGAAAGCCAAAACGACCGTGTTTCGAAGGGGAATGTAATTTGAGTCACTTGAGGGTGAGAAACCCTAGCCATGGCTGCATGGTTGGGCCCTACAAAGGTGGTTAACCGCTATGCCTCACCATCGCTTAGCTTAGGTATGCACATAGGGTCGCACCGAATGCTTTCCAATTCGAAATTCAACCTCCCTAAACACATTTGGGGATGAAATTAAGACCAATCAAAGTCAAATGAGTAGTCATAGAGTGAAAATCATGAACCAATTCGGGCTAACCCGAAGTAGGTCTTTTAGCCAACCTGAGCCTTGCTGAGCCATTCTAATCCCGAACCTTCAATTCATCGAATTGAACCCACAAATACCTCAAATACAACCATATGAACTCCAATTGGCAACTTGGAGATCATTTCAAGGTCAAATGGAAAGTTTGTGATCAAAAAGACGATTATGCCCCTCAAGTCACAAAAGTTCTTATTAACCCTCAAGATCAACTCCAAATCGAACCAAAATTCATACACACCATCCTTAGGACCCTAGAAACTCAATGCAAAAGACTAGACTCAAAAAGGAAACAAAAAGACACATGCAATGACAAACCCTAGCTAAGGTGGCAAAAATGGGGTGTGACAGAAGCCCCTCATTGGTGAGCAAGTTTCACTTGCAAGCCAATGACCAAAAGAACAACCCATTTTTGCCCGGGGAATTGATTTCATCAAGACCCACTAGGGAAAAGAGGGTGAACATATCATTGAATTCTTCGAATTCATCATACACAAGCACAAAGGTACTCTTCATAAGTTCTATAGAACTCTTCTCATACTGTATACCAGTTTCACTGGGGGACAAGATGAGGTATCCACAGTTTACATCGAACTTCGTTCGATGAAAGGTCTTCCAATTCTATGCCAGTGACAACTGGCGAATGGTACGAGGTAACATTATGCCATCAAGGCCATCCCAAAATATGAGAAAGATACATCCTTCTCATATTCAAACCGTCAAGGTTATTACTCAATTATCAAGGTAATCACATCCCATACTGCACCAGTGACAACTGGTGAATAATACGAGGTATCCATAGCTTACATCGAACTTCGTTCGATGAAAGGTCTTCCCTTACTATGCCAGTGACAACTGGTGAATAGTACGAGGTATCCATAACTTACATCGAACTTCGTTCGATGAAAGGTCTTCCCATACTGTACCAGTGACAACTGGTGAATAGTACAAGGTATCCATAGCTTACATCGAACTTCGTTCGATGAAAGGTCTTCCCATACTGTACCAGTGACAACTGGTGAATAGTACAAGGTATCCATAGCTTACACCGAACTTCGTTCGATGAAAGGTCTTCCCATACTGTACCAGTGACAACTGGTGAATAGTACAAGGTATCCATAGCTTACACCGAACTTCATTCGATGAAAGGTCTTCCCATACCTTGCCAGTGACAACTGGCGAATAGTACGAGGTAACACCATGCCATCAAGGCTATCTCAAAATATGAGAAAGATACATCCTTCTCATATTCAAACCATCAAGGTTATCATTGAAATATCAAAGTAAATCACATAACACGAGAAAGATCACGTCCTTCTCTTGCTCAAATCAATCAAGGTAAACACATACCACAGGAAGCCATCAAGGCTATCTCAAAACATGAGAAAGATACATCCTTCTCATATTCAAACCATCAAGGTTATCATTCAATTGTTAAGGTAGTCACATAGCACGAGGAAGGTCACAACCTTCAATCAGGGTAAACACATACCATTGGGAAAGATCGCATCTTTCAAGTCATCAAGGTAAACATAGGACGTGAGAAAGATTGCATCCTTCTCATATCAAACTCTCAAGGTGAACACATAGCATGAGAAAGATCGCGTCCTTCTCATAATCAAACCATCAAGGTCAACATAAATCATGGGAAAGATTGCATCTTTCAAGTCATCAAGGTAAGCATGTAATCATGAGAAAGATTTCATCTTTCTCTCACTAAGTCATCAAGACAAAGGTAAGCTTTTACTCACCAACACACAACAAGTTCACCAAGTCATCTCACATGGAGGCTATTCATGCCTCAACTCAAACACCAACTCATATAGGAGACACAATTATCTCATGAAAGCAATCATTCACATGCATATAGGGAAGGTATCTTTATCCCAAATGACAACAAATCATAGTGACATAGGAGGGAATTCATCCCTAATGATCAAAAATCATATGCATAGAGAGGGTTGTTCAACCCTACTAGCATGCCATGCCTACACAAGGGCCACCAATGCAATCTCTTTCAAATCATTTCATGTCAAACAATGTCAAGATATTCATTCATTTTTCAACTCAAAACATGCTTGAGATTTCATCTCAAAGAGGGTTCAAAAGCGCGAATAGGCGAGCAAAGGCCAAACGAGCGCAACGGAGCGAGCAAGGGGGGTGACCACCTGGCTGCTGGTGGCTTGCCGCCCAAGCCCAGGCGGCTTGCCGCCCCATGCTGGGCGGTTACCCGAGGCTGGTGCTGCCCAGTTTGAGGGTTTTTAAACCCTTGACTCCCCATTTGTGCTCACACTCACCCAATTTCGAAAATTGAGAGTTTCTCTCTCTAGAAACTCATTCCATCTTCTCCAAACACTCACAAACACATTCTCAATCAAAGTTTCTCTTTCAATTCAAGTTGTGTGCATGAATTAGCATCAAGAACAAGCCATTCAACAACAAAAACAAGCATCAATCATCAAGTTACAAGATCAAATTCATCATCTTTCTTATCAAACCCATTTTTCTCACATACAAGCTCAACCACCAACAATGGCTTCTAGCAATGATTCCAACATCAAGTATCCATATTATGTGATCAAGAATACATACAAGGCACCAATCTATGATGCATCCCAAGACAAGGTGTTGCTTGAACCTAAGAAGCATCTCTCCTACCTCCATTCCCAACATGAGGTTAGTTCTTCCCAACTTAACATGTTTATCATGAAATTTTGATTTCTATTGGATAAAATGCATTCCCATGATCTTCTTTTGATTGTTTCTATCATTGTTAAGCCAAGTTCATTGATTTGGCAAGGATTGAATGTGCAAAAAGCTTGTTTCCCAATGCTTGAGAAAAGATGCCCACCAAGTGTTTGATAAAATGCCAAAGAGACAAAAACATGTTCAATTCTTGAAAAATCAATTGGTTTTCATTGTAGTGTAAAGTCAAATGGTCTTGGCAAGGATTTGGTATACAAAAATCTTTCATTTCAATGCTTGAAAACAAGTTACACACCAAGTGTTCGATAAAATGCCCGAAAGGCAAAACCATGTTCAATCCTTACAAAATCAATGAATTTGAATACACAAGGTCATGGGCATTCATTCCTAATTCATTTCATGAATCAAAACCCATATTTTGAAACTTTTGGAAAACCATTTGAAATCAATTACCAATGTATACCCAATATCTCTATGTTTTCTATGCTAACTCAATACACAATCTTTTGACATAGCCCGACTTCCAAAGTCTCCGTACAAGGACATCAATAAAGGGACTCATCTCTTGGTGGAGACATATGAATCATGCCCAACCACGTGCTCGCAAGATAATAAAGAAGGCGGGTTTTGAGCCCTTCCTAGATGCTCTATGGAACGAGCAATGGGATAGGCAAGCATTATTTGCCTTGACAGAGCTATGGTGGGACACCACCAACACTTTCCATTTTAGCTTCGGGGAGATGACCATGACCCCTAAGGATTTCACCATGATAACTGGGTTGAGCTTGAAAGGCAAGCGCTTGGACTACTATGAACATGCCAACATGGATCAAAACTACATAGTAGCTCTACTTGGGGTTGAAGCGGAATTAAGCCCAAAAGGTGTGCGCCGTACTTGGCTCTACAACACCTTTGCCACTGAAGAAGAGAGTGAGGGGACGGATCCCCAATACATTGTGAGAGCTTTCTTGCTCTACATGATTTCATGCACCTTCTTTGCGGGCACCAATGACATGGCTCGACTTGAGTTGCTAGCTAGCATGAAGATGTGAACAAAATTGGGAGATACAATTGGGGTGGAGCTGCTTTCGCAAACATGTATCGCTCCATGACTGACATGTCCCGAGGAGTTGCAAAGAACTTTGGGGGACTTCCTTTCGTTTGGGAGGTAACAAAGAACATTCAATTCTCTATTATTTCCCGAAACTTAACACACACATGATTTCTTCTTTATTTTTTTGGCTTTCCCCAGATATGGTACTACGAGTACCTGAACATGTGTCGCCCAACTCTTGCTAGTGATGCCATGTCATGGCCTATACTTCAGAATTACGCTCCATCTTGCTTGGCTACAAGAGCCTCCAATCGACACGATTATGCCCATGCAAGGGCATATCTTGCCAGCTTGACTGCTGATATGGTAAAATCTTTCTTTCTCTTTCTCTTTTTTATCTTTTTTCTTCATTTCCCATTTCAAACTCAACAGGTGGAATGGGATCCATGGAGGCTGTGGCAGCATAGGCTACCTGAGAAGTACTCCTCTTGTTTGGAGTTGACAAGCAAAAGGGTCCTTTTTGAAGGCCCCACAGGTAGAAGCTGGTATCTTGGGGAACGAGTCCTGAGACAAGTCCATGGAAACATGAATGCAGCTGTGACACCTTCCATGCCACCAGAGAACATGAGGCACACTAGCCACCTAGTGGGTGATGAACTAGAAGAAGCTCTGAGGGGTTGGGATGCTGAGGGATTCACCTCCCCTCGCATAGAATACACTGCCTTTTGCCGACAATATCTAATGAATCCTAGGGTCACTGGTCTCCCACCTCAAGGGGTGAGCTCCCCCATACTCTTAAACTCTTTTTAAGATTATAAGAAAGACTCCATTTGACAAGTATTTGAATTTCAGGGCCGACGGGCAAGGGGACACAGCTCCACAGTTGGATCTGCCACTGGGATGACTTACAATGACGAGGATGAGGACCTTGAAGGAAATCAACCTCCACCCCTCCCACAACTAAATTGGTATGTGAACTTGTGCAGTGGGACAAAATTTGTGAAGACTGACATTACCCATCCACCATTCGATGAATATCCCAAGATCGATCCATATTATGAGAATGTGAGTTCTAAACTCTTATCTTCTTGAAATTGGATTCTTTCATTATTGTTAACCATGTTTATACTCTCCTAGGTTCCACGGGAGTATGCCCAGGAATGCATTGAACTCAATGAAGGATTGAGGAGGGATCTTGTGCGAATGAGTTTAGAGAACTCAGTTCTAGAAGCGCGCCTGAATCCCCAAGTAAGTGATCATCTTATTAGCTTTCAACTAGGATTGGCACCATTACCCTCCTAACTCATTATCTTTGTTTGCAACAGGCATCATCATCTAATCCACCACAGGATATGCCCCCTTCTAGAGCACCTCGTTCAGGGCATGATGGAGCTGGGCCAAGTCGAAAGAGAAGGCCCACGGGAAATCATTGAGTTTCACTCACCTCTTGTTAGGAATGTTGGAACCTTTCTATCTATCTTGTTATGTATTAATTAGGAATTTCAATTCCCAACCTTGAACCTTTATTATGGATACTTGATGAATCTATGTTCGAACTTTATTGCAATGATATGATCTTGTATTGAGTGAAAAATGGGCTTAAATCAAGCACAAAAAAGTCAAAACATCACAAAAGGGCCAAACGAAGGCATAACAAGTCAAAAATGGGCGAAACAAGACGGCGGCCTCGGGTGACCACCTGGGGCTGGGCGGCTAGCCGCCTGGGCCCAGGCGGCTAGCCGCCCAGGCCTGGGTGGTCACCCGAGCCCGAAGCGGTGTTTCGCCTGATTTTAGGAAACTTCCTATTTTGACGGGATTCCACCTTCCAAAACACGGATTTCCGAATTTTTTCCTATAAAAGCACATCCAAGGGGTCTCAAACCCTACTAACATTCATTGAGAGCAAGTTATGGAAGCCCTAGACAAACTCTTGAGTGATTTTCTGAAGGTTATGAGTGCGGAGGCAAGGAAGGAGTTCAAGCGCTACTGCTTGGATCCGTTGTTTTCTTTGATGCATGTGAAGCTTGAAACCACTCTTCTTACTGCTGCTACATATTTTTGGGATCCCCAACTTCATGTATTCCGCTTCAACTATGAAGAACTATGCCCAACAATGGAAGAGTTCTGCGCTTTGTATGGAGTTTCACCTGTAGGACCTTTCATCCTCCCTACTCCACGCTCAAGTTACTCGATTTCCTTCTCCAACTTCCTTGGGATTTCTCAACAAGAGGCCTCCATATTTGTGAAGGATCACATGGTGAACCTTATGGAAATAGCAACTTCCTTCTTGGCCCATGACAGCAAAGGTACCTTGAATTTCAACCTTCCCACTCAACATGCTCTTGCTTTCTGCTTGATTGGTCGCTTCCTTATCTCCACGGGGACTCTCTATGTCCCTATTCAAATATGCGAACTGATTCCTTTTCTTCTTGAACACAACAACCTGATTCCCATGGTGCTAGCTGAAACCCTCAATGGTTTAGACAAAGTTCATGATAACCCACAAGCCCCATTAGGAGGGAGCCCCATTCTACTGCAGATGTGGCTTCTTGAAAGGCTTAACTTCTTGTCTCTTACCACCATTAACCCATACAAACCTCAACATTACTGCTGCCGTCGAATTGAACTCCCTGGTCAATTTTCTTTGAGGGAATGGTTGGGCTACTTCCAAACTCTCTCATGGCAAAACATCAGGTGGTTTGTCTCCACATGGGGATGCAAGGAACAAATTCTTCTCCGAACTTCTGGGTGTGCTATGGTCAAGCTCATAGGGTTGAGATCAACTTCATTCTATTGGACTTCAAGAATCCTTCGTCAGATGGGTGCCATGCAAACCATACCTACTTCTGTGGTATTTGATCATTTTGTCGAACCCGTGGGCCCCACAATGGTTAAGTGGGCCAAGACTAGATGGACTGACCAACTGAAACTGACTCGAGTTGAAAACACTGATGGGCCTTATGTCATGAGCCCTGAATACAAGACATGGTTGAAGACTAGCTTGGGTGAAAGAGAAACCATTCGCAGGAAAAGGATTTATGACCTTATCAAGGACACAGGACTTGGATTTTGCAGGGAAGACATTCTGGAAGCAGTGGAAGCAGCACATGCTCATGACTTGCGAAAGAAGCGAAGACTTGAAAGAAAGGAGCAGAAAGCAAACCAAGAGACTCCGAAGAAAATCAAAAGGACTTGAAGACTTTTAGAAATAGGATATCTATGGCATGTCAATAGTTCTTTATCTAACACCAATAAATTGTTATGTCAATCAATTAGTTCTAAATGAATTGCCAATAATAATTCAATTTTGAGATTTGTTGTTGTGGTGTTGTTTGGACCGCCCCCAAGGTAACTTTATGGGCTGCCTACGTATCCCCATCCTTTTTTTCATTTTTTCTTTTCTTTTCATTTTTTTTTTTTTTTTTTTTTTTTTTTTTTTTTAGGAATGGGGAATCAGGCCCTCGTAGTTCAAATGCCTTAACTTTTGCCTAGGCCGCCCTGATGGGTTTTCAACCTAGCAGGCCTTACACATAGTACTTCTTCAATTGATCCAAATTGGTAGGACGAGCGAACTCAATTCCATCCAAATTCATGAGGCGAACAGCCCCTGCTGGTAATATCTCCTTGATAACATACGGGCCACCCCAACTTGGCTTGAACTTCCCTCGTGGATCAAAAATTGGAGCTCTGATTTCTTTCAACACCAAATCCCCTGTCTTCAAACCTCGGTCTTTGACATGCTTGTTGAATGCTCTTGCAACCCTTCGCTGATATCCCTGCACATGATACAAGGCCTTCAATCGCCTTTCATCGAGCAATGCCAGCTCATCATAACGGTTCTTAACCCAATCTGCTTCTGCTATCTGACTCTCCATAGCAACCCGTAATGACGGTACCTCCAACTCAATAGGCAAAACAGCCTCCATCCCATACACCAAGGAATAAGGGGTAGCCCCTGTTGACGATCTCACAGATGTCCTATAGCCCCATAAGGCTAATGGCAACTTCTCATGCCAATCAGTGTAAGTGTCAGCTGTTTTCTGTAATATCTTCTTAACATTCTTGTTGGCAGCCTCCACTGCTCCATTAGTCTGCGGGCGATAAGGGGAGGATAAATGGTGCACTATGTTGTATTTCTGCAAAAGCTCCTTGGTTTCTTTCTGAAAGTGCTGACCATTGTCTGAAATGATCTCATGGGGTACCCCATACCTGTAGATGATGTTGAGCTGTATGAACTGTGCTACCTTCTTGGCATTCAGGGTCTTGAAGGATGCTGCCTCTACCCACTTAGTGAAGTAATCGATAGCTACCAAGATGTACTCGTGCCCATTGGAGGCTTTCGGCTTAATCTGCCCAATTATATCTATTCCCCATACTGCAAACGGCCAAGGCGACGACATGCTTGTCAAAGGCATGGAAGGCAAGTGTTGTCCATTAGCAACGACTTGACATTTGTGACACTTCTTAACATGTGCATGGCAATCTCTCTCCATTGTAGACCAATAGTAACCCAACCTCATGATCTTCTTAGCTAGCATATAACCATTCATGTGCGGTGCTCCAACTCCTTCATGGATTTCACTAACAAGACGTTCGGCTTCTTCCTCAGTGACACACAACAGATGGACCCCATCGTATGACCTTCGGTATAGCTTTCCTCCACACAAAACATAGTGACTCGCTAGCCTCCTCAGTGTTCTCCTATCAATGCGGGATGCTCCTTCAGGATACTCCCTTTCCTCAATGAATTTCATGATGTCATAGTACCAAGGATGGCCATCTTTCACTTCTCCTTCTCGAATAGAGCAGCAATACACAGGTTTTTCTCTGCATTCTATCACCAACGGTTTTACATTCCCACCATCCGGGATTTCCACCATGGAAGCTAGAGTTGCCAAAGCATCGGCGAACTGATTCTTATTTCTTGACAAATAATTGAACTCTATTTCCACAAATTCTTTAGTCAAGGCTTCTAAGTAGGCATGATACGGTAGCAGCTTCTCATCACGAGTCTTCCACTCTCCCTTTATCTGGCAGATAATCAGTGCTGAATCTCCAAAAACCTCTAACTCTTTGATCCCCAACTCTAGTGCAGCTTCCAACGCGAGGATGCAGGCTTCATACTCAGCAATGTTGTTGGTTGCTTCAAACCCTAACTTAACCGCCAAGGGTGTGAATGCTTCTTCAGGTGAAACCAGTAGGACTCCTATCTCATACCCTCTCTTATTTGCAGCTCCGTCAAAGTATACCTTCCAAATCTTCTTTCCAATCTCCAGGACATCCTCATCGGGGAATTGATCATTGAATTGTTCTGATGACGCCACAGGGCAGCTAGCCAAGTAATCTGCAATGACACTTCCTTTCACTGACTTCTGTGTTACATACTTTATGTCGAATTCATTGAGGAGAATCGACCAACGAGCAGTTCTGTAGGATAAAACCGGCCTTTCTATCAAGTACTTCAGTGGATCCATACGGCTTATCAAGAAAACCTCATACGACATCATGTAGTGACGTAGTTTCTGAGTTGCCCATACCAAAGCCACACAAGCCTTCTCTATGGCATTGTACTTCACCTCATAATCTGTCATCTTCTTGCTTAGATAGTAAATGGCATTCTCCTTTTTTGACCCCTCAAGGTACTGAGCTAGCATAGCTCCCGTCGCGGTTTCAGTGACCGTCAAGTATAACAATAACAGCTCACCTTGTCGCGGAGGAACTAGAATTGGTGGATTACTCAAATACCTTTTGATAGTTTCAAAGGCTCCTTGACATTCTTCATTCCATACCTTCGGCACACCCTTCTTAAGCAACTTGAAAATCGGCTCACACACCATAGTCAAATTAGCAATGAACCTGCTTATGTACTGAATTCTCCCCAAGAACCCTCGAATCTGCTTTTCTGTGCTAGGCGGCTCCATCTCCACAATGGCTTTGATTTTTCCTGGATCGACCTCAATTCCCTCTGAGTGATCATAAATCCTAATAACTTGCCCGCAGTGACACCAAAGGCGCATTTCTGTGGATTCAAACGCAAGTTGTACTTCTTTGCTCGCTCCAGGAACCTTTCCAGTGCCATGAAGTGTCCTTCTCGGTCCACGGACTTCACGATCATGTCGTCCACATACACTTCCACCTCCTTATGGATCATGTCATGCAGCAATGTTGTAGCAGCTCTCTGATAGGTAGCCCCGGCATTTCTCAAACCGAACGGCATCACTTTGTAGCAATATGTTCCCCACTGTGTAATAAAGGCCGTTTTCTCCATATCTTGCGGCGCCATCTTTATCTGATTGTATCCGGAAAACCCATCCATGAAAGAGAGGAGCGCATGTCCTACAGTACTATCTACCAATACATCAATGTGAGGCAAAGGAAAATCATCCTTAGGGCTTGCTGCATTAAGATCTCGAAAATCCACACACATCCTCACTTTTCCATCCTTTTTAGGCACGGGAACTATATTAGATAACCACTTGGGATACTCCACAACCTGTAGGAACCCCGCATCGAGTTGTTTGGTTACTTCCTCCTTTACCTTCAATGCCCACTCGGGTTTCAATCTTCTCAATTTTTGCTTTACCGGCTTTTTAAGGGGATTGGTGGGGATGAAGTGCTGCACAATGTCTGGATCTATGCCGGGCATGTCTTCATAAGACCATGCAAAGGCCGTTATGTTGGCCTTTAAGAGGGCTATCAGCTTTTCTTTTTCAAGTGGTGAAAGGGTTATCCCAATTTTAATTATCTTTGGCAATTCATTTGTCCCTAAATTGATTGATTCCAATTCATCCATGTTAGGTTCGGTGACACCCCTTTTCCTTCGCTCGACGAGCTCCGGGGGGACGTCATTCCTAGGATCTATATCCATGCCATAAATATCCATAGAAGAGAGAAAAGAAACACTGCAAGCAAAATATATAAAAGAAACACACTTCATTAAAGGAACAAACAAAGAGACACAAACTTGAAAAGGAAACAAAACTTGGTGCCACAACTATGAAACGACTCCTAACTCCACAAAGTGGGATAGGCGGACACAAAGCAAGAAAGACTCTAACTAAAGAACCTACAAGCTACTATCAGGCAAGTCATGATCTTCCTCTTCAAGGATTTCTGCAATGGCTCCATCTTCTAGGTACCAGTTATGAAGTGGCATGGTTGCATGGTGAATTGACGAATCTTGGCAATCTTCTGTTGCTGACTCCCCCAAAGTAAGAACCATATCTTGGAACATGGTGACCATGGTTTCAGAATCCATGTGCTCCACCCAATCTTCTTCTTTCTTCTCCCAATAACTGTCATTGATGGCTTCATCATCCACGATTTCAGCGGTGATTGGATACCACTCGGTGAAGAAAATCTCAAATCCCGGGATTCTGATCTTGGTTGTTGGATTGAACATAGGCTCTGGGAACCCACAGTACAGGAAGTCATCCCCCTCCTTGATGAAATAGCCATTCAGAGTCGGCCTGTATGGTGAAATCTTAAAGTCTGGCACCCTTCCTTCTGCTCTAGCTTTTCCCTTCTCCTTATTCCTCCTTGTCATTTCTGCATAGTCATTCTTAGTGGGCTCATATCCTAACCCAAAAGTGTAGGAAACAACCCGACTTTGAACAGAATGGGGAATTCCTTGTTGGCGACGCCCTAGGCCCATACCCGGGAAGAAATTCATTTTTCGCATTATCTCACCAACATGTAAATTACCATGGGGACAATAGTCAAGGGGGATCAATTCTTCCTTTTCCAACTCCTTTTCAATGCATTGCACATACTCAAACCCCGACAAGGGTATCTCAACTGATTCTGGTTTTATTTCACATACGGGTACTCCCGCCATTTTTAAATCATAATCCCCTTGAAGTGTAACAATGGCTCCCTCATGTGGGAACTTTACCTTTTGATGCAATGATGATGGTACAGCCCCAGCAGGATGAATCCAAGGCCTTCCCAATAACAGATTGAAACATGACGGCACATCCAAGACTTGAAACTCCACTCTGAACTCCGTGGGTCCCATGATTAAAGGTAAAGTGATCATCCCAATTACTTCTCTACGGGTATTATCATACGCCCTCACTGTCTGCCCAGATGGGGTGAAATCAGTGGGCCCCAAGCCCAAAACAGTTGCAGTTCTCAAGGGACATACATTTAGTGCGAAACCATTATCAATCAAAACTGTAGGAACTCTCTTCCCCATGGTATCAACAGTTATATGCAAGGCTTGGGAGTGGCTTGGCCCACTCTTAGGTAAGTCCGCCTCTGCGAACACTATAGTGGAATTCTTCGGAGCAGGGTTTACTAGATTCACCAATCCCTCAGGGGACAAATCAACCGGAACCTGTATCTGATTTAACAACTTCAACACTGTCTGTCTGTGCTTGTGAGAGGCCATAAGCAAGCCCCATATGGTGATATTGGCATTGGTCTTCTTCAATTGTCGGAGTACTTCATCCTCTTCTTCTTGCACATCAAGGCGCTTATCTAACTCACCCAGTGGATTATCAGATTCCAAGTGCGGAGGCTTGAAATGGCGGCCCCCTCTTGTCATGTGGTCTACTTCTTCATCACTAGCCCATATGTCATCAATTTCATTTGTGTCACCCATCAGGTCATCCCATTCAATCATGTCAATGTCCTCCATCTGCACCTCTTCGGGTATATCATCCCAGCCCGTAGGAATTATGGGCTCACTTGGCAATGGATCAGGATAAAGCACATAGTAATCAAACTTCCCCGAAGGTTCTCCCAATAACCCCACTTGAGGGTCTCCTGCTTCATATCTTTCTTTCAACTGCTGTTGGATGGACTTCTTTGGCAATCGTAGGGTCTTTTGATCAATGAGGTCTTGAACGACCTTTCTCAACATAGCACAGTCCTCAGTGTCATGGCTGGGTATACCATGGTATTGGCAATATTGATGGGGTGTTTGGGGTCTTGGCTTTAGAGGGTGAGGTATGATAAGGCCTTGGTTACAGCATTGGTGAAAGGCTTGGGTCAAGGACATGGGTAATGGAGTGTATTGTCTTATGGGTAGGCAAGGTCGAGATGGGTCGGCTTCAATGGTATTTATGGAGTTGGATGAATTATGAGAGGGAAGTGGATTTTGAGTGACATTTGGGCGATTTGGTGGAGTTGGTGGTGAGATGATTTGCTTGTCAAGTAAGTCTTGGATCTCATGCCTAAGGCGATAGCAACGGTTGGTTGAGTGGCCTTTGGCTTGGTGGAATTTGCAGTATTCATTCTCATTGAAGCTCTTGGGCAATGGATTTGGTGGTGGTCTTGGGTCGAGAGGTTTCAACAGGCCTCGGCTTTTAGCTTTTCAAGTACTTTCTCAAGTGGCATATGCAGCTCGGTGAATTGGCGAGGTGGGTTGGTGTCATTTAGGGAGATGGGTTGAATGGGTTGGGCTATGGCATTGACCTCGGCATTGTTTTTCCCAGCAAAGTTCGGCCTGCGGCTCTTTTGGACTTCTTCTGTCTTGATTGACCCATCGGCAATGGCGTCCTCAACTTGTGTACCTGCTCCGATAAGAGCCTTGAAATTAGGGAAGTAGTGAGCAAAGAGGTGCTTGTGATACACCGGCAATAGGTTCTTAACCACCAACTGAATCTGATCTTCCTCATTCGGTCTATCTGCCATTCTCGAGGCCTTTTGCCTCCACCTTGTAATGAAAGCGGAAAAGGTCTCATTAGCCCCTTGTTTTGTGGTCTCTAGGTCCCTTCTTGTGACATCCACCTCAGTGTTGTACTTGTAGTGCTCTGAAAACTCATTACATATGTCTTCCCAAGTTCGGGTTCTATTTTCATCCAAGGCTAGGAACCATTTTAAAGCAGAAGTGGCTAGGGTTTCATGGAACATTTGGGCCAAGAGTTCATCTGTTGCTCCTCGAGGGTGCATAGCTCGTACATACATCTTCAAATGGGTCTTGGGGCAACCCGTTCCATCAAACTTTTCTAATTCAGGCATCTTGAATTGTAGTGGAATACGAGCTTGAGGAAACAAAGATAGGGTACGTACATCCACCATGTCATCTGTCCTACGGATTCCCTTTATAGTTCTCTCCAAGGCTTCCACCTTGCTAGCCAACACAGAGTCTGTATCAGAGGTCTTCCCCTTACTTCCCCCTTCCAGGTTAAAAACTTCAGGTGATTCATTCCCTTTGGGCTGAGTACTTCCCCCATCATTGGTCTTAGTGCCCTCTCCAGACTGGGTCCCATTTTCGGTGTTACCCCCCGGGGTACGGCCATTATTCTGTTCGGGTTCGGACATCTTATGTTGGATATCTTGGGCCATTTTCAATGCTCTCTCGGATACATCAGTGGTGTAATCAAGTTTGGTCATGATAGCCTTCAAACAAGTCTCAACATCAAAACCCCCTTCACTAGTTGCTTCGTCGGCCATATCTGACTGGTTGGTAGAATCAATTTTCACTAAGCGCCCTTGCTGGTCGCGGATCCAAGCCAGTACGTCCTCTCACTCCTCTACGAAAGGGAACAATCAGTCTCTCATCCTAAGGGTATGTCCTAGGCTTCCATATTTGTCTCAATGACTTCACATCATATATACTCAATTAGTCCCTTTTAATCCAATCACCTTTGCAAGGGTCATGGGCGAAAGGTACGTATTAAGGATATAGGGTGCAAAGGTCCTCTATTAATTTTTCCGTTAAGCACATCACAAACACGGTCATGATATCATTACAAACAATGTGGGTGCATAAGGGTGAAACCATAGTGTCCTACAAGTCTGTCTATATGGACTAATGATAAGGGTAGGCTGGGGTCCTTCACTTGCTTGAGCAATCTTTATACCTAACCACATGTGGCATCAGGAACGCCGCGTGGGTCCAGCAGTACGTGATTAACTCATTTAATATACCCAAGGGCAAGCCCAAGGGTACTTGGCAAGAGAGGTTGAGAGCTTTCGCCCCAACTCATGGAATCAGGAAAACCAAGGTTGAGGCTAGGCCCGTCAGTGGCAAGGGACATCGATCCTAACATGCAAGAGTTTGCGCACACAATGCAATAAATGAAAGCACACAATCAAGCAAATGCAATGTGATTGATTTTAATTAAACAAAAGAAATTAACTTAGCCCAATCAAATTGTGTAGAGTCTAGCCCACAAATCCCCAGCGGAGTCGCCAAGTCTGTGAACCCCAGAAATGGTTAAGGCCCACAGGAGGGTTTAAAAGTCGCCAATCTGTGGACCCAGGAAAAGAGGGCCCACGAATGGGTTTGGAAAAAGAAAGGAGTCGCCACCTTATTTTTTAAAGGAAACAAGGAAAACCCTAAAAACAGTTTTGTTTAGGAAAACAAAAGATTGACTCCATATTTAAAAATGGAAGGCAAATGATCTTTTGGAAACCAGAGAATTCGGGATTCGGAGGCTAAGTTACGATATGGGAAGGTTCTAGGCAAAGCCTATAGGCACCCATATCGCCCTAAACGGTCTCTTAATTTAATTGGGCTAAATCAAAGTCTTAATCACACATAAATCAACAGTTATCATCACAAGACAGCATGCATATCATTCATTCATTCATCCATATAATCATGTAAATCAAAGAAAAAACAGAAGAAAGAAGGAGGGGGAGAAAACCTAGGATACTTAGTATCCTAGGGCGGACTTGAACATCACGAAGAGCGCCTACGTACCATGTATGGAAATACATGGATCAAAGTCCACGTAGTTCGAAAAGGAATAGGGTTATAACCTAATCAAGGCCTATGGTAAACCCTAAGTTTCCTTTCAAGTAAAACATGGTAAGTTTCCAAAATAAATGATTCTCAAACGATTTTTGGTAAAATATGGAATTTTGATAAAAGATGGAAACTTTGATTTAAAGGTATTTTTTTTATTGAAAGGAAACTATAGGAATCACCATATTCCCCTATTAGGAAACAACCCTAGGGGGGAGGAGAAAGGGAAGTTTCAAAGAAGGAAAGAAGGGTGAATTGGGGCACCCTCATACCCTACTTACCTTAAGCAAAAGCAACCTGTCAAAGTAACCACCCTATTGCATAGGGTAATTACCTTATTTGTAAGATTTCATCTCACAATAGCCAAAATAACCACCCCACATTGGTGGGGTTAGTTGCACCTGTTGTACCTGTCAAAAGCACCTGCAATTTCCATGCAAAACATACCAAAAATACCAACCAAACAAGCTAGATTCCAAATCAAGCCATTATCATGCCCAAACATGGGCTAAACACATGCTCAAAATATCATAACAAGGACAAATAACAGATCTGGACAGAATTGAAATAAGGCTTAAAATCAACCCAAGTCATGCAACAACATGAATCATAAGCTAACTGAAGCCTAATTCAACCCTACATGCAATGACATGCAAAAAACCTAAAAATCAACTACTATGAATGCAGAAAAATGTCATAGCTATCAAATATGCAGCACATATATGTCAACTATGAAGAAAACACAAGAAAAACCCTAAGCTATCATGCTATATGCTACTTTCTATACAAGGATGAATGAAACCCTAGAATCACAATTGTGCTCAAAATCACATAAAATAACTCTAAATCATGCAAAGCCCATCATATGACATCAGGTTAATCATGCATATTAATCAATAGAAGCATCCACACATGAGAAAAATACAAGCTTGCACATGAAGTATAGCTATTCTAACATAAACTCAATTTCAGCACTAAGGAAACCCTAGAATCCCAAACATGCAGTAAATCACATGGAATAACATCCTAGCATACTAAACAGCCCATAAATATTATCCTAAACATGCATGGAAGCAACAAGACATGATAAAAACACAAGCTCTAATATACCAAAGAGTTATTCATGCAGAAAACCATTTTAAGCACCTAAGAAACCCTAAAGTCCCAAACATGCAGTAAATCACATGGAATAACATCCTAGCATACTAAACAGCCCATAAATATTATCCTAATCAGCATACATTCCAATGGAAGC